>CM044895.1:22757411-23490411 GCA_024500025.1 Syzygium aromaticum
TTGGTTTATCAGTGAAATTCTTGCTAAAACTCTATGGCTGTTATTTTACATGTATATTTCTCTAAACCTTGCGAGTACAATGGAAGGCTAAGATCGAGACCATGGTCACGACGAATTCCTCGCGCTCTGTCATGCTTCAACATCTACACTCCCATAGAAAGCTTTGCTCTCACGGCAGGACCAATTGCACCATGCTCCTACTTCCTCACTCCACCTTCTCGGACAAACACAATGTCTCGATCACGAAGTGCACTCAATTATTGCGCGAGCATACTCACATCCTCACACGCAATGCTCTTGGTGCTTTGATAGAAAATTGATATCCAGCACGACTTGACTTGATTTATTTTCTTTATTAATAAAAAAATTAAAGAGAAAACTAACGAGCAATACAGATGCCCCTAGTCTTCTTCTTTTTTGTGTGCAAACTTTTATTGAATTTAAAATTAGGCTAAACGCCAAACGAACCCAACGCTTAAGCTTTGGTTCAAAGAACAAAGATTGCGATACAGATGCAAAATATAGATTGCGATGACGCCTAGTCTCTTTTTGCAGGATGGATGTGCATTACATAGGTTAATTTGGATTGACCCAACTTGCCCATTTGACATGCCTTTATATTTGTAAAGATTGAGTAGAGATATTAAATCTCATTCTATAAAATTGTGCGAGTGACAAATCCTTTATTGATAAAAAACATTGATATAAAGACATTTTAGAAGATTATTAATTTTACAAATCCTAAACTTGTTCGCGTTTTGCCAATTGAGTCCATCCAGTTTATTTTAACCGAAAATCAAAGTGTATACATATGAGATGCACTCAATTAATGCACGAACATGGTCGCATGCTCGCATGCAATGCTCTTGGTGCTTGGATAGAAAATTAAGATCCAGCAAGACTTGACTTGATTTGCTTTTTCTATTGATAAAAAATTTTAAAGAGAAAACCAACGAGCAATAAAGATGCCCCTGGTCTTCTTCTTTTTTTTTTATCCGAAACCTTTTATTGAATTTAAAATTAGGCTAAACGCCAAACGAACCCAACGCCAAGGCTTCGCCTCAAAGAACATGCATTGCGATACAGATGCAGAACATAGATTGCGATAACGCCTAGTCTCTTTTTGCAGGATAGATGCGCACTAAATAGGTTAATTTAGATTGGCCGAACTTGCCCTTTTGACAAGCCTATATATTTGTAAAGATTGACTAGAGTTATTAAATCCCATTCTATAAAATTGTATCAATAACAAATCCTTTACTGATCCAAAACATTAATATAAAAACATTCTACAATATTCTAAACCCTAAACCTTTTTATGTTTAGCAAATTAAGTCAATACGGCCAATTTTAACCGAAAATCATTGACGTGAATGCCAGCCATCCAACATGACACGACTGACGTTGACGTAGACAATTTTTATAATTTTTTTATTTTTTCTTCTTATTTATCTTTTTTTCTTTAAAACTTGGTGAGGGTTGGTGGTCAACTGTCACTGGCTGCGAGCGACGGCTTTTCGGCCCCCGCCCAATGGCCAATGAGGGTTGTCAGCCCTCACCAAGTGGGCAACGAGGGTCACTGGCCCTCACCTGTAGTCGACGAAGGTTGGTCGGCCCTCGCCTGTGACTGGCAACGGTCGGTGGACAATCCTTGCTGAACTTGATAGAACAAAAGAAAAAAGAAAACATTCAAAATTCAAATAAAAAAATTTATTCACGCAGTGTTGCCATCTTAGGTGGCTTACTGGTGTCTACATGAGCGATTTAACAGTAGTTGCAAACGCTCTACAAAAGATAAATTACTGCTGTCGTCCCATATGCGCGAGAGGCAATTGAACTTTTCCACCTGAAACTCCACGAGTGTTGGGTGCACGTTTTCTCATGCTCTTGCGGGGCAAGCACGTCATTTGATCGGCCGTTAGAGAAGAATGACGGATCCGAGGCAATGATTGATGAAATTCTAATTTAGATGGTGCGAAAAGAAAATGTTGATTAAGACCTGTGGGACGTTCAATGTCAAACGTTGTGTGGTACACCGTCAACTATCAAAGAGTTTTTAATTTTTTTTTTTTTGTGGACGGCGTCTACAGGAAGATTCCATGCACAGCCCCGGCGTGTAGCAGGAAAGTACCCTTATAACATTCTTTATGGAACGATTCCCATTCCCAAAATATTATTAAACAAAAAAAAAATTCCCAAAGCGGGGGAATTATTAAAATGTCATAAACTAAGTATAATTGGGTCAATTCAATTCTAAATTTTTTTTATACTAATTGAGTTATAAATCTTTGCAATTATACAACTTCAGTCCATCCAATCAATTTTTGGCAATCACTAGGATTTACCCCAGTGAGAATCTTTTTTACTTGGAAAGGAAGAGATGAGAAGTTCAATTCCCCACCTTTTCATGGAGGCTAGGGGTAGGGATGTGTTGTTAATCTTTTTTACTTGGGAAGGAAGAGATGAGAAGTTCAATTCCCCACCTTTTCATGGAGGCTAGGGGTAGGGATGTGTTGTTTCAGATGTGTGTGTTGACTTCTACGTCCTGCAAGAGGCAGAACAAAAATTTGAAAATGAGTTGAGAGTTAGAGTAAGACAAAAAAAAAATCAATTTTAGCCAGAAATCATTTACGTAAACGCCAATCATCCTACGTGACATGGCTGGCACATGCAATTTTTAATAATATTTTAATATTTCTTCGATTTTTTCTTTTCTTTTTCCTCTAGCCGATTGCTGAGACAAGGCCGACCTCACTATCACCTCGTAAGGGCAAGCTTGCCCCACCATTGGTGAGGGTCGACCTTGCCAGATCCAGCAAGTTTGAGCCTCGCCCTCTTCAACCATTCCATTCTCCAACCTATCCTCCTTGGCTTGTTCGCTCCCCTCCTCATCAATGAAACAAGTCTCATCTCTGTGGTCGAACCAAGGTCATGTTTAGAGCCTTGCGGCTGTCTCCAAGGATCTCGAGTTTGAATGACGCTTAAGATTCCAAAAAACCTTCGATCAATCCGTCATTCATCAAACCGCAACAGGAGTTCCTAATGTTATCAAGTTCAACCGATGCTCTGTTTTGCTATCACCAATAGAGTCCTAGCACTTGAATAGTTGTTGTTTGGCCTTAGATTCGTCGAGTTTTCTCTAGTAATGTTTAATTGAGTACCTCACCCAGTCATGGCCAGGCTCGAACTCGCTCGCCCAATCATGGCGAGGCTCGCCCTTGCCGATCACCGGCGATGTCAACCTCACTAGCTTGGCGATGGCGAGCCTCGCCCACCCTTAACGAGGTTCAACCTCGCTAGATTTGGCAAGGGTCAAGCCTCATCATGGGTAGGCAAGGCTCGCCCTCGCCTCTGGCAGGTCACTGTGGTCTAGTGACCGACTAGGAAGAAGGGAAGAAAAAAAAAAGAAAATCAAGGAAATAGAAAAAAAAATTAAAAAAAATTAGAAATTATCCACGTCAGCGCCCCATGCCACGTAGGACAGTAGGCGTTCATGTTAGCGATTTCCGATCAAAATTGATCAAATGGATTGGATTGACACAAATACAAAATATTTAAGATTCGGTCGGTAAAAAAAAAGATTTAGAACTTAATTGGCACAATTGCAATAAGTTTGAAATTTTTTTTTTATAATTCTCCCATCCCTTAACTATCAAAAGAGGTTTTTTTGGCGGACGGTGCCCCTAGGAAGATTCCATGCACAACAACCGCGTGTACTATGAAAGTGCCCTTATTATATTCTTTATGGAACGATTCGATTCCCAAAATATTGGTCGCGCATAAAATAATAATAAACTGTTCAGTGGAAATTGTAACGTTTGTTTGTTTGTTTGTTTGTTTTCTGGTTTATTGTTTGACAAGAATCCCCGAGTCCCTTCAAATAAAATTCTAAAAACAATGTCTACATGCATTCTACAAACTATGTGATTTTGTATGGGTTACTCATGGAGGATATGAAAATTTTCATATGATTCGGTACCAAATTTGATTGTTGAGAGTAAACACTCTCGGAGTACATGTGCGGTAGCCCGGTTCCAAAAGTGAAACTAGGTGCGTTTGTTCACAAAAAAAAAAATGATTTGAAAAATATTTTTCCTAGAAATGATCATGTGTGTGTATCACTTGCGAAAATGAATAAACGAAAAATACTTTAATCGTTCACAAAAATGATTATATATAAATTGTTGTTGATAACGAAAAAAAATTTTCATTGGCTAATTATTTCACGTAATTTAAACGATTATTTTTAAGAAAATGTTTTTTCAAATCATTGATTTACTGCGAAACAAACACAGCCAAACTTATTTAGGTACCCAACTAGGAGTACTGAACTTATAACGAAACATCGGAAATTCTTTATCTACTATCATAAACATAATATTACAAAATTCATATTTTCTCGATGTCAAGATTCAATTTACAATCTCTTCCATGCCCCATCTAGCAGCCGGGTACAATGGGGAATCACCCGCACTACTTTCGTAAAGTACCCAGTGAGAATCCTACCATGACCACGCCATTACTTCCTGTGAGTAACGGTGCAGTATGGGCCATCCATTTCGTTTTTGTATTATGGGCAACCCGGACATAAATTGCTGTGGAAAACCATCCGTTTTGTATGTGCGTAGTATTTGAAACAGCAAATCTAATGATATTCAACAAAGAGAAATTCATGAATATCTGACTATCAATTTTAGACGGTGGATATTTGTCCAAAATTTTAAAAATGATATCATGTCGGAAATTCACATATTGTGAATAAAAATATTCACATTTTATAAAGTTTTGCACTTATAACACAAATTTTATCTAAAGGAGTCATGTTATTATTGTTGTTGTTGTTGGTGGTGGTAGTACTAGTATTTCACATTTTTTTGACATTGTTTCTTAGTTTGCGTCTAAAATTAAAAGGTAACGTTGCAGGAACCGGACAAGCCGGTCAAAAGGTTCCAAGCAACACTTTCTGTGGTTAATAATGGTCTGTTATTTATGAAAAAGTGATGGACCATTATGTAGGAATTTCCCTCTCTATGTATCACATGCTAGCATCAAGTGCACATTTTTTTACTACAAGAGAGCGCAAACTTTAAGGAATCCGATCATGACCTAGCTTTCTCCTCCATTGGCGAAACGTGCCTTCGTTCCTAAATTTTTTTTTGCTTAATTCGCGATGTGGATGCTGCCGAGGCGTTTCCATATGTTATCTCTACTCGTGGAGGTCGATCCGGCCTCATCAAACCCTTTAGCTTCTTTACGTAGCCAAGTTTGTCGTGGACAGAAACTCAAAAAAAGGCCAAAAAAAGCTACCCCCTCCTTCTAGGTCCATTCCTTTAGTTTGTCTTTTTCCAGATAATTATAATAATAATGTTGTAGAGCATAAACCACAGAAAAATGTTAGCAGTTAGCACGTCCCTCCAAAAAATTATAAACCTATTTCACTTTTGTCAATTCAGTTCTTAACCTCTCGATTTTGCCAATCGAGTCCTAAATCTTTTAATTTTTTGCCAATCAAATCTATCCAGCCAATTTTGGCCGAAAAGTGCCTACATAGATGTCAGTCGGCACTACCTAGCACGACCAGCCGTCCTATGATGGCCTCGCCCAGGGCCTTCACGGCTGCGCCGACCCTTGCTGACAAAGGAAAAAAGAAAAAGAATTAATATTAAAAAAACTAAAAATATATATGTTAAAATATTATTAAAAATTATCCACCTTAGCATCGGCTGTATCATATAGGATGATTAACGTCCACGTCAATGATTTTCAGTTAAAATTGGTCCGATAGACTTAATTGGCAAAAAATAAAAATATTTATGACTCAACTAGTAAAATGACTGAATTAATAAAAATGCATTAGGTTTATGACATTCTAGACAATTTTACCCTCTGCCATCTCGTACTTATTCCTTGCCACCCTCCTTAAGAGTCCTCCGAGCTTCCCACGTCTCTCCAAATTCGCTGCCCTCTTCTTCTTCTTCTTCAGAGGATTTTGGTCTGTTCTCTATTGAACCACAGCAATAATGCTTGACCCGATGAAAGTTTCCCTGCTACACTTGTTTTTCACCGTCCTAAACTTCGGCTTCGCAATCCCATCCACCACGTCAGCAGCAACGACAGTGGCGGTCAAAACTGAAGCGTCGACAACACCACCTACGGTTGCAGCAGTAGACTCCAGAGACCAAATTACATGCACAATGTGCGCTGAATGCGACAACCCGTGCCAGCCTGTGCCTTCACCCCCGCCACCCCCACCGGAAGTCGAGTGCCCGCCGCCACCGCCTCCACCCCCGCCAGAAGTCGAGTGCCCACCGCCACCAATGCCACCGGCCTGCAGCGTATGCAAGTTACCGGGAATCGAAAGCATCTATGCTTCCCCGCCTCCACCAAGCCCTATAATGTCGACTTTCCCATACTACTACAGTCCACAGGATTATGGGGCCTCCAGTTCCCTCCATTCGGAGAATGCCGCTGTTTTTGCCACTTCTCTTGTTTTGAGTGTGATTCTCTACGTGCTACATTTCTAGCAACTGCCCACGATAATAATGTCTTCGCTCACTGTACTCGTTCTTAGCCAAAACATGTGGTCACCTTTATTTTTTCTGTTTTAGGGTCTCATTACCAATTAATGCTTCATGCATAGTCGTGAATGTGATCGAATCAGGGTACACCACCCAACCTTAGAAGGTGCATTAGGCCTTTTTATGCGGAACAATAATGAGAATTTGCTTTTCGTTTGAGGAAAGTAGCCTCTCCTTTATGTGGATTATATTCTATTCTCAGATTCTTACTTTTTACCATAGTTATTGGCCGTTTTTCCTGGAGTTCTTTATTGGTGAGTGATGTCAGAAGAGGAAGTTTCCTGATGATACAATCAAGAGGACGAGTGTTTTATTGATTTGGGTTGTTCGAGTCCACATTGGATCATGCATGCCGTTTGCTCTTTCGGTCGATAGTGTATATTTGAAGGTGGCGAGACTATGATAGCGTCTGAGTTGAAGTTTCTTTTCAAAGTAAGGTATGGTTGCACATGTCTGACTATGATGGTTTATAATTGAGGTGAAGGATGGACATGATTTGGATCGCTCGATTCGTGATGGACGTGGACCAAGTCTATATAAAAAAGAAATAATACATGTACTGATGAAAAATAAAATTTAATCTATGAATCGTATTTATTGGTTCATGCCTGTGTTGATTGAACCGCGCGAAAGTGGTAGGTAACAAATTATAATTGAGTCGTGCTAAAATATTAGTATTTCGTTACCAATCTCTCGTATTTAGCATTTTATAACTTTGTTAACATTTGAAATGAATGAGTAATGTTATTAGTAGTTGAAATTCGTGTTCGTATATTGACTAGAGTTGATTATGAACCTAGTTGATCGCTGGCATGTTTGGGTAGTATGGGGTCGAAGACCATTTGGAGCATGCTTTAGAAAGGACATTTGGTTATAAAGCCCGACCCCAACTTGCTAGGCTCAAGCCAAGTTCGCCCAATCTATATTGTAAATTTTATTGAAGGACAAGCATGCACAATAAGTTAGGCTTTATTCGGGAAGCTCGACCAGGCCAAATTTATGATCACCTTTAACATTGACTATTGATAGACCTGTCAAACGAGTGGGTCGGATTGGGTTTAGATCGGATTGAAAATGATTCGACTCAAATGGACCCATTTAACCCGTTTTGACTTATTTCCATGTAATATAAATATAACGATCAATAACTGATCCAACCCATACCTAACCCACACCCGACCTGACCAATATTGCTAAAACACTTACATATTTAACTTAATTTAGGAAAACTCATACCCAAAATAAGATGAGAGTGCGGAGCGAGCGAGCGTGAGATTGAGTGAGGCCAATAGAGATAAGTTGAGTTTAAATAAGTTATAAACCCATTTATGACCTATTTACGATCCATTTAACACCTATATTATATTTATACCCATTTATGATTCATTTATTGATAAATGGGTTAATTATGACTCATTTTGACAGGTTTAACTATTGATGATCAACCCAATATCAACTATATATGTATAATCTAATTTTCAATTAGCAAAGCTAGTTTGTGCACATCGCAAAATGCTACTTTTATGTGTATTATTGCGAACAAATATTTTGTTCTCCAAAAACTGGTGAAGCGAGGTACCATTTTCTTCTTAGAACCCCAAGCTCTGGTCACAAAGGCTATGCTCTACTATTAAGCTATTTCTACCGGCTACAAACAAAGCGACACGCCAAAGGCTAGTCAACACAGCCTTTGGCGGCCAAATCTATAGTTTGGTCACCCAAGAGAATTGCGAAATTCTTCTCAAGCCTTTCTGTATCTCTTATCGCACTGCTCTCTTATAGTGGTAGTTAATTGAAAAATATGCTAAATTTCCCTTGATTGTCTACTTTAACTGGTAAACTTATCTTGATTATCACAACAAGATTTGATTTAGTAATGAAAAAGTATTTTCATAATCAAGATGAGTTTGGTAGACATCGCCTCATAAACCAAACTAGTTTTAGTGAGACATAATCAAACAACTCAATGAAAGCCGATATACTATATAGTAAATCAACAGCCCGAGTTGGTCATAAACATGGTGTATTGGTAATATGAGAGATGTTGAGAATTGCACAGAAAAAGCATAATTGTACAAAGAGTACTAAACTTATTGCGCGGAGACTAATTCAATCATAAACTTTTCAATTTTGTCAATTTAGTCATAAACATTTTGACTATTTGCCAATGTAGTCCTTCCAACCAATTTTGATGAGGAGATGCTTCCGTGAATATCCAATCAACGTCAACTATCCTACATAACACAGCTAATACCGACATGGACAATTTTACAAATCTTTTCAAAATTTCCTTTTTTTTTATTTTTCATGTTCTTTTCTTCTTCTTTTTTCTTTTTTCTTTCACCAAATTTTGGTCCGGTGGGGTTGCCAAGGCCCATTGACCCTCGCCCAAACCTGTGGCCAGCAAGGCTTGTCAAGGCCTCGAGGACCCCATCAACCGGTGTTGACACCTAAATTTTTGCCAACCATCCAAATGTCCATTTTTGTAAATATATAAAAAAATAGAAAAATAGCAAAACAAAAGAAAAACAATAATAAATAAGAGAAAATAAAGCGTGGTAGTCCATACACACGGCCCAAGTCCTAAGTCGGACCGAAACTCATTTTCCCATTGGCCCGTGAGCTTTTGGCCCGCTATTCATTAGCCCATTAATATGGCCTAGAAAGTAGACACTACACCATGAAATTTGGGTTCACTTAAGTCCGAGGACCAAAAAAAGGGAGAAAGGCCACGCTGAGCTTTTCCCTTTGTCTCTCTTACCTTCGTCTTCGAGCCGAAGAACACGAGCAAAGAAAAGCAATAAGGCTGTGAGAGTCCACATTCGGAATTGATGGATTATTTTGGATTACCATGTGTTCGAGCTATCTTTTAGGGATGCCGATTTGGACCATCTTCCTAGTAAGTACCTCTAAATCTGCTCGCCAAGAGTGGCCCCTCGAGGGTAGATCACGACAGCCGGAAATCTGTTGAAAGAAAAGAATAACGAAAACGGAAAAAAAAAAAGAGAAATTCAATAATTGTAAAAAATTTTTACAAAAAATCCTATGTCAGTGCCAGCCGTGCCATAAGATGGTCAATGATGACTAGGTATCCACGTAAGATTTTCTAACCAAGATTGGCTGAGAGGATTTTATTGGCAAATCATTGAAATGTTTAGAACTAAATTAATAAAATTGAAAAGTTTAAAACTAAATTGACTACACTACAGTAGAGTTAGGACTTGTTGGACAATTTTTCATACAAAAAAAGGGTATGTCTAGTGTAGATCATTTTTTGGGCCGCCTGGACCTATCCCAGTATAAACGGTAATAGTTATTGGCCTTGCCACGCCAAGATACTACGTTAGGTTTAGGAGGCTATGTCCGCCAATATAATCAATATTGAGGATCAACACTGTCTAGTTATTTTCCCTAACCTTTGTGTTTGTAGATGCAAATTACATTATAATAAATAAAAAAGAAAACTCAAAATAATTAAAAAAAGCAATTAGAAACATACAAAATAGTAAGCGAATGGCCAAGTAGGAGGGCGCATCGAGTCTGGACCAGAATTCAATTAGATATTAAATTAGTGCACAAAAGGGAACTGACATTATAAGTTCTTGGCATTTGGCCTGAAGTACGATTAAGTTCTGAGCATTTTGAAAAAGTGCAACAAATTCTAAATGTTTAGCATCCGACCGAGTTTTCTCCTTCTGATGTCCGCTCCAACATTAATGCTGACATGGCACGCCTAAAAATGCAAGGAGACGTTTTTTGAGTTTTTTAACATATGTAACGCCCATGCATCCGTGTCAAAAAAATGGGCCAACGAGTTAAAAAAAGAAAGTAAAACCCAAAAAAACATAACAAAAAAGGCTAAAAAAAATTAAAGAATAGAAAGCAGAGAAAGAGGGAGAAGGTCAAGGGGTTCTATTGAAGCTGTGGGATTATGTGGCTGCCCCCACATTGTCGACCACAGGCGATTAGATTAAAAAATAAAAGTTACTATAATTATATTAGAAAAAGGAACCCATGCCTAAAAAAAAGCTATAAGTGCATTGGAAATCCGAAAACTTATCACAAAAGTACAATTAAGTCATAAAACTTGTCACGAAAGAGTAATTAAGTTCCAAAACTTTTAAAAAGTGCAATCAAATCAATTGGTCCAATCAAGTTATTCCCTTAATTACATTATTTGAAAATTTTAGGACTCGATTGCATTTTTATGACAAGTTTTAGGATTAGATTGCATGTCCACAACAAGTTTTTGGATTGGAATGCACTTTTTGAAAGTTTTTAATTGCACTTTCATGACAAATTTTCACTACAAAAAATAACCGGATTAGCGACGAAATTTGCGACGGAAAATTTGGAAAAATCCGTCGCAAATCGCATTTGCGACGAATTTTGCGACGGAAAAAATTCCGTCGCTACTAGCTCGTCGCAAAATTTTGCGACGGAAAATTTAAAACTTCGTCGCAAATTTGCGACGAAAACAAATTCGTCGCAGCACATTTGTCGCAAAATTCGTCGCAAATATTCCGTTGCAAATTTGCGATGACCTGTGTCCGTCGCAAAATTCGTCGCAAATTTGCGACTAAGTTTGTCCGTCGCAAAATACGTCGCAAATTTGCGACGAAGTTTGTCCGTCGCAAAATTCGTCGCAAAATCCGTTACAAAATCCGTCGCAAATTTGCGACGAACTTTTTTCCGTCGCAAATTTGCGACGACCTGTGTCCGTCGCAAAATACGTCGCAAAATCCGTTGGAAAATCCGTCGGAAATTTGCGATGAACTGTGTCCGTCGTAAAATACGTCGCAAATTTGCGACTAACTGTGTCCATCGCAAAATCCGTCGCAAATTAGGCACGAACTCTGTCCGTCGCTATTTTCGTTGGAAATGTCGTCGCAAATTTCATAGAAAAATTTGTTACAATTTTCGTCACAAAATTGACCGCAAAATTTAAACGTCGCAAACTAGCGACGAACTGTGAGGATCGCAAAATTCAGCGTAAAATATTCGTCGCTATTTTTACATCATTTCGGCCATAAATTATTGTCCACATAAAAACAAAAGATACAATGACATATAATTTAAATAGAAAAACGAACAAACCATAGTTTCTGACAAACCAGCTATAATAACATTTAATTGAAATAAATAACCGAAGTAAAGTTACAAAGTCTGACATGATGTGATTTGATATCCAATCTTACAATACATTCAAAACATGAATTAAGAGACGGGACAACCATAGAAGATGCAGAAAAACCATACACAAAAAGACGCGGCTTTGATACCTTGACAAGACATCAAAAGTGATCACTTCTCGAAACCTGAGGAAATGTTCATACATAAATCAGTCCAGATTATAAAAAAAACATCTATACATAGATGTGGAACTAAGTGTAAAATAACAAGAGAGTTAACAAAAATACGTTTCAGGACGAACAAAAATGTTCTTGCATATGAATATGAGTGAAATTATGAAAAACCAAGATTATGAAGCAAACTTACCCCGTTTTTGAGAATTTTAACTAGAAAATATGGAGAAAATCATCATCAGCATCATCACCATCATCATCATTCTCGGCATTATTGTGTTGGTCATCGTTGTGCCCATGATCTATTGGATTGGCTGGAGGTACAGGAGGATCGTCATATCGGTTGAGGTTAAGGTGTTGCATAACGAGTCTCATTTGTTGCTCCAAGTTATTTATTTGTTCGTCCTTCTGAACAAGTAAATTATTCAGACGATTCACTTCTTGGGTCAATTGCTCGTCTGGTCGTGACCTCCTTCGACCAGTCGCAGTGGATGATGAACTTGCAGTACTATTCGGCATGTACATCCTTGACAACGATCCCATCCCAAATATTTTCCCTTTTTTCACCCCACCCGTTGCCTCCATCCATAATGCCATATTGTCAACTGATGGCCCGGACTCAGGACAATCATCACTACCACTAGCACTGCTCATTACAAGTTCATTATATTTTTCCTACATTAACAATGTAGATGAAAATAAAATCACTACCCTAAATATTGAAAGCATTCACGGTTTTCATTATAGGTTACATATAAGCCAAAGGATAACCTTACATACCTTAACAGCTTTTGCTCGATCGCCAGTCCATGTCTTATCTTTCTTTTGAAATGTTCGTTCAAATGTAGCTGCAAATGTCGGTTCCGTCCCCAATTCTTGTGCCTACAAAATGTAAACATGAGTAATTGAATTAAATTAACTAATAACTCATTTAACAGACTTACCAGTTGTTTGCGATGCTCCGCAATGTTGATAGAGCCTCCAGTATATGTGGCTGACCCCTCACTAAAGCTAGAAGATCGATTATTCTTATTCTGCTCACAGAGTTGCCGACTCTGTTCAGATGCCCAAAATCTGTTAATTACCGCCCAATTGTCAGCTGTAAAGAAAGACGGCTTCACTTGCTTGATCTTCGCTCTATTCATAACATTTCGCATAAAATCACCGATTTTCTTATCGAAAATTCTTCTCACTTCATTGTCTTCCACTTCCTCCCACGTGTACTTCCGCTGCAATGATTAAAAACACAAATTGAAAGTTATTATGATGATCACCTATCCATAACCATGCACCAGACAAATATAAACAGATTTAGTAAAGTTCATGTCGGCGAAAATATCTAGTCCTTTCGGTATCGAAAACTATTGAGTTGTTCCGGTCCCTTTATATCATTCTTGACCATCAATATATTACACCAAATTTTATTGGTGAGAAAATAAAATATGTAAAATTTACCTTGAATTCATTCCATCACATTTGTTTCACTTCTTGTGAAACATTTCTGTAAGTAGTGTACTCTCCCATCCAAAAGTTTCTTACTATTTTGTTCAATTCCCTCACAACAGACGTAGCATCCGTGAATCTGCAAGCATACGGATATTGTGCAACATCGACAATTCAGTTGACATGAATATGTAAAGCCGTAAAAATTACATATACAAAAAAAAAAATTTGAGAGTACTTACGAATCTCCAAATGAACATATGAAGAATCGGTTATCTTCTTGACCTCTGTTTACGTTAATATTCGATTGATCTGCTGAATAATGGGGTGAAACGGAAGGAGAGGGAGCTAAAGGAGATTGAACTGGAGGACATTCAGTTCGCATGTGGCCAAGTCCTGTAACATGTTGTTCAGTGTTGGACGAAGGGCCAACATGTCCATATTGTGATGGACCGTATTGTGGTTGAGGGTTAGATGACAGGACAGGGGAAGAGGAAAGGGACGGGGACGAGGACGTGGAAGAGGCTTGTCTTCTAGGCATGTGATGTCCACGTTTATACTGACAAATAGGAAGGTTAAGCGAATATGTAAAGAACTATTGACACGTATTACTGACACATATTGATGTAAATGACGAAACTTACCATTTTGATGGAAAGATTGAGAAAATGTTTCTTTGAAATGATCCACTGTCGAGTGTTTATGATGTGCAATTTCCTACGAACAAATATACTAGAAATCGCATTCATTTGGATATGAAACATCAATATATTTGCACGATATGGGTGGTCACAAGTATCAAACATCACTATATGAATCGCATTCATTTTGATTGAAAATTTTCTGACCACGTACAAAAAATTTTCAATTACACTGGAAGTGGGTAGCCACAGGTATTCCAAATCTGTCTGTAAAGTTTTGTAAGAGAAAAGTTGTTATTATTGTTAAATTTTACTTGGGATGTAAAAAAAAATTCCACTACAAGTTGGTGGCCACCGATATTCTAACACATTCTGTAAAGTTCTGAAATTTAAGAATTTTTAAATTATTATTTTTTAATATAAACTTTTTAAGCCATGGAATAAAAAAATTGGTACAAACTAAAATTGGGTGGCCACAGGTAGTCTAAGCTATTAGGTAAAATTTTCAAAATTTTTCTCATTATTTATTTTAATAATTTTAGGGGCACGTTAAAAAAATTAAATATAACTACAAGTAAGTGTCCACGGGTATTATACGTCATTCCGTGAAGTTTTGAAATTTTTTCAATTCTAATTTTTTTTCGACCTTCTAAAAAAATTTAAATTTCAATGTAAGCTGATGGCCACATGTTTTTTAGGCAATTCTGTGCAGTTTAGATATTTTATAATTTTTAAAATTTTTCACCCAAATAAAAAAAATTCCCATCCCAATGGGTGAAAACAATTATTTTAAGCCATATTATAAAGTTATAAAAATTTTTAAATTTTAAATAATTTTTTTCCCGGAACACGTTAAGAAATCTAAATTTTACTCAAAATTGGTGGTCACTATTAATTTTTGGCTTTTTCCGATATTATGAAATTTGAATTTGTTAAAAATTTTAAAAAACTTTTACGGTCAAATATCATATTTGTTACCAACATATACCGTTGTTTTAATATTGTTAAAATTTTTAATGATTTTTCTTAGAATTGTTCAATTTTGAAGCATTTTCCGTGAAAACACTTAATTAATCACCCTATCGTCATTCAACGCTTAATCATCCACATAATAGACAAATTAATCAGTCGACCATCAATCAAATTCACATGCAATCCTAAAATCGACCCATAACCTAGCCAACGATACGTGATCATAAATAATCCATAAACAAATCCGATTAATTACTTAATTACATTAACTAGGGTTTAGGGAGTTGCTTACATGGCTCAAGGACAATAAAAATCGACCAATTGAACAGAGGCGGTCCCGGAGCGGGTGTGGACCCAAAGGGTGACAAGTCCATCAGCTGCTCGTCCACAACCAGGCGAACGACAGGGGAGCTCAGCCACAACGGTGTCGATCGGCGACAACGGCAACGGGCGGTGGCGACGGTGCCAGGCGAGGGCGACGGCGGCTGGCCGGCGAGTGGGAGGCGGGCGGCTGGCCAGCGACGGGATGGCACTGCCGGCGGGCGGCTAGCCGGCGTCCGGCGGTGGGATGGCCAGCCGTCTGCTGGGGTCGACAGCGGCGAGGGCGACCCCGCTCGCCGGTGAAGGCGAGGGCGAGGGCAGCGAGGCGGGCGCGACGCCGGCGAGGCGGCCAGGGGGGTCGGCGACCGGCGGGGGAGCGGGCGACGAGCGGAGAGGGCTGCCGGGTGACCGGTGTCCGGCGGGGGAGGGAAGGACGCAACAACGACAGCTCGGTAGACGAGGGGGCGACCGGGGGGGAGGGGGGGCGAGCGACGGGCTGCAAGGCGGCCGGGGTTGCGGGGCAACCGGCAACGAGCGGGCTAGCCTGCGGGGGCGATCGGCGGGCGTGCTGGGCGCAACGGCGTGACGGCGGCGAGGCGGGCGCGAGCGGCAGTGTGAAAGATCGGAGGTGAGGAGAAATAATTGGCAAATTTGCGACGGACGCCACTCTCGTCCGTCGCAAATTTGCGACGGACGTCGGCGGCCGTCGCAAATTTGCAACGGACAAGAGTGGCGTTCATCGCAAATTTGCGACGACCACCGACAGCCTGCACTAGTCTGTCGCAAATTGCGACGGACAGTGTGCGTCCGTCGCACATTTGCGACGGACGAGAGTGGCGTCCGTCGCAAATTTGCGACGGCCGCCGACAGTCCGCACTAGTCCGTCGCAACTTGCGACGGACGAGTGTAGTCCATCGCAAATTTGCGACGACCGCGATCGATTTCCATCGCAAATTTCCGACAGAAATCAAGTTCGTCGTAAATTTCGAACAGTCAAATTTCGCTCGCAAAATTTGCGACGATGTCACCTTATCCGTCGCAAAATTTGATCGGATAAAAAAATTTCGAAGGGAAAAAATTAATTTGTCAAATTTGCGACGGACGGTGTGTGTCCATTGCAAATTTGCGACGGAAATTGTGTGGCCGTCGCAAATTTGCGACGGATGGCACTCGTCCGTCGCAAATTGCGACGAACGAGTTCCATATGTCGCGAATTTGCAACGACAGCGATCGATTTCCGTCGCAAATTTGCGACGGAAATCGCATTCGTCGCAAATTTCGAACGGTCAAATTTTGCTCGCAAAATTTGCGACATAGTCACCTTATCCGTCGCAAAATTTGAACGGACAAAAAAATTTCGACGGGAAAAAATTAATTTGTATAGTCCGTCGCAAATTTGCGACGGAAATTGTGCGTTCGTCGCAAATTTCGAACGGTAAAATTGGTAGCTAGCAAAATTTGCGCCGAACTCAACTTGTCCGTCGCTGATTTTGGACGGACAAAAAATTTCCACGGGAAAAAATTAATTTGTCAAATTTGTGACGGACGGTGTGTGTCCGTCGCAAATTTGCGACGGACTAATACTGTCTGTCGCAAATATGCGATGGAATTTGTGTGGCTGTCGCAAATTTGCGACGGATAGAATTGTGTGTTCATCGCAAATTTCGAACGGTAAAATTTCGCTCTAAAAATTTGCGACGGACTCAACTTGTCTATTGCAACATTTGGACCGACAAATAATTTCCGACGGGAAAAAATTTTGACAATAAAATTGCGAAAGATCCTAACTATGCAATTTTATTTGCGACGGACAATAAAATTTCCGTCGCAAATTTCCGACGGAAAGTATATCGTTCGACCATATTGCGACGGACATATATATTCCATCGCAAATATCGAACGGTAAAATTTCGATCTAAAAATTTGCGACGGACTTAACTTGTCCATCGCAACATTTGGACCGACAAATAATTTCCGACGGGAAAAAATTTCGACAATAAAATTGCGAAAGATCCTAACTATCCGTCGATATTTGCGACGGACAATAGAATTTCCGTCGCAAATTTCCGACGGAAAGTATATCGTTCGACCATATTGCGATGGATATATATATTCCGTCGCAAATTTCGAACGGTAAAATTTTACATCTCAAATTTTGCAATGGAAATTAGAATATCGGAAATGTTATGACACGTTAATAATATTTGACTGGTCGGCATTTGGGGACAAAATTTCGGACGATCAATTAAAATAAACAGAATAATCGACAATAACAATAATAAAAAAGCACAATAACTATAATAACAAGAACAATAATGATAACAACCAAAATAGCACTTGTAGCATTAATAATTACACATCTGTAGTATTTTGTGACAAAAATTTTAATCTTCTTCTTCGTCTTCGTCTTCATCTTCGTCCTCGTCTTCGTCATCTGTCTGAAAATCAGATTCTGAACATTCTTGTACATTTAATTCGCAAATTTCAGTTGGATCCACATCTATCATTGCTCCACACGGATCTCGTAAAGTTGGTATGTTATATTCCTCAATTTCAACCGTGTTACACACTTCCTCTTGTTGGTAGGTTATATCCTTCCAGTGTTCCTCGATTTTCCTCCGTGCTTTGATTTTACATACAGCCCACCAATCAATTTTGTCACGTTTCAAACTAGGATATGATACATAACATACTTGAATTGCTTGTTGAGCCAAGACAAATGGTTCATACTTCAAATACCTTTTCTTGTGATTGATTTCAACCAAATTGAATTTCGCGTGCACCTTTATTCCTTTGACGAGATCGAACCACGTGCACTTAAATAATACAACCCGCATCATTAATGGTCCAGGGTACTCAATCTCTATGATTTCATCCAACAAGCCATAAAAATCATCTTCTGAATTGCCACTATTAGATGACCGAACAGACACACCACTATTCATTGTGGATTTTCCTATTCCATATTCTTGAGTATGAAAATTATATCCATTTATGAAATATGCTGGCCAACTTCGAACTTTTAACTGTGGACTCCATGACAGATGATATAGCGATCCTTGCCTTCCAATTTCATCATAATTATTGTAAACCTAAGGTTGCACATGCAAAGCCTACCATAAATATTTTACTAAATGATGTATATAATTTTAATAACTTGATTTTGAACCATACGCAACTTACATATGTCTTGAACCATGCTGCAAAGTGTTCATCGCACAAACGATCAAACTCATTTGGTTGTAGTCCAACCATTTCATTTTGGAAAATCCTAATATTAAAAACCATATAAATATTAGCAAATATGTCGACGTCAAAACATATATTTGCAAATTTACACTTACTTGAAGTATGGCTCGACTTCTGGGCAGTTCAGTAAAATATAAGTATGGGCTGCATGAAATTCTTCGCCTGATAAGTAACGAAACTGATATGCGCCGCTTGGTCGACCTAAATAATTGAAAATAGAGAATGCTATACAATTGGGAACAATGGGGCCCTCATCATTTCTACCTGTTCTCCGCCTCTTGCACTGAACGTGCGGCTCAAAATAGTATAATGCAAATGTTGTCACTTCTTCCACAATATATGCATTACAAATTGAAACTTCAACACGTACCTTATTCTTCACTTTTTTCTTCAAATGATATAAGAATCTAGTTCAAATAGAAAGAAGCTTATCGAAACATATTATATGATAAACTAATTTGAACTATATTTTAAAAAAAACATTACCTCTCAAATGGATACATCCATCGAAATTGGACGGGACCTGCAACTTTGGCCTCATAAGGCAAGTGAATTAAGAGATGCTCCATCGAATCAAGAAACGCCGGAGGAAATATCCTTTCTAAGTTGCAAAGAATAATTGGAATATCTCTCTCTAGTTTTTCCATGTGCGATGCTTTTAACACTGTCGAGCAAATATCATGGAGGAAATTGCTTAACTCTGTAATGGCGCCCCATACAAAGTTCGGTAGAACTTCCTTCAAAGCTATTGGAATTAGTCTTTCCATCGGGATGTGACAATCATGACTCTTCAAACCTGTGAATTTGTATTCATTCAAATCAACATATCTCCCGAGGATCGAAGCATATCCGTCAGGAAACCGTATAGATTTCAACCATTGACAAACAACTCGCCTATGCTCCTTATCCAATGTGTAAACTGCTTTCGGTTTTGGTCCCCTGCTACTTGCATCCACAGATAGTATTGGCCGATCGCAAATATCTCTCATATCTTTTCTTGCGTTCAAGTTGTCTTTTGTTTTTCCGGCGACATCCATCACAGTATTTACGACATCGTCGAAAACATTCTTTTCTATTTGCATGACGTCAAGATTATGATGAATAAGATGGGCCTTCCAATATGGTAGATCCCAAAATATACTGCGTTTTGTCCACTTATGTGTACTTCCGTACCCAAAAGTTATGCCGTGCAGGTTCTCAACAACAGTTGGAAAGTTCTACACACGCTCCCAAATTTGATCGCCGGTCAACCTCAATGGTGGCCGTGTTCTTTCAGTCCTATTCTTCATGAACTATTTCTTATTCCTTCTAAAAGGATGACTTGCCGGTAAAAATTGTCTGTAACAGTCGAAATAGGTGGGCTTCTTTCCATGTTTTAATCTAAATAACTTTGACCTCTCCAAACATATCAGGCATCCTAAGATCCCAGCTGTACTCCATTCAGATAACATTCCGTAAGCTGGGAAGTCATTTATCTTCCAAAGAAGGGCAGCCTTCATTACAAATGTTTGATCGGTAGAAACGCATACGTAGGGACACCTTCAACCCATAGCCGTTATAACTCCTCAATCAATGGTTGCATATAAACATCTATCAACTTTTTCGGATTTTGCGGCCCTGTCACGATCAATGTCAGAAACATATAAGGTGTCTTCATGCACATACCAAATGGAAGATTGTACGACGTTAAGATAACTAGCCAGCATGAATAACTTCTTCCTGTTTTCCCAAATGGAGCAAATCCATCGGCACAGAGACCTAACCTGATGTTCCGAGACTCCATCGCAAACTCAGGGTATGTTCTATCAAAATGTTGCCATGCCTCCGCATCTGAAGGATGACACATTAGACCTTCTTCTGTTTCATGATTTGCATGCCAAGTCATGTGTTCAGCTGTGGTTTTAGATGCATAAAGCCTTTGCAATCTGGAGATTAAGGGCAGATAAAATATTTGCTTGCATGGTCTACGCTTCTGATTCCGACCCGGCCTCCTGTTAATCTTGTACCTAGGTTGGCTACAGAATTTGCAAGATTCTGCATTTTCATCATCTCTCCAATATAGTATACAACCCCTATTACATACATCAATCCTTATAACCGAAAGACCTAAGCTATTCACTAGCTTTTTCATATCATAAAAATCATTTGGCATGATGTTTTCACAAGGCAATGATTCCCGCATTACTTCAACAAAAGAGTTGAAACAATTTGTGGACAAATTATGTTCTACCTTGATATTTAATAGTCGGGTTGTCACCGATAACTTAGTGTGGTCCTCACAACCTGCCCATAAAGGTTCATCTGCTGCTTTCAACGCATCCCAGAACTGATTAGATTGAAAAGTTTCATTATAGACATTCTCAGCAAAACCCGTTACTCCTATATCTTCCAATTGTGAAACATGACTAGTACCCACTTGTTCACGTGTTGGAGTAAACTAGTACTTGCCTGATTTGCTTCCGTGACAAAATTATTACTAGCTGCATCAATGACCATCCTCTCGTATGGGTTCAATTGCTCATAATAACCACATTCTTCCCTAACTGAAAATTGATCACTTCTTTCATATCCTTCATCAGATATAAATGGTTCACCATGAGAAGTCCAATTATAATAGTTTGGACAAAATCCAAATCTAGTAAAATGTTCTCTAACTTGATCACACACAAGAAATTTACCATTACCGCACTTTTTACACGGACACCTTAACTTATTTCCATCCATGAACTCATATTTACTACTAGCAAAGTCTAAAAATTGTTCCAACCCAGTACGAAACTCATCTATCAATCCTCGACGTCCAGGTAAGTTCTTATTATACATCCAAGCTTTTTCTCTTTGCATTGTGTCTGTATTAAAATAAAAAATTCAGGAAAAATATTTAAAATATCATATCTGTTGTTCTTAATTAAAACTATAAAATTTTGAAAATTATAATTTTTGTTATTCACGCAACAATTAATACGAAAATGCAAAAAAAGATAAAATTACTAAGTAAAAAACACTTACCCAAATATTTGACTGAAATATTGGTAGGACAAAGTGGTTACTTTGATGAGAATTGCAGTGTCCACTTGGATTGTGAAACCTTCAATTAGACACAAATCCAAAAAAAAATTATCAATCATGAATTATTTTTCAATAATTTTTAATGTGCGATGGAAAAGGAGTTTAACCGTCGTAAAATTGCAACGGAAACTCCCTTTGCGACGGAAACTCCTTTCCGTCGCAAAATTGCAACGGAAAGGGGTCCGTCGCAAGTTTGCGACGGCACGGAGAGGTTTCGTCGCAAATTTGCGACGGATCTCCCTTTCCGTCGCAATTTTGCAACGGCACGGACGTTCCGTCGCAAATTTGCGACGGAATTTTCATATATTCGTCGCAAAACAGTGTGTCCGTTCAGACTCAAACAAAGGCCGGCGAGGTGTCGCCGGTCGTTAAACCGGTGATGCAAATACGAAAAACAAATAAACATAAATATATATAAAAAAAAGAAATTACAATCCAACGACTAATAGTCACGAAGCTAGCTATGATACTTACCGATACAAAAACTTCACCGAGATTATTACGTGCGTGCGTGGATTCAGCCGATGCCAGAATTACGAAGGAGGGCGAAAAGTGAGAGAGAGTGCGAAAGACAAGTAGGGTCGGAATATGAAGGGCTAATAAACTACAAATTTGCGACAGACGTTCGATTTCGTCGCAAATTTGCGATGGATTTACTTTCCGTCGTTCGATTTTGTCGCAAAATTTGCGTCGGATTGCGAAGGAAAAAGGTTCGTCGCAAATTTGCGACGAAATCGAAAGTCCGTCGCAAATTTTGCGACGGAAGTTTCCGTCGCAAAATTTGCGACGAAATAGAACGGCCGTCGCAAATTTGCGACGGTATTTGCGACGGAAAATAATGGCGTTGCAAATTTGCGACGCCCATTCTATTTCGTCGCAAATTTGCGACGAACCTTTTTTCGTCGCAAATTTCCGACGGATTTTGCGACGGTTATTTATTTCCGTCGCAAATTTTGCGACGGAATTTGCGACGTAAAATAATTCCGTCGCAAATTTGCGACGGATATGTTATTCGTCGCAAATTCTGTCGCAAAATTTGCGACGGTTTTTTTCCGTCGCAAATGTGCGACGGAATTAGAAATTCGTAGCAAAATCCGTCGCAAAATTTGCAACGGAAAATGTTTGTCGCAAATTGCCGTCGCAAATTGCATGTTTTTTTGTAGTGTTTAAAACTTCCCGTGCACTTATCTAAAAAAAAAAAAAAGAACTAGAGGGCCTCATCGGTGGGCCGTTGCCGCCACCTATCGCCAAAAAGGGCCGGTGGAGGTCGCCGGGGCCTCGCCGTCCCTAGGGGGCTGTGGAGGGTGTAGCCCTCGCCCCCTTGCCCACCACAAATGCCAACCACGAGCGAGGTCTCAATCATTAGACTTTGATTAGGGTTTTCTCAGTTTGCTCCCCTAAAATTATTATCAAATCCGTTTTCAGACAATCAAATGAGCTCTCCGTCCACCTTCCTCGTAATTCGAATTGTTTCCGAGTTTGGAGGATGAGGAGGACGCAGCATGAAAATTTTGGTGCACGAGGCCGTTCAGGGACGATAATGAGGGGCTTCTTGTGTCCGGAAGATGGCAATACGCCTTCGACCTCGGGTTCTTTGCAACACCGTGGACAAGCAGATGCACGTACATCAGAGCATTTTCTGGGCACCCGACGAGCCATCGAAGGTGAAACTGAGTTCCACTGTTTGAGTTGTCGTATGTTCTTGTGGCATTTGGATGCCAATGAGGGTATGCGCGAGTGTTTGAATGCGGGTATCCGGTGAGCTTCTGAGAGCTGTTGGGCAATGTATGATCCGAAAGGGGTTGAGTTTGCGTGTGGGGATCTAGTAAGTGAATTTGGATCTGCTGTGATTTAGTCTAGCTTCTAATCTCATCAAATAAATTACCAAGTTCAGAAATATCTACTAAAGCCACCAATGGAGTTCTTTGACATGAATAATCTTTTGATAATTCTTTTGGTCGACTCTCTTACTTGTAAATCGAGTTACTCAATAGATGATCGACACAAACAAACATTTTTTAGTCAGTAGATGACGCTTTTAGTCGGGTTATGTTTTAGCTTGTAGTATATGTACGAAATGAACTGATAACATCGCAAAAGTGACTTGGAGAATCATATCATATATGGGTCTTTTTTTCAATCTCCTGCTGCTTCCTGTATTGACCTTTGCTGAGCAAACGTGGACGCGTCACTTTATCCGGAGAAGCCTAAAGATGACAGAAAGTAAAAGAAGAAATTTGGAGGAATGATAATTGTATCGCTCTGCACTTGTACATGTACATGAGGACATATACATATATACACACACAAGATGACATTTTCCTATTTTACTGACTAAGTATCCAATTTTACGGATTGACTGAATCAATTAATCTGTAATTTAAGATATACACAATCAATCCAAGAAATCAAACCCTATCTTCAACAATTATAGCTTCAACACTCTCCCTCAAGCTAGACACTTGTATATGTCGAAGACGCCTCAATAAATATGTGTGTTGTTTTGACATAATGGTTTGGTAAAATTGTTCGCAGGTTGTTTCACATTTCCAATTCCTCTTGTTATAACTATCCTTTCTTAGATTTTGCCTCGAGTGAAATGACAATCGACTTTTATGGATGTTATAACATTCTAACATTACACTCATCATGCATTGGATAAAAATAAAAGAGAAAAAGGTTAAAAAGACATGGCTAGTCATCGAATTCCAAAATTATTTTGCTTGCATAGTTCTCTCAAACTTGTGAATATAATGGAAGGCTAAGATCGAGGCCATGGTCACAACAAATTTGTTGCGCTTTTCGAAGATATCATGCTCCATTATCTGCACTTCTATAGAAAGCTTCGCTCGCACGACAGGACCAATTGCGCCATGCTTCTCACTACAAAAAAACAAGGTTTTAGCAACGAATTTTGCGACGAAAAATTTGGCGAAATTCGCGATAGAAAAAAATCCGTTGCTAATTCGGCGTCGCAAAATTTAGCGACGAAAAAAAATTCGTTGCAAAATTCGTCGCGAATTAGCCACGAACTTTATTTATCACAAAATTCGTCACAAATTAGCCACAGACTGTATTCGTCGCAAAATTCATCAAAAATTAGCCACGAACTATATTCGTTGCTAATTATTCATGACAAAATTCGACGCTAATGTGCGACGAAATTTTTTTTTTGTCTCTAAATTGCGACGAAATGTATTCGTGGCAAAATTCATCGATAATTTTTGATGAATTTTTTTTTGGGTCATTAATTTGCGACCAACTAATTCATGGTGAAATTCGTCACTAATTTGCCTTTCCAAATTTTGACTTTTGCCACAAACGTTGGTCTAGAACGGATTTAATGATGATTTTTAATTAATTCTTTAGCGACGAAGTATGCGATGAATATTGTTTGCGGACGATTTGGATTTTAAATCTAATTAAAAGCAAAATTAATTTCTAGAATTTATATTTAACATTGATTAAATAATAGAGTAACTACAGCTCCAACGGGTTCGGCGTGGCGGTCGGCACAATAGTCAGCCAATGAGCGAGGCCTCGGCACGATCGTCGGCGTGGCCCTCGGCCACAGGCTAGGTGCTCAGCCACAACAGGACAAGTGGATGGGCGAACAGGGCACGGCAGCAGGCGACGGCCTGGGAGGCTAGGCGACAAGCGAGCAAGTGGCATGGCTAGGAAGCGGCCAGGTGAGTGGTGAGTGGCGAGTGGCCGAGGCAGTGGCTGGGACGGCAATAGGCTCGGCTAGGCGAGCGGCTAGGCTGGCCAGGTGAGTGCAATGACAACGACGGCCAGCTAGGTGAATGACGACGGCAACGAGCGGCTGTTGGGCGGTGACGGCGACTGCGTCAGGCGGCGAGAAGGCGAGCGACAATGATGACGGCTGGCGGGTTGGCGATTTGGCGACAATGGGCTGGCCGGGACGAAGGGCTCGGCCAAAACAGGGGGGCCAGTGTTGATGGCAATGGCGTGCAGTGACTAGACGACGGTCGAGGGCGGCACGGTGGAGTTGCGGGCGGTCAAACAACGTCGGACGAGCGGCTGGACGCAACGCGAGCAAAGGGTCGTGCGCACGCGAAGGGGAGAGGAAGACAGCCTGCTGGGGGGGGGAAAGCACAGCAGCGGACGGCAATGGGCGGCCGGACGAGCACTAGCGCAAGGCGGACGGCACGCGGTGACAGGGCGATGAGCGGCGGTTGCTGGTCTAGGCGAAAGGTCGCACTTGCGGTTGACTCGGGGCGAGGCGTGGTAGAGGGGAGACGGCGGTGGCGCGGTGGACGGGTGGAGCTTGACGGCCAGACGGCGACGCGGCAACCAGATGAGCGGTGGCGGTCTCGTCGGTTGAGTTGTAGGTGGAGCAGCAAATGTGCGCGCAAGGAGGAAGAAGAGAAGAAGAAGAAGAAGACAAGAAAAAGAAAAAGAAAGAGAGAGAAGGGGAGGAAAAGGACGGTTTGCATGGGCGGGAATTTTTATTTATTTGGTCAAATGGGCGGGAATTAAAGAATTGGCTTTTTGAGACGGGAATTAGCAACGGATTTGAAAAATGGGCGCCACGTGGCACGAAGATCATTTCCATCGCTAATTCTGTCACAAATTAGCAATGGAATTTGCAATGGATTTATTTTCCGTCGCTAATTTGTAACGGAAGTGATCTTCGCATCACATGGCGCCCATTTTTTCAAGTACATCGCTAATTTGTGATGGAATTTGCGACGGATTTATTTTCTGTCACTAATTTGCGACGGAATTTGCTACAGAAGTGATCTTCGTGGCACATGGCACCCACTTTTTCAAATCCATCGCTAATTTGCAACGGAAGTGATCTTTGCGGCACATGGCGCCCATTTTTTCGAATCCGTTGCTAATTTGCGACGGATTTATTTTCCATTGCTAATTCCGTCGCTAATTTGCAATGACTAATTTTCCGTCGCTATTTTTGCGACGGATTTTTATTCCGTCGCTAATTTGCGACGACTAATTTTCTGTCGCAAATTCCATTGCTATTTTTGCGACGGATTTATTTTCCATTGCTAATTTGCAACAAATTTTTATTTTGTGGCAAATTCCGTCGCAAATTGGCAGCAAAAATTTTTTGTCACTAATTTGCAACGGAAAATAAATTCGTCGCAAATTAGTGACGAAAAATTTTCCGTCGCTAAATTCCATGGCAATCCTTGTGTTTTTTATAGTGTCTACTTCCTCACTCCACCTTTTCGGACAAACACAACGGCTCGATCAATTCGTCAATAGTCATAACCAAGGACTCCAAAGGACAATGGCAAATGGAAACTTGCTATCAAGATCGAAAAACATACAGATACTATTTTGTTCCAATGTTACCATAAAGGACAAAGAAAAGTGCAAGGCAATATCATACTGTAGACATATGAAGTGCACGAACATACTCACATGCAATGCCGCTGGTGCTTAGATAGAAAATTAAGATTTAGCGCCACTTGACTTGATTTGATTTTTCTATTAACAAAAAAATTAAAGAGAAAACCAACGAGAAATTAAGGGCATGCATGGAATCCATTATGGAGTAGAAATTCTACTCCAAAATGGATTCCGGAACAGAAATGCATTTGTTAAAAAATTTCCGGAATGCATTCTGAAACAATTTTTTGCATTCTGGAATAAAAATGCGTTTATTAAAAATATTTGATTTCAGAATGCATTTTTATTTCATAATGAGTTTTAGGCAAGAAAAAGATAAGCTACTTTTTGTAACTTCTCTCTTCCAGAATGCATTCTCCCTATTTTCTCTCTTTTTGTCACTAATTTTTTTTCAGAAAATGCGTAAAAATTGAAAAATTCCAGAAAAATTCATAAAAATTTCCAGAACATAAAAAAAAAGTTAGATTTCGAGAAAATAGGAAATTTGGTGAATTTTTTTCAAAAAATATAAAAAAAATTAAAAATTTCAAAACTTTACAAAATTGCTTAGAATACCTTTGGGCACTCACTTTGAGTGAAATTTAATTTTTTTGAGGTGTCCAAAAAAATCAAAACATTAAAAATTTCAAAACTTCATAAAATGACTTAAAATACCTACTGGCACCCATTTTCAGTGAAATTTAATTTTTTTGAGATGCCCAAAAAAAATTTAAAAACTTTACAAAATGGCTTAAAATATTTTTGGGCATCCACTATGAGTGAAATTTAATTTTTTTGAGGTGCTTAAAAAAATAAAAATATAAAAAAAAATTTCAAAACTTCACAAAATGGCTTAAAATATCTTTGGGCTACCCACTTTGAGTGAAATTTAATTTTTTTAGGTGTCCAAAAAAATCAAAATATCAAAATTTTCAAAACTTCACAAAATGAGTTAAAATACCTTTAGGCACCCACTATGAGTGAAATTTAATTTTTTTGAGATCCCCAATAAAAATAAAAATATAAAAAAATTTCAAAACTTCACAAAATGGTTTAGAATACCTTTGGGCACCCCCTATGAGTGAAATTTAATTTTTTTGAGGTGCCCAAAAAAATAAAAATATAAAAATTTTTCAAAACTTCACAAAATGGCTTAGAATACCTTTGAGCACCCACTATGAGTGAAATTTAATTTTTTTTGAGGTGCCCAAAAAAATCAAAAATTTCAAAACTTCACAAAATAGTTTAGAATATCTTTAGGCATTCACTTCAAGTGAAATTTATTTTTTTTGAGGTGCCCAAAAAAATAAAAATAGATTTTTGTTCCAGAAATCAATTTTTGGAACAGAATTAGTCATGTTTTACCAAATAGATTTCTCTTCTAGAAATCAATTTCTGGCAAGAATTTAATTTTTGGAGCAGAATGATTACCATTTGCACCCTAAGATGCCCTAGTCTTCCCTTTTTTTTTTGGTCTGAAAACTTTTATTGGATTTAAAATTAGGCTAAACGCCAAACGAACCCAACAAGTGGGATTCAGTTCAAAGAACATCAATTGCGATATGGATGCAAAACATAGATTGCAATACAGATGGATGTGCATTAAATAGGTTAATTTGGATTGACCCAACCTACCCATTTGACATGCTTATATATCTGTAAAGATTAATTCGAGATATTAAATCTCATTCTACAAAATTGTATGAGTAATAAATCCTTATAAAGACATTCTAGAAGATTGTAAATTTTCTAAATCCTAAATTTTTTCACATTTTGTCAATTGAATCCATCCGGCCAAATTTTAGTTGAAAATCATAGTGTACACATTTGAATAGGGGTGAGCATGGTTACATGGTAGAATTTGAAATTTGGATCCAACAGATTAATGGGAACCTATCTGTTTGGGTTCCAAAGTACACACGGTAAATTTCAGATTTTAAAAATTAGGGAACCTGTTTCAATGGGTAGCTTCCAAGTTCTATGTAGGTAGAATCTGGAATTTAAAACCTAACACCTGAAACAAGTTTTTATGTTTTTCTTTGTCTATATTTCACGCAATTATGTGGTATTCCATTGTGTCCGATGATGAGTGTATAATTTGGAATCACTAATTTGAATTTTCATTTTATAACAAGACTTTTTCTTTGTCAATATTTCATGTTTTCTTATGTTTAAATATAAATTATGGTCAGTAAATTGTAGTAGAAAATGGTGGTCATTGAAGTTGATGATTCACTATAATCTTTTAATGAATAATATATGTGGAACCTAGGTAGACCTGAAACCAATCTTAAAACCCTGGCAAGTAGATTCCAAGTTTTAAAGTATGTAGGAGATGTTCTAAGTTTCAAAAAATGTGAAATATGTTCTCACGAGTAGGTTTTACATTTCAAATGGAACATGTTTGAAACCTACAACCGCTTACCTCAACATACATACAAAGCACTCAATCATTGCACGAACGCACTCACATGCATTGCTCTTGGTGCTTTGATAGAAAATTAAGAACCAGCACGACTTGACTAGATTTGCCTTTTCTATTTAATAAAAAAAATTAAAGAGAAGACCAACGAGCAATAAAGATGCCCCTAGTCTTCTTCTTTTTTTTGTCCGAAAACTTTTGTTGAATTTAAAAAGAATAATGACACAAGCAGTTTCTGAATTTTAGCTTAATGTATAATTTAGTCTCTAAATTTTTAATTTGTTCAATATAATCTTTGAACTTTAACTTAATGTTCAATATAATCTTTGAACATTCCTAAACTTTTAATTTGTTCAATGTGGTCCCTAAACTTTTGATATATGTTCAATATAATCCCTGAACTATATAAAAATATATAATATAGTCTCTAAAATGGAAGGACTATATTGTATATTTTTATATAGTTCGGGGATTATATTGAACATGTACCAACAGTTCATAGATTACATTAAACAAATTAAAAGTTCATGACCATATTGAACATTGGGTTAAAGTTCATAGATTATATTGAACAAATTAAAAGTTCAAGGACTAAATTACACATTGAGTCAAAACTCAAAAACTGTTTGTGTTATTTTCCCAATTTAAATTAGGGTAAACGCCCCTAGTCTTTTTCTTTTTCTCCTGAAAACTTTTATTGAATTTAAAATTAGGCTAAACGCCAGACGAACCAATGCGTAGGCTTCGGTTCAAACAACATAGATTGCGATGCATATGCAAAATATAGATTATGATAACGCCTAATCTCTTTTTGCAGGATGCATGTGCATTAAATAGATTAATTTGGATTGACCCAACCTGCCCATTTGATAGGCTTATATATTTGTAAAGATTGACTAGAGTTATTAATCTCATTCCATAAAATCGTATCAGTGACAAATCCATTACTGATTAAAAAACATTGATATAAAGACATTTTACAATATTCTAAATAGTAAATCTTATTATGATTCGCCAATTGAATCCATCCAGCCAATTTTAGCCGGAATTGGTAACCTAAACGCCGGATATCCTACGTGGCATGACCGACGTTGACGTTGACAATTTTTATAATTTTTTTTATTTTTTCTTTTCATTTTCTTTCTTCCAAGCCCGGCGACGATCGTTGGCTAACCCTCACCGGCCACGGGCAAGGGCTTTGCGGTCGCCGCCCGGTAGCCAACGATGGTCGCAAGCCCTTGCTTATGGTCAACGAGAGTCGATCAGCCCTCGCCTGCGATCGACTAGTGTCGGTTGACGACTCTCGCTAGACTTGATAGGAAAAAAACAAGAAAAGAAAGAAAAAGAAAAGAAAAGAAAAAATCCGAACACGTCAATGCCGATCCCCGCCCAGTAGCCAACGAGGGTCACAAGCCCTTACCTGTGGTCAACGAGAGTCGATCAGCCCTCGCCTGCGATCAACTAGAGTCGGTTGGCGACTCTCGCTGGACTTGGTAGGAAAAAAACAGGAAAAGAAAGAAAAAGAAATGAAATGAAAAAATTCGAACACGTCAGTGCCGGTCGTCCTACGTGACTCTACCGATATCCACGTCAGCAAATTGACTCAATTGGCAAAACGTGAAAAGATTTAGAACTCAATTGATATAATTGAAATGTTTAGGACAAAAATGATACGGATGTAATAAGTTTAGGATTTTTTTGATAATATTTCCCTCAATTGCGTGTCACCTAACCCAAACCTAAATAGTCCGAGAGTTCACATTCACCGGCTGTACCCAACGCCATAGAATCTCCAAGAGGACTCTGACAAGATTTTGCTGGAAGACCATGATCGGAGTCTTGGTCAAAAGAGGTGTATCGTTCGCGGAAACAGTGATCAATGTAGAAATCTTGCAGCCACCGCGCATCTTCTTCAACGTGAATTTTGAACGGAACGAGATGATTACCTTTGTCATCCCATTACCGTTAATCACGCATCACGCATGAGAGGTCATTAGACTTTTTCCACCTGAAATTCCGCGAAAGTTCGGCACGTGTTTTCTCGTACGCTTGCGGGGAAAGCGGGTCGTTGATCCGATGCAATGGTGTGATGAAAGTCTAATTTAGATGGTGGGAAAAGAAAATGTTGATTAAGGACATGTGGGGGTTGTGTCAACGTCGTTATGGCACAACCGTCAATTATCAAAGAGTTCAATTTTTGCGGACGGTGTCTCTAAGAAGAATCCATGCACAACCACCGCGCGCAGTATGAAAGTGCCCTTGTATCATTCTTTATGGAACGATTTGATTCCCAAAATACTCTCGAACAAAAAAAAATTTAATATTATATTACTTGGTGAGCTGACATTGACATGAATAATTTTTAATAAATATTTTTTTCATTTTTTTACTTTCTTTTTTATCCGTTCTTCTTCTGGTTGGTCATCAAACCTCGGCGACCGACTAGAGACAAGGGCCGATGAGGGTGAGCTCGCCTCACCAAATCTGATGAGTTCAAGCCTCAGCCTCTTCAACCATTCCATTCCCCAGTCCGTCCTCCTTGGCTTGTTCGTTCCCCTCCTCATCGATGACACAAGTCTCTCTTCTCCGTGGTCGAACCAAGGTATTAATGTTATGAGCCTCGCGACTGTCTCCAAGGATCTCAATTTTGAATGACGCGTAAGATTCCAGAAAATCTTGGAGCAATCTGTCGTTCATCAGACTAGAGTAGGAGTTCCTAATATCACAAAGTTCAACCGGCGCTTTGTTTTGCTATCACCGATAGAGTCCTAGTGCTTGATTAGTTGCAGTTTGGCCTCAGATTTGTCGATTTTTCCCCGGTAATGTTTTACTGATTAACTCACCCAGCCATGGCAAGGCTCAAACTTGCTCGCCCAGCCATAGTAAGGCTCGCCCTTATTTGTTCTTGCTAACTACTTCTCTTGAGCCTCAATCTACATCCCATCTCTCCTTTGTAAACAACATTGCAGTATGATCTTTTTTTTTAGCTCTACATTTTATTATAACAACATTCCATAACGCTCATATGATAGATATATTCATATAGTACAACATTTAAATCTTGGTAAATATTGGTGCTTTTTCTTTAGACAAAAAAAGTTTAGGCCAAGTTTGTCTCTCTAGGTAAAATTGGTGTTTTTTTTTTAATTATGGCTTTTTTTTACATTGTTTATTAGTTTGCGTCTAAAATTAAATGATCAATATCACGGAAAACCCTAAACTAATACATTTTTGATAAATTTAGCCCAAACTAATTTTTTTACCACCAAAAATCCCAAACCGGTATACTTGTGACAAATTTACTATCTGTTAAATTGGATAAGTACCACGAAAAATCATAAATTGGTAGGCCTGTGATAAACGGAAAGGTAAAACCCCAAACCGATTCACCCGTCAACTGTCACGTGTCATCAAACTCAGCAATTTGTCGATAAAATTTAATGAAAATTAACGGTGATAAATTTGTCATAAATATACTAATTTGGGGTTTTTCACGATATTAATCCAAAATTAAAAGACAATGTTGTAGGAACCGGACAAGTCGATCAAAAGGTTCAAAGCAACACTTTTTGTGGTTAATAATGGTGTGTTACTAGGGTTGTGCAAAAGACCAAGGAATTGCTTAGACCGCTCGAAACCAACCCAAAACTGTCGGTTCCTATGGGGATTAGTTCGGTTCCCGGTTCTAATTTACTGGAATCGGTAAGTACCAGTCCAGTTTCCAATTTCAATTTTTAAGAAAAATTTCTAGCCAAAAAAAGAAAATTTTAAGAAAAATAAAAACCCTAAAATCCCTAATTCGAAACTCAATGCTCTTCAACTGAGTGCTTGTCTCGTCTAACTCTTACCTTATCTAAGTCGTCTATGTGTCTTTTATTTATAGTCTCAACTCTCAAACTTAACACTCAACTACTCATGGCCTCGACTCTCAACTACTTTCGACTCACAACTGCGCTTCCAGCCGTTCATCGCCTCCCTCTTTTGCTCTCAATCACCTCTATTTACCTAAAACTTGGTGAGACCGACTTCATGAATCTACCTAGGAGCCGGATCTAATCTGGTTTCTGAGTGGATCTGGGGAACTAATAAGTAATTACTTGTTACATAATAAAAATTGTCTATTCGGATCATGTTTGCCCCTATCCATTAATCATGAAAAAGTGGCAGACCGTTATGTAGACATTTCCCTTTCTACGTATCATAGCTAGCTTCAAGTACACATTCATTTACTACAAGAGAGCACAAACTTTGAGGAATCCAACCATGACTAGCTCCATGCGCGAAAACTGCCTTCGTTTCAATTTTTTTTTGCTTAATTCGCGATATGGATGTTGCCAACGCGTTTCCATATGCTATGTCTCAACTCTGGGGAGGTCTAGCTGTCGTCATCAAACACTTTAGCTCCTTTACGTAGCCAATTTTGTCGTAGAGAGAGAAAAAAAAAAGGCCAAAAAAGCCACCCTCTCCTTCTAGGTCCACTCCTTTATTTTGTCTTTTTCCAGATAATAATAATAATAATATTGCCTTAGAAGATAAACCACAAAATATGTTGCGGTTACGATGTGCGCTTCAAAAAGTACTAAATCTTTTAATTTTTTCAATTGAGTTATAAATCTTTAAATTTTTTATCAATTAAATTCACCCAATCAATTTTGATCGGAAATATTTGACGTAGATGCCGGCCAACGCCACGTGACACGGCCAATTGTCCTACAATGACCATGCCCAGGGCCTTCACGGCTCCACCGGCAAAGAAAAAAACTCAGAAAAAAACAAAGGAAAATAAAAATATCAGACATTAAAAACATTAAAAAAAATTAAAATATTGTTAAAATTATTGACGTTAACGCCGGTCATGCCACATAAGATGACTGACGGCCACATCAACAATTTCCAGTCAAAATTGATCGGATAGACTAAATTTACAAAAAATAAAAAGATTTATGACTCAATTAATAAAATGAAATATTTAAAAGTAAAGGGTTAATACCACAAAAAACCCCAAACTGGTACACTTATGACAAATTTACCCCAAACTATTTTTTGACCACAAAAAACCCTAAACTGGTACACCTGTGACAATTTTATCCAAAACTATTTTTTAACCACAAAAAACCCTAAACTGGTACACCTGTGATAATTTTATCCAAAACTATTTTTTTGACCATCAAAAACCTCACACTGGTATACCTGTGACAATTTTACCCACAAACTAATTTTTTAGCCACTAAAACTCCCAAACCGGTACACCTGTGACAAATTTATCATCCATTAGTTTCCGGTAAATTTTACTGTCAAATTGCTAAGTTTAATTACACGTAGTAATTGACATGTGTACCGGTTTTGCGTTCTAGTCATCTATTTGTCACAAGTTTACCAATTTATGATTTTTTGTGATATTAAGATAATTTAACGGACACTAACGGAGAGTAAATTTGTCACAAATGTACCAGTTTGGAGTTTTTAGTGGTCAAAAAATTAATTCGGGGGTAAAATTGCTACAGGTGTACCGGTGTGGGGTTTTTGGTGATCATAGAAATAGTTCGGGATAAAATTATCACAGATATACTAATTTAGGGTTTTTTGTGGTCAAAAAAATAGTTCGGGGTAAAATTGTCACAGATGTACCAGTTTAGAATTTTTCGTGGTATTAACCCAAAAGTAAATAAGTAAAAGTGCAACAAATTGAGGGCATTTTGGACAATTTTGCCCTCTACCATCTAGTATTTATTCCTCGCCACCCTCCATAAAGAATCCTCCAGTTTCTCACCTCTCTGCAAGTTCACTGCCCTCCTCCTCCTTCTCCTTCTTCTTCTTCTTCCTCGTCAGAGGATTTTGGTCTGTTTCCCATTGAACCGCAGCAACAATGCTTGACCCGACGAAAGTTTCCCTGCTACACTTGTTTTTCACCGTCCTAATCTTCGGCTTCGCAGTCCCATCAACCACGTCAACAGCAACGTCGGTGGCGGTCAAAACTGAAGCGTCAACAACACCACCATCGGTTGCAGCAGTAGTCGCCAGAGACCAAGTTACATGCACAATGTGCGCCGAATGCGACAACCCGTGCAAGCCTGTGCCTTCACCCCCACCGCCCCCACCGGAAGTCGAGTGCCCGCCGCCACCATCTCCACCGCCACCAGAAGTCGAGTGCCCACCGCCACCGTCTCCACCCCTGCCAGAGGTCGAGTGCCCCCCGCCGCCGCTGCCGCCGACCTGCAGCGTGTGCGAGACACCTGAACCCCGAAGCATCTATGTTTCCCCGCCTCCACCAAACCCTATAGTGTCGACTTTCCCATACTACTACCGTTCAGAGGATTATGGGGCCTCCAGTTCCCTCCTCTCGGAGATGAATGCCGCTGTTTTTTACACTTCTCTTGTTTTGAGTGGGACTCTCCACGTACTACATTTCTAGCTACTGCCCAGATAATAATGTCTTCCCTCATTGTACTCGTTTCTTAGCCAAAACATGTACTCACCTTTGTTTTTTCTGTTTTAGGGTTTCATTACCAATTAATGCTTCATGCATAGTCGTGGATGTGATCGAATGAGAGTACAACGCCCCATCTTAGAAGGTGCATTAGGCATTTTATGTGGCCCAAGAATGAGAATTTGTTTTTCGTTTGAGGGAAGTATCCTCTCCTTCATATGGATTATATTCTATTCTCGAATTCTTACTTTTTACTGTAGTCATTGGCAGTTTTTCCTCGAGTTCTTTATTGGTGATCGATGTGAGAAGAGGAAGGTTCCTAATGATACAATGGAGAGGATGGGTGTTTGTATTGATTAGGGTTGTTCAAGTCCACACCGGATCATGCATGCCGTTTGCTCTTTCGGTCGGTTATGTATATTTGAAGGTGGCGAGACTATGATAGCATATAAGTTGAATTTTCTTTTCAAAATAAGGTATGGTTGCACATGTCTGGCATGCATTCTGATTCTCCTAATTTCGGAAAAATCGATTGAAGCAAAAGATCAACATGATTCGTATCGCTCGATTCATGATCGACATGAACTGAGTCCATACAAAAAGGAAATAATACGTGCACTGACGATAAATAAAATTTAATCCATGAAGGATTTTTATTGGTTTGTGCGTTCGTTGATTGAACTGCACGAAAGCGATAGGCAACAAATTATATTTGAGTCGAGTTCAAATATTAGTATTTCATTACCAATCTCTCGTATTTAGCATTTTTTAGTCGATGGAACTACATTAACTTTAAAAACATTTGAAATGGATGAGTAACGTTATTAGTAATTGAAATTTGTGTTCGTATATTGACTAGAGTTGATTATGAACCTAGTTGATGGCAGGCATGTTTGGGTAGTATAGGCTCAAAGACCATTTGGAACATGCTTGAGAAAGGACATTTGGTTATAAAGCCCGACCCCAACTTGCCAGGCTCAACCCAAGTTCACCCAATCTATATCGTAAATTTTGTTAAAGGACAAGCCTGTGCAATAAGTTAGGCTTAATCCAGCAAGCCCGACTAGGCCAATCTTGTGATCACCTCTAACATTAACTATTGATGATCAACCCAATATCAACTATATATGTATAATTTGATTTTCAATTAGCAAAGCTAGTTTATGCACGTACTAAACCGCTACTTTTATGTGTATTGTCGCGAACAAATGTTTTGTTCTCGAAAAACTGATGAAGCGAAGTACCATTTTCTTCTTCGAACCCAAAGCTCTAGTCACAAAGGCTATGCTCTATTATTAAGCTATTTCTGCCATCTACAAACAAAGCGAAGTGAAGCGCCAAAGGCCAGTCAGCACAGCCCTTGGCAGCCAAATCTTTAGTTTGGTCACTCAAAGGAATTGCAAAATTCTTCTCAGTCCTTTTTGGATCTCTTCTCGCACCACTCTCTTATAGCGGTAGTTAACTGAAAAAATATGCCAAGTTTCCCTTAATTGTCTACTTCAACTGGTAAAATTATCTTGATTATCACAACAAGTTTTGATTGAATATTGAACATTTATTTTCATAGCGATAATCAAGATGAGTTTGGCACACCTCGCCTCATAGACCAAACTAGTTTTAGTGACACATAATCAAAGCACTCAATAAAAGCCCATTTACTACATTGTAAATCAATAGCATGAGTTGGTCACAAACATGTTGTATTGGTAAAGTGAGAGATGTCGAGAACTGCACAAAAAAAGGATAATTGTACAAAGAGTCTTAAATTTATTGCACAGAGGCTAATTCAATCCTAAACTTTTTCACTTTGCCAATTTTGTCTTAAACATTGTAATTATTTGCCAATATAGTGACCAATTTTGGCCAAGAAATGCTTACGTGGATACTCAATCAGCGTTAGTCATCCTATGTGGCATGGTTAATACTGACATGAACAACTTTGCAAATCTTTTTAAATTTTCTTTTTTTCTGTTCTTTTTTTTTCTTTTTTCCTTCACTGGATTTTGTGGCCGGCAAGGGTCATCAGGGCCTCGAGGACCCCATCAACCGGTGTTGGCACCTAAATTTTTGTCAACCATCCAAACGTCCATTTTTGTAAATATATTAAAAATGGAAAAATAGCAAAACAAAAAAGTACAATAATAAATAAGAGAAAATAAAGCCTGATAGTCCATACACACAACCCAATTCGTAAGTCGGACCAAAACTCATTTTCCCATTGGCTCGTGAGCTTTCGGCCCGCTATTCATTAGCTCATTAATATAGCCTAGAAACTAATCCATGAAATTTGGGTTCACATAAGTCCAACGATAATCGACCAAAAAAAAAAAGTCCAAGGATAAAAAAAAGGAAAAAAGGCCCAAATAAGCTCTTCCCCTTTTCTCTCTCATACCTGCGTCTTTGAGCCAAAGAACACGAGCGAAGAAAAGCGTTATCATAAATTTACTTCAAACTAATCTAATCAAATAAATAAGATCAAACCAAGTGGGCTGGATAGTAATAAGGCTGGGCTTTGAATGAATAGGGAAGAATTGGGCTTGAGCTCAAGCCCATCATATCAAACCTATATTCGATTGGGGCCATTGGCTAATCCGAATAATAGAGCCAGCCCGGCCTTATAGAGTTTGGGTAAGACAGACATTCGGAACGAGTTCCCTAACCCGATCTGAGTCCCCATTTTTTTAGAATAAAAATAAAATTATATTTTTAAAAAATGAAAATTTTAGAAAAATAAAAAATTAAGAAAAATCTTTAAAATTGAATTTTTATTATTTGTATTAGATTTTAGTGTTAAATTCTAGTTTAGAATTAGTTTAGATTCTCCTTGATTAGAATTCACATAGTTTGGGGATTAATAAACATTTTAGGTTTTAACATAAAAAATTGTTAAATCCCTTGGACAAAAATTGAACTCAAAATTAAATAAACTTTTAGGGATTTAGCCTGGTCGTTGTTTGTGCATTTTAATTTCAATTTTAATTGATTGCACACTTTCAATACATTGATTATTATTTTCTTTTTTACAATGGCTAGGCTAAATCATAAGAGCATAATAAACCCAAAAAAGCTGCATGGACATTTAGCGGACAAGAATATTATGACTTATAATTGATTAAAAAAAACCGCCTATACTCTTTAGTGAATAAATGATCGAGTTTAGATACCGAAAACTTACTAATTAGATAACTAGTGTAATTAAGTTGTCGACCCTAGATCTTTGATTACTTAGGAAGTGAGGTATACTCTTTGTGATGTCCCCGATTTTGAGCCTAAGAGCCAAGGGCTACTGATAAATGGATGAGCAAGTAGTCCAAGCCGAGGGTCGATAATGGAATTGATAATATGATCGAAACGAGTGTACTGAGGGTTTGTCATGGTTCGATCGAAAGATTGTCCATGAATTGGCCTAAGAATCGACAATAGAATGACTCCTTGATTTCGCAAGATTATTAGAGTAATATGACCATGGAGTAACCTTTCAACCATAAGGGCTACTAGTGGAACGATCTGGGATAACTATAGATTAGTCCGATGTCAGCATGTGTTAGTCACAGATGATACCGCACGGCCATGTATCGGTCACGGATGACCATGAATTAATTTTGGGGTACTAAATTCCACAAAACCACATAACAACCAAGGGTCGACTATAAATCAGTAATACTCGAACATTGACCAATCATGAATCGGCTACAAATCATTGCACCAAGTCAAATAGACCATGGACAAGCCATGTGTTAGGCCACAAGCCCAATGGCTTGACCGCGGACTAGGCTATGTGTCAGTCGCATCAGCCAGGCCTTGTGCCCGGACATGACCGGCCATCGTGCCCATCGGCTAGGCTACGGACCGGCTACGTTCCCAGCCATGTGCCAGTCATTGTGCTTAACCCTTGTGCCAGGCGTTGTGTCTGTAAGATCTAGTTCCAATCTAGTCTCGTGCCCAAGACATATGGCCATGAGCCATTACGCGTGTTTGGCCGTGAACCAATCCCTTGATCATGTAACCAAGCGTCGTGCTCGGCACGTCGCTCGTGTGGCCGGCATGATACTCAGTATGTTGCATATGCAGCCGGCATGGTGCTCGGCACGTCACCCGTACAGCCCGGCGTAGCGCCTATGCGGCCCAGCCATGTACTTGGCCTTGTGCCCGTGTGGTCTAGTCGCATGTCCATATGGCTCAACAGTGCACCAGGCCCCACGCCCAGTCAGACCCGGTCATGCATCCAGTCAACCGATTAGCTTGGGTTTATTCTATTTTACTTTGACCTTAGTTTGTTTGTGTTAGGTGATATTTGAGAACATTCTCGCACCGAACCTCGGGTTGAATGCATATACCGAGTGTGAAAAACCCTCAGAAAATAAGTCAAACAAGTATTATGCAGGGTTATGAATGTAGTATCGATTAGTCGGTTTTGTGCTAACTGATTAGCCCAAGTAGTTGGGAGTGAACTGCATGCTTTGGAGACTCTCTCAGTTCAGAATTGAAAAGGACAAGAAGACAAATTTGCTGACTTGGTCAATTGCCCCATTAAAGCCATTTAAGGCCACCATTATTGGCCAAGCTTAGGTGTCCCCTTCAATTATTTATGATCAACTAAGTTGTGCATGGCATTAAAGGAAGTTTGATGACTCAATGGCCACCAATTATTGAGACAAAATAAGGGACAATCGGCCAAGTGAAGTGGGAGCTGAGAGAGGCAATCGGCCAAAGGAAAAGGAAGACGCCGAGAGAGAGAGCGAGGAAAAGGAAGAAGCCGAGAGAGAGAGAGACCAAGGGATAAGTTCACATTTAAGGGTCTTAATTACCCTTCATCATTTCTTTTGACCTTAGTACATTAATGCATTTATGGCTTGACTTCTTCTCCAAGCTTGGCTTGGCTATAAATGAAGAAGCCCTCACATGAGGAAGCCCCCCCTAATTCTCATGCCCACTTCATACACACACCAGCCAACTTTTTTCTTCCTCCTTGCTTGTTCGGTCAACTAGAAAGTCACACCCGAGAATCGCTCGAGGTCCCGTTTTTCCCAAACTCAAGCCTTTTCCGTGCTTAAGACCAAGCCGACAACCATGTGCTTTCTTTAGTATCTTGTGTTCTAGTATTTTGTTTCGTTAAGTAAGTGAATTCTTTAATATCAGGAAAAGAAGTTGCGATACGTTGTAACATGGTTTGCTTAACCCGTTTCTTGGTTTCTTGGTCGATTATAGCCTGTTCTTTTTTTGACAAGTGATGCTCACGTGTGACAATCATGTTTGATGTTCTTTTGTTGTTTCGTAACACGAATTTTGCTATTGATTTGCCATCGATGCCGATACGGTAAGAGCCGACTTATGTGAATAGCAATTGTCTCATCATCGCTTGCTATTAGTGTTTTCACTTGTTGAGTCTCCCTGACTCACTCCCCGTTGTTTTTCTTTTTTTCAAGTCCGTAGCATAGCGCCTTCCCCGACCCAGTTCGAAAACCCCATCGAGATGAGAGCGGAGTTGCTCATGATCATTGATGCCTGCGAAGGCTGAGCCTATCGTAGGATCACCACGTACGTGATGGTGGATGAGGATATAGAGGAATTGATCCCTCCTACGTACGTGACTTGGTACCGTTTGGCTAACGGAGATTGGGTTGGACCCCTATACAGGTTCAACAGTCCATTCACCGGTATGGATGGGCCAACTCCGGGGCAAGCCGGGGGTGGGGCGTGAGATGGCCGGACGGACGAGGAGCGAGAGAAGTGAGAAGCCGTAGCGAATATAGGAACCCAAGCAAAAGTTTTGTTGTTTGATTGTTGGCTTGCTTTGCGGAATCACCCATGAAATGGGCATGTAAAATATAACCATGACTTGTAAGGGCCCGAGAGAAGGGCTTGACAAAATAAGCACATATCATGTAAATATAACATGCGATATTTGTTTATCTCACTCGTATTGTCTCGTTTATTTCTATTTGCTTCCGCGTGTGCATTGATTAAAATGAACAGGACGCAGTAATACATTTCCACGAGGCACGATTCCGTTCGGGTCATGTTCAATTATTAAGTATTGATCGTGATTCTGGGTCGGGACGTGACACTCTCATACCTCATTTGGTTTCCAACCGACCCCAATAAGCTAATGGCAACTCTTTGTATAAAAATTTCATAGGATTAATTGAAATTAAAATTGAATATCCCAACTTCACCCGAGGTATGGATTTGGGAGAATCCACACTCAGAATTGATGGACTGTTTTGGATTACCTATTAGATGATGTGTTCGAGCTGTCTTTTAGGGATGCCAATTCAGACCATCTTCCAAGTAAGTATCTCTAAATCTATTAGCCATGGGCGGCCCCTCAAGGGTAGGTCACGACAGCAAAAAATCCATTGAAAGAAAAAAAAATAAAGAAAATGGAAAAAAGAAGAAGAAAAGTTCAACAATTGTAAAAAAAAATTATAAAAATTCCCACGTACCACAAAACAATCGGTGCTAACTAGATATCCACATAAGCATTTTTCGATCGAGATTGGCTGAGAGGATTTCATTGGCAAAACATCAAAATGTTTAAGACTAAAATGACAAAATTAAAAAAATTTAAAACTAAATTGACTGCCCTACCATAACAACCCGATCGGACGAGAGTGGGGAGTGGTCGCCAAGGCCAGAGAGTCTAGACAAGGAACGGCTACTGGCAGGCTTCTAGGATGGCAAATGGGGCATGAATGAACTGAACTGTGCATTGAATAGGAAGAAAGCGCTTGTGAGATATATGTGTGTGTTGTGCGTGAAAATTGGAATTAAATCACAGAGACGCGTTTTGATGTAATGGCAAGCTTTGCTTTAGAACTCCAAAGTTAAGCGAGCCTAGGCTAAAGCACTATTAGAATAAAGAACCTCCTAGGAAAGTATCTGCCTCTACGTTAAAGGAAAAAATCGTGAGACTCAGTATGGGACGGGGCAAAGCGAACGATACCTCAAGTGAGTTAATTTAGAGATGTCACAATATGGTATTAGTGTGGAATCCCCTTCAGTAGATGTATGGTTCGGGGACGAACCATGCAGAAGTTGGTAAGCCCGTGACAACCCGGTCTTACGAGGGCAAAAAGTAGTTGCCAGGGCCAAAGGATCTAGATAAGGAGTGGCTCATGGCAGATTTCAAGGATGGCAAAGGGTACAGGAATAAACCGAACTGTACACCAAATAAAGAGAGAGCGATTCTGAGATGTGTGTATGTGCGCGTGCGAGCGTGTATAAACTATAATTAACTCACGGATGCGCCTTTTGACGTAACGACAAACTTTGCTTTAAAACTCCAAAATTAAATGAGTCCACGCTTGAGTATTACCGGGATGGATAACCTCATGGGAAAATGTATGTCAAAGGAGAAAACCGTAAGACTCAGTATGGAACAAGCTAAAATGGACAATACCTTAAATTTTATTTATTATAGTTTCAACTAGCCGCTTATGACTTTCGTTGTAATTTTTCTTATAAAACGGACAAAGAAATTTTAAAGAATAAATATACCATATGTCATGCCCCAAACCCCATCGAGCACGCGACATCCCTCTACCTCAGTCGGATGAGTGCGACGCCCCAGGAAACGACGCCGACCCAATGATCTCATCAGAGTTAATTCGCGGCGGAAACAAACATAATATTCCGGACAATAAATATTGGAGAACCCAGGGGAAAGAAAATCGCCAAACCACCAATACATGAAACTATACCTCAATATACTTATATACAATATTCCTTTACAAACCATCAAACATAGATATGCACGCCAAACTACTAACTGCAAAACCACCGACATACAAAAAGATCAGCAGCCTATTGGGTCAACACTACCAAAAATGGGACACCACCAACCCTCAGAACTAATCCCTACACCCTCTGAAAGGCATCCACTCAGATTCGCTCTCTCCCTCGTCCTCATCTGAATCCTCCTCGGAATCCTCATCAGGCTCATGCTCATCCATAGACTCCGAATCAACATTGATCTCTATGGGATGATCCTCATCCCCCGACTCGACCTAAACCTCAATTCTGTCCTCAACCTCGAACTCCTCCTCATTTATTTGGTATTCTACAACATCATGATCAGTGTGCATGACAATCCCAAAACGTTATAAAGGCGGCGGCAAATTCATGGCTCAAGCGGCGGCTCTGAAATGGTTTGATTGAAATAACCATGAGATACTTCTTAATAAGTCCACGACCTAAACCCCACCTACACTATCACATATTTCCAGACAAATTCAGACACACAATCAATGCAATTCGCACAAACATCATCCATACAATCCCACATACCTGGACTCTTAGCATACTCAGCCTACGCATTAGTTCACAAACGCAACATTCAAATCTCACACACATTTCAAACCACACGTACCTCAAACCACACCCACTTCCCAAACCATACTCATTTCCATGTCAAAACACACATCGATCACACCACATTTCACACTCGATCACACACTAACACGTCATTTCCATTTATTTTCCTCGTCGTACCAACATTTGCTCAATCACTTTTCTGGCCTGTGTAAACACGCCTCAGGCCCACTCAATCGCGCCCCGAGCATCATACGTCTCAGTTCGATCTCACAGCCGTATCATGACCCACGTAAACACGCCTCAGGTTAGTTCAATTTCCCGCGTAAACACTCCTCAGGAATTTTAGTGATCACACTAACACACCGTATTTTATCTGTACCCTTCGTAAACACGCCTCAAAACCTTTTAGTGATCACATGCACATCGCATGCCTCAAGTCTCACATGTGCACACACTCGGACATTAATCAAATGTATGTAATTGTACCCAATTACCTTGCTACATTCAGCCACATCACAAACACACAACCAACATACAAACAGTCATTTTTCCACATCGAAACTACGGCAAATCACTTCCGACCCTTCACAACATTTTCACACAATTACGAGTCGGATCCAATTACCCAATCTACGTACCAAACCACAATTTCCGACATATAAACCAACAATTTCCAGCATATAAACCAGCAATTTCCAGCATATATTCGGCCTCTAAATTTTCACCAAAATTTCCCAAATTTATTCCTAAGGCCCGCTAACCAATTTCGCCCCTAAAATTATACTAAACTGCGTCTAAACAGGTCCAAAATTACTCGATATACTAGGCGAGGGTTTAGATTGAACTTACCCAAACTCTAGACTAACTCAGCTAGAGTGGAAAACGACAGTTTGCCGACGGTCTCGCGGCGGTGTGCAATGGCGGCGACGATGACGGCTTGCTCAGCTTGGCCATGGCTGAGAGAGAGAGAGAGAGAACTGAGAGGGAGAGGGGGACGGTGGTGCGGCGGCATGAGGGTGGGGGCGCGGTGGCGGCATGGCAGATGGCGGTGGCCGGTGGTGGTGCGGCACACAGCGGCCAAGGGAGAAAGAGAGAGAGCTCTCGATGAGAGAGAGAGAGAGAGAGAGAGAGAGAGAGTCAAATGAGAGAGAGAGGAAATGAGGAGAGAGAGTGTGACTTTGGTCTTAAATAATGGACCTCCAATAATTGGTGTCCAAGGCCCCTTGGAAATTATCATCTTGCCCCTCTCTAATTTTTTTAATCAACGGCCGAAATTTGTTCTTATCCCGAGATCGAGGGCCGAGATCGAATATTTTCCAAAAATATCCAAGGGCAATTTGGGAATTTCATAAAATTCCACGAGCAAAATTGTCCAACTCAAAATTTAGGCAAAATGACCAAAATGCCCTTCCCCTCTAACACTTGCCCTTGATAAATCTCTAGGGATAAAATGGTCATTTTCTATCTTTCGCCAAAATTCAGTTTTTCTGAAAGATTGAGGAAAATGCAAGGATGAACATTCCAATAACAACGTCGACCAAATATCATGTCATGACATCCATAATTTTCTATGCTCAAATTAGTCTCTAATTCAATAACTGAATTTTATATAACATAACTTGAGCGTGTCTCTGACTAACGGGCGGTTTTTGGGGAAATTCGCATATTCGACCTGTGACTGATACTAAATCGAGTCATGTGCAAGTTCATTCAAATCGTGACGACCTCGGTTATCAATGTAATCGCAAGGGTCGATCGCTAGTTCCGATGGACGCAATCGTTCGGTATAGGTTCTGGAGCATTCGTCAATTCATTTCGTGGTCAAACGAAATCGCCCGTGATCCACTCGTATAACAATGACGAATCGGCCAATAACTATCCTAAGATCGGCCTACATTGGCTCAAAATGTCACCTCGACAATTCTATGGTCGAAAGTCGGTTCACGATCGAATTTCTCTAGTCGTACGAATTTAAATCCCTAATTAGCTTTTTCTCTAATGGTTAATATCCCAGGAATGATCAATTCCGGGTGAGAACTAATTACAAGTACGTTCATAAAACCATTCATTTCATAAATCCCAAATAGACAAATTTCACAATGTCACACCATAAATCCTAAATTTATCACGAAAGTGCAATTGAGTTTGAAAGCTTTTAAATATTGCAATCAAATCACAAAAATTGTTGAATTAATGTAATCAAATTCTTCCGTTAAGTCTATCAATTTTCCTAACGGCAAATATGCTAACGTGTCATTTTTTATTATTATTTTCTCTCCTTAGTGGCATTTTTTGTTATTTTCTTCTCCAAAAATAAATTAAAATTAGATTAAAAAATAAAAGATTCTATAAATATATAAAGAAAAGAACCCTTGATTGAAAAAAAATAACCACATGGCCTAATCGGTGGGTCGTTGTTGCTGCCGCCTATTGTCCAAGGGGTTGGGGCCTTGCTGCCCCCAGGGGAGGGTGTAACCATCACCCCAGATTTGGGCGAGGCCCTTGCCCAACACAGGCCCCAACCTAGGGTGAGGTCTCAATCATTAGATCTTGATAAGGGCTTTCTCGGTTTGCTCCCCTAAATTTATTGTCAAACCCGGTTAGAATTATTTTGAATTCTTGACAATGGAATGAGCTCTGTCCACCTTCCTCATAATTTGAATTGTTTTGAGTCCATCCTCTACTATTAATCAGATATTGGCGGATGAGGAGGACACAGAGTGAAGATTTTGGTGCATAAGGTTCATTAGGGACGATAGCGGGGGGCTTCTCATCTCGTGTCCGGAAGATGGCAATACGCCTTCGACCTCGAGTTCATGGCAACACCGTCGACGAGCAGATGTGCTTACGTCGAGCATTTCCCATGCACCCAACGAGCCATCGATGGTGAAATTGAGCTCCACAGTTTGAGTTGTCGCATGTTCTTGAAGCATTTCGATGCCAATGAGGCTATGCACGAGTGTTTGGATGCGGGAATATGATGTGCTTTTCATAGACTTTGGGAAATGTATGATCCGAAAGCACTTTTTGCATGTGGGGATCGATTACTGTTAGCTTGGATCCTGAGGAAAAGGGGCCTTTCTCATTTGTGCAGATTGTCAACTCTAAGAATGTCCGGCTTCTAATCTCATCAAATAAATAAGAAATTCAGAAATATCTACTCAGGCCACCAATGGAGTTCTTTGAAATGACTTTTCTTTCGATAATTTTGGATGCCGCGGGGCCATACCATAGAAGTTTTGTTCGAGTTCTGCAAAATCTATCTAAAATTTAACTCTATTTGTTGTTTAAATCTAATTTAAATAAAAGTTGGGGAAGAAAATAATTTTAAAAAGGCCACGCAGGAGGGAAAAAATATATAAAAAAAAAGTCACGTCTATATTTTCCGCTAAGCAAATTAACGAAAGGATTTAATTGCCCAAATTTGATAAGTTTTAGCATTCGATTCTACTTTTTGAAAATTTCAGGATTCAATCGCATTTTCACGACTAGTTTTAGTACTTTTAGTGCACTCATCCTAAGTCTTAACAATCGAAAAAACAATATACTTAACCGGGGAAAAGTACCAAAAAAGTCATAAACCTTTTGCATTAGTGTCAATTTAGTCATAAACATTTTTTTATGCCAATTCAGTCCTAAACCTTTTGTTTTTATGTTAATTTAGTCTTTCCGGCCAATTTTAACTGGAATTTGCCGATGTGGACGCCCACCAGCCGGCAACCAGTCATCAGCGCCGACGTGGCGCTAACATAGACAAATTAAATAATATTTTAATATTTTTTTTGTATTTTTATTTTTTTCTTTTTTTTCTTTTTTTTTCACTTTTTTTTTTGTCTTCTTCTTCCTCTGGCCGATCGCCACCACGTCAGCGCCGGTGACCGGTCGCCGGCAGGCGTGGGTCCACGTCAGCAAATTCCGATCAAAATTGACCGGAATGACTAAATTGGCACAAAAATAAAAGGTTTAAAACTGAATTGGTACCGATTTAAAAGGTTTAGGACTTAATTGGCATAAAAAAAAAAGGTTAGGACTAAATTGGCACTAATGCAAAAGGTTTAGGACTAAATTGGCACTAATGCAAAAAGTTTATGATTTTCTTGACACTTTTTCCCTACTTAACTGGGGCAAGACTTCTTAACTCCTTAGACTCAATATTAGAATGAAAATGCAGATTTTCTCCACAAGAGGCCTTAGTCTAGGCTCGGGACTGACCTACCGGTAGATTGAATTAATCGACAACCTCGCTGAAAGCGAACACACGCGGGACGAGAATTGACTGAGCCATGTCCACATGTCTGGAGCATTGATGATTCGTGCGGGCGGTCCAGCGCCCTCAATTTTGTCATCGTCCTTAGGTAGTGATTGCATGGGAAAGGAGTCATAAATGCGAGGAATCAAAGGCGAGGGAAGTGTATAGTTCTGCATTGACCCAAATTAATTTGTTGGAAAATTCGGTTGGGCCCGAAAGGGATTGCTAATTATGATGCGATGCGAAACGTGATCTCTCGCGTTTTCCCTCCACTTAAAAGTTCGACAACGAACCGCTCCCACGGGGACTTTGAATTGAACTTATTATCTCCACGGCCCTCTATACCATCAACGACCCCACCCACGGGACGGAAACGCATTCCCAATCTCCTACGGCCCCTTGGAGAGAGATCGATCGATCATCGATGTTCTGCGGTACACGGAACTTTTAATAGAGGCTTCAATTGATGGTTGAGACCTATTTATTTTGCGAAGCAGCGATTAGCAATTGCTGTCTCTTCTTGTGATGTAATCTAAGAAGTGTACAACCTTAAACCGAGCAACTTTGGCGACAGTGACAACGGGTTAGACACACCATGCATGCTGCAAAAGGTGCAGCCTTGTGTCATTTATGAACCGAAAATTTCGAGGGTGTGGTAATGTAGGATCGAATCGTGCGCGCAAATGTGTTTTCGTTTCTCCGACATAGAACTGAAATAAAAAAAAAAAAAAAAAAAAAGGTTCGACCTCTTATGGGATTGAGAATGCATGTGAGGAAATCAGGCATTTTTGCATTAGCATCTTGAGAGTGTTTCTTTCACTAGATGTTTCGTTCTTGATCTAAGTAGACCGGTCAAAATGCGTCTATAACACTCATATTTGATGGTTGAATTGTTATATGGGCTAATTATATTCAGTAAATAGATTATAAATAAATTTAGAATAATAAGGCCCAAAATAATATTGATATTAAATGGATTCACAACTTATTTAAACTCAATCAACCTCTATGTCACTCTCTCTCACTCCACTCAAAATTGCATTTGTTGGCTCCGCACTCTCACCTTCTAAATTTAGTTATATGTAAAAGTGTATTAGCAATATGAGTCTGATTGAGCATGAGTCGCTAAATTTGTATTGTATGGAAATATGTTAAATAGGTTAATTTGGGGTCAGACTATTTGTGACACGACCTGACCCATTTGACAAGCATAATTATAGATTAATTGGCCGGATCATGAAAATCAGACATAGCAACAATTGGATGTGTGACGACGCACAAATGTACGATGCATTGATTTTTGGAGTTTAATATGAAATGATAAAGCTCATATCTTGGGGAACGTGGGTATTTCCTTTGGGTACTCAGACCAAGAACGTGTCCACAGTTTTCCCACACTAAAAATATCCAACCAATTTGGGAGCCACCAAAAGAGCGTCGTCCGTCCAATGCCCGTCTACATGTCTTTACAAAAATGTCTAAAAATATTTATATTCTAAACATTGTGAAATCAAAACCAATAGTAAAAAAAAATTGACATGAAGCAAATGTCGAGTATCCGAAAGGATTAATACCATGAAAAACCCAAACTGATACACCTGTTATAAATTTATCTCAAACTAAAATTTTAACTACCAAAAGCCCGAAACTTGTATATTTGTGACAATTTTTTAGATTAATACCATAAAAAAATACAAATTGGTACACTTGTAATAAACAGAGGCCAAAACCCCATACTGTTACACCCATCAATTATCGCATGTCATTACACTCAATAATTTGACGATAAAATTTAACAGAAACTAACAAATGGTAAATTTATCATGTGTACCAGTTTTGGGAATTTTTCATGATCAAAAAATTAATTTGAAGTAAATTTGTCACAACGTATCAATTTAGGATTTTTCGCGATATTAACTCTGTTTGGAATACTTCTCTTTATTAATGTTCACCTCCCTCCACCGCCGCGACCGCCACTGCCACCACCGCGGCTCTACTCCACCTACTAAAACCGTCAGTTTCGGATATATAAAGGCGCTGAATGCAAAACCCACGCATGATCGACGAATCTGGGAAACGACGACGACGGTCGTGTCCGAGACGCGTTCGCAACTCTCTCTCTCTCTCTCTCTCTCTCTCTCTCTCTCTCTATATATATATATATATATACAACAGCCCCAATTTATTACACCCAACACTCACTGGCTCACTGTCTCTCTTTCTCTGTGTCTCTCCCTGAAGAGAGAGAGAAGGGAAATTAATGAAGGGCGTGTCCGCAAGCCTGTACCGCGCAATGCGGGGCTACTGGCGGAAGCGCGGCTACGAGAGGCTGGCCGGGCCGGGCAGCCGCCGCGAGGGCCGGGCGGACCTCGACCCCCCGGCCCCCCGCCGCGGGAGGCTGAGGGGGAGGAGGCGGCGGCGGCCCTCCTGGCGGGTCAGGCTCACGCCCCGGGTGAAGCTGCTCCGGCTCGCGGCGTCGCCGCGGAGGTTCTTCCTCTGGCTCCGGGACGCCTACGTGAAGATGATGCTCGGGTTCGCGAGCTCGGCCGCACTCGGCGGCGGGTTCGGGTACGGGCACGGGTGCGGCGGGGTGTCGTTCGGCGACGCCGGGGCCGCGGGGTTCGGGCGGGCGCCGGCGAAGGAGTACGACCGGAAGATGCTGGTGGAGATCTACAAGTCGGTGCTGGTGGCGCAGGGCCAGCTCGCGCCGCCGCGGGAAGCCGGGAGGCTCGGCTCCGAGGTCGCTCGACGACGGCTGAATTGAAGAAACGGGCGGCCGCTCGTAATAATGGTGGGCTTCTCCCATTTTTTAACCACCTTAGAAAAATCAGGTGAAAAAACGTTGAATTTTTACGCATTTTCCTTTCTTTGGCTTAGAGAAGGAAGTGAAAACATTTGATTTTCACGAGCAAATTTGACTCAGTTGAATCTCTACAACAACAGCAGCAGCATCTTTAATAAGACTCTTGTAGCCTGCGTTTAACGTTTTGATAAGTATCGTTTTCGGTAATTATTCAGCATTTAATAATTAATATTCCTTAATTGTTTTCGCACACGCGAGAGACGGAATAAGTGGAATCGATCATTGTAATTATCTTCTGGAGAAATTGAAAGCATAGCAAATGGTAGATTGGCAAAAGTTGGACATTGTAGCGATTCCTTAGGCACTGTTTGGGAATGTGGAGAATGGAAAAGGGAATTCACGCGAACGTAGTGGGAGTTTTGACTTTGCCCTATGTATGTATAGTCAGTGGTTCATTGAGAGAAATATACAGATGCTTACCGTGCAAAACTTTTTAGTTGCATAGTTTCGACTTATGCTAGGGTTTGTCCACCTGCCCCTTTTTCGGTAAATGAAGTTTTTGCTTGTCCAAAGAAATCGAAAAAGAAGTTTTTGATGGAATTGAGTTGTTACATGGGTTAGTCATATTCAATAAATAGTTTTAAACATAATATAGGTGTTAAATAAATTATAAATAAGTTTATAATATTTTTAGACCCAACTCAAATTTACGACTCTCTTTTCGTTCTTTCTTGCCCTTATTCAATCTCAAGCTCACTCTTTTCACACTCTCACCTTAATTTGGGTATGAGTTCTCCTAGATTTATGTATTAGTAATATAAATTAGGGGAGCGTGGTCCAGGCAGGTGGTTCCCAATATGGAACCATGAACCATTCACTAGGGACTGGTTTCGAGAAATTGCAATCGGGAACCACCCGTTAATTCCATGGATCCATCCGGGAACCGGACTGCCGGACTAGTCCGGTTCCCAGGTGAGTACATGAAACCGATCCCACCAAGTTTCACGCAAATTGAGGTAACCAAGAGCGAGAAAGGAAGGCGATGAACAACTAAAGGTGCAACCATAAGTTGATAGGAGTTGAGAGTTAAGCTTTAGATTAGGGATTTTATGGTTTTCATTTTTCTAAAAATATTTTTTTGTTGAAATTTTTCTAAAAAATTATATACATATATTCCCGGTCCGGTCCGAGTGAGTAGGTGGGCGGTTCCATGCCTAGAACCAAGAATCAAACCGATACTTACCGGTTCTAGTAAATTAGAATCGGGAACCAGACTAATCTTCACGGGAATCGCCGATTCGGTCCGGTTCTGAGCGGTCCGAACAGTTTCCAATTCCTTTGTACACCCCTAATATAGGTCGGTCAGGCATAGGTCACTGGATTTGCATTGTATGAAAATAAGTCAAAAACGAGTTAAATAAGTTTATTTGAATCGAATCATTTTTTACCCGATTTACCCACTTGATAGGTCTACGACCCGCTAAGGCCGGCCCGTCATCAAACAAGCTACAAGCCTGGATACCGGTCTAGTGACCATCTAGGCATATATGTGTTGTGATCTAAAGAGTGATTGTGTGAACAAAAAAGTACATCGTTGGTATAGAAAATATTAGGGGTCTCAAAAAAAGCCTAAACCGACCCAAACCAAACATTTCAAGTCTTTTCGATTTGGTTTTCTTCCGGTTCGGGTAATGTGCAAAATATCTTTGTACTGCCTATGGATGGGGGTCCCAAAAGGGAACTAGCACGTCCATGTTCTAGTCTATAGTTTGGGAAGCGTACGAGTCTGAGAAGGCAATGCCTAGGCTCATGGTGGGCTTGACCGGCTCGATCCATTGATTGGGCTTTCCATTTCTAATCAATCGGTCACATGGAAAGACATTTGAATTGAATACTACGAGAGATCTGAACTTGATTTAGGTACTTTGGGCCTTAGATTGCTCAGACTCGATTTTCGATGGCCAAGATTTTGCAATTTGTCCCCCAACTTCGCCTTGTTAAAAAGACCTCGACCTCCAATGTTATTTTTTCTTTTTTCTTTTTTTATAGGGGCAAACTATATTGATCAATCTTGGTTTAGAAATCGTGAGCAATTCACCAATAGTGGCCATTCGTGTTCATGGTCCGTACTTGTGTCTTGTTGGCATAAGTGTATACTACAAAACAAGTTAAACCGAACACAACATGATTTAATCATGTCGATTCCTTTTTGTTTGAATCTTCACTTAGAAAGCCTAGTTAATTCGAATACGAACTGAAAATTAATGGATTAACACGACATGATCAATGTACACGACTAGATAATGGGTTGAAGAGTCAACACAATTGTATAACTCACTATGACACGAACCAACCCCGCCGACATGAAATATACTCGATTCTTTTACAAAATCTAGTTGCAAATTGCCATAATCCGTCCACAAAGTTCAATGAAATATCATCGATTCAAATCTTAATGGTGAATAGCATGAAAAAAAATATAGTCTTGCAGTATATCATGCCTAAAAGGATTTCATACGGACCATGTCATCACTAACTTATTAATTTAAACGGTTTATACGGATCGATAGTGTATCTAGCAGGTTGGACACAAACACGACACAATCATTAATGCGACTCGGGAGTTGACCCAAAATTGACCCAAACACTATTAGCTCCAACCCAAACATGCCAATTTTGTGTACTGTTTGAGTTGTATTATCGTATCGTGCCACAAATTGCCACCTTTACAATCTACCGTAGTCCCCCAAACCATCCATTCACAATGGATGCTGGGAATTTCGAGAAGAACCGATATGGAGCTACCAAGCTCCACGTTCGAAGATGGCCAATGTCCATGCCCATGCCCCTGGATTTTAAAAAGCAAAAGCTCAATGCCGTGGGGAACACCAGAAAGATTGGCGAATTAAGAATTGATTGTGCCAACGTCCAAAATTGCCGCGTCAGTCTTTACAGATTTAATAATACCTTTGCAGGTTGGATCCAATTTTGAAGAGAGAGAGAGAGAGAGAGAGATCATTCAATTCGAAGTTATAACGAAACATTATAGCCGCAAGATACACGCAACGTTCCCCGACCGTCAGTGTTCAACCTAACCCATTGCTACTCTTTATTTTCTAACAAGTCCATCCTAGACAAGCGAGAGAAACAGATCGAAGTAGTTCCTTAGTCAATTTGTTCAGCTTGGTATAATATGCCTAGTATTATTATCAGGTCCACCGTTTACGTAAAATCATCCTCATTGAAATTATTCTCAAGATCATTCACCATTGGATGATTAACGCGTGTGTTTAAAGTAAGCCGTGCAATCAAAATTTCTCCACATGTCAATCATCAAACGGCGAATGGGTAAGATGCTATTTACGCCGACAATGGCAACGTTTTTATTCGATTTAGTTATCTATCCAATTTTTTAATACTGAGAAGATAAAGACCATGGGATGCGGCGAAGGTTGCTTTCAAAAGAAAAGGCAGGTAGTCCGAGTGAAGAAAAAGGAAAGGATAAAACCCAGTAGATGAATGCGTTGGAGTGTGCTCATCTTTCCTTAGCAGCAAAGGCGATATGCCGGTTCGATATTCACACAACCTAAACACCCCCCCATCTCCCGTTCAATGAAAGGCTAGTCGTCATCCATGTTGAAAACAGGAAATTCGCGAAAGAAAAAAGAAGAAAAGATCATATTTTATGACCTGCCTCGAAAGATTGCGTTTAGTAAAAATGGATATTTAGAGCGCACGCCAAACTCTTATCAATCTAACTATTGCTTAACACTTCAGTTTAGAGGAGGAGACGGAATTAAAGATAATTACATTATTTACGTTAAAATATATCGAGATGTATAAATACGCGTTGACCAATTAATAATAGCAAAATAAAATTGCAATCATATAATTTATCAATTATAACTAGTAATAAATTGTAAAGCATATTGGGGGTCGTTGACCATGCGACATTAATAGACTTTGTCAACGGGTATGAAGTGAACAACAAGCCCGCCGCTGCCGAGGGGGGAGGCATTTGATGTTTTTTTTAAAGCTCTCCCTCCACTTAGGAGAAACACCAGATTTGTTTACCGCGATAATTCAGACAAACCCTTTCTTTTTTTTTCTTTTCAAATCCCGAGTTATTAAATAATGTATCTGACCATGTGTAGAGATCACGTATGACCCGATACTTCTCTTCGTGTACAAATTGCATCCGACGCGAGAAGTGCAAGATGCAACCCATAACCACATGATACAAATAACCCAAAGACAAACGAAAGAGCGTGATAACAAGAGTGACAACCGAAAATTGAATCCCCATAATCGTGCTATCATTATGAGCATACTATTTTTCCAAAACACGGGAACAATTTGAATATCGAAACGACAAACGATTGCCGGTCATTCATGGAGAACAATTATCAATGACTTATATATATCGAGACAAGTATATTCAAGACTTTCCAACATTAATCCTAAGATTTCCTCCTTTTGAAAGCATAGTACATATATTCTGACAAAAAAAAAAAGCATAGTGCATACGATTTCCAGTCAGTTGGTTGAGCAATCAATCTAATAAGTCAGATGCAATTTAAATTCCGTGGAAATATACTTCTATTTTATATCCCCTTTTTTAAGTAATAATATATATAATATATATTATTTTTTGCCTCTTCTTCTTTGAATACGTCCTGGTCAATTTCATTCAGCTCGAGATAAACGGCGCCTTTATTATATATTTGTTCTTGCTAAAATTTTTTAAATCTAACGTCAGCATTCGGCAGTGGCCGGAATGTGACATCAGCGACCACGCACACCCAACGGCTAGCGGAGCGAAAGTATGGGGCGCGAAACGTCAACTCGACCTCCCACTTTTCCCTGTGGATCGCAGACGACCAACGAAGAAAACCCAACGGCTATCTTTCGGTGCCGGCCAAACGTTCCCTTTTCCATTTTTCACGTAAGAAGACGGCGCCGCAACAACTTCGAGATGGAGAGGTACACGACGCCATCTCCCGTCCAATTGTCCGCCGGACCAGGCCGACACCCCGCGTGCATCCCGAACTTTATATCGTGTAGGTCTCGTAAGGTACCCATCGGATTTGAAGGTCATGGCATGTCGGGTTCGGATGTACCTGCGGAGAGCATTTCGCCACTTCCTGATGACTTTCGCTTTTGATCCGGTTTGGTCCGCCTATGTGCCTCTTTAACAAATGATGAGAAACATAGTTTTGACTCGAACATGCTAACATGGGCATTGAGCTGCATCTCCGGAAAGCTCTTGCGCGATGCTCGAAGAAGAAGACTAATATTTCATACGTTATCAACATAATATTCCACCAATTAGATTTAAGAATTTACTTTCTGGCCAAACAATTGAAAAGTCATTGCGCCATGTTTCATTCATTCCTCATAAGAGGAAAGTTTCTTCAACGGACCTCGATAAAATTTCCACTTTGTTCGACAAGGAAAGTCGCCAATCAAAATCAGAACGCTATAGAGAATTCCATAAATTCGCCGTCGTCATCGTCCTTCCTTTAAGGAGCATTTACGCGAATACTTACATGTGCGCGTGGCCATACTAGCTAAAAAGCGTGTTGTGCATACCTAATACATCATCTCTTGATAGCATAAAACTCTTACAAGCGAAAAAGACCGCCTAACTAATCTTCTCTGTCCGCATGCATTACGAAACCTTCTCCTTAAAAAAAAAAAAGGGCGAGCCGAACATTTTAACCGAACTAAAGTATCCAAAACATCGATCGAGTATGCAAGAATTACACATTCTTCGATGTCATATCATCTATAGCACTATCTTCAGGTATGCGTTCGTGAGCTCGCGGCCTACAACGATCGAAGATGTGTTCGGGATTGACAGATTAGCTTGGGACAGCATAGTTTCTTCCACAAGAGAAATCTCCCACGCTACTGGCTACTTCATATGTCACTTTCTCTTTTCAATTTTTTGACAAATTCGAAGTCTTTATCTTCAGATATCGACTGGATGCAATGGAACATGTTGGTTTTCTTCGTTTGTTTCGATGGAACACGTTAAGCTTAGCTGTTACAACAAGTCGTCGCCATCCCTTACAGGAAGGTTGATGCGAAGGTCGGAGAGGTTATGGGATTAATAAAAGCGAATTAGCGGAACGGAGCAGAACACGATCGATGGATATTCGGACAAGGCATGTGTGGAAGTTACTCAAAACAGAGTTTTTTCTTTTCCGGAACAAATTTGTGATCCTGAATAGCTCACGGCTACCTGGAAAAACCTAATTTGATAGAAGATATTAGGGGTGATCAAAATGGACAGCCCAAACCGAAATCGGACCGGACTGGATCGGACTGACCGATTTGGTCCGGGTCTCGGGAATATTAGTCCGGTTCCCCGTTCCTCAAAGTGGAACTGGTCTTCGGGCGAGCCGATTCCCAATTCTAGGGTGAGAACCAGATCGACCGAACCGAACCGATAAATATATATACATTTCTAATTTTTTCATATATAAATTTATTTACTTTTTAAAATTTTTGAAAAAAATAGAAAGTCTAATCTAATTTCTCCAATTCTTACTTACCTTTACTAATAAGTGATTGGTCCAATTGGAACTGGTTTACGATTCCAAGACTAGCAGGTCCGGTGTCTGGCCCTAGAAACTGGGAATCGATTTGATTCTCGATTCTTAGATTGGACCAGATATAACCGGGAACTGCTCACCCCTAGAAAACACATGTGGAAAAAATTGAGAAAATTTTGAAAAATGAATTGTGAGAATAGAAGAGAAGGGAATTTAAAATTTTTTTTAAGTTTTTCGAAGTTTCCTCTCCTCTTTTATTTTGACGCCATTTCCAAACATAGCCTTAAAGTACAATATTCGGCTTTAAGGCTCCGTCAGTTTCACGAAAAATGAATGAATTAAAAAATATTTTCTTAAAAATGATCGTTTGGATCGCTTGAAATAATTAGTCAATGAAAAATATTTCTATTATTCTAAATATTTTTGTGTATGATAAATATATTTTTTATTTATTTATTTTTGTAAATATACAAATGATCATATTTTTAGAAAAATATTTTTTAAATTAATTATTTATCGTGAAATTAAGGGAGCCTAAGTCTGACAATCTTCATGCTCTAGGCCTACTTCTCAAGAGGATAATCAATTAAATTGAATTTATTTAACGGTTACTGCGCTATAGAGATAGGAAAAGGGAAAAAGGAAAAAAGAGAGAGAGAGAAACGTGGATCTGTTTTTTACATTTAACATTTGTTGAGAGCGTGTTGTCTCTTTTCAAGACAGGTTAAGAGGTTTCTTTCAATGACTATTCCTTGAAAAGTTCTTTGCATCAGTGGCGAATGAATGTGGTAAATTGGGGAAACTTTATAATTTCTACTGCTTATGCAGCAGAAGAAGATTGCAAACAAGCTAGATTTCATTCCACCAGCTAAAATTCAATCAACAAGTTTAACCCATCTGAGTTGCATCGCCATCTATTACAACCATTCCCTATAAACACAGCACGTTGAAATAAACTATCTCAGAACCCATCATTCGATAACCCCATTTATATTGAAAAAAACATTAAAAAGAAGTTTTTTTAAAGAGTTGGGTTTCTTAAAAGAGTAATCTCTTTAGTGATTTCGAAGCATAATATTCTTTTCATTCAAGTCGCTCACAGCGTGGTAAGCGTCATCAGTTTCCTTATTTATTCTTTTGAAGGTCATACTTAATACATAGTGTTTGACTTAATTAAAATAGCGAAAATATTCATTTGTGAAAGCACCAAAAACCCTCAAAATCATATGTTGCTTCCGAAAACAATTCTTAAAGAAAAATAGAAATTGTCGCCTTACATCAATTGAGGTGCTGGTTAGGTAGGCCCTAATTGACTGCGGCACTAATTTGTTGTTCGGGGTAAGTTCATCACAAAAAAAAAAGCCTATTTACAAGATGATTAGGTCTATGCAGTAATAAATGATTTTGATTTATTACTTCCATTGGTTAATTTAGAGCTCTTTACATTCTTGCTCATCTTAATTAGCAATAACTACATGGTCACATGTATACCTCATAGTAATATTCAAAAGGGTTAATATTACAAAAAAATTCAAAACTAGTACATTTACAATAAATTTACCCTAAACTAATTTTTTTACCATAAAAATCCCAAACTGGAACACCCGTGACAAATTTACTCAAAACTAATTTTTTGACCACCAAAAATCTAAAATTGATACATTTGTGACGAATTTACCTTTCATTAAATTGACTTAGTATCAGGAAAAATCATAAACCAGTACACATGTGACAAACGGAGGACAAATCTAAAACTGATATACTCGTCAATTGCCACATGTCATCAAGCTTATAAATTTTGACGGTAAAATTTAACGGAAACTAACGAAATGTAAAATTGTCACAGATATATCAATTTGAGATTGTTTATCATGAGAAAATTAATTTTGAGCAAATTTATCATAAATGCGTCAATTTATAGCTTTTCGTGGTATTAATTCTGTTCATAATTTTCTACTAGACGACGGAAATATTACATTGCGCAAGACAAGGTAATTAGACTCGATTGAGAAAATTAGAAATTCGAGAATGTAGAAAGAAAGAATAATAATAAAGAAAGACTCCAGATGAGCCGTACGTGGCCTTTCCACAAGTGAATGCTCCGACAAAACTATTTTTTGGGGGGGTGGGGCAATAGGGCCTGGCTTGGAATTATCCGGAAAATAAAAAGGGCTTTGGACAGTGCGCGCCAGGCTGGAACTGGACGGCTAGAGCCCCGAGGTGTACGGACAGAGCAGCAATCTGCTGCTGCTGCTGCGTTGCTCTCGCCGTAGGCTAATTTAACAGCTGTTCCGCGGAGCGCAGGCGCACCGTACGCCCTTTTTTTTTTGGGTCGGGAGAGGCGGGGCCTTGAGATCACGCGGCTGCCGGCCTGCCACGAAGGCATCTGCCAGCTGGCGCAATCATAGCGGTCTGACCCCCCACGACGCAGGTCTTTCCTCCTCCTCCTCCTCCACTGGCCATCGCGCTCGATGCTGCAGCTGCTGCTGCGCCTGTGTGCGGCTCTGATGTTTTCTGATGAAGCGCTTTCTTCTCGGTCCGCAGGCGCACCTTTTTTCCCAGCCCTTTTTTGAAGCACGTAATTTTCTATTTGGTCCGTATCTTTGTTGGATTTCCGATTCAGACCCGTCCGAATTGATTTCTTTTTCTATTTTTCGAATTATGCTCGTTGTGATAAAAATATCTCAAACTATTTTTTGTGTTTCCAAAAACTCTAAACTTACTCACTACGACGTAAATACCAATAACTTTTTCCATGTCGAGAAAAAATCCAAGGTATATACATTCTATTTCAGTTCTATTCAAGATATATTTGTCACATAGGTGTAAGTTCGTCGTTTTTTACTACACAAATTTTTTAATTAGGCATTTGTGTCACAATAGGCAAGTTTAAGATTTTTTGTGATGCAAAAAAGAGTTTGGGGTATTTTTGTAAAAATTGGCATGTTTGCGATTTTTTGTGGTATCATTTTAATTAATTTAACTCCTCTTATTTGCGCTCTTTATTTTCTTCAAATCCGAAACTCCATAAACTTTTCTAATACTCAAATATCTATAAGTGGATCCTTATAAAAAAAATTCATAATTTTTAAAAATTTTTTGGAAAAATATTCTGAATTTTGACTAGGACAATTGGTATGTGCAAACCAACCTGTGCAAATAGTGATCTGAGATTCCGAGGAAAAAATCTTCTATTTTGTCATTCTAATAGCACTATTCATAATTCCAACATTAGAATTTTGATCGGTAGACATCGAAAAATCAGAACTGATTGGTTCAACTCGTCGATTGAAGGGCTTGATCGAAAATTTATATAGATTCAAGCACGTGCTTATAGTATAAAAAATTCAAGGATTATATATAAAATTTAATGAACACTCTGGTGTCATTATAAATTTTTCTCCCTTTTCGTATTAATCGAGGCTATTATTGAAAATACCGAAAAATTAATTTAACTAACGTAAAATAGTACTGACGGAAAAAAAAGAACATAGAGTAACTGTTTTTAGAATGAAAGGAATTACGAGCAAAGAGTCGATAATTACTAAATTAATTTTTATATTCGACTTTTAACCAATTTTCCATATCGAAAATAAATTGCTCACCAAATGACACGCTTTTTTATTTTTAATTTTTAATCTTTTTTGCGACAGTGAGATTGTGTGCGAAAGGGTCCACAACATGACAAGACGAGAAGCGCTGATGGGGTCCATAGATTCTGTGGGTCCCATCACGACAGGACAAGCATGTCTAGATAAATAATGGGGGTTCCATTTTTAGTCCTGTGAAAACTAAAAAAAAAATCAACATTTTTACTTGTTCCCCTTTAAACTCTGGAAATTAATTTTTCATTGATCTTCTTGAAAAAAAATTACAATTGAATTTCTCATCTTTGTGCATACTTTTTTTATTATGTCTTTGCACTAAAGGAAATTTTAGCACATCTTTTTATGGTACAATGACGCTACAAATATCTAAGTTTTTACCCACTTTTCAATCAAGCGCTTTTCTATTTAGGTACTTAATTGAACAAAAAGAAGAGCTTTAGTAAATATAACTCTAAAAATACTATTAAAACCGAATATGCAAGACTAGAAAGAACTTTAGTAAATAAAGTTATTCGACACACTTTTAAATACAAAACCCATGGGGAACATGGGCCCATATAATAGGATTAGGATAAGGATTGGATATGGGAATTATTTACATCTACCATGTATTACCGATAAATATCTGAAATTAGAAAGTTTCGCCAATTTCCTTTTTTTTTGCGCAACGATAATTCCCTTTTTAACTTAAAAAATCGAAAAACATTCACTAAGGCTAGCCAATGAATTACTTTGGACATTTTTTTGAAAGGATATTACTTTGGACATTAAAAAGTCCAAGAAATAGTGATTTTGTTTCTTTTCAAATTGCATTGTCTTAGACTCGCAGCGCGGGAAATTAACAGCCGAGGAATGGAATAACCAATCAAAGATCTTTCCATTCAATTGAAATTCTGTATATCTAATTATCTATAAAGGAAAAAATTCCTATTTATTAGGAAAGTAACTACTGCTCCTTTTTTTAATGAAAAATTTGTCCATGAGCATATTAATCCGAGTAATTGTTTTTCAAGAGAAAAGTCGATAACTGTCAAAATACTTATGAAATTCTACTTTGATAGGAAAGTGACTTCTTATGGTAATCTAAAAAAAACTACATATAAATTTACGTATCAATATTTGTATTTTGTGAAAGTTTGAATTTTTTTGGATTTTTCAAAAGTCAAATTACGCTTACTACAACATGTTGATGGCACAGCTCGTATAACTACACATTGATTAAAAAAAATCAAATTGCACTCTAATAGAGAGACGTGTTCCTAATGAGTTTCCGGAATACATTCTCAATTCTTCGATGATCTCAGGTGAAAAACGAGAGTAAATCTCACCTATTGATTAAAGAGCTTTTGAGCTTTTATATAGTACAATGTTTTGTATACAAATGTCAAAATAAATGTAAGGAATTACCACCCGTTACGACGTGAGAATTCTTTTCTCGGTGGAACATGGAACAAGAGGAACTTACGAGGCTTGTCTGGGGTGTCTAAGGGATCTTTCATGCATGCTATTGATGTGATAGGCTAACTAGCTTAAAGGAAAAGGACTACACTGAAAATGGTTCTCCTAAAACGGGGACACGTATGCTTTTACGCAGCCTAAGTGTCCCATAACATAACTTTAAGTTCAATAAGAGAAATTTTCGCTTATAAAGACAAGGACGAGGACAGGAGATCCACATTAGTGACCTTTCTAGATGTTACCATAAGATTCTGCCATAGAGTTAGGAGGGGACAAGTCGTGCCAATTTGTTTTGGGGAGAGAGCCAGAATCCTTACAAGATCACGACCGAGCACGACATATAAGATGACACTCCAAATGTGTTGCCTTTAGCAATCTTCTACATTAGACATTCCGTTAATGCATAGTCAGAGGGAAAATAACGACAAAATATTTATAGTGGCTAAACCCCTATATATATTTATGAAAGTGATTAATTACGATTAAGGTATTATAATAGACATAATTATAGAGAATCCCCATAATATATATAAATTACACATTAATACTCCTCACCAATTCAAAGTAGGCATAACAGCTGAGAGATTGTATATGAATAGCGTGTGAAGCGAACTACATAGTCCATTGGTAAAGATGTCTACCAGTTAATCTGTTGTAGGCACATAGCAAACACGTAGATCATCGAAATCAATCCATTCTCGAATAAAATGAAAATTCAACTCAATGTGTTTAGTGCGAGCATGAAATAACCGAGTTGACTGCAAGATAGATGGATAGAGATGCTGTCACAATTAAAAGTGAGAGGATTAAAAAGGGGGAATCCCAAGCTCACGAAGTAAATTGCAATCCAAATGATGTAGCAGCACAACAAGCGACAACACGATACTTATTCTCTGTACTATAATGGGCTATAGCAGGTTGCTTATTGGCACTCCACCAAACAAAATTAGCACCTACAAAAACATAAAAACCTGAGGTGGGTTGTCGAGTATCGGAGCACCCAGCCCAGTCTACATCTGCATAACCAGTCAATGAAGTGGGAGAACACTACTCAATCAGCAATCCGTGAGTGCATGTGCTAGCTAAATGCCAGTATATAAGTTTGATGGTTTGGGAAATGAGGTAATTTGGGTTGATGCATGAATCAACTAACCAAGTTCACAACGAAATTAATATTGGGTCTGGTCATGCACACAAACTACAGAGCACCAACTATTTGTGATACAACATCGGAAAAGTGAGAAGCTCACCATCGTTAGCAGACAACAGAGTCTTCGAGGCCAATAGAGTAGATATAGGCTTGACCATAACAAGATCAAAATTACGCAAAAGGCTTTAACATATTTGAGATAAAAGCCAAACATGGAGGAATGGAGGAATATAGGGCATCAAACCACCATGAGGCCTTCTAGTGGAGGGGGAGGAGCGATTAGCATGGAGGCCGAGTATAATGATGAATTGGATCGATCATAGGAGAATTACTAACCCGATTGAAACAGTGGATTGGCTGAAGTGGCACGACCAATCAAAGCATGATGAATATTCGATGAATACGAGGCATTCGATTTTCAATAAATTGTTCTTCCTGAATGAGGAGGCGTGATTGCAGCTCATCGAAGGAAAGGATTGTAGGGCCGTTGGTGACCATTGTGACAAACGGATCATACTCAAATGGGAGCCTATTGGGGGCTTGAACCACTAAGTCCTCGTCAAAGAGTCCGCAATTGACTTCAGATGCCGAAGAAAGCCAGACATTGACTAATCGGTTTTCTTAATGGTGTTTTGAAAATTAAGTTTTAGTCCAATTTCCTTGGCTGTCCAACGATTGGCAAAGCATCGTCCTAAAGCGAGCCAAATCTCCCGATATGTTCAAAGGTTGTGAACTTCATGGAAATTTTTGATTGGGAGGATCGAGTTGATCAAACTATGAACGCATTCATTTGTCTTGATCCCAGATGGAATAGGAGGCATTGAACACCACAATGCCATTTTGATTATTGATAAGCTTAAGTGGACATGGAAAAGGAAACAATTAAAGATGGAATTCCCAAATGGTAAGACTAAATGGAGATTTTCATGTATTTGATCTTCCAATCAAATGTGATTGTCATACGAACTCTTTTCGTCTTGATGATATTCATAGCACAAACAAACGGTTAAAGATCTTACTTCATATAAAGCAGGGCGAGCAATTGGGTTGGTTCCGTCTAGAAATCGAACGGAATCGGTATTACTCAATGGGTTCCACATTGGCTTCATGGGGACCTGTTCGACTTTGGAATTGGTCTTGAACTGGCCGAATCGGTTCCTAGATTCAGTTCGGTTCTTGGGACAAAACCGATTTTGACATAGTAAGTTTTGATTTTTTTTGGTATTGGAATTGATTACTCCTGATCTAGAAACCGATGAGACATTTCATTCCACGAGTAAATCGTGGTTACCCCACCACGTCAAGTATTAACTACAATGAAAAACTAATTGTCGTGATCGGATCACATGACCCCATTGGACACAGGCATTCAATGTTTCCTCCTTCCGAATAAATAATGTATATGCATTTTACTATATATTCTAGGCCTACTCTACCCGTACTTCATCCTAGTATACCTAGAAAAAGGCGCCTATTTCCGAACCAATTAATAAATTCGAGCATGCTTCTAGAATTTTTACTTTATCAACTTCGTTCAACAAAATTTCAAGTGGAAAAAAAATTCATTTCTGTAATTACTTTTCTTAACTTCGGATTTCCGCCTTCCCCGTAATTATTTAAACACTCCAATCGTTTTTTCGTTTTAGCGGGAAACTCGGAGGCAATCATCCCAAGCTTGAGCTTTGGGATTTTTTGAACAATGGCCTAATTCCCTAAAAAATTCTCAACTTGTGATTCAATTCTAATTATGTCCTAAATTTTGACGCTAGTCTCAAATTTGCCAACGGATTAAAAAATCGCCATTGATTTTTTTAAAATTATCAACATCATAAGGAAACTATTATTTCATACGAAGGTAATGGTGTGCACAAAATTTACTACAATCATAATATTGTTATGGGCTAATTCCTTTAACAAAACCCAAATGTTAGTTCAAATCTCAATCCCGCCCCGAATTTTTTTATGTGCCTAACTTTCCATCTTGTCCCAAATCTGCCAACTCGTCCAAAAATTGCGACAAATCCTTTCAAGATTATCAACATCAAAAGGATCATGTTGTTTTATACGAATGTAATGGTGTCAACGAAGACACATGTTCTGATAATGAACTTCTAATTAGCCATGATGTTGACAATTATGAGGAAACTAGTGGCAATTTTTTGAGGTGCAGAAAGACACGGTACTAGAGCGAGATTCTTTCTAGTAAAAAATAAATTCGTGACGGAACTGAGGCTTAATTTAAAGTTTGTGGTTTTTTTAAGGGAATTAGCCTGTAATAATATCATGATTGTAAGATATTTTGTATACATTCTTAACTTTGCTTACAGGCTGCACACACACGTACACGTCATAACGACACGAGACAAGAAACAGCTGGTCCCGCTACAATGCTCTGCCAAACAGGATACGCACACACCCATATACATAAGCAACAAAATTAAAGATATATTATAATCACATGCCCCTTTTATCTTCCCCTTTTTCCCTTATATAAATAGATTTATTTCCATTTTCATTCGCATTTGCAGTATCATTCATATCCATATTTAGCCGAAGAGAATAATAATAACCTGTAATTAGAATCCATAATTTTTTTTTGTATAAATATATATATATATATATATATATATATATGTAGGCCGGGGATTTCTATGGTGTTGGAAAGCGCGAAACAAAAAGCTGGAGAAAAAGGAAAAAAAAACAAGAGAGAGAAAGTGTGAGGGAGAGAGAGAAAAACAAAACTTCGTCCCTTCTCTCTCCGCCTCTCTGTCTCTCACCACCACCGAGCGAGTCGAGTCTCTCTCTCCACTACTGTCCCCCGCGCACAGGTAGAGAGAGAAAGGGTTAGAGAGAGAGAGAGAGTGTGTATGGGGGGCGAGCGAGCATTGTGAGGGGGCCTCCGCGCAGTCGCCGCCGTGATGGATTCCGTTCCGCCGCGGGGGCCTCATCCCCCACGCGCCTCTTCCGGGTCGCTTCGTTCGCACGGCAGCAATGGTGGAATCGCGAGCGCCTCGGGTTTGATCGTGCGGCGAGGGGAAGCAAGAGACTGATTCTCCTCCTTCCTCCTCTGTCGCTCCTCGCTCCCGATTCGATTTCGATTCGGCATTTTAGGTTTTTCTTCTTCCTTCCCTTCCCTTCCCTTCCCTTGCGCGTTCCTGCTCAGAGCTCTGGCGGACCTTAAGGCGACCCTATCCTTCCTGCGCTCGTCTCTGTCGTCGATTCTGGCCGATCGGTTCGATTTCAAGTCGAAGAAGAGGAAGCGGCGGGGGATTTTCACCGCCAAGATGATGTGGATTCTGCGGTTCTCCGGCTTCTTCTCCGCCGCGATGGTCATGGTCGTCCTCTCCCCTTCCTTCCAGTCGTTCCCGCCCGCCGTCGCCACCCTCTCCTCCCGCATCGACGGCAGCCTCCAGTTCCCGGCGGACGCCGGCGCCGCCCCCGGCTCGCCTGAGCGGTTCTCGTTCCGGAGAGCCTCCGCATTCCGCAATGCCGATGAATGCAGCCCCGCCGACGGCTCGGTGTTGGGTGGAACCAGCGTCTGCGATCCTAACCTGGTCCACGTCGCGATTACTCTCGATCTGGAGTACCTGCGCGGGTCAATCGCGGCCGTGCATTCGATTCTGCAGCACTCCAGGTGTCCGGAGAGCATTTTCTTCCACTTCCTGGTGTCGGAGACCAGCCTCGAAACCCTAGTGCGGTCCACCTTCCCTCAGTTGAAGTTCAAAGTGTATTACTTCGATCCGGAGATCGTGCGAGACTTGATCTCGACCTCGGTGAGGCAAGCGCTCGAGCAGCCTCTCAATTACGCGAGGAATTACTTGGCTGATCTGCTCGAGCCCTGCGTCAGCAGGGTGATTTACTTGGATTCTGATTTGGTTGTCGTGGACGACATCGCGAAGCTGTGGTCAACAAGCCTCGGCTCGAGGACGATCGGCGCGCCGGAGTACTGCCACGCGAACTTCACCAAGTACTTCACCGGGGGCTTCTGGCGGAACCCGCGCCTCGCCGGCGCGTTCGCCGGCCGGACGCCGTGCTACTTCAACACGGGGGTGATGGTGATAGACCTGACCAAGTGGAGGCGCGTGGGGTACACGAGGAGGATCGAGCGGTGGATGGAGATCCAGAAGCGGGATCGCATCTATGAGCTCGGCTCGCTGCCGCCGTTCCTCCTGGTGTTCGCTGGCCACGTGGCGCCGATCGAGCACCGGTGGAACCAGCACGGGTTAGGTGGTGACAACGTCAGGGGCAGTTGTCGGGACCTGCATCCCGGCCCGGTCAGCCTCCTGCATTGGTCCGGCTCCGGCAAGCCCTGGCTCCGGCTCGATTCGAGGCAGGCGTGCCCGTTGGACTCGCTCTGGGCACCCTACGACTTGTACGGGCACTCTCCCTGATCGAGAAAAACCTGGGCGACCCAGAAGCATACGACAGCGGTGCACCTGGGAGGCGGGGCTTGACATCACAGGGTAAATCGAAATTACCATTCGAAGGACTAGTGCTACTGTTGGGTCTCTTGTTTTGTCCCTAATCATGCGGTTGCGATCGGCGGTTCTCTCTCTTTCCGATTTTTTGTTCTTTTACTTTGTTGTTTCCTCCCCTTCATTTGTTGGTAATTTTTTGGTGTATGTTTAATTGTGCTTTCGGGGCTACAGAATTTTTAGTTAGACTTTTCCTGAACTTCACATTGTTCCTAATGGATCTCTCTGGCCACTTGTATTCGATTCTCTCATTGCCGTCCTGGAAATAAAAGGGAAGACGAGAAAGATATTCATGTTGCGCGTTCTGTACTTCTGGTGCACCTGTTTATTTGGTCAAGGGCTAAAGAGTCTCCATTCATTTTGTTTGTTCAATCTGACGCCTTAGCTAATAGAACCCGAGAGATCCCCCTGGGGTTGTAAAGACCTGAGCTCTGTCTCACTGGCGTGGGACTGAGATACACCTCTTGTGTTAGGTGTTCCATGCTTCCACATTTGCTGGGAATTCTTGCAGTACTCTTGAATCTGCCTTGAGAAAGCTGTTTCTGTTGATTGACCTGGGTTTATGGGGGGATGTGGTGATGCCCAATCTTGTATCTATGCTACTCTTTTCCTTTATCGTACGCAAGCTCCTTCTGACTTTGTTGTTCAAACTACGTAATTTAGCCCATCTTTAAATGTAAACATGGCTTGGAAGACAAGTCTTCTGTTGCTTTCGAGTGATCGAATATCTTGCTGATGAGGCGTTTCGAGTCAATTACTTGTTAGGGGGTCATTGGACGATGCTCACTGAGCTCGAGCATAGAGTGGATAAGGAAAAGGACACATTTTATTGGGGGCTCTTGGATGATTGTTATGTGAGTGGATGGGGATGAACTCATGCGTGTCCAATCTGCCAATCTGGCCTATGGTTTCTGCTTGGGTTCTCAATAAATCATCACAGATTTCCCAAGTTTTTGTTTCGTCTCAATAGGCGGGCGCGTGAAGCCGGCCTTAGTAGTTTCAATTCAATGCATTGGAAGAATCTAAAGAAAGGCTGTAATCTCTGAGGGTTTTGCTTTGGTGGCAGCGGCGGGATACGTGTGATCAACCTCCCAGTCTGGCCTTTTACACTATGCTCGTTTGGGTGACTTTTGGGAGATGCTGCTGTTTGCTGATGACATAACAGCGATAATGATTATATTAATAAATTAATATATTCAATTTCATTGCATTTTTCTGTGTTGTTGCTTTATATATCCCCAGAAGTGGAACTCCATTATTTAAATTAATTTCTGGCCAGAAATAAAAATTCTGTTTGTGTTTCATAGATGAATTTCTGAGCAAAAATACGTATTTGATAACGACACAAAATTTTTGTTCTCAGAATAAAAATTTATTTGATAACGGTACAAAATTTTCTCCTCCTCGGGTGGCCAGCAGGCGGGCGTACGGTGCCCGGGGGGGAGGGGTGGGTGGTAGCGGCGGACCGCGACGCCGCTAACGTGGGGGACAGTGGCTGGAGGCGACCGGAGTCAAGTAGCGGCGGGAGGTGAGCTACGAGAGGTCGGTGGCGGTGGGAGGCGGGAGGTCGGCAGCAGGATACAGTGGCTGGCGAACGGTGGGAGATGATGGCTGGTGGACGACAAGTGGCGGCTCTCGATGGCCAACGGTAGGAGGTGGGCGATTGCAGGAGACAGTGGTCAACGGATGGCAGGCGACGACCCATGATGGTCGATGGCAAGAGGTGGGCAACGGCGGAAGGAGGGCGGCGATTGGAGGACGGTGGCTAGCCCATGGCGGGCAGTGGGAGATGGTGGCTGACCCATGACGGACAACGGCGGTGGGAGACGGCGGGCGGCGACCTACAATGACCGACGGCAGGAGACAATGGACGGTAGTCGGTTGTCGGTGGCGGGCGACAACGAATGGCAGGACGCGGTGGCCGGCAAGTGGGCGACCGGCTAGTAGCGTGGAAGAGCGATGAGAAGAATTTTTATTTCTCGTCTTTGTTTCAGAAATAGAAAAGTAGAAAATTTTTATTTTTTATTTTTGTTCCAAATCTATTTTTGAAATCAAAATTTACTTCGGAAATAGAAAAATGAAATTGCGTTTCCAAACGAATTTATGTTCCAAATCTATTTCTAGAACAGAAAAATAAAAATAATAAAATAATAAAATAATTATCATTTGCAGCCTTATTAGCCACGCTGTATTATCTGTTTCGTTGCAATTCTTGCGAGGCTTTGTCACTTCGTATCTGACGTACATGTGACTTCATGTGATTCCTTTTTCCTTTTCCTCTCATTTATGATTGATTCATTTATTTATCTCCGATAATTTTTTTTTCTCTGGGAGAGCGTGATCGATGTTTGTCCTCTCCCCAAACAGCTAATATCACATGTGGCAACTTGCCCGGGAGTATCATGGAGTTAAAAAGGCATTGCCATGTGGCCAGTCAGGGCCGGAGCGCTGGCTGTTCACGAAACCGATTTAGGCCTTTTTGAAAGCCGTTTCTTTATTGGAGTTCAAAGACACACGCTTTGACCTTGCCAATGCTTGGATCACAAGGGGCGCACGCGGGTTCTTGTTGGCGAGACACTGTTGGGGCGGGTGATCATTTCAATCTGGGTTGCTCTTTTGGTGCCTGGATGCAGTGGTATGATGCGTCCAATAATCATTGACTAGGACAAGGCAACTGACGCTGTGGGCCTACACAGTTTTTGCCTTTTGCTTTTTTTGGGAGGGCGCTTCGGAATCAGGAAATTCAGATTTGTCTTATAATGACAGCTTTGTTGTCATCGTTAGGATTACAATACAGACATACATTAGTTGTTATCTTTCTTGGTACTAATCATTTGTGTGTTTGGCCAGACTGTCCTGGAAACAAGAGCTTGGGGTTTGGGGAGGTCTCATGGAAGCTAGCAATTAGTCGCCACCGCCCGAGCCAAATCTAATTGGCCTCGTTTGCTCTGTCCAGCCTTGTTTTTCTTTGAAGTTCTGTTGAGTGGTGAGGGGGGGGGGGGGGGGCTTACCAATGAAAGACTGAGGGGATGAGAGAGAGAGAGAGAGAGAGAGGGGTGGGGTGGGGTCATTTTCTCTTTCATTTATGTATTTTCGTTTTTTTCAAAATTGACATGTAGGTTATCTTGTTTATGCGTAATGAAATACATGATTTCCTTTTTATCTTGGGTGCACTTTTTTGATGGGCTGGTTGGTTTGGCTTCCGATGTTGTCTTGTCGTACGTGCGAGCCGGAGCAAAATTCGAGGGTACAAGAGGGGCCGATGGGTCCTTTAAGAGGGTTCGTTTTACAAAGCGTTCGGGAGTTACCGGAGGAGTTTGAGACGATCGCTGCATCCTTTTTTTTTCCGGGGAAGGGAGGACTTGCGGTGGGTACACCATTCCTAGTTTAGGAGAGGAAGGAAACACGTGCTTTTAAACTAGCCCCTAACCAGCAGCAACGTCGTTAGCTGGCGAGGCCTTCTCGATGATCGACTTGGTAAGTGGGAAAAGATGTCTGGGCGGGGAGATGCTGTTCGCTGGAGCAATCGAGGGGCCAGAGCACGGTCGCGACAGTCCAGAAACTCCGTTTCCGCTCGATTTGATGGTCGCCCGTCGTTTTTTCAGCATGTGCGGATAGAGGTATTGAAAGGCGCAAACCGAAAAGGGAGGAGCTTTCCCGTTGGAGCCCATGATCGCGCCTCCGTATCGTCCCTTGGACCACCGCTCCTTTGGCGAGCCTGCAGTACCCAAAGGACACCGTGCCCTGTGACCGTTTGCCGTTGGATCGAAAAGCAAATTATCGCGACCGTTCAGGTTGAGATATGCTGCACCTCAATCCGGCATGAAATATTGTAAGGGCACGGTGTCTCCTGGGAACCGTATAACCATCCGAGTTTCTTCTCTCCAAGTGTGCAGCAAGTGTTTCACGCGCCGATCGATAGAATCGCGCTTATGCGCGGACGACGCTGGGGTATTAGTGTCCTGATCGGGCAAGTAGTGCAGGGCCGTGGTCGTGTCTAGAATAACGGATACGCGTGATTGATCGATCGATGACAACACGTCGACCAAGGAACATGGTACGATGTCCTCTGCAAACTTAGATCGACAGGCTTTTTGCTGTGCTCTGTTTTCCTTTCGTGGATTTCAGACTGATTTGTCGATGGTCCAACGCTTGGACAGGCTGATTTTTTTTATTTCTTTATTAAACAAGTGCAGAACATTAAGTGGCCCACAATTGCTAAGAATGGATGGATGGGCCTGTGGGACTAATCTTGCTTCATCAAGTCCAATTTCAAGCGACGGATTCCAGTCCAATGTCTCATCTCATCTGCTCATCACAAGCTCCGCATCTCTTGTATTTCCAAGCCCGTCTTCATCCTATCATGTTTTCTTTTGGGTAACTCATCTTTCCTTTGCATTTAATATCGGATTTTATTTATCCGCGAAATACTAATTTTCTCACCCCGAAAAAACTCGATTCTAGCCTATCCGGGATTTGTTAGTGTCGTGGACGATTATCTATTCACTTTTCTGTTGTCTTTATTACCACTTACGAAAGCACACGGTCATATGTTAGTATTAACGAGACGAAGCGACGGGAAAACAAAATTCCTATGTCCATTTCATTCGAATCTTTACTAACTCGTTCCTCTTAGGGCAAATATGAAATCATTTCTGTTTCTTTATTTTTCTATTTTTCTGTTCTCAGGAATAGGTTTTGAACAGGAACCCGTTTGGTATCGTAATTTTATTTTTTTTATTTCTGAAATAAGTTTCTATTCCAGAAATAAGTTTAGAACAGAAATCGGAAGTAAAAAAAATCTATTTTTTTATTTCTAGAACATAAATGAGAAATAAAAACTCTTCTCATCGCTCATTCTCGCTACTAGTCAGTCATGCCCTTGCCGCTAGCTATTGCCGCCGGTCGCCTTCCACCAGCATACTTCGCCCACCATCCTTTGCCATTCGCTATCGCCCAACGCCGGCCGCAACTTGCCCACCGCTGCCTCCCGCTGTCCTTCGTTGCCACTTGCTGGCCCCCTCCCGCCTCTGCACTCTAGCCACCGCCCGCCGGTCGCCTCCTGTCATCTCTCGTCAGTCACCTCCTGCCCATTGGCCGCCTCTTGCCGCCAACCATTATTCTCCGCTGCTCGACACCAACTGTCGTCCCTTGTCGTCGGCCGCCACCCTGCACCGGCAACCTCCGGCCGCCGCCCAATGCCGTCGTGATCCGCTGTCGACCACCATGCTCCACTGTTCGTCACCGGCCGCTGATCACCTCCCGCTGTCGACTGCCGTCCTCCACCCCCCACCATCCTTCGCCGGCCGCTCGGAAAGGTAAAATTTTGTATTGTTATCAAATGAATTTCTATTTCAAAAAAATGAATTTTGTATTGTTACCAAACATGCATTTTTACTCAAAAACTCGTCTAGGGAATAAAAATAGAAAAATCTATTTGTGGAACATAAATGTTATTATTCGCGCCCTTAACCTTTCCTTTGCCCTTATCCCCAAATGGCACTACCATAGAACAATTTCCCTCCCACCCCTCTCTCTCCCTCTCTGTCTCTGTCTCTGTTCAAGGAACTGGTCAACTTGTTGACTGACTCCGGAGGAACATAATCCTCAAAAAGAATCAATCCAACCATCTGGAGTTAAACAAATGAGAAGCATTAAAGAAAAAAAAAAAAAACAAACGGAAAAGAACAAGTCGTCCTCAGCCTTCTCAACACTCATTCCCTTTTGCATGCACCGCACCGCAACGGTGCTCCGTCGCACAACAAAACAACGACGACTCCAAGCCGGCACACGTCAATTTCGAACTCGAAGACCACATCAATGCCGTACTGTTTTCTCATTATGTTAATCATACCCCACCTAATACTTCTCTTTAACCCCGCTACCTTTGTTTCCTCCACACCTTAAAAAAACGATGCTTCTCACCAAATCCCTATTTCATTTCACCAAGCCGCGCCCAATGGCCTCCGGTCACTTCATCGTCGCCTTCGCTGCCGTCGTCACTTTCCTCGCTTCGCTCGACGCTTCGTTCTCGCAGAACCTAGGACCCCCGGCCGCCAGCGGGTGCAACGGCATATTCCTGTCCTACAACTACACCGGCGGTTTCCCGATCCCCCCGAACGACACCGCCAACCAGCCATACCGGTTCCAATCCACCTTGAACGTGGTCAATAACGGCCTCGACGAGCTCAAATCGTGGCAGGTCAGCACCGGGATTATGAAGTCTCGACTCAAATTACTAAACTTCGATTCACTTCCTAATCTTGACAAGCTCTATTCATAATAGCATCTTGAAATAACCAGTGTTCGTCCTATAGTTTATGCGGTTCTAGTGATATTTTCCTTGAATCATTTGATGAATTTTGAGCTTTTAGCATAGATATCATCTTGTCGCAAACTTGTTGATTCATGTAATTATTATGAAGAAATCGAAAAAATCCATCGCCCGACTAAAAATTGGAAGTGAAGGGTGTCGCCTCCATGAACTGAATACGATGATTTAGTATTGATTGAAATTATGATATTTCTCAATGATTCTACTTCGTTTGTGTTTTTACCTATATTCATGCCTAAACTAAACATATATAACAGGTGTTCGTTGGATTTCAACATGGGGAGATATTGGTCTCTGCGGACCAAGCTATCTTAGCCGATGGCACTTCCTTGCCGGCCAAAGTGGGGAACAATGGAACCTTTTTGGCCGGCTTTCCGATGACCGACCTGAAGACGGCAGTTGAGACGGCGGGCGACCCGACCCAGACGACAGTTCAGGTGCAGTTGGTCGGTACCGAGTTCGGCATCGGGGCTCCAAGAGTTCCTCTGCCGGCGAGCCTCTATCTTGCTAACGATGGATATTCGTGTCCCAATTATACCATGGAAGGTAGACTTGAGTTTTCCTATGGTCGTTCGTTTTTGTTTGCTCTTTGCTTGATCGCCTTTTCGCGCTGATACTAAATAGACCCCCGCTAATTATGAGGTGATGATACAGATAAGCACGACATGTTATAAAATTAATGGTATCACCTTATGCATCAATCTTTCGGATGTTTAGTACCCAAGGACGTTACTGTTTTGATTCCCCGAAATACATTCATTATCCGTTTCTGTTTTGAATCATCGCAAACAATCCTAATACATTGCAGATGCTGATAACATCTGACATCTGATTTTCCCAGGTAACACTACTATGAACCTCTGCTGCATCAGAAATCTAACATCGAACCCCAACTCGACAGTCGGCGATGGCTTCCTGCCGCGCCAGGAAGGCGATCTCATTATAATGTATGACGTGACCAAGTCCTCGAGCACCGATTACTGGGCGCAGGTCACGATTTCGAACCACAATCCTCTTGGCCGTCTTGACAATTGGCAATTGAGCTGGGATTGGGTGAGGGACGAGTTCATTTTCGGCATGAGAGGGGCTTATCCGACTTTGGTCGATACAACGGATTGTGTCCTCGGTAAGCAGGGCCAGTACTACATGAACCTCGACTTCTCGTTGGCATTGAACTGCGAAAAGCGGCCCACGATCATGGACCTTCCACCTTCTCGAGCGAATGACACCAATCTCGGGTTGGTTCCATTCTGCTGTCGAAACGGTACGATCCTATCTGCATTGACAGACCCGGACAAATCCAAATCGACGTTCCTAATGCACGTGTACAAGATGCCGCCGGACCTGAACAGGACATCATTGGCCCCACCTGTGAACTGGCAAATCAACGGCACGATGAGCTCGAACTACCAATGTGGGCAGCCGATCCCCGTCAGCCCTAGCGAGTTCCCAGACCCCACTGGGCTGGCCTCCGAGACGGTGGCGATCTCGAGCTGGCAAGTGGTGTGCAACCTCACCAGGCCTATTGAGAGTCCTAAGTGTTGTGTGTCCTTCTCTGCATTTTACAATGATTCAGCGGTTCCTTGCAACACTTGTGCTTGTGGTTGCGACAATGTCCCTAGCAACACTTGCAGCGTCACAGCACCGGCGCTCCTCCTGCGGCCCGAAACGCTCCTCATCCCGTTTGAGAACCGGACCAAGCAAGCCCTGGCATGGAGCGAGATGAACCGGTGGTTGAAGCCCAACCCTTTGCCATGTGGGGACAATTGCGGGGTCAGCATCAACTGGAACTTGCTGTCGGATTACCGGAACGGGTGGACGGCAAGGATCAGCGTCTTCAACTGGGGTGAGGAGAACTTCGCCGACTGGTCCGTGGCTGTGGAGCTTGACAAGTCAGGGGCCGGGTTTGAAGAGGCCTACTCATTCAACGGGACACTTTTGGGTGACTACAACAATAGCATATTTCTAAAAGGCCGCCAAAATTTCAATTATCTCCTCGCAGAGAAGAGCGGGTCAAACCCCAAAAAGGATCCGCCGGTCCCTGGCTCGCAGCAGTCGGTGATCCTGTTCTCGAAGAAGAAGACGCCGGGCGTGAATCTGGTCGGTGGGGATGGATTCCCAACAAGAGTGTTGTTCAACGGGGAGGAATGTGCAATCCCAAGAATACTTCCCTCCAGTGGTCACAAGATGAGTGCAAGTGCCAGAATAACTGCTGTTGTTTTTAGCCTGGTGACCTTGCTAGTTCTCTCGTTCTGTCAGTGATCATGCCCTTTTGATTTTGCTTGTACTTTCCTCTTTGATGAGAGATGTCCCATGTGGTTTCTTTTCCCTAATTGAATTGATTTGTTCGTGGATCGTTTCTTGACCCCCTAAAAGTTCATTTGATTGATTCAGGTTTTGTGAGCTCAACAAAGCCTTGTATGAAGCCGACAACTAATTTCAAACTTGTTTGGGATTCGATCTTTCTCTTGTTTGACTTGGCTCTAAGGATTTCAGCATCCATCCTTGTCTGTCAGCCAAAGGAGTAAAAGTCTGTCAGCTGACTCGTTCTGGCAGGCGACATTTCTTGCAATGTCACGCCACATGCCTTGCATTGTCACGTAACAAGCGGAACGTTCAGCTTCAACTAATCTTTATGAAAGCATAAAGAAAATACGTAACGTATGAAAGCATAGTCATAACTAACACCAGAGACTAACCAAAATGGATAGGTTCTCTCACTAAAGAAGAACCTCTGTTCTTTATTTTTCTTTTAATTTTCTTTTCTGGGTTTTTGGAGGAAGTGGACATGCCATCCGATTCTACTCTTGACAAGGTCAAATTGGAACTGGAGTCATGCTGAAGACTGTTTCTGAATTGGGTCCATTCAAACCCACCTTGGAGAAAATTTGGTGTTGTAAGCAAGGGCACTTCAATTCTTTTGTTTTTCTTTTCGTCACTTTATCAGTACTGTTAAAAAAAAAACAACTAAATAAAAAAATATTCAGTGATTTCAAAGCGCCGCAACAGCTGCCGATATAGTGTAATATTTACCAATTGACATCCACTTAAAACTTGACACCGCCTAGAATTTAAGTAAAAAAGAAAAACTTCAATGGGGAATCAAACCAATTATTTTTGTTCAAGATTTAGGCAGATATGCGCGGTGGCAGTTGGCCACTAGATCTAGATGGCGGTGGCGGTGGCGATGGTTGGCCATAGCAATGCCTTCATATACAGATCTGGAGGATGGTGGCTCGAGGTCCTGACGACCATGGACCGTGAGCTTTAAAGAAAAAGGTTTAAAAAAAAAAAAAACGGCAGTGGTTGAGCTAGATTAACGGAGAGCAGTGGCTAGCCTCCACGTCCACCCCCTCAGCGTCGCGTGAGAACGAGCCTTCGCTACTCGTGGCCAAGGCTCCAGATCTAGAAGCTCGACCAGATCTGGAAGTCTGGAGGCACTGGCCATGGACGAGCAAGGATGGGGGTGGCTCGGCTTGGATGCGCAGCAGTGTTGGTCTGAATGTGGCACCGACGTCTCCACCTATGGCGACAGGGTAATGACAAGAGGAGGCGCCGAGGTTGGTGGTCCTTGCTAGGAGGCGGCTGCAGATGGAAGAGGAGGAAGATTTGGACAGATTTTTTATCCGACTCCACGTCAATATATATATATTTATGTGCACGCATGTTCATTTGCAATTGAATCAGAATGCTAAAAACCACGTCAGCGGCTGACGTGATACTTTTTAAACCACTGAATTTCTTCTCCAGCCAAACGTTGGCCTGACCCTTTCACCCATTTACCTTGGAATTACATTCCTTTCCTGCATAGGAGCAATTAGATCAGAGGACTGAATAACCTTCGGATGGACCTTGACTACACATAATGATTAAAATAGACAGCAATTAAACGCCCTCTTTATATAGATCCTAAGCCTTCGGATTATCGTATACGCATTGGAAATTTGGAAGTAATTATGGAATTCAACTGGAAAAGAAACATGAAATCAATTGGTTCAAGCAAATAGGAACAATCTGAACCAACTCTTTGGCCCAAAAAAGGCTTCAATAGACAAACTGAACGAAAATGCTGGAGTTTGCTCTTAACAAGGCAAGCAACATGATTGTACTGTAGCGGGTTTAAAACAATTGATTATCATATAGAAAACCAATGGTTGATCATGTAAAAATCTATGCAACTTGCACGTATCAACTTTACATACATGAAGTAATACTTTTGCTTCCAATATTCCCAACCGACTGCAATTCTTTCATGAAACTCAAAAGTCAGAGCTACTCTAAGCTGAACCTGGATCAATAAAGCATTTTTTCCCTCTCCCCCTCTAGACTACTAAATTTCCAGGGGGAGACGCACATAATTACAAAGTTATCGAGGCACATAAAACAATCTGTTTAGCAGGGAATAGCGGAAAACAGATGCCTTTTACTCTAAAACACATTCTTTCTATCTCATATACCATATCAAAATTGACACCTTAAAATCATATGCCTATAGAGCAAAGCACTTTAGGGAAGGGATTGTCATCCTTCTGTTATCTCCACTGTGTGTTGTGGGAGACAAAGAACTGGTAATCAGGAAGAGAAACTTGCCGCCGCCGGAGCCAATCATCAGCAGCTTGCAAGAGAGAGTTGGCCTGCTGGGATTCATGCGGTCCATTAGGAGTTAAAATTGAGCCTCCTAGTTTATAGGAAGCAAGACCGAAAACAGGAAGAGAAACCATAGAGGATGCACTAACGCCACGGGCCCTTCTGCCACTCGAAACATGAAGTTGTGGCTTGAATTTGCCTGTGCCTGTGTTGGAAGACATGCATTTAAATACAGCAGATTAGAGAAAAAATGTGCATGCATGAGAGAGAGAGAGAGAGAGAGATACTTTTTGAGTGCGTCGACAAAGGATGAAACGTTAGGAAGGATGCATCAAAATTCTGCAGAGTGGGGCCTACGGGTATTCTATATATTGGATACCTGTTCCCAAGACCCAATCCATCATAAATGCAAGCGGTGAAAGGATCAAGCAAGATAGCAATATTCAATGTTTCATATTTGAGTAGTAACAGTATATTACCATGCGACACAAATCCAACTTGAAGGCAATATATCGCAGCTTCTGTATCTTTTTAGGTCAGGAAACTGAGATGTGAGAATTGAAACCTGAGGAACAGGGATGAAATTAAGTGAGGCAAGGTAATGCCATGAAATTAGCTCATCAAATGGTATACAAACTTGCCTTGTCATAAAAAGGTTTGCGATGATGAGGCTGCTCTTGCTCCAAATACTCAAATATTAGCGTCCCAGACGAATTGCCGACCTCCGCTTCATCACTCGATGAACTCACGAGAGGCTTCTCTCTTAATGTCAGTCTATTCATCTTCTGCGAGTTTGAATTAGTAAGATTGTGTTGATTCCATGATGCATCAACAATACCTTTCCCTCTTCTTTCCACTTCACAGTCACTGCTGCCGGCACTACTTGTCTCTCTCGATGTCTCGGCGTCACTGTCTTCACCTGTTCTCCTGTACATACAAAAACACCACTAAATGAATATGCAGCATAGGAAAGAATGGCAACAGAAGGGAAAATTCTTAATGAGATTTCCCATAGAATAAGCCTCTACATATTTAGCCCTTTTCGACCATTTTGTACATAAAAGTAATTGACATGGCCAAGTCATCAAACCCGGCCCAGTGGATATCTAAAGGGCATATCTGCAAAAAATACACCACAGTTCCCCCAGAGACTTGCACTAATATCATGCGAACACGTGGCGATTTGCAAACAATGCATTTGAACTACGAAAGGATGAGCTCATCTACATTGTTGCTAACAATACATTAATAACTACTGAAAAGGAAAATTCTGCTTATGTAAACGACATATATTTGGACATATTTATTACTGTAACAAAAGCAATATCAAACTTGTTTTTCACATCTTGGCCACCCCAAGAAAAATAAAATAAAAAACATGCTTTTGTCGCATGACAAAGGGAACTACAGCCTAACAACAAAAACAGTCTGCAAGCAGTCAAGCAAATGGCAAAAGAAAGCTCATTAGGGAATGTTTTAGCGAGGCAGGGATAATTTTCATCAATTACTTCCAGAGGCAACGTGTTCATTTGGAAGTCAAGTATCAATATATACCCAGCATTCATATGTTCCAATCTGTTTAAAAAGGAGGAGCAATGCCAACTCATTCAGTCATTTTAAGCAGCAGGAATTTTACACTCCAATGAAGAAAAGGAATTTCTAGTTCAAACATGAATTTTGATGTCTCGATTTCGAATCTGCAGCATTGCTAGGAAACCTGAAGGTTAAGCTAGGACAACCATAAGGATGGCAAGAGGCAAGTATACGGGGAGGAGCTTAATGGAAGTCGGGTATTAAGGATAATTTGGAAGAGACTGACTCTGTACTCAGCCTTCATAAGTTTCTCTGCTAGAATCGCAAAGAGAAAATTAGGGCCTCTAAGAATGTTCCAATAACTAATGTCCATCATTAATAGGGTTGGAAATTATTCAGTTCAGATAAGACACAAAGACATGTGCCTGACTATAAAGCATCTCATATAAATTATGACTAGAAGTTCTCCTTCCCAACATCAAGTATAAGAAAACAGGAAATTAAGCAATCAGTTTTTGTGTTTTTCTATGTGCAAAATTGCTAGTTATGAAAAGAAACTTCTTCAATATCTATGCCACCAACTCTTCCATGTTACCATAATGTTAAATCTTCCGCTTCCTTATTTCATTCTTTTCTGTGTGAGCACCATTTAGTACAGTAGTTGCATCCATCTGCTAAAAAAATCAAATAAAACAATTCAGCCACAAAGGAAATGCCGAAGCAAACCATGCTGAAAATGTGAGGCAGAGCATGCCCAGTGAGGTGGCGAAGATGAAATGGGCAGACTGTGGGTAGCTTTTCAATCTTGCTTCAAAAGTGTTTGTTTCACTAGACTAAAGCTTGAAGGGGGGAAGCATGTGTCAAGAAACAGAAGACTTGAACACTGCACATGGGATGCAGGTCCTTTTGAATTTAACAGGCCTATCGGGCAGTGTCAACTGAGTTTTTATTTTTGTAGGCCGAACGGATCCAATGACCTGCCCAAAAACTGATGCGGAATTTTTCAGCTCGGTGTGAGAATTTTGGTTCATTATTTTGGGGCCATCAGGTTTTCTGGACACCCCTAAAAGGAGCACACTAGTACGTGAGCCGGAAAAACCACAACTTACCAAATGCTCCAGCTTTATCACGCAGGCATCTATACAATGCCATCATACTTCTTAGTCCTTGATGAACATGAAAAGAACTTAAACATATTGTCCCTTCAGATTCAAGAGGGGTACAAAGCCAAGTTTTGCAATCATCTTCCAAGAAAAGTGACCATACAGTGAAAACCAAAAAGAATCAATCGCCACCAAACCCAAAAAGTGGTAGCTACACCATCTTAGCCGAACCATGCCCAACAAAACAAACGGCAAACTTATATCACCAGATAACACACTGGAAAGCAATGTCTGCCCTGCCTAATGAGGCATCAATCAATCTAGAACTCCATGCTAAGTCATTGAAAACTCTTTACGCCAGTGCGCACAGGATTATTCCCCTTCCACCCAAAAACTAAGGGAGATGATAACCAGCTTTTTGAACAGATTCCCTCTGACAATGGTTTAATCTATCTGCATAAGCATAATGCACCATCATTATAAAGTTTCAATTAAATTGATATGTACACCCGACATGTTTTTGCGTTTACTGGTGTTAGATTGCTTTTTGTATCAATCAGAAATCGTTATATTACTGAAAGATATAGCAAGATATAGCAGGCAAGCCTGATGCAGCTTAAGCACTTAAAATTGACCTGAAGTTTAAGTAAACAAATGTTCTATCTTCAATTGGGGCTCAGTGGCAGGACTTACATATATCTAACTCTTGGAAGAGCCTAAGGTGCAAGAGTCAGGTGCACCGGACATGCTTCAAAAAAAGAGCAAAAATCCATATATGTGGGCATATGATAACATATAGCAATCACTACTACTCCTAAGATTCCAACAGCTAGAAATTGAAGTCATTATATGTACAAACTTTTCAGTTTGCAAGAACCAGATAAAAGGAGCTCCAGCATGTATAAACCACGAAATGGAGCTTAGGAGTTAGCTCCAAAGATCCCTTCTGCAATTTAATGATCTAGCTTTATAAGCATGAGTGCATGAAACGAAAAAACACGTGCAAGAAAAACTGCTATAAACCATGAAAAGAGAAGCACATAAAAAAATAATTGTAGAAACTACCAATGAAAACATGGAAAAAAATACTTGCCCGCATGCAAGTAATAAAAATAGCAGGACCATGAAGGCAGACAAGTCAGATTGGCATGAAATTCCTGTTGCCAACGTAAGTTACAACTAAGGTACAAGAGTCATGTTTCTTTAGCCAAAAAGAAAACCAGATGGCTTAAGAAGTGGTAACTCTTCCATAATTGTAGTGACACCTTTTATTTCCCAACAGACACATGGTAGAAGAGCTTCAAGATGCCATCTTTTGTACCAATTACATTTGGAAAGGACCATGACATTCATCAATTTTTGTAATTATCACCATTTTCCCAAGGACTCAGTTAAAAAGAAGAACTTGTTGAAAGACTGGATTTTTAGTTGATAATATTAAAACACCTATCCAGACAAAAGCATGTAACATTTTTTGTGAAGCTTAAAAAGATGCTCCACTGTGGAAGTGACCAAGAAGAAACAAAACTTGGTAACTTAATTCGTATAGTATAATGTCTTTCTTTCCAGACAATTGCTGAGCAAAAATGACTGATATGCAATAAAACGTTGAAAACTTAAGTAAGGCAGGTACAAGTCTCAGTACTCTACTGGGCACTAAAATGAAATTCTTTGGTTCATTGCACAAGCCACTGCCCTTGTTTGCGTGCCACTTAATTTCAAGGTCACCAAGCAAGCATGAAAACACTTGGCAGGTGCTTACATCAAGTTTTAAACTGATAGACCGATGTTAGATCTGACACTAGTTTTGGTGTAAGCAACAAAGATGCTAAAGTTGGGTGGAGGCAGCGGCAGTAGCTGCAAGTTCCTTAAAGATTAACATTAACTTGCAACATATTAGAAGCACGCACTTATGCAAAGATGTATGGACATTGATTTGACCGTGTTAAACCACTACCAAGTGAAGCAAAAAGTATGAACACTATCATTAGAACCTTATGCAGGCAATCTAACACAAACCAAGCAGAAGACATGACCTTACCTTAGTCTAAGGGGATCAATGTACAACTGAATACCAGATAATGATGGAACATAATACTGCTTCACAGGCTCACTCCCAGTCAACAGTAGCGGCACTCCAGCTCCAAAGACGCTCCACTCTTTAAAAGATTCCCATAAATCCCCAAGTAAATAATAAGGGAGTGGATCAGCTTCCCGTGTTCGCCAACGCCTCGATCTCAACTGCTGTAAAGTACCAATCCACAAGACAAATAATGCCCTTAATATTAGCACACGATAAAAGTCAAGATACTGCAAAAACAAGTATATAGGGATACCAGATGGTGCACATTTGAATGAAGAATATCGACAGGCAATGGTAAAATATAAGGTTACTCGTATGTCGACATGGAAGACAACTCCCAGATAAACTTCGCAAAAATGTAGAACATAAGAAAATCAGGCATGGTCCAATTCAATCAGGGAAAAGAGAAGAATGAAAAATCCAAGATTCCGAACTCAAACTAAGTTCTGAAACAACAAATGCGAATCATAACAACTTCTGTTCAACCCAGCATATGGTCTATGAGGAAAGCTTCAAAATTGAAGCTGCTATCCTCGTTATTGTACGGAAAACTCTCACTGTCTCAACCCAAGAGAACGAGATGAGTAACAAAAACAGCAAATCCCAACTTCGGTAAAATCAAATTTCAGTGTCGCGATAAAGATAAGAGCATGTCATCAGAACACCCTCCCTGCACAAGCGACATTCTCTAATCTTCTCAGCAACCCAACAGAACACACCAACAAACTCCACAATCAGCACACGTCTCCAACAAGTGCCGACAACGATCGAAATTGGCACAACTACCACAAATGCCCCCCAAGCTCCCATACCTCGGGCGAGTCGTGAGCCCGGACCGAGGGCGTGACGGACTCCATGAGACGATCCAAATTGGTCGAATCCGCAGTCCCGGGGGGCGAGGGCGAGCAGACCGAGCTCGGCCTCGACAATGCCGAGTCGTCCGAGGAGTCGGGGCGCGCCACCGCCAGCGCCTCCGCCAGCGCCTCCGCCTCCGCCTCGATCTGCTTCTGGCGGAGCCGCTGCTTCTGGCGGAGGAGCTGCTGCTGGTGGCGCCGGACCGGCGGCGGGTTGTAGAACCGGCTGTCCGAGTGGACCCGGGTCACCGCGAAACGGCCGGAGTTGGACATTACGGCAGCCGCGGGCGCGCGAATCGGAACGAGGCCGCCGCCGACGATGACCGAGCCGACCGGGGAGTGGATTCGCGCGTCGAAATCGAAGCAACTAGGGTTTAGGGAGACGGGCAATTGGGGGCGGGCGAGGGTTTAGGGGTTTGGGATGCAGCGCGAGCGAGCGAGCGAGCGAGAGAGAGAGAGAGAGAGAGGGTATTGCCCAAACTTCGCAAAGTTTCGATTTTGACGGGCGTGGGGGGGAGAGGAGAGGAGAGAGAAAGCGAGAGCGTGCGCGTCACAGAGAGAGAGAGAGAGAGAGAGAGGGAGAGAGAAGACTGCGTGTGTTTGTGCTTGTGGTGAAAGGCGGCTGCTTCGACTGAGAGAGAGCGTGCGAGTTTTCGTCGAGGGGGGCGGGGGCGCGGCTTCGTGGCTCCCGCTATTGGCTTTCAGAAACACGGCCGGCAGTCGCCGATGAGCTGCGTGGAGTCAGGCCGGGTGGGTTCGAATCGGGAAGCAAACATTAGCCACCCTCCCCTCCCCTCTCTCATTTTAGAAATGGGCCCATGCGATCTTTGACTCCTGTCCCGATTCCTCTTTTAAAACCAAAACCAACCCCCCCCCCCCCGTCATGCTCGTGTAGGTTTCTCGAACTGGCATCGAGGAGATCTTGGTCGGTCATTCTTTGGTTTACTCCCCGTGGCCATCCGGGCCATTCAAATCTACCTCATTTGAAGAGCTGGTGACGTTTGGCTACATCATCCCTTAGTTAAGTCAAAATGCCCGGTGAAGCAGTGCGCGGTGGTCAAGGATGGCTGCCATTTGTTCAACATCGGGGTGGTTTGTTTCCTGGGGAAGGTAGCCCGTTGGGAAACCCCTCCTCGTAAGTTTCGATGAGAAAAGCTCTTCGCGAGAGAATGATTTCCGTGGAAGAAACGAACCTAGGCTGCAAAGTAACTTTTCCCCTTTTTGCCCCCCCTTCCACTCCATCGGGAAAGCAAACCGATCCCTTTTCTTCTTTTAAAGTCCGACAACTTTCCTAGATAAATAGATCGGCCTCACACCTAATCCCTAAATATAAGATGGGTCGTATTTCTCTCCGATCACCCTTTTGATTGGTGAGATGCAGCCGTAGATGTCATTCGCATTCGTCTTTGTTTAGTTTCGTGCAGTGATATCCACGACTTATGACTTGTCAATTAGAAAGAAGGGCCGCAGAAAAATATTGCCTTGTGTGAGATTATTGCCTATCTTCAGCGGCGGTTAATTTGTCTATACAAATTTGTTGTCGAAAGAGTTCTCGGGTTTATAGATGATACAGATCATGGTGCGCTTTCGACGGAGCCTATTTAAATCCAATCCTCGGAACTAGGATCGTGTCTCGTTAGCTACCCAAATCGATTGCTAGTGATTGGGTCCAATTGTCGAGGACCTGAATCCAATTGCTAGTGGCGACCTAGATCAATCGGTTGCGATGGGGTTGATTTGATCAATGGAGGGGGGTGGCAGTGCTAAATTCGAAGATTATTTTAATTTGATTAACCGGTACCAATTTTGTCTCTACGTTTTCTCTCATGAGTTTCGTAACATCGCTTACCAATAATATATCATAATCTCCTTCGGTATATATTTATATAACGGTAGTTGAATATAATTTTTCGAATTTCCCTTCCTAAATTATGCTCTTGCATACCGACACTAAAATTTCAACAAGAATACCACATCATTAGATAGTTATTTCATCATAAAGATCATGATCTTTTCAGTATGCAACACTGTGGAACTTAATAAGTTTCCATGAGAAAATGAGTTGCACATGCAAATAATGATTACTGAGATCTAGATAATTATCATAACAATTTCGCAGTGCATTTGGACATAGTCAGACGTTTAAAAGATTGAAATTTCCAGTTTAACTACGAATCTCTTATCCAGCAATACAGAGGCTTGATGTGCATCCAAATGAAATTTAGGTCGTTTTAGGAAACTCCTATTTCAGTCTCTATCACGAGTGCTAAAATAGGAAACTTGCATTTTAGAAAATGCCTAAAGTCAATGGGATCTATAAAGTTCACGATTTGTAATCAAGTGAATCTATTTCAATCGGAACATGTTAAATAGTTGTTTACAATTGTTCGAAACCGCGTCGTTGCTCCAATAACATCTCACCACGTAGATGATCATGATGAAACTTTAACACAGTCTAATGGAAATGTAGCCAACTGGTGATGACAATAGTTCAAGATATTGCATGAAGTCGAGTTCAAATTCTTACATTGGAAAAAAAAAAAAGGAGGTAAAAAGGAAAATGTAGAAGTTAAAAAAAAAACCATAATTGGGCCAACGACGTGTGAAGTCAGATTCTCCATTGGGCCGGGCTAGCCCAAATTAGATTGCAGTCTAAGATTGAACGTGCTAATTACTCTTCTTAAGGAATGGATCGGGCCTCAGTTTGGGTCAAATTTGGGCCCGACCGGGAGCTAGTCTTCCTAAAATTCTAGAAATAATCTTGCTTACATGTACTTTCTTTTTAAAAAAGTATTTGCGAATCTACACGCAAGTACTTATATATAGAAGCGTCAACGGTTAGGTTTGGGTTGGGTCTTCATGCTACCCAGCCCTGAACTGAACCGTAAAGGAATGTGTGTTTTCACTTACCCAAACCCGATTTGAAACGCGGATAACCCGAGCCGAAAACATGGTTCAAGCCGGGTCAGGTTGGTCCAAGAGAGAGGTTTCCTTCTCTTGTGGTTTGGTCCCAGCTATTCAAGCTTCCACCCACAATTTGACAATGTTGATTCAAGAATGAAAATGCCCATATAAAAATGAGACAATTGGGGCTTTTCACAAACCACAACGAATACACTGAAAGACAAGTGAAACCTATATAACCTAATCTAACATCTAAAAGACCATTTCCGGTCGGAATTTGCTTATGTTTCGACTTCGAAATCCTCGAATCGTACGGGGGCTAAATAGAAGATGATGTTTCCACAGAAGACTTAACATAACAAAGGACCGTGCCCAATAAATTTGTTTATTAGGTAAGTAACAAAGTGGCACTAGCCAAAAAAACAAATCAATAAGTTGGCACCGCAGGTAAAGCCCCATATGTCCATCGCAATCAGCGCCAGTAAAAGATGGAGCACGTTGCCTCCTCTTCCGTCGTATTCTCTTCGAGAGCAATGCACCGGGACAACAGTGGTCCTTTTAAAAATATATAAATAATCTGTGAAACATAAAAATTTGACAATAGGAGAGTGAAAGGGTCGGGTGCAGCATCATGTGCTAAATCGATTCCTTCCCCGGCAAAAAAAAAAGCAATTATCATCGTACGATCCATAATATCTAACAAATCCTTAGCATATTGTACGGATGTCATTCATTACTAAAACATTTTAGTTTTGACAATTTAGTTCTAAACTTTTGCGCGAAATCTCAACACAATCCTGTCGGAATTGAAGAAAATTATGAATGAATTTATATCCATATGATGTGTTTAGGATTGATCGGTAATTCTTCGGTTGATTCTTGATATGTCTATGTATTTTTGGGATTTGATCAGTGAAGTTGAGGTGTGCCGTGGAAGTTCGCTATCGATGCATCTCGAGATTATGCTTGCCCAAAGAACAAAGTGATTTGAGTTTCTTCGATCTTGTTGCATCGGTGATCTTTACTTTCTCATTTTATATCATGCGATACGAGTCAAGGGCATTGGCGTTTACTCACCGCATGAATGCGCTTTGCGGAATTGGTGACCAAACTCACTCCCACGTTGGGGTTGCGCGGGCGTGCGAGTATTTAAAACGGTAGATCAAAAGAGATATCAAGTCCGAACGAGAGGAGGATTTCTTCGGGACTCGAGAGATAGAACAAAGTTTGGCCCGAGATCCACTTTTTGGGGAATAGGAGTCGAAGCAATAACAAGAATGTCTCGAGCGAAACATTTTTCACAATTTCTAAAGAGATAGTTCACCGATTGACTGAGGGAATTGAGACAAGATTCGGCATTTTTGAGCCACGAAACGCTCGGTCTCTATTTCGATTGTAGGTGTAACCAATCTGCAACACCCACATCGAGTATTTAGGATGCAAATGCTAACTATTCTATATTCTATTTCATAGACGAGTTTCTGAGCTAATATACATGTTTAATAAAGACACAAAATTTATGTTTTTGAAATAGAAATTTGACACAAAATTTCTACCTCTTGAATGGGCAGCGGGAAGTGGCCAACATCTGGCAATAGGTGGCAGAGGACGGTAGGAGGTGGCCGACGGTGGGAGGCGGTTGGCGTTGGGCGACGGGAGGCGGCAGAGTGAGGCGGCAAAGGATGGTGATGAACGACAATCGGCGAGCAATGGAGGACAGCCGGCGACTGACGGCAGTGGGAGGCAAGCGGTGGCAACATCAAGCAGTGAATAGGCGGCCGGTTAATAGAGAGGGCGAGCAATGAGAAGAGTTATTTTTCATTTCCATTACAAAAATAGAAAATTAAAAAAATTTTACTTCTAATTTATGTTCCAAATCTATTTCTAGAGTAGAAATTTATTCTAGAAATAGAAAAAATAAAATTGCATTACCAAATAAATTTCTATTTCAAACCTATTTTTCAAGAATAAAAAAATAAAAATATATAATGATTATCATGCGCGCTCTTAGCTTCTCAATCTTCACCCCTTCCCCCCACTCCCCAAAGAAAAGCCTTAGGCAGGCAGTGTCTGACTAATCGAGCAAGCAACCTTTCGCTTTTTGTTTTGGTTTGATGGCATCTTTGTCTTTGATTTGATTAACATACCATTCAGCAATATTTCAGAACGGAGCTTTCGACATGTTCCCCCATTTCACTGTAGATCGGATCGAATTAAACCCTGAACATATCACCGAACTAATCAATCGCAACACAGAGTAATCGAAATACTTCATTCCGTCGAGATCGCTCTAAAGCCGCACAGGGACCAAACCATTAGCGTAAATGATCGGGGCGTACCAGATGGAACGAGAGGATCGCAACACTTAGCGCGGACTATTCCGATGCATAAGAGACCTCGAACACATGGCGCGTGAATTCGCCGACGACCACGGTGGGTGGGCATCTTGCGACCACTTGCCATGAATGGCGAGGGCCTCGACCCAATTGTACATTCGCTTCAGGACTAGTATGGGCACGGCAAGTTGATCTCCTCTTTTCTAGGATTCGGACCACATCCCATGAACTTCATCATCTTTCTCGTGCACTGCACCAGACCCTATTCTCTGAACCTGAGTGGAGATGGGGGGACCTTCTTTTGTTCCGCCAGCCTTAATCAGTGCCGAGTTGCGTCGTACTTCTGTTCCATCACGACAGCCCAAGTCCACTCAGGAGAGGGACGTGTCCATCGCCGTTTTCATTCGCCGACAAAATCGTTGATTAACGAATCGCATCACCGGACAAGGCAATCGTTATCGACTAGGATTAATACGGCGAAAAATTTTAAATTAATACATATGTAATAAATTTATTTTAAATTAATTTTTTTGATCATAAAAAAAATTCAAATCAGTGTACTTATGACGAATTTATTTTCCGTCGATTTATGTTAAATTGAATTAATATCACGAAAAACTACAAATCAGTACATATTTGATAAACGGAGGGTAAAAGCTTAAATCAGTACCTCATTTAACTGTAATGTGTCGTCCAACTCGGTAATTTAACGGTAGAATATATCAGAAACTAACGGAGGGTAAATTTATCATAAGTTTTGGATTTTTAGTGATCAAAAATTAATTTGGGATAAATCTGTCACGTGTATATCGATTTGGGGTTTTTCGTAGTATTAACCCTACTGATTAAGTATCTCTCGGTCTAGAAGTTTTTTTTTTCTTTGGTTAATTAGGGTTCATCTTTTCCAATCCAGGTCAAAAATGGGTTATCCATAGCTTCATCCGAAGATTTTCAAGAGTACCCATTTGCACAAAATATGATCTCGACAGAGGAGAATAAGGGTAACTATCCATCCGTGCGTATGAATTTTCCATTGAAAGGCCCCAGCTGAAGATCCAAGCATCGCGGATGTCATTACTCACGAGATCACACAACTGCGTGCGATTCTTGCGTTCCATTTCGAGGAGGATTTTTTTTAAAAAAAAGCATAGCTGTTTCTTTTAGTCACTACTGCATTCCTAACCCCGTAAAAAGGAGAAGAGGGAAAAACCTCAAGAGATAGGCTTTTTACATAGACGGCCGCCTGAATATTCAATTAGTAAATTAGGGATTAATAAACAATATTATCCATGTGAATATTTTAATCAGCTTGTACGGAAACACCACCTTCCTTAATTTTTTTTTTAATCCCCATCGCCTAATTTGGGAGGAGAGTGGGACCCTTGATGACCCTAAAATGTCGTCAAAATCATTATATGGGTCGAGCCATTTGACTTGACACCAAAATACATTGCATGCTAAAGAGCTTTAATTATTTGTGAAGGTTGCACGCTGCCAATCTGTAGAGTCTATAAACTCTTTATAAACATACGGTCTCCTCTCACTTATTAATTTAAGATTTTGAGTTGAAGTTTCATGCGATTACGCCTATTTTGTGAATGGAGTCTGCATTTGGCGGTGCATGTGTTTTGATTTTTTCTCAGGAAAATGCTCGACAATCTTTAAAATGTGTATTCGACACCTTAAATTCGCAGGTAATTCTCCCAATAATTGCGAAAATGTGGATAAAATTTTGAATTTTGGTGAAAAATGAGAAGAATTGCTTTTGACCTTTTCTTGGAAGCCAAAATAAACGACATTGGTCCCTCTCCAAAATTCTTTCCCTCCGAAACATGTCTGCCAAACAAAACAAGAAGTTAAATAGAAAAGAAGAAGAAGAAGTGCCACCTTGTCCGTGACGCCGTGGCTTTACTCGGTTCCCGTTCCCTCCTCTCCCCCTTCAGTTCTCTGGCCTCTCTCTCTCTCTCTCTCTATCTCTCTCTCTCTCTCTCTATCTTCATGGGGAATTACAGATTCGGCAGCTGATATCACTTCCTCTCCTTCTTGTCCGGTACCCATTTCTCGTTGCTTTCTTTCTTTCCTTTTTTCTTTCTTGTCTGTTGATTTTCTTGCATGTTTTCCTTTCCCCGTTGTTAAGTTCAATTCGATGTCTTCGGTACGAGCAAGACCATGCTAAGAATAATCCTTTTTGGGGTAACTAGAGTGCTTCATTTGCGCCGAAGAAAAAAGAGAAGAGGGAGAGGCCAATTCCCAACTGCTTGATCTCTCCCTGTCTCAAAGAATTTGTTTGGCATTTTACGGATGTGGGATACTGGGGATAGAGTTTTTAGCTGTTATATTTGGTTGATCAGTGGGTGTAGTATGATGCCTCTCCCTTTGGTCTGGATCATGTGCTTGCCTTTTCTAATGGAAAACTTTCTGTATAATTAACTTCAGGCATCAAAGCTTTCTCTCTCTCTCTCTCTCTCTCTCTCTCTCTTACACGCGCACACACTGACAACGATGGAATCAATTGGAAGGTCCATTAATTTGTTTATTTTTTCAATCTAGCTGAACTTAAGCAGAGTTCACCATATTGGATCATTAGCTTTTCCTTACCCAATCAAGCATCATCTTGATAATGCGACACATTGACCGATTTGGTCGTCAGATGTGCTCAGTCTCTGCTTCAACCATTCCGAGTTTGAGATAGAAGTTGTTGGTTGTTCATAACCCACAACAGAATTTAAAGCAGATACATTTTTTGAGGGCACAGAAAGCAGCAGTTAAAGCAATTGATAGGAGCTTTGCACGTACACCAAATTTTTTATTCTTTTTTTGTAGGTCATAGTGGGTGGTGATGTTAATTGTTTTTTTCTTGAATACTCAGGTTTAGAGAGTGGTTTACTATATGATGGAGGCCTGCGATTGCATCGACACCCAATGGCCTCCTGGAGAACTACTTGTGAAGTTTCAGTACATATCGGACTTCTTGATTGCTTTGGCATATTTTTCGATTTCCCTCGAGCTCATATACTTTGTGCAAAAATCTGCGTTCTTCCCATATAGATGGGTGCTGACGCAGTTTGGTGCGTTCATTGTTCTTTGTGGGGCGACTCACTTTATAAATCTGTGGACAATGAATATCCATTCAAAAGCTGTTGCTATGGTGATGGCATTTGCGAAAGTTTCTTGTGCCATCGTGTCATGTGCAACAGCTTTGATGCTTGTCCACATAATTCCTGACTTGCTGAGCGTAAAAACTAGGGAATTGCATTTGAAGAATAAAGCTGAAGAGCTCGACAGAGAGATGGGCCTCATTCTTACACAAGAAGAAACTGGACGGCACGTTAGGATGCTAACTCATGAGATTAGAAGTACTCTTGACCGCCATACTATACTGAAAACAACTCTTGTAGAATTGGGGAGGACATTAGGGCTTGAGGAATGTGCCTTGTGGATGCCATCACGAACGGGCACGACCTTGCAGCTCTCCCATACTCTACACCATCAGCTATCAGTTGAATTTACCATTCCGATAAACCTTCCCACCGTCAATGAAGTTTTCAGTAGTGGACGAGCGATGCGTATTCCCTATACATGTCCTCTGGCTAGGATCAGACCTCTTGTGGGCAGATATATGCCACCAGAAGTTGTCGCAGTTCGAGTACCTCTCTTGCACCTATCAAATTTTCAGATTAATGATTGGCCTGACCTTTCGGTGAAAAGCTACGCAGTGATGGTTCTGATTCTCCCTACAAACTGTGGTAGACAATGGCGAGAGCATGAGTTGGAACTTGTTGAAGTTGTTGCGGACCAGGTTTGTCCTGTCTTACTTAATCGAAAATTTCCTGGGTACCTTCTCTTCCATGTACGTGGACACAATGCCTTTCACAAGTTTGGCACTGGGCGTACCTTCTCACAGTTGCTTGTATAGCTGTAAATCTTTAGAACTTAAGCATGGTAGTCCACAAAACAGTGGTTGAAAGAAGGATGAAAACAAATAATAAAGACCACTATGAGTGGAATTAGAGGGGCTTTACTGTAAGGTGGCCTAGGCAGCGCACAGCTATGAATAAGTTTCATGGAATGGGAACCTCATTTCAAGAAGTTTGCTCTCCCTATATCCCCGTTTGGTGGATATATAATAACATGGAACATTATTGAACTGAGAATGACAGTAGCTTTGCATAATCACAAGCTAGAAGCTATTCTGGCCAGTACCTTGCTTTTGCACAGGTCTCTCTCACTGGATTTTGATATCTTGCTAATACAGCAGAGAAGTGGTGCTTTGATATCTTTCCCTCCGAAATTTATTAGTCGTTATACTCTTTCTTGATGCTATTAGTTCTGATTTTCGCATATCCTCCAATATATAACAATTTCAGACGTCATCTCTGTTTCAACAATTGTGAGGGAGAAGTATGCTGCTACAGTGTGGGCCACATGCAAGTTCATTAAGATGCATGTTCCTGTCCTAGTGGTATCCAACCGAGAGTAGATGCTAAATCACTAATGAGCTCTTCATGAATTAAATATGTCGGCTTGTCTCCTGCTTCTGGTTCTTTCCTTATTCTGCTTTTCACTTCCCCTGCCTGATCCATGTCTGATGTCAGGACTGTCCATCATGCATTTTAAATAGTGGTCGACACCGGATGTCGCGGTCAGTATAAAATGGTAACGGCGGCCGCTACCCCTATTGGCCACTATTGCAGCGAGAATCTGATACTTGCCCATAGTGGATGCTATATCTGCTGTTGCGGCTATCGCAGATTTATGGCTGCTATTTGTGATATTGCAGTGGTTGCAAGAAATATCTCCGAAGCTCAAGAAACAATTTCTTTCCAAATCTTGCATTCTTTCGCAAAATAAGAAGAAGAACGAAAAAAGAAAAAGAATAACAAAAGATAAGATCATGAGAGAATAAGATGGTAACTTTTTTTTGTCAAATGTTTTTATGCGGGTGGTATTTATGTATTGTGGTGATAAACCATAATTATTGTTGTTTTCATGTGTGTCTGTGGTATTCTAATTCCTATGTGTCAGGATATTTGTGTTTAGGTATATTGTGCGATATCTCTTTGTTTAAATGTAAACATGTCATGTATTAGTGTGATTCTTCTGACTTCCTAGTTTATCTTTTCATTACTTATAGCCATGTGTGAGAGTAATTCATCAATCCAAACTATATCTTCTATCCTCTCTGTCAAATCTATCCATAAATTTATATAACTCAACTTTTTGGCACCCTTAAATACTTGAACTGCTCTCTAACATAATATAGATAAATAAACCTTATACACTTCACACAAGTTAATTGAGGACTTTAGCATGTTTTTGCAAATTTTATGAAATTGCAGCACAACCACTATCACCTATTAGGAAGCCACTATGTCGGCATCCGTGACAACTGCGGTGTGACAGTTTCCGCAATCGCAATTTAAAACCTTGACTGTCCTTGTTTAAAGTTTGGGCCTTTGGGGTTTGGTTTAGCAATTGCTACATGAAACCTTCTGTGGAGTCTGAAAATTAAAAACCTAGAAGGAGCAGGCGATACTGGTGGATAAATTGGATATATCTGCTGCTACAATAGGATCAGAGTGTATTGGAAGTAAGAAGAGGGTACAATTTTGAAGATTGATTCTAACTAATTTTGAAACTCTGCCCGCTTGTTAGTTTCTTTAGATAATCTCTCCTTGAGAGAGATATTATGGTCTGGAACATCACTCAAACAGGAGAAAGAAAGAATGTGAAGGTTTCCTCGCCTTATGTCTACTTTGTGGTGGCGTGTTGGCATTCTTTGGATGATAGTCTTGTGTTACATTGGGGAATATGTTGTCTTCATCGTCTTGAAGCTTCTCATCAATCATTCACAACTTTGATTTTTTCGTCCACAAGTGCCATTCTATACTTTTTTTTTCCTTAGGTTCCTTAGTTTTTATTGCATCAAAATCATGAAACCGGTTCCAGGATTTCCATGTTATCTGGCTGCTGAATTTGCATCTCAATTTCATATTTAGGTAGCTGTGGCTCTCTCACATGCTGCTATTCTTGAAGAATCCATGCGAGCTCGGGATCAGCTTGTTGAGCAGAATATTGCTTTAGATTTAGCTCGCCGCGAGGCAGAGATGGCAATCCATGCTCGTAATGATTTCCTAGCAGTAATGAATCATGAAATGAGGACACCGTTTCATTCAATTATTGCGCTCTCTTCACTGCTTCTAGATAATGAATTGGCTCCCGAACAAAGGGTTATGATTGAAACCATACTGAAGAGCAGCAACCTCTTGGCGACACTTGTTAATGATGTTCTTGACCTTTCTAAACTTGAGGATGGCAGCCTCGAGCTAGACATTGGAACATTCAACCTTCCTGGTAGCATCAGAGAGGTAAACATAGCAACTTTTTGCTATCAGTATTTAAGAAGTTTACAATAATCTTCATTTTGTCCATTAATTTGCTTTATCCAAAGAGCAATATAATTAATTGGTTATCTTATAAGCCCAGGTTATTAATTTGATAAAGCCCATTGCTTCTGCAAAAAAACTATCCATGACTGCATTTCTGGCTCCTGACCTGCCTACCCATGCTGTTGGCGATGAGAAACGCCTTATGCAAACTATGCTAAATATAATTGGGAATGCGGTGAAGTTCACAAAGCAAGGCTATGTATCAGTTGTAGCTTCCGTTGCAAAACCAGAGTCTTTAGCGGAGTGGCGACCACCTGATTTCCATCCAGTCTTTAGCAGTGCCCACTTCTACCTGAGAGTGCAGGTTGATGGTTTTTGCAGTTTAGCTTCATTTAGCATGTATAGATTGTCCTTTTGAGCAAAACTCCTTATCTTCAGCTCTCTCTCTCTCTCTCTCTCTCTCTCTAGGCTTGCTATATATTGCTTTGCTTCACGTTCTCTTGCTATGATAAATTTGAATTACAGCGCATCCCATATCAGAAAACATGGCTATCTTTTGTAAAAATCAATCTGGGTTATCATTGTCTTAATGACGCAACTGACTTGGATTCTCATAACAGGTTAAGGACTCTGGCTGTGGCATACAGCCACAAGATATTTCTCAAATATTTACGAGATTTATTCATCCTCAAAGTGGATCTAATCGAGGTAGTGGCAGTGTAGGACTTGGACTTGCCATTTGCAAAAGGTAGATTGCACACTGCTTAACGCTTTTGCTCAAATTGCATCTTTCTTTTCTTGTGTAAGCATATATGGTCCTTTGGACGATTTACTGATTGCTAGTTCCTCAAGCACATGAAGCCCTATTGTCTCATGCACATTGAACCGTGAGTCAGAATGTCCAACCTTGGGAGGGCTTCAAATGAGTTCAGTTGAGTGAGAAAAGATCCATTGATCTTTGAACCTTAAAATTTGGCTTCTCAAAGCATAATATCAAATAGCAACCCTCGAGGTTGAGGATTGATTTATTTGCAGCGGTTACTATTTTATTTTTCTGATCCCTTTTGGACACTCCTGATATCTCAAGAGATAATTTTCTCGACCCTTTTGTCTACTAAAGTTTGCAAGCCACCAGATGAAATTGCATTATCTTGGTTTTGTGATCTGCGATCTCGCCTACTCTCCTTTTCATGATTTTAGATTTATATATCTCATGGGAGGTCACATAGCCATTGAGAGTGAAGGCCACGACAAGGGCACCGAAGTCACTTTTATCATCAAACTACAGAAATGCAGCAATGCAAATGACTCGGCAGCACACAAGAGCACACCTGGAGCTCAGTCTGGTCATGGAAGCGTCGATTTTGCTCCACACAAACCTCACAGAGATACTGACAGAACGGTCCCCTCTAGCTCCCAGTGTCAAAGAAGTTTTTGAAGTCTCGAATGCAAGTTGGTGTATCCGAACGAGGTCTTCCCAAGATATTGTTCAGGTGAAAAATGGGTATTAATTGCATAATGCCTCTTCATCTTGGAGGCCTACACATCTGATACTTGGGTGATACTTCAAAGCATCAACTTTATGTCTTGATTAGAGAGGTCTCGAGGTTGTGAGTAAGAAGTTGTGCAGGGAGGCCCTTATATTTTTGTAAGTAAAAGAGTTTTTGTATGATCCAGTAATTGTCATATACTACTGAAGGTGGATTGGGATGAATTCGCTAGAACGCGGGGGAGCTGACGCAAGTGTCCAAGCAGTCTTGTGAGTATAGCTTTCTGACTATTCCAATAAAATAACCGTTGATCCCTGTACTCTCAATTTTCTTGCGTCTGCACTTGCCTTACATAGTCGTAGGAACCAGGTCCCTGATGCACTCTTGTATAGTTTGGGATGATTCGCAATGATGATGGTTCACATTCTCTATATGTGGAGTAATGACTAACATGCGCTTTAAGAGTTATTAGCAAAATCTATTACCAAATCACTCTCTTTCCGTAAATTTCTTAGTATTATAATAGCAACAACTATTAGTATTGTTGTTGTTCTTTGCCTTTTTCTTTCCGGGCAGGGATTGGGGGACGGCCAAATTGTGGCCGAATTGAAGGCGGCACAAGCAAGCTCTCGAAATTACTCGCCTAATTTTTGCGAATGATATCTCAAGCTTTTCACAAAAGCCTCTCACGCAGATTTACATGCGATGGAAGCTTTGTCTGGAGGAACTCTCCATTTTCTGGGCAAAATATGAATCTGACTAAGTCTGGAGTTTTCTTTGCAAGAAATGCGTATTGATTAACACGACTTGATATCCGCCAGTAGCTTTCTTTTGCTCAAGAAAGCACTTGAGATTGGGACAACCTTTGTTCCCGCGACCTTATTCAAAACTAAAATTTCACCTATGCCAGAGATTAGGCCTGCGACCTTATTCAAAACTAAGATTTCACTTGTGACGGAAATTAGGCGAGACAGTACTCTAACTTGTGGAAAGTGACCTTTTTCTCCTTAATAGAATGCTAAATTTTTCATCCAGCTAGTATTTTGTTAAGTCCCAACGAAGAATTTCCCATCTTCCACTCGATAAGCAGACCTTAATTCAAAACATAATCATTTTTGAGGTCAATTTTCTTGATAGACAAGATTAACACACGGTACTTGCCTGTTTTAAGTAGCACAACACTTTTTACCTTAAGTATGCCGGACAATATCAGCTTTGCTTATTCTAACGCAAGATAAACCACCACATGGTAATAGAACACCACGAATTGTGATCATTTTCGACTCTAGTCACGACAAATGTAATTGCTATAGGTAATGCACCCTGCTGCATCTACGACGTACGGGTGTACCAACTTCGAACGCTGCCACTCTCTCTTTTTCAGAAGACAAACTTCATTCATACAAATTGATAATGCACAAAGATGGATCTAACAAAGTGAGTAAGGATGAATCAGAGAAAAACAGCCACAACCAAGTATTCAAAATAAGTGCAACATTAAAAGAATGAAATCCACAGTAATAATTGGAAAGACAAGGATCTAAATAGAACTTTGAAAATCCTCAGACTCCGTCTCTTTCTACCAGATGAAACAGTAAGGTCTAGGACAAACAGAAACAAGTAGGCAAAAATAATCTAACATAGTTACTAAAGCCACATGGAACACCAAAATTTGTGTACTCTTCAGTGTTCTTCATCACGGGTCTCACTTCTTTGCCTTCTTCGGTACCCTGAAAGCCAAATAAAATTCTCTCAGATAAATCCGACTGTGGATAAAGAGAAATCTGCCCATTTTGTTGCATATACTTACTCGGCTGCAGGTGCTGTAGCTGGTGGGGGTGCTGCTGCTGGCTTCTCACCAGGTCCCTGTTAAATTTAGACAGGGGAATCAATTTAGAATCCACCTATGATACATAAATACATTTTCATTCATCTGTTCTCAGAGCTTGTTTTACTTCATTTGGCTCTTTAAACACAAGATAATTACTTTTGGACTCAAACCACAAAATTCAACTTAATTGATTCCCTTGTCCAATCATTATATATTGTCTAGCTGGTGATAATACTCACCTGGGCCAAACGCTCCTCCCTCCTAGCAAATTTCCTTTCCCTGCTTGCCTTGTTCTTTGCCCTCTTAGCCTCGAATTGGTCAAACAACGTCTTTTCTCTGGCCTTCTCTGCTTTCGACTTGTGAATGCTCTCCATCAGCACACGCTTGTTCTTAAATACGTTACCCTTCACCCTCATGTACATGTCATGGTACATGTGCTTGTCAATCTTCTTTGATTCCCTATATTTGCGGAGCAAACGCCTAAGGACACGCATCCTCCTCATCCACAAGATCTTTGTGGGCAGCCTTGCCTCCCTCGTACCCTTGCGCTTACCTGAAATCAGGTCAAGTTACTCTTCACAGCCTCCAAAGGTTTTACTAGATTCCCAACAGCAATGGTTATGTCATAGAGACTAAAAATTACAATACAGACACATAATACATTGGGAAAAAGCTCTTCCTTTCAGTACAGAGTTGTTCCCACTTGAAATAAAAATAAAAATAAAAATAAAATAAACATACTGAGCTCATACTATACTGAAGCTCTAATTTCGGAAGATCTCTCCATTCAGAGGAAACTTACCATATCCTGAGTGACGGCCCTTTCTCTTGGCCTCCTTCATGCGCCGTGCCCTAGATCGAGAGTGGATCTTAGTGGGCTTCCTGATAATGAAACCATCTTTAACCAGCTTCCTGATGTTCTGGCCTGTGTAAACATCCAAATTGTTGTCAATCGATGAAGGCAAGAGAAACTTAACTATTGAGCCACTCCTGGCTGACAAGAAGAATGCAACCAGTGCTCGGAGGAAGTACCACCACTTCGCGAGGGGTGACAGTGGAGCAAGGGAATGCAGTGCTAGAGAAATTACTCGTGAAACTGGATCAACAGTTCCAAATTGAATGTTGTACTCTATGTGGAATCGATTAGAAGAACCCAAATAACAAGCAAGCCACAGTTGAGATGTTGATTACTTTGATTGTGATGCGAACCCAGATAAAGGAGGGGAAGTTAGTAGCGACTCAACAAGCAAGTTCAACTGACACAACCAAACGTACACAGTCTTAACACAATAACTCTAGCCAAGATCCCACTCAGACCCTCTAATTGAAGCTGAAAAGAAGAACAACAACCAGAAGTCCTCCAAATGTTCCTTTCCTTCCTTACGAACCAAACAGCAGAATCGAAGGCCAGTCGCGGAAACCACACAATCGCTTGTCGATAAATTCTCCTACCCACAACACCAACTCTTCACATTAACGGCAACGGAAGACCAATTGATCCCGCAAGCACACTAAGCAAAGAGCACAAGAAACACGAACGCCACACAAAAAAAGCAACAAACACAAGCGAATTCACATGGCAGCCAACCAAGAAATGCCTTCACATCCTCATCCTCCATACTAACGGCGCCAGAAACTTGACCTCCAAGTACGGAAGCTCACCAATCAACCCAAATACTTAAAACCCGTTGTTCAATATCCCCCCCCCCCCCCCCCCCTCCCCCCCCACCCACCATTTGCTACCGAGACAATGACAAAAGAAGCTCCGAACCGACATCTAGGAGACACGACACGCACGAGCAGATAGACGCACGAAGCATACAGCAGGAAAAGCAAAACGAAGAGAGAGAGAGAGAGAGAGAGAGAGAGAGAGGCGTCACGACTTACGGGAGTTGGCCATGGAGATTTCGTTGACTTCATTGGGATCGAGCCAGACCTTCCCTCTGCCGCACTTGAGAACGCTGGCGGCGAGCCGCTTCTGAAGCTTCAGCGACACCATCTCTCACCTCTCTCTCTCTCTCTGGTCGCGATGCCTGGGTGAAGAGCCGAAAAGAAGATAGAAAGCGGTAAGGCGGAGTGTTTATATACCACAGTTTCTGCCTAGGGTTTTTCAGAGCTTCCTCTGTGATGGGCTGGGCTTCTTCGTCTGGTCTTCCTTGTATTTCTTACACCCATCACCTTGATTTGAAGCTTTGCTGAACTCGTTCGGCCCAGTTTGGAGATCCCTGTAAAGTTTCAACCCTGAAAAACGAGACAGGATCGCCTTTCCCTTTTGGGATCAAACTACCAGGAAATATCCCAATATAGTACATTCGTGCCCCGTTTATCCTAATTTTTATGTCCCAAAAAATCTGAACCGATACGTCTAGTTCGGGGGTAAATGCGGCATGAGTGAGCTAATTTGAAAAATTTTTGTGGTACGAAAATTAATTTGGGGTAAATGTGGCATGAGGCATACCGGTTTGGTATTTTTGGTGAGTCAAAAGTTAGTTTGGGGTTAATGTAACATGAGTGGATCAGTTTAGGATTTGCAATGATATTAACCTTTAGGAGGAGGGGAGGTTACTTCATGCCAAAGTAAAGCATAGCACAGGCCTAGAAGGTCTTATAGTGGATTTACAAATCACTTTCCAAAGGGGATTGCTGGTAACGGGATTTGAATCTGGTTATGGTGCGCAGAGAGATCGAACCTTACTAGCTGAGCCAATCCACTATGATGGTATTAACAATTTTTTTTTATATATGAAAAAATTGATTATTTCATTCGCGATGAAAAAGCATTGCTAATTGAAATTGCATTGTTGCCTCCCACCAAGATCAACACCCCAACGTGCAGACATGTAAAGCATCCCAAATGCGAACTGTTAGCCACTAAAAATGGACACTTTCGATACGTATAAGATGCAGAGAGAGTTTGATGGCCTTAGCCAACGCTGGTTGACAACCCAACTCTGTTTCAAACGAGAATGGCTCTTCGTGCTCATCCGTGTCTCGCCAATTGTTTGCTTCTCTTGCCGCTGTTTGCGGTCGTTTTCGCCGCCGACATCAATGCTTATGGATCCAGATCCACCCTCATGAAGCCGAAACAGCATGGAGACCAAAGCCTCCTGTCCACAAACATTGGGATTCAAGGAGTCATTTACTGTAGATCGGGCTCGAAGCTCGTCCCGCTCCAAGGTACCTAATGCGCTCATGTTCTGTCCATGCCGGTTTCTGATCTTCTACGGCTATTGTCTGTCTGTGCTCACTTGTCTTTCGTTGCTCACAATCATTTAAAACGAGATGTTGCGAATTTTGGCCCGCTCATCCGCGAATGTAAGAGTGATTTGCACATGCCAACGCTATCGTAACCAAGAATAACTGTTAGACCGACTTCATCACGTCGAAGTATATCATTCGGTCTCCGTGTTGGATCTCATACTGCAAATCCACACACCATCGTCTTCAATTTTGATGGCGATAGACACTAGACAGTTCCAGTAAAGAAAATAGAACAGTTGTTGAGCTGCCGAAACATGGTACATCCTCCCAGCTTCATTTCTCCTCTCTCTCAAATTTACATTAGCTAATGAGTGGAATTCCATATGTGGTGATAGATAAAATCATGGGTAAGTCGCAATACACATGACAATTACACTTCCACAAAGCGAATAGAAATTGAACACACTAATGTGACTCCAGGTGCTCGGGCGAGAATAACATGTTTGGCTGTGGACGAGAGAGGGTACGAAACTGCTCCGTTCTGCATCTTGAGCAGACCGACTGATGCAAACGGCTATTTCTTGGCGACTTTGTCGCCATCGGAGGTCGAAGATGACTGGAAGCTCACACGTTGCAAGGCTTTCCTGGAGTCCTCTCCCTCAGAGACCTGCAAAGTCCCAACGGATGTGAACAGGGGGGTCACCGGTGCTCCTCTTTCATCCTATCGCCTCTCGAAGGACAAGAGAATGAAATGGTTCTCTGTGGGGCCTTTTGTTTACACCTCCTGATTACGAAGAAATGAAGAAAGGAAGCTACTATTTATCTGAGGTCGCTGTCTAATTGAAATTAATTAGTGTGATCAAGTCTTTTGGCCCTTTGCCAATAGCTTAAGTTTCGTTATTGGCATGTGATCAGAAAAGTGTTGCCCAAAGCTATAATAACTAAACAACTATTCGACCAAAGAGCCCAGACGAAACTATTGGGTTGCTCTCGTACTTAACAAAATAATGAACAAGTATTGGAGGGTCAGACTTCGATCTGTATTAGCCCAGTTCATATGGGACCGTAATCTAACTGTTCATGCGGAAGGGACTAGGCGAACGAGAAATTATAAAAGTAAACTCAGAGCGTTTCATGCGTTTCTCTGTCACCTATCTCTATGCCAGAAATAATATAAATTCATTGTGACTATTACCATATCCAAAGTTTTAATTGGCAATTCCTGAGAACTTCACCTTCATATTGACAGAATCAAGCACTCAGCACAGCCATGGAGACACAGGGTGCTCGAGTCAACACGACCAAAACATATACAAATTACTGATCTGATGCGCTGAGCAGAACATTTTGCAGACAACAAGTGAAGCAAAACATAAACATAGAGCATGCTAGTTAGCCGAAACAACAAGCATGTTGGCAAATGAACTGTCTCGTGCAAATAATAAGAAGTACGGTTCAAAGGAGAGATGAATCACCAGCAGATTCCGGCCAAACAAGTACAGTAAACAAGCATGGCCATTGAGAAATGAAAAAGCACGACTAATTCAGACTGTTATTATACCTTCTCTGAACCACTAATCAGAGCAGGAATGCAGTTAGTCTCCAGTTCCGACTGGGAGGCCTTGTTATCAAGCTCTGCTTCCGTGTTGCTCTTATATAGGCCTTTTCTTTCTATGAATTTTCATATCCAAGCTTGACTTGGCAATTTGCACCCTTGTTATCTTCATCATCAATGTCACGTATAAACTTGATCAAAGAACAGAGGCCACCCAAGAAGTTGTGATCGATCACGCCGCGGCCATCCACCACATGTGCAAAGTCCACCAGTTTAACTTTCGGGTCTGCACAGCCGTCCAAAGCCGACTCCCTGTCATAAAAGAAGAGGATCGAACAAGAATAAAAGTGATAATTCGTCTGAACCTCAAACCATTGCTTCAGCTGTAACAATTGTGCCAAAATCCCACCCGAGTGACCGTAAACTGTTGATGCATACGAACAATCCGGATCCGCATTCGAACCCACAGACAAGTTAGAAGAAACGAACTTCCTCAGTGCTGACCTGACACCATCCGCATTAAAGCTATAAACAACCTTCTTGTCAGGTTGCCAAAACCCGGCTTCGCTATTCTGATATACCTTTAGCCCCGAAATCCTGAACCCCAGTGAAACGCTCGTGCTATCTCGATCTTTCTCTAAGCACTTCTGGATGTACTTCTCAGAGGCTTCGGGATACCATGTTCTGGATCCCATCTTGATGTCCATGACAGATGGGTTCACACGACCCGCGACGAGATCCTCCAGAACCAGGTGAGGATGAGGACCCGATCCATCAGATGCCTCTATACTCTGAGTTCCGTGAAACACCGGAAAGAATTCACGAATGTGACCTGGGATCTCTGTATTGGAAGAGAATGACTCGTAGAAGGCCACTTCCGTGGGTCCGCGCTGATCGCTCTGGAGAGGCTTATAGAAGCGGCCCGAATCATCCACCAGTGGCCCAAGCATTCCGCCGTCTGCTCGGTGACCGGCGACTTGATGATCCGGGACCTTGAGCATGGTGTGTATGATGCGGGAAAAGTTCTCCAAACTTCCTCAGATTCGGTTATCTATCTGTTCAAAGCAATAAAGCCAGTCTTGATTGATCACAGCCAAATGAACTAAGGTGAAAATCTAAGTAAATGGGTAACTACTCCAAGAATGACGCTATGCAGGATGCTTCCTCGCAAGCAATTAACGAAAATGATTGAAAACGAAGTCCTGACTGAAATTTCACGCGCAAGCGCAGGGAGATGAAAAAAAAAAAACAAAGCTTTTATAGGTTGACCGTAGAACTAAACAAGTAAACAAAATGCAGAAGGCGACAACTTAATGAATAAATTAATACGAAGGCGAGCGATGAGTCTACGCACTCTACAAAAACAATCAAAGGCCACGCCATTGTGGACCCTGTCAAGAAGCATGAACGACGATTTCCTCGGAGGACAAAAAAAATCACGCTTTCAGACTTTCTTTCAATCCCTCTTTCTGCGAACTCACCCAACGACCAAAGGGCACCCCGAATTTTACCACGTTGCCGTTGACCCGCGAACCTTAATCCTTTGCAATGACTCGATGTGGGGACGCGATCGACTTTATCTCGGGGTATTTCGGCAGCGATTAAAAGACTCACGTACCGCGGATTGGGCGACGCCAGCCAGGGACGGAATGTTGCAAGGTCAGAGGTGAAGCTCTTGCTCGCGGAACACCTCGCAGGCGATGAAGGGAAGGCCCAGGAAGAGAAGAGAAACGAGAGAGAGATGAGAGTTAGAGCGAGAGACAGAGTCGCCCGCGATGCTGCCGCGAGTGGCCAGCATATCCGGTGGATGCGAGACACGCATTCCGCCTTCTTCTTTTAAAATAAAATTTCTTTTACCGAGGAACAAGTTTATCACCGACCAGACGAATTTCGATTTTTTCGATTTGATACACGGAAAATCGAATAAAAAAATTAGGAAAAAGGAGAACTACCAGAGAAAAAAGACAAAAAAAAAAAAGAAAAACCGCTTCGGCCTACGGGCCGAACCCGAAAGAAAGCGTAGGAACCGGACCGACCAGACCGGTTTTTGGAACCGGTTACTAACCTCCGCAGACAGCCGCTCCTCTGTTTCACATAGTCATACACTCCTTTCCCTTTCGCTAAAGAAAACCCCTTAGGTTCCTCGCCGCAGGATCCCCTCGCAGTCGCCGTCGCCGTCGCCGTCGCCGTCGCCTCCTCCGTCGATCCTCTCTCTCATCTGGTTGTCGATGGTGATGATGAAGATTGTCGGGGGTCCGTATGAGAGGAGGGGAGATCCATTTCGTCTGTTTTCCTGAGGGTGGGGGTGGGTTTGGGTGTGGTGGGATTTGCGGAGTTAGGGCTTCTGCAGAGGAGAACGACGATGATGATACTGGTTTTGATTCGAGGCATCTTGTCGTTGATCCGTGAGAGAAGAAGTGATTTTGTTCGGGCTGGGAAATTCATTTCGGTCCCCCCTTCCCCGTTTCATTTTCAATTTTCCGTTTTTTGATGTTTCCTTATTCCGCGGAAAAGTAAAGGAAATTGGTCGACCAGAGTAACACGTGAGACAGTGGGGAAAATGCGTGGGGATGGCCAGCAGGTTAAATACCATCGTGAGTGTAATTGAGTTCTAAATTTTATTATTAAAATATAACAAAAAATGTGATCTCATAAAAATTGTCAAATATGTATAATTGAGTTTTTTCGTTAATTTCATATTATTATTTTCTCTATTATATGTAGCAACGACGTCATTTTGATCTAAATCTTATTTTTAATATAGATTTCAGTTAAACTAATTTAATAAATAAGCTAAATTTAAAGATAAAAAAAGGAGACGTGGGACCAAGGCTTACTACCGATGCCATCATCGAGAAGGGCCGGCAAGCGTGGGGGATGGCCGGTGGGGTTGAGCCCTAGCTAGTAGCCGATGACCACTGTAGGCGAGCGTTGTAGCCCTCCCCTACCCCAAATCGAGCGAGGGGTGCTAGCCCTTGCCTAGACCTGATTTAGGGCTGTCATTAAATTTTAAATTTAATTTAACTAAAATCTGCATTAAAAATCGAGTTTAAACCAAAATAACGTAGATCTGGTCGAGGGCCGCCATTAAATTTTAAATTTAATTTAAATAAAATTTGTATTGAAAATCAAATTAAACCGAAATGATGTCATTTTAGCATCATGTTTCGTATTTTAGCCACATTATCACCACGTATGAAAGATAAAATATTAAGAAAAAAGCCACGTCGACATTGTTAGCCAAGTTAGACGAAATTAGCAGAATGACTCAACTGCACCAATTTAACAAGTTGAAGGATTTCATCACACTTTTTGTAAATTTTAGGACTCAGTTGTACTTTCGTGATATATTTTAAAACTTTTAGTGCACTTTTCCCTATTTTTTATTATCTGATATAAAAAAAGGTGCTTTTATTTCTTTCTTTTTTATCGCAATGCTTTTATTTCATTCGCAATCGGCTTTTTTGCACAAAAAACTTCTTTTTATAGACCTTATTTTACATTTTACGTGCTTTGAAGTATTTATCATCCCGATGAATCGAATGCCGCCCGTCGACGAGAGTATCAATCGATGAACAGTAATATTTGGATTTTACACGACACTTCAAGGTGCTCGGATTTGATTCTCTCACTGGATTTACAAGCAATCACGTTAAATTTGAAAGCACCGTGACCCAAATTTTTTTGTTCTATTCCCGTGTGTATGTTCGTCTCGGTGGTGATGGCTGGCGGTCATTGGCATGCAAACGGACTCGAGTCAATAGTCTGCATGTCGATTCCTTGTTCTGTGTCGCTTTGTTTCTTCAATCTATGTTCTGTCCATTTTCTTACTGTTGCCATCGTGGAGCATGGAGTTAATGGGGACGGATGGCCGTAGGATTGAGATGTGTCATTAAGCTTGTGCAAAAATCGACTCGAATCGATGGGGCTTTTTATGAGCGACGTCCCTACGAGTTATTGTTGTTGAGGTCACGATCTTAAAGTGAAATTTTGCTTCGATCTTATGTCTAGGTCCCTTGACCGTAGTGCATATTACTTATTCGACAAAATGTCTAAAAGATATCAGAATACATGTTCACAAAAAGAGAGAAAAAAAGAAAGAAAAAGAAAAAAAATAGATTTTCGGGTGGATGTGGACAGGAAAGACGGAGTAAGTTTCGGGGCAAACAAAATAGATTTCAGATTTCAAGAGCTAGGAACCGGTTATAATATGGTAAGTTTTAGGTTTCAGGTTTGGGACCTATTCACTATGAAATCGGTCACTCCTAATTCATGCACCAAAGGACTTGACGTATGCGGGGCCCACTTTAGATTAGTGGCAAAGAATTCTTAAAATAATTTTAGGTGTAATTTTTCTTTGACTTATTTTAAGTATATTCCCCACTTCTCTGCTCGAAATGCTCATATAAAATTAAGATTCTTAATAATCGCATGCCAATTAAGATAATTGTGCTTATTGAATATCAAGACAGGACTAATGATTAGAGTGATTGTAATAAGGTAGAGATATCGAGAGATGAGACACTGCTAATTAAAAAAGAATTGCTAGAGATTATCGTCGCTTGGGCTGCGTATATGACAAACCAAATGAACTATGGTTTTCGATTTGATACATGGAAAAATATTTTTTTCACTGCTCCCCATTTTCCTTTTCTCTGTATTGATGTGGGTTTTTTTTTTCCTTTTCCGTTCGTCAGATCAAATGGTTAATACTTGCCACCCACATACGACTTGACGCATGAAACCATGACGATAATTTCGTGATTAGTAACAAAATATCTAAATTATATTCACCATTCAGCAAGGACCATTATCATTTTCCTCAATCGCGCTTCATTTGGTACGAGAAATGGCACGCGAGACTAGCGTACTTCGTCGACGGTGACCTAATGTTTGCTAAGATCAGGGCCTAATTAACACGAACTTGTCAAGTTCGCGGGAGCAAATTGAAAAAAATCGACGTTTAGGGGGCAATTCGAGTACCGATGTGCAAACACGTGGTGGAATCTAGAAACTTGTGGCATTTAATTTGGTAGATTAGGCCATACATATGGGATAAGAGAATTCCACCCAACGGCATGACGTAGAGAATGGGCGAGGGTGTTAGATCGACTAATTAAAATATCAATTTACAAGAGCTTACGGCAAATGAGATAATTTTACACTTTCTTTTTTTCTTTTTGTATTCTCCAGCCAATGAATATACGAGATTTTGACTCGGGCAAACGAGCTGGCGCGCGCAACGCAAGATGAGAGCGCGAGGGGGGAAACGCATGGCAGCGATTCTCCATGGCCGATCACCATCCATCGCCACCATCGCCTTCCTCCTCCTCCTTCAATTCATCTCTCCTCTCTTCTCGCCTCGAAGTCCGATTCCTCTCGCTCGCCAATGGTTAAAACTCAAAGGCAAACCTCTCTCTCTCACTCTCTCTCTGTTCGAAAGGCTTACCGCGCGTGTTGTTTTCCCCCCCTTTTTGGCCAACATTCGAGAGTTTCGTAGCGGAGAGATAGCAAGCTTCGGGGAGCGAACGAGGTCATGGCGACTGCCAGGTTAGATCGCGTGCCGAGCATGAAGGAGCGAGTCGAGGACAGTGTCAGGGCTCACTGCAACGATCTGTTCTCCCTTCTCTCCAGGTCCGTTCGCTCCTTACTGTTCGCATCATCCTCGGCCGCCTTTTTTCCTCACTGAGTTCTTGCCTGCTGGATGCATTCAATCCGTGGTTGTCCGGTAGATGTCGAAGGAGGTTTCCGGAAGAGGAGGGGTAGTCATCCCCAGTCAGTCGTGGCTTGATTTAGGACAGATGACATAGTTATGCATCTTCGTTGTTTTTCCATCATCATCAACAGAGGAGACGGTTCTCATGACCTTGTGGTGTTTACTGAAATGGTCAAGGTGGATAGAAGACAAACTCGTTATATTTCATCGGATCTTCGTTTGCGGCTTTATCTTTGGCTCGACCTTGAGTAACTATGGCTGTACTTTGTTTGATTCGCACTGAGATGGTACGGAAGTTGGAGATCTAGTGTTTGACATCCGGTTCCGTCAATTGTTCGTTCGTTTAGTCATTGATTTGTCTCGGGTGTAAACGTGTTAAGGAGACAGAATATTATTTATGCATCACATTCAGATATCCTACCAGCTCAGCTTTCACATAGGTGCGTTACCGTCTAACATAAAACTTCAATCAAGAAGAACATAGCACATCCTTTTTTTTTTGGTTTACAAGAGCACAGATAATCCGGGGTTCATGTGGTTTTCTTTCATGCGAATCGCATAGCTATTCATTCCACGGGCAATCAAAGAGCTTAGTGAGAGCTTGTGGAGTGGGGGTGTTCATCATCTGGGAGGAGCATGTCATTGTCACTTCAGTCTGGCTGTTTGAAACGACTGGCTTGTATCGACTTTTCCCCTGTGTGATTTTATTTCCAACTTTAAGGTATGTGAAACAGGGGAAAGGGATATTGCGGCCGCATCACTTGCTGGATGAGCTTGACAGCATCATGGATGATGAGCAATCGAGACAAAGTCTCAGCACTTGCCCCTTCAACGAGGACCTAAAATCGGCACAGGTGTATCTTCGTTTTAGTTACTTTTCCTTTCATAAGATGTGACTTTCGGCGAAAGGGAACAGAAAAGGACAGAAAGAATGAGCCAAAATGAAGTTCTTTTCGATTTTTTGAATGTTGAGTTGATTTTGATGTCTATAGAGGTTATGTAGAGCTATCAGAAGTAAGCAACTTCACAGCAGCTAGGACCGTGGAGCTCAGCAGAACTTTACGTTTGTTATTTTCTTTCAACCTCAAAATGAGATCACAGCTGAGACGGCTTTCGCTACCAAGTTATGAGAGGATATCATTTTTGGCTTCTGCATCGACTGTGGCTATATACTTTGTACATCCATCATAGCTATATGGTGCAGTTGCAAGTTGGCTTTTGTCATGACTTCTGCTATCTGCCTTTTGGGAGCTATGTTTTTGAATAATTTTGACTCTGAGGTTTTTGTGAAATACTGAATGTCAAAGCCAAATCATGTGATTGTCCTCAGGCATAGGCTTTTCTTGCTATTTTTAGCATTTACTTCTTTCCAGCTCCATCACTTTGGTTTGTGTAAAAAGAGAGGCGACTTAAAATACAACCAAGCAATGTTTAATCTACATATATACTTGAGTTGCAGTTTCTTCCCACTGCATATAGTTTGTCTAAATGTTTTTGCTTTATTTTAAGGAAATCCTCGGTCGCGTTCTTATCATTTGTTAACCTGTCCTGGCTGGGTTGACTGAAGAAAGACATATGTATTGTTCTCTCTTTAGAAAATTCATACCTGACTCAAACAATTGTTTGTTCGGGCCCTCAACATTTCATTCACCTGTTTATTTGCAAAGTGTTAATGTTTCTTTTTGCCTATGGTAACAGGAAGCCATAGTTTTACCTCCATTCGTAGCAATAGCAGTCCATCCAAGACCTGGTGTTTGGGAATATGTCCGTATCAACGTGAATGAGCTTAGTGTGGATCAATTGACTGTATCTGAATATCTTCGATTCAAAGAAGAGCTTGTGGATGGGCTGTAAGCAACTTTTTTTTCTTCTTAATAATGCAATGATTACTCTAATTTTTCTTAATGAATCATGTAATTTCACGTGTTCCAGTTTCATCGCCTTTTGAATGTGAATCAGGTCAAATACCCCTTTTGTTCTTGAGCTTGACTTTGAGCCATTCAATGCAACCTTTCCTCGATCAAATCGATCGTCATATATTGGCAATGGCGTGCAATTTCTCAACCGCCACCTTTCTTCAATCATGTTCCGTAATAAGGATTGCTTGGAGCCATTACTTGATTTTCTTCATATGCACAAACATAAAGGCCATGTAAGTCTCTGAAATTGATTCCTTTCGAGAGAAAATTGTTGGCGCAACTATTATAACCTTATAATGTGCATGTGCGTCACCCTTATGTTTGTCTCTCCAACATTCTTGTGAGCTACTTCAACATCATGTGTCTCTGGCTGATGATCTTGCACTACTAACGAGCATCCTTTGCAGACGTTGATGTTAAATGACCGAATACAAAATATTTCGAAACTTGAGTCTGCTTTGGCTAAGGCAGAGGATTATCTTTCTAGGCTTCCATCTGACACACCCTACTCAGAGTTCGAATATGAGTAAGCTTGTCTTCATGAATTTTTTGGACAGAGATAAAATTTTCATGCATTTTAAATCTCTCTTCCTGACATGTTCACTCTTTTCTCACAACTTCATTTAGGTTACAAGGTATGGGGTTTGAGAGAGGCTGGGGCGATAGTACAACTAAGGCATTAGAGATGATGCGTCTTCTGTTGGATATCCTACAGGCTCCCGATCCCTCCACTCTAGAGGCATTCCTTGGCAGAATACCGATGGTATTTAATGTCGTCATATTGTCCCCCCACGGATATTTTGGGCAAGCTAATGTGTTGGAGTTACCGGATACTGGAGGACAGGTAAGTAAAACTTTGATCTTTTTTATAGTACTTTTTTTTTTTGGTTAGATCTTTTTTGTAATACTAGGAACAAAATAAATGAAAGTTTTTTTTTTTGCCTGTTCTTTATTGATGCGGTCTCTGGGAGTCACCATATCTCGTTATTATGTTGGCTACTGCATTCAGATTGTCTACATACTCGATCAGGTTCGGGCATTGGAGAATGAAATGCTCCTCAGAATACATAAGCAAGGGCTGGATGTGACCCCTAGACTTCTCATTGTATGTATAAACTGATTTATTACTTTACTTGGGCATGGTATCATTGCTTTCTCCGGTACTGCCATTTGTTCTCGGTTCTCCCTTTTTTCCTTCTTCTTTATTTTTGTTCTTTCAGGTTACTAGGTTGATACCTGATGCAAAAGGAACTACATGCAACCGACAGCTGGAAAGAGTCAGTGGAACACATCACACATATATTCTGCGAGTTCCCTTCAGATCTGAGAAAGGAATTCTTCATGAATGGATTTCAAGATTTGACGTGTGGCCTTTTTTGGAAACTTTTGCTGAGGTAAATTTTATGACTTTTGTTGTTTCGATAGCTATCTGTATCCCCTAAACCTTATCCATTCCTGATCCGATGATGATACATTACAATATAAACTTTGTTTCTCTGAGATCGATGAACGGATCAACTTTACCTCCAAAGACATACACAAAGTCATTGGTCCTCGTTATCTCGAAGAAAGTATGCACTATCCAAATGTTACTGATTTCTGCCCTTCAAATGGAGGAAGCTTGACTGGCACTCTTCCTGGTTTTCTTATTCGTTTTTTTCTTTCTTTCTTTAATTGGAGTGAGGCTTAGAAGGGAAGAGAGGCCGACGGGAGGGATTTTCTCTGGAAGAAAGCTCAGTTCAAGAACTTCTACAATCACTTTCATGCTACCTAGTCCCAATTAGTGTTGTCGCTTATTGTGTTTCTTCCGGGGGTGATTGATGCAACTTGATTTCACCAGAACTGTCGACTTCTCTGACACCATTTAGGGAAAAATCCGTGGTGTGATCTTGTTTTTTCAAATTGTGGATGCCATTCTGTGGCTTCATGTTGCAACATCTAACTATGCATAATCAACTTTTAATCTGGACCAGGTTTCCAAAACTCTGTCCTTTTTCCTGATGCAACATGCAATTCTCCCGGTTTACTAGGTTATCTAGTTTTAGTATTTCTGTACGTGCTTTCTCCTGTCTCGGGTGGATATGGATGTCCTTATTTATACCTTGCTGTACCTATACTCATCTATCATCATTTTGTCATGTCATCACTTATCAGGATGCAGCAGGTGAAATTGCCGTAGAGTTGCAAGGCTATCCAGATTTTATTATTGGGAACTACAGTGATGGTAATCTTGTCGCATCATTATTGGCTCAAAAGATGGGAGTTACACAGGTTTGCCACTGTTTTTGGATCTGAGTGGGTAGAAGCTAAACTGTTTAGCTAGTCTTTCTTTCCTGTATTGTTTTAGTTATACAATACCTGTTCCGCATAGTGCACCATTGCACATGCCCCGGAGAAGATGAAGTACCCAAATTCTGACATATACTGGAAGGATTTTGAGGATAAGTACCACTTCTCCTGTCAATTCACTGCTGATCTAATTGCGATGAATCATGCCGACTTTATCATCACCAGCACATATCAAGAAATAGCAGGAGCGTAAGTTTCTCCACTGTCCAATTATCAGTATGCCCCCTCTATGCTAGATGCTTTGAGCATACTTCACCTATAATCAACTTACAGATTGGAAAATAACTGATAGCCGTATCGTAACGCTCAAAAATCTTGGTTTAAAGTCGGGTATGCTCTGTATAACGGATTGATAATGCTCGCACAACTCTGTACCCAAATAATTTTTTTATAGGTAAATCAGTGTATTTGGTTATAAACTATGTAGCTCAGTCGTGCTCTTTGTGACTGTAATTAATATGCAACTCAGCTTGTTTGTCCTGTTTTTCCTTCTGAGACCCTTGTGCGTTGTGGAGTGAACCATCTACCAATATGACTCAATCTTCACCATTCCTTTCAGGAAGAATACTGTCGGGCAGTATGAGAGCTACACAGCCTTTACACTTCCAGGGTTGTATAGGGTCGTTCATGGAATTGATGTTTTTGATCCGAAGTTCAATATCGTCTCTCCTGGGGCAGATATGAGCATTTATTTTCCGTACTTCAAAAAACATGGGCGACTTACAGCTTTACATGAATCGATAGAGAAATTGCTCTTTCATCCTGAGCAAAATGAAAAGCGCTTGTGAGTCCCATCTTAATTGTGGATTCCTTGCCTCATAACTATTTTCTTATACCGACATATGAAACACTGCAGTGGCAGATTGAGAGATAAATCCAAGCCTATTATCTTTTCCATGGCAAGGTTGGACCGAGTTAAAAACATCACTGGGTTGGTGGAGTGCTATGGTAAGAGTTCTGAACTGAGGGAATTGGCTAATCTTGTTGTCATAGCCGGTAACAATGTTGTGAAGAAGTCCAAAGATAGGGAAGAAGCGGAAGAAATTGAGAAGATGCACGACTTGATTAAGATGTACAACTTAGATGGGCAATTTCGATGGATGTCTATGCAAACAAATCGAGCTTGTAATGGTGAGCTATATCGATGCATAGCAGACACAAAAGGTGTTTTTGTTCAGGTGAGCAATTTTTGCGCATTATGTTTGTTGGTGAGTCTTCATTTTCAAGGCCTTCCCTAAACCCATACTTATTTGTTCACTTCTGGAGCACAGCCAGCTCTGTATGAAGCCTTTGGACTCACCGTTGTAGAGGCCATGACTTGTGGCTTGCCAACATTTGCCACTTGCCATGGAGGTCCTGCAGAGATCATTGAGCACGGTGTGTCAGGTTTCCATATCGATCCTTATCACCCAGACCAGGCTTCAGCTCTCATGGTTGATTTCTTACGACGGTGCAAGGAGGACTCTAGTTGTTGGAAGAAAATATCTGACGCAGGGCTCCAGAGGATTTATGATCGGTGAGTGGTAGACAGCACCAGTATGATGCATCTTCAGCTTGAATACATGCGACTTAGTCGGACTTTCACTGATCTGCAGGTATATGTGGAAGATCTATTCTGAAAGGTTGATGACACTGGCTGGGGTTTATGGCTTCTGGAAGCATGTTTCCAAGCTAGAGAGGCGTGAAACGCGACGTTATGTGGAGATGCTTTACATTCTTAAATTTCGAGAACTGGTAAGAAGCGTTCAAATTGATAGGCTGCTTCCAGGGCCTGGTTTTTCTACTTTTACTATTGTTTTAGAATGCTAACAGGAGGAGGATCTTGACTTGATCTCCATAATCAGGATGTAGTGATTTACAGATATGTGGATAACTGGACTATCAATAGAAAACCTTGAGAGTAGTTGTTAACAAATAAGATAAGAATTTTGAGCAGGCACGCATTGGAGAATCTTTTCTCCAGAGTCACAAACACTGTTGAACACACAGAAGAAGAGATTTCCACTACATTAACTACTCATTCCACACTAGTCATGCAACCAATGGTGCTTGTGGAGAAGTTTTCTCCAATGTTGGTGGATTTGATATAAAAGCTGCAATTAAAATTTTAGCCCCTTGTTAGTTGTAAGTTTGACAATTTTCGTGCTTGACCTACTTGTTGCTATGGAATTACACATCTTATTCTCCATCAGCTACTTCGGCAGAAATATCTACTGAAGCATTACAAATCCATGGAAGATTTACAATTCAAACCCTTGTAAGTGTGACAGTTACCACGCTTCACCTACTGTGCGTTCCCGTACACTACCCGCTCTAGTAGTCACGCTTTGAAGCTGAGAGTAGACTGCATGAAGAGACAAATCTCTAGTTGTTTTTATAATTTCAATGATATGGTTGTTGCTATGACCATAATTTTGCAAGAAATTTGATTTTGACCAAAATTCTAGAGCAAGACCAAATGATAGCTGTAGTTTGTGCGTAGATATCTCTTAAAGGGTCCTTTTTACTGATTTGCTATCCTCATTTTGCTGGAATTTTGTTTCCTTTGTATCTTCATGGAGAGTTCATTTTGTAGCCAGTGAGCACATTGGCCAGAACAACTGTATAGGCAGGTTTTTTATAGACGTGAGCAAGTAAGAGAATCGTTGAGGCTTATTAGCTTGCTGGGAAATGATCAATCATAAATGCACCGGTAGTTTAAACAAGATTTATTAGGAAAAGGAACTACAGAGATGCCGGAGTGTTGCAGCTGACCCCCTATCATGTCTTTTATTACTTTTGCCTCAATGTTGTCACATGCTACCGCTGCCATCATTAGCTGTTCAATAACCAGACATTCAGAGATATCATGATTACGTCAAGTCCACCTTTTCCAATTTTGTCTGAGCAAAACGGGGAGAGTTTTCCAATTTTGTCTGAGCAAAATGGGGAGAGTACTTCAGTATGCGACTACCAAATGAAAGTCCTGATTTTCTTAGGAAATTGTTTGTGCTGATTCGGTCATTCTTTCCATGTCCAGGTGAAGTCGGTTCCGCGGGCGATCAATAATTCATTATAAGATGTAGATCCTGGAAGATCTATAGCCCACGAAGAAGTTATTCCCATAGGTGATCAGGTATGCTGAAACCAGAGAGTGCAGCTTGATTATCACCAACAGATCACTGCATGCTTCAAGGGAAAAGAAGGATTAAGTATGCTTTGATTCATAAAATTTAAGTTGTAGCATAGACCAGCCATGGAAGTGCAATCTGTAAGTTCCATTCTTCTGATGTTTGACGCTTATTTGTACCATTTTGTTCGTGTTGAGGAGGGTGGTCATGCTGAAATGCCCTTACCAGCCGTAGTCCAAGTTGAGTTCTATAATGGTGCAAGGACTGCTTAGGCAAAAGTAGTCATTGTATCTCCTCAATTTATACCAAGCATATCAACCAAATTGTGCTATCACAAGGTTACTTAAAGTCAGCTAAACCGACGTCCATGTCCAGTTTGAGGTGAATCTCCAATTCGTTATTTTTGTGTTTCTCTTTTGTCAACCAAAGAGCAGTTCAATCTTACCAGCTTATATAACAAATTCAGCAGATACTTTCTGGTAAAAGGTATGCTGTGCTGATTACATTAAGTTGGCCCGGGAACCAATGTAGACAATAATTTGATTTACTCGATAACAATCACACTGTTGTATTGAAAGTCGAATCGTGGCAGAGTTCGTAAATATGCTTACTAAGAAGTTTACATCACCTCGTGCGGTACCATGAACGAACGGGGATTTATGGGTGCTTGTTTAGCAAGGACTAAGCTCCGACTACTATGTACTCTTGTTGGATATAACTGAAAACTGGTACTTGCAATGTCATGCCCTGTCTATTGGGATAAAAACAGCAAGAGTGTCCTCCTTGACATTTTTTCGCTCATTTAAGTATTACAAATTGAAGAATCGATCATTTGAGTGTCATTAATAATTTGTCTTGTTGGTTGTCTTACGTGATATCAGCGATGCTGACATGGATAATATTTGTAAGTTTTTTAGTATTTTTTTTGAATATTTTTTCTCCTTTTTTTCTTTGGATTTTTTTAGTGTTGCGGAGGGCCTTCATGGAAAGGCCCTCGCTAGATTGGGCCTTCACACTGGGGAAGGCCTTTGCAACCCCGCTGGTCACAAGCCAGCGGGCCAAGGTGTGAAGGCCCTCGCTAGATTGGGCTAGGGCTGCCTCACCCACAGCGGGCAATGGTCTTGCCTAGGGCCTTTGTAGCCCCATTAGCCGAGGCCAAGGTGGCTCTCGCCTATTTTGGGTGAGGCCTCTGTGGCCAGTGACCCTCGTTGGCATAGAAAAAAAGCGAAAAGAACAAATAAAAAAGAAAAAATTATAAAAAAAATCTACATTGGACGATTTGTTAGAAATGATATTCAAATGATCGATTTTACCCTAATGTGACACTTTAAGTGAACGAAAAAAAGAAGTTATGACACTCGAGTAAACTTCATATGAAATTGCCGTTGTTCTCATCCCCGTGTCTATCTACCAAACTAGAAGCTCGTGATCATGATAGCACCGAAAGCTTGAAAGGAGATCAGCTGGTTAATGCGTCCCGTGAGAGCTTGCCAATTGTTTTATGAAACTCCAAGACGAGTGAACAAGCGCAAGGCCAGTAAGGACATTTCCATATGCTTCTGAGAATGCAATTTCGGAGGATTAAAAAGCGAACAAAACGTTCCGTACAGTTTTCACGGTTCTGCAGAAGAAGAGCTCAGTCCTACCCTACTCCTTCCTTATTCGACATTTTCGCGCTCTCTATTACCGCAACGATTCTCAATTTCCACTCTCTCTCTCTCTTTCTCTCTCCCCGCGCCCTCGTTTTCGTCCGTCCCTCCGACGACGGAACGCGTCATCCATCCATCGTCGCCTTCGTCGGTCAGGCGAGCACCAGCAGTTCCACGATCCTCAGCGCGGTGTCGCACAGCAGCCTGAACACCTTGTTCCGGCGCGACATCACCATCTGGTCGCCGCCCCCGGCCTCCATCCTGAACCCTTCCTCGCACGACTCCGCGTCCGCGATCGCCGCCCTCACCCACGGCCTCAGGCGCCCGTAGTCCCCCGCGCTCGCGGCGGCGATCGACGCCTCCACCTGCTCCACCGCGTCCGCGTACTGGTCGGCGCACTCGCTGAGGCACTGCTCCACCGCCGGGCCCAGGCTCCCCCCGCCGCCGAGCATCCGGCCGATGAAGGCGGCGGTGTCCGTCGCGTTCGAGGCGGCGAGGCCGAGCGCGACCGCCGCGAGCCCGGCCGTGTCCGCCCCCTCGCTCCTCGGATCGGACCGGAGCGCGGATTCGCAGAAGCCCCTGCGAGGTACGTGCTCGCAGACTTGAGAGATCAAATCGGAGCCACTCGTTTGTGCATTCATCGAGAGAGCTAGTGTCATTAAGATGGACAGCATCGTGATCATCGACCTGTTCATTGTTCGTCTCCTTATCCTCTTCTTCTTCGATTGGATTAACTCCGTTGTCGTTCATCGCCGCTTGCGCCGATCTGTGATTTTTAATGGAGTGGTTGGCGGTTAAATCTGTTTCGACAAATGTCCGAGTCCCGATCATCGTCGGATTGAAGAGGTAGTTAAGAAAGAGAGGCCGTTTCAAACAAGAAAAGAGAACCGTCTCGCCATAGAAAGCTACGCTTCGCCATTCTCTCCTTCCTCTCTCTGTGTGCGTTGCGTTTGTTGAGGAAGCTTCCAAACCTTCAACCCGAATGCTGCAACTCACATCGCAAATACATGCGAATTCTCTAAACTTTTACGAACGATTCTTCTTCTTTTACTCTTTTTTTTTTTTTTTTTGGTTATGAAAAAGAACTCAAGCCGAATACGAAAACTTAAAACCTGTGTTCCCTATTTTGTTACACAATAACACATGAAGTAATGCAACGAAAAGAAATTAGTATCCAAGCACTTATCGATTCTAACGTGATGTACAATTTAACTATTCCTTAAACAATTATTCATACCCAATTTCTGTCGTACATAAATTGAGACGACATCTGGATCTGTGCACTATTTAAATTTATTTGAACAGAAGTTAGTACATCTAAATATCTTTAAAGAGTTCCATGGATAATGATATGCATCTCGGGATTGCACATTCATTTAAACTTTGGTCGTGTCGATCTATATAAGCGATTCAATGAGAGCGTACCATGTCACTTTGAAAATCAATTTTGTAGTTATATGCTCAACATCTCCACCATCGCTCTTTAGCAAGAGCAACAAAAAACCAACAAAACCCCCCCCCCCCCCAAAAAAAAAATCGGGGTGGTTAGTTTATTGGCTTTTAGATTAATTATACATTAAAAAGTTCAAAGACATGACAGCCTCGAGTCATGTTATTTTTGCATAACGAAGTGAAGTTATAATTATCAATCGCGACAAAAGTAAATGATTTAATAATCAATTAATCATGCATCTAGTATTTTAGTAAATCAACCATCCATCCATCATATGGTGTTTTACTCATTTATATTTTTTTGGTAAATTAAAAATCCATACTATGGTCTTTAATTCAGTATGGGGAAATGCTCTTTTTTTCCACTTGTTAAAACATTAAGAAAAACTAAAGTTAGGAAAAACATGGTGTACAAAATATCTCCCCTCTAAACTAATTCGCAAATAAATCCACCGACTGAGCCCAGATGTATCTCATTATCAGAGCACAAGTATCAAGTGTCCTATGCTTCATGTTGGAAAAGTCTTTTGATGAATTAGTTTATCATAAATCTATTGCATTGGTATCAATTTAATCCTAAATTTTTCAATTGAATCAATTTATACATGAACATTTTCATATTGGTTCCAATTCAGTTATCTAACTAATTTAGGTCGATAATCGTTGACGCGGACGTCGACCGGCCGTCCTATATAGCATGGCTAACAGTGACGCGGACATTTCTAAATATTTTTAATTATTTTTTTCTTTCCCTTTTTTTTTTGCCAGTGGCTAGTGGCCGGCCATTAGCCACAAGCGAGGGTTGGCCTCATCGGGTTACGCCTAGGCGAGGGTGAGTGTCGGCAAGGCCCCTCTCGCTAGATCTAGCGAGGCCGACTTTTACCAAGGCCAAGCAATCTCGCCTGGGCAAGGGTGACACTTTGCGAGCCCCATCGTCTTCCTGATCGTATGGTTTTCCCGTCTCTCTCTCTCTCTACTTGTGTGTGTCGTTTTGCATATAGAGAAACCAACAATCGAAGATGACGTGAAGTTCAAGGCGTTTCTTATGGACAATGGCGTGGCTCTCCTTGAGAAGCAGTTCTTGCCCAGGCTATGGCGAGGCGCCTCTGGCGAGGGGGGCTTGCTGGCACTTGCCCTTGCCCAAGCACAACCTGGTGAGGCCGACCCTCACTAGCCATGGCCCGTGGCTAGCAACTGGGCACCGGTAAAAAGAAAAGGGTAAGAAAATGGAAAGGAAAATAAATTCAATAATTTTTTAAAAAATTATTTAAAAATTTCAATGTCAGCGTCGATCATGCCATGTAGTATGGCTGGCGTCTTGCCTAAATTGACCTGACTGAATTGGTATCAAAGTGAAAATGTTTAAAACTAAATTAGTTCAATTGAAAAATTTATGACTAAATTAGTACTAATGCAATAAATTTAAAACTTTTCTGGTACTTTTTCTTGAATTAGTTTGCTCTTTTGTTCAGGGGCTTGGACATGGAAGCTCGATTATCTGGAGGGCTGTAAAACACCCTGCAAATATAATGAATCTGATAAGTTTGACTTCGGTTCTTAAGTTGGAAATCCTTTGACGCCTCGATGAGCCAACCCGCTAGATAAATAAGCCTGTTTGTTCATTTCTTGTGATCATTTGAGTAATGACAGAATGTATCAAGTTAATCAACACCGTGCTGGAACCAAATTCGTTATACTTTGCACATTTGAAAATTGGGGCATGGGGTCACATTTGCATCATTTCTTCAGCTTATTTTTTTTTTGGCCACTGAAATTCATAATTCATTTAATGAAGAGTGAATTTCGGTCTTGGAGGTTTTGCATCAAAAGTGAATAATTCATAGCTCATACAATACTTATCCACAAGATATATGCAACTGATGGATCAATGATGAGTATATCTACAATGGTCAACTATTCACAAGGATCGAATGAACATTAGTTTTGACATCATTTTTGCAGGGAGGGAAAAGGTCCACGCAGGAGTCATTGGGGAGGAGCTATCTTCTTCAATGCTGATCATCCGCTCGATCCAATCTTGGAAATCGCCATCCTTGTTTGCTCGCTTGATTCCAGCAGACTCGGGGCAGGTCGTGTCGCCGTTAGAAACCAGTGGACAATCGGCATGAGGAAGAGGTCCACCATAGCTGCTGATGAAGGGCTTCCCGTTTGCTCGTTGAATCTCCTGGTAAACAATCTTACAAGGCGTCAATGAGGATTGTGGACGAGTGTTGTTGTCGACGAAAGGAATTGTGCTTACATGTTCAGTAGTCTCACGGTGAACGGCGATAGAAGGCGGGAGCGAGGCTGAATAACCCAAACTGCTGATTCAAACTATTATGGGCAGCTTTTCCATCCGTTTTGCTCGAACTGCTCTTCGTTTCGAACGAGAAGAGTTGTCCGGAACCAACTTGCTTGCCTTGCGAATTCTTGATCTCCACCTTATTTTGGCCTTTCTACGTCCCCTAGCTGGCCGTCCATTGAACCCTCGATTTGATCTTCTTCAATGTCGTGAAAACGTAAAAGAATTTGTCGGAAGACTAGTCGAACATCTTCCATGGCTCCTCTTCATAGATATCGCGCTTGGGAATAAGATCGGACGGTATCGGCATTCGTTTCACCTTCTCCACCAAATAGAGGTAGCGTTCCTCGTCGGTAGGCGCAAAACAAAAGCCTAGATACATGGTGTTGAATCCGAGCACTTCTTTTCTACAATCTCTCGCCAAAATAGTATCAATGACTTTCTCTAATCTCTTTTCATAGTGCTGTGGTGTATTATATTTATATGCGTCCCGACTTGCCCTATTTATGAATCTATCTATAACATATTGAGATGAAAGAGATGTAGATGATCATCTCAACGTTTTGTAAATAAGACCATTTTATGAATCTATCTAATTCGAGCCGTTGCTTCAAAATTGTATTTTGCTATTATCTTATTATGTTAAAATCTAGATATAATTTGAACACATTTCTAAAATTCCAGCTTAACACAACAGGACACATATGACATATAAATATATAAATTGGTTTTTAGACGTATATATCAATTTGATGTGATAAAAAAAAGAAAAAAAAATATACATGTACACACACATATTTATAAATTACATAAAACTCGACGAGTTTCACAATTCAAACCACTTTGATCTTTAAAAATAGAGATTTCAATATCCAAATTTTGGTCAACGATACTCGTCCGTGTCGAACACATGTCATAGTTTTTGCACGACAAATGTGTTAGTCAAAAGGAAATTCCTCAATCTGTCAAAACAATTCAAAAGCAACTAAAGAGTATCCTCGAAACTTGATATTTAGGCAATGTGCAAGTATTTTAACTCAAAGTAAACTCAACAAGCACATTCGTATTCCTAGCTCAAAACTTAATGTCAAATCATTACACTTAAGTATTCGCTTGGGCCAAATCCCAAGAGCTCAAATTTACGTATCTTCGATAATTATCTGATATGTATGGGACTGAGAGAAAAAACACCGAATGGGAATTACTCGGGTGAAGAGTCCCGGACACCCATTGATATGAAAAAAAAAAAAAAAAAACATAAACTAAGTGTAAATAAAGTGCTAAAGGAAGCTATATTTAAAAAGAGTTCAAGTGATATATGTTACACTCGACTGAGTTATATCACAGTACAATTACATATATGAATGTAAATAATGCAAAGGATTACAAAACTATCTTTGAAATCTGAATGATTTACAAAGTAATGATCCAAATTTATATATATAAAATAAAAGTAATTGAAGTTAGTGGCTAAAAGCCATAGCCTTCAATTGTTTTAAGTTTTCTACTAAAGCATTTGAACTAGTTGAGAGTTTTTATAATTTGGACATTTTTTGTTTGTGACTTGAACTTGTTAAGTTTTATAACTGTTAAGTTAGTTCTTCTAATGAATCTAGGGATGTCAAAAAATCATAAAATAATGATATAATATCACATATACTCAAATTGTAATCGGTGTTTCTTAAAACTATCGGGAACCTTGCTCAATGTCATGTGCAACCAACATTCAAATTCTCCACTAGGTTTAATAATATACGACTTTTAGTAACGTGACTGAGTTGTTTCATAACTATATTGTTTCGAATATTGGTTTATTTGAACATATCAAATGCATTCATTGGGAAAATTATCCAAAAAATCCTAAATCTTTTGCATTTGGGCCAATTCAGTTCATTCGGCCAATTTTGGCTGGTTGGTACTTATGTGAACACTGACTGAAGTCGGCCGTCTAGCCAATGTTGACATGGCAATTTTTTAAATATGTTAATAATTTTTTCAAATTTTTATTACCTTTTTCCCCTTTTTTTTTTTTTGGTCCTTCCCTTTGGCTGGTGACGTTGACCTCACCGGCTTCTACCATAGCTTACCCCCGCCAGCCATTGGTGAGGGCAGGGCTCGACCTCGCTCACCAGCGACGGGACATGGTCAAGCCTCACCGGTCCTCACCTTTGGTTGGTGAGGCGATCAGCTAAAGTGAAGAAGGATAGAAAAAAGAGGAAAAATATTAAAATATTAAAAAAAATTATCATGTCAGTGCCGGTCGACCAAAATTAGTCGGATGTATTGAATTAATACAAATGCAAAAGGTTTAGGACAAATTTGGAAAATTTGAAAAATTTAAGACTGAATTAATAAAATTGTAATGGGTTTAGAACTTTATGGACAATTTTCCATTCATTCATCCGTGTCAAATTTTTGAAACTCCAAACTTTTATCAAACAAGTTTCAACATGCAAACATTTAGAAATGTTTACACGAATATGAACATTTCTAATTGTATCTAAACTTATCCTGTTGACAAGACTATAATGTTAATCTATTTATCTAAAATATCTAAACATGTCATAAACAGGCTAGATGAACTCGCAGTCAATACGTTCATTATTCGTGTATAAACTAGTCAAGTCGTCTACATTATAAAACATAATTAAGCTCAATCGAAATACGCTTAACTATATGTATTTATCAAAAGGATCTAAAATTGCCAACCTTTCAAACAAACTATACGAGCTTTGTTAATTTTCGTGAGAGTAATACATGACAATTAGAACAGCAACAGGCCTTTCCTATAAACGTCATCTCCTAAAAAACAGAAAGAAAAAGGAATAAGATTAAAAAAAGAAATTACATAAAAGGAAAAAGGAAAGAGCTAAAAGTAAAAATATAAATACAAAAAAGGGACCACTTTTTGCACGACTAGATACTCCAGATCCTTTTCAAGGACAGGATCCGATAACCGGGGGACATGGACCGATTTCGTTCGGGCAAACCCATTTTCTCCAACTCCCTATATCTCTCCTCCATCGCCGGCGGCGGCCGCGGCGGCGGCGGCTCTTCCACCGTTATTTCCTCTAACTCAACCGCCTTCCTCGGCGGTGGCGGCGAAGAACAAGAACCACAACAAGACGGCAACGACGTCGGTGACAGAGACAAGGACGAACTCATGCTCGTCTCATCCTCGGAAACCTCAATCAACCAAACCGCCCCCTGTGCCACGGCAGCGCCGCCGACGTCCTCCGGTGGAGCCACCTCCTGAACGTCCGCCTGGACCGGCGCTCTGCAGAGCGGGCAGCTCGAGTGGGACTCGAACCACGTGTCTACGCAGTCTACGTGGAAGACGTGCTCGCACTCGGGCAAACGACGGCCCGTCTCGCCGTCCTCGAAGTCCGACAGGCAAACGGCGCACTCGATGAACTGGCCAACGTCGCCGTTCCCGGAGCCCTCAAAAGTGAAGACGGAGAGGGACTTGAGGACGGACACGTCGAGGCCGCCGCCGCCGGAGCCGGAGGACGAGTCGGCGGCAGCCGGAGCGGAGCGGCGGCGGCGGCGGATACCACGGCGGCGGCGGGGGATGGACCAGCGGGCGTAGCTGTGGAAGCCGAGGATGGCGAAGACGGCGACGAAGAGGACGACCGCGGTGCAGAGCATTATCTTGCCGTTGAGAGCGTAGTGGCTGGCGCGAGCAGGGGCGGCGGCTGCCGAGGCGGAGGCGCTCGCCGTTGGGGTGGTGGAGCCGTCCAAGTTGTCCATACGAGAGAGAGAGAAAGAGAGGGAGGAGAAGGTGAAGGTGGAGGTGGAGGGGGAGATTTGTGAAGGGAGGGTTTTAATGGAGGGAGGGAAGGAGGGAAAAAGGAGAGGAAGGTTCCTTGCTGTGTGCTGCTGCTGCTGGTGTTGGACACCGTTCAATCTCTGAGGGACTTGCACAAGTGGCGCGCCCTTTTTACTGCCTTCCTTCCTTCCTCTTTTACGTCAATCGTGCTCCCCTAACCATGCGTAATGCACAGTTCTTATTTAAAGAAAGGTAATGTTACCGCATATAAAAGTAGATTTAAGAGTAATGGCCTTTTGATCTTTTGATATGTGCAGACGGCTCGAACCTAGGACAGTCTACACAAGTAATTTGCAAAATTCATACAGACGAGATCTTTTTGCTCCGATTTTAGCTACGTCGTCATGCTTGTCGTCGATCAATCGAAGTCGACCATACATGAATTGCCTGTGATTTGTTAATATCAAATCACAAGTGGATTTTTATGTCTCGTACTCATAACATGGGCGGTAATGTGCAAAAAGAAAAGGCTAGACACTCGTGTATTATAGAGTGATATGCTATGAAACTCAAAGCACATTTTCCACTGTAATTATGTCATTGAAATTATGAATGCAATGGCTCTGTTTGTTTCACGAAAAATAAAGGATTTGGAAAATGTTTTTCTAAGAACGATCGGAAAGTATCATCGTCGTCCACAAAAATATTTAAATATAAATTATTATCGATAATAAATTTTTTTTTCTATTAATTAATTATTTAAGTGATGCAAGTGATTTTTTAAATGAAAATATTTTTTTAATCATTTATTTTTTTGCGAAATAAATAGAGCTTAACTTGCATAATGGTTATTAGTACTACTAGTGCTACACGAGAGGGTCGCAGAAGCAACTAGGTGAGGGAATGAAACTAGCTGAGCTGCTGCATGTACTTATACAGCTACAGATAGAATTAGGACCGTGTCACCCAAATGTGATTGAGAATGAGATGATGCGAGAATCAACTCCTCCTGGACATCTGTCGCTCAAATATTGTGTTAGGCGACAGGAACAACACATCAGGCACAGGCGTTAATGGAGGCAAACCCATGGGAAGTTAGGCCTGCTCTGTTTCCTTTCTTGTTTTGTCAAACATGGCTTCCCGCTGGAGAAGTCTCTTTCTTCCTAGGGCAGAAATTGATGGGAATGATCGATGGGCACATCTCTTGAAGGCCATATATATCAAGTCATCGATGGGCTAACTGTTGAATGCAAGTCTCGTTCAAATGGGATCACGAACGAAACTAGGGAATTTAAGTAAATATGGCTCTTGGTTTGACCATCAAACGTAGTATCCTAATGATTTTCGACTCGGGTCGTATGCTATGAGTTAGAGAATGCACATATATCTTATGGTTCGTGTCGAGTCCTGACCCAATTCGACCCATTGACACACCTAATTTGGTCTACAGGGAAACTATCATGGAAGTTAGATATAGAGAATGTCACACCCTGAAACTTATCAGGATGAGGGATGACATGACTGTCCTTTCATCTGAAGGACGTAGTCTCAAACCACAACAAGAAATCCAACTCCCAAATGTTTCTATGATATAGCTCTCGCTCTTCCAAAAATTCCATTGAAGGAACTTGAAAAGATTGGGGAAGAGAGAGGTGAGCAATTACGGCTCAGTAAGTAGTGTGCATTTCTTCTAAGTAGATCGAACACTTACTATGCATATACATATAAGTATAGGACAACACCAGAACTTTAGAAGCCAAACTCATGGTATAAAATACATATCGAATCACATAAGAATTGTTTCATTTCAACAAGACTTTATACAATTCAGAAAATACTCATTTAAATCATCATAAATATCATTAGTCAAGTCAATTGATCAATCTCTATTAAATATCACGTTAATGGTTCATTCCATCGATTAATCTCAAATCACACATCAATGATCTATTCCATTGATGAATTTCATATCACATCACACGTCGATTATCCATTTCATTGACTAATTTACTACTCAATATCAAACCATGGTCATGACACAAAACCTTGTGACAAGGTTACCAAGATTCCCCATTTGGCAAAGTCTTCATTTATAATGCCGGTGGCTCGGCTCAGAAGGATATCCTAAACCGATATGCATATCTCAAAACCCCTACCCGGGTTCACAATCATATTGAGTATCAAACAATCATCATCAAATATCAGAAATCCAATCCAGAATACATTTCACAAACGAAACAGATAACTTTCTTGTAACACGACTCAACTGCCCGAAAATACATTTCGTAGAGCATTTTTTGAATAATTTCCGAACTCATTTCATAAACTAGTTCATAATACAATACACATATGTATCCTTTCACAATACATTTCCAAAAACGATTCTTAAATACTAAAATATAGTAAATACCCGATCCAGGCTTTTTATGCAATAATAATGCTACAATACTCAAATCATTATCACTTTCAAAACATAAGTTTATGAACTTAAAAAAGAGATATCACCACTTATCTAGGAATGTTTTAAAACCAAACAACGTGGCTAAATGCACCGATGATCTCATAATCCTATCAATTAAATAAATGAGAATTGGCGTCAAAATCAAGTAAAACACTATTTTAACTAACAACTCAACTAAGTTACACTTAATTGCTAACAAAACGACTCCCATAGGCCAACATATCGCTTGTCCAAAGTGATCATTCAAAGCCATTTGCAACGCGAAGCTTAAGTGCGAAACTTGATCATGCCATAATTCTCTCCGCCAGATCTCGTTCCAAGCGAGCTTATAGTCAAAAGGAAGATCTTTTACAGTACTAGAAGACCCATGACTTGGCCATCCCAAAATTGAGCTCAAAACTAATGAAAACCGTTGGTTGCACATTGTTCACCACATGCACTCAACTTCAAAAATTCGTTTCGGGCAAACGATAAGTCCAAATCGAGTTTCATAATATCCCACAGCTCCACGATATTCTAAACTATCAATTTTATATATATACGTAGCTTAATGACTTAAAAATTGGATTTCGCAGCTTAATTTTCACAAAATTTCGAAATTGTGATATAATCATGAACAGTACTCCGATGAGACAAATGAGGGACGAGAATACTTACTAGACATTGCAATACATAGAAAATCCGACGTAGCGAGACATCCATAGCATCAACGTAAAAAGCCCTCTCTCTCTTCTTTCTTCTCCCTCTTCTCTCTTTTTCTTTTCTGTCTCGGTGAGCCCCTATCTTTTCCCTGTTTATTTGTTCTCGGTCCCTTTTGTAAACTGAAGGCAGCAACTTTCTGCTTCCTTGACTTTTCAACCTTTTCTTTTCTTGTCCTTTGTTTTTTTCCTCCCCCTTTGACTCCTTGACCAGCTCTATTACGGAGAACGTCATCGTTTGGTATCCAATCACTGCTGAGTCGATGGTACATGCCATTTAAGGATACTTGACACAGGGCTCCATTACGGACAATATCAGACTGTACACAGAAGTGGAGATAAAGATGAGCCCGCCTTTTAGCTGCTGGTGTCGCAGAAGATGCCCCCGAATTGGCACTCGCCAGCTTTCGCCACTTGCGTATTAACTCCTTGCATGTTGCTCCCCGTCCATTATTATAAAACTTTAGATTCGGCCACGTTTGGACTGGCATTTCAACAGCTCTTCCCGAAACGACAATGAACCCCACAGGATTCACCTCTCTTGCTCGAGTGAATTCACTTTGTCTATAGCCACGAGCAAGGTATGTTTTCGAACTCTCCATACGGGATAGTAAATACCAAATTCTTATCCGTTAACGAGCGTCTTCAAAGCATTTGGTTAAGTATACAAAACGAGGAATAGTCCGCTTTTCAAAGCATCGACTATATGCATAGTACGAGACGGTGGGTGCATCGGTAATTATAAATAAAAAACTTTTAATTAGCTGTTTCAACAAATGTCACGGTAAGAAAGTTCTATTCTCTCGTTGGGCACGATTGATAAGTGTCGCGAGATGGTACCATGATTTGGTGAAGTCGAGTCTGACAATACTAGGCTTTAAAACAATGGGAGCTACTCATGGGTCATCCTGAATGGGGTTGGGCAATTGTACCCAATTAAAAAAGTCAATTATATTATGTAAAAAAAGACTATTATTTCTCATAAAAAGATCAAATCTGAGCAGAGAAAAAAATAATACCGAGATTGTCATAACTTCTGTACGACATTTACTCTAATGCTGAAATTTTTCGCTAACTCACTTTAGTGTCGTATCGAAAAAAAAAGATGATTACTTGAGTAGCTTCGTCCTTTGACGACAAATTCCGAGAAGAAGTCGTAATAAAATGTTAATTCCTATGTGACTTTTTCCTTAAAAAAAAAAAAGTGTAGCGCGGATGAGGAGGAATCTGTCGAATAATCCAAAGAAAGTGTGGCCTTTTATGACAAAACGACGCCGCACTCTGCAAATAATCTCTCTCTGAAAAGGACAAATCTCTATCCGTCGTTGTCTCTGTTGACTCGCACGCACAGGACTCCAGCGAGAACCAGCACGAAGACAAACGGCCTCATCGCCATTGGAGTTTCGAGCTTGAGGTTCGATTTTGATGGGGAATCAGTCAATTAGGTTTCACTTTGCTCATCGGCTAGGTGAAGCAGCAACGTTAGCAAGGCGAGAGAGCTTTGGGTAGAGATGATGGAGGGGGAGTTTTGTCTGTACGTGTTGGAGCTCGGGGAAGAGAGAGCGAATGCCTTTTGTCTGTATCTCTCCTCTTTTGCAGTGGATTAAGTAAGTTTTGAGTGACATGAACTTGACCCGCACGTGCCTGTCCTCCTCTCCATTGCAAGATTCAGCTCTTAATTTTGCCCCAAAATGCCTCGTTTTGAATTGGGGTTTGAAGAAGATGAGAAAATTGAGCTGATTCGTCCCAAATTCTGTTAAATTTAGGGCAAACAACGTACCGACATTGTTTTTGGACATTTATGCTGAATTTTTGCCCCGTTAGATTCCCAGAAAGCCACGTTGGTGGAAAAAATGTTAAGATATCGCTACGTCGGATTTCCGCCATCCCAAATTAGTAGTGATAGTTTGTTTTTTCTTTTATCAAAGTGACATTGAAGTTATCGTTAAGAAATTTTGGCATTAAGGTGATCGTTGTACAAAAATTACAACTCTTCTAGTGTCATTTCTATATGAGCGGCTTATGTGAAAGTGCCCAAATCAAGGAGTAATTTGTTCGCCAGTCTACTAAATGAAATGTTAGAGGACACACAAGTCAGTGAGCAATATGCAACAAAAGAAACGTTCAGCTAATTGGGGAACAAATCATCAATAGTATCCTCTTTTCAAAGCTACTACCACAAGAGGGAATTATTAAAAAAATTTTTTGAAAGTTTTAGAACTTAATTACACTTTTGTAACACATTTTAGGACTTCCAATATACTTATCCTTTTTTTGGAGACTAGAGATGAGGTCAAGTTGATGCAAAAAAAAAATAATGACTTTTTCTTATGTCCGGATTTATCCAAACATCCATAGTCATAGATATAAATTGTCTCGAGCAATCAACACACCTTTCTCAACACCCATGGTCAGTTAGTGATTAATTTATAAGGTGTAAATACACGGCACGTGTTTGATTCATACTTGTAAAGTATAAAGTCTTTTATATTCGGGTTATCTATTCGGACTTTGAAATCTCATTTCATCTCAGTTTGTTATATCGCCAAGAATATCAAAAGTATTTTACACCCGACTTGGGACTGAGTGGCGGGATCGATCAAGGTGTCAGATTCTGCCATCAAAAACTTCAAAAGCCCATCATCAAATCTGAAAGGGAGATATGATGGATCATGAGAATGTTGGGAGACAAACTTAGAGAGCATACGGGACCAAAAAATATCTCTCAAAAGGAGTGCTAGGACCGGTGCTTGATGCTTGTACATCCAAATCCAGGTGGGCTCCCATATTCTCTCCAATCCAAAAAAAAACACACACACTTATATAAAATGGATAAAGGGCAAAAATACAACAAAAGATCAGAGAAGAACAAAGGAGAGTGCCACTACATATTTCACCATGCCCCCTCCCAGCCCCACCAAAGATGATGCTTCCCAAGACTTCTGATTTTCCATACGATTTTCTTCATTCTTATCCCTATCGCTTTCTTTAGCATGGGACAAGAACCACGATTAGGGTATGCATAATGATCCCGAGGAAGTACCGTGCCCTTATAATTATTTCACCTTTCGATTAAAATGTAGCATACGACATCGGTTCGAGCGCATTTTGTTTTTCGATCCGACAGTGAAAAATTCAGGAAGCATGGTGTCCGTTGGAGACCCCAGACTCGACCCATATTTAGTAACCTGCCTAGCATGACCAAAAAGGTTGGGGGCATGAATCGAGGCAAAGAATTAAAACTATGGGTATCCCACGGTTTCTTGAAGTGTTATGTCCTGTTTTGGACCGAAACTGTGGGTGAAGCAGTTTGGAATTTGGCGATGTTCCTGATTAATCATTGTAGTTTTGGGTGAGCACTACTACGATCTTGGTCCACGGAAAAGAATTATTCCTCAGCGTTCGTGATAGTGCCTATGATATGTGTCCCCAGGTCGTCATCGACGACAACATTGGAGCTTCAATTAATTCTATTTGGATGGAATCAAGCGGGGTCCAAATAGAAGTTCCAAACTGAAACAGCCTGTATATGGAGTAAGAATCTCACATCATCTTTTGGTTGATTCGAGAACAATTCTCTAATCTTATTCGAGGCATCAATCACATGTCACGAGATTCACGGCAACATAATTTTCTTATGGTCTAACTCTTGAGTAATGTTTGACGAAGGGGATATTACTCTGATTATACTAAAAGCTATCCCATCTAATATGGGGTGCGGCTTTGGGTCTGAATAAATAATCTCACTGCCAAAAAAAAAAAGGAAAATGAATTTAATTATAAAAAATAAAATAACTTAGCCGAAGCATATAAGTGAGAGACCGCCGGTGAGGGAGGGGAGAACAACAGTAACCATTATCCATGAGATGGTCCAGCATAGCCCAACACTATTTAATAAACGTAGTTCGTGTATGAGGCAATTCTTTTTCCCAAATTTACGAAATATGTTTTTAATCTTAAGCTTAATTTACATTCATCATATCCCTGCCAAATATCTCATCCATCTTATGTCCGGTCATTCATCAAATGACAATTGGATATGAGAAATCAAATAATACGCTCATCTATCCAATCGTATCCTATTTGATAAAAGGGACCCGATGACCAAATGCACCCTTTGAGGTTAAGCCAAGTGCGATTGAAACTAAAATCTCACACATTGTGTGAATACAATAAGTGTCGATAATATTACTATATACTAATTTTTTTTTGGTCAAAACTATATACTAAATTGACATGTTGGAGTTGTCTATAGTTGTTCATCTTATTTTATAAGGTAGAGATAGCGTGAGGCTCTGGGCTCATCATTTGCCAACACCACAAGCCATCGCTAAAGCCCAAACCCTCACAGACGAGTGAGCTCCAGCCCAAATTACACGTGTCCACAACGAATGTGATGGGAATACTGAAAACTGAAAAGAGTGATTTGGCCTCTTCGAAAGATTTTTCAATTTGTTTATTTTTTTATCTCTCTCTCTCTCTCTCTCTCTCTCTCTCTCTCATAGTTCTTTCTTTTTTTTTTGATCGAAACTCTCTCTCATAGTTCGTTCTATTACTTTTCCTACCTTTTACCTAACCAATTTGAAAAATATATTAGAACACAATTTATGTGTATATCGTAAAAAGAATTTCAGCAACTGAGAGGTTATGCGTCTTCCCAAGTATTTTCTATGTTTATGCTTTAGGTTCCACTCTTTACTTAATTTATATTCTTGTTACTTCTCAGTTTTCGCAGTATTTACATGATTATTTGAGGATATATTGAAAAAATCAATAAATGTGTATATATTGGTACGGCGATGAAATATGAGGCATTGGTGTTTAGACGATGTGGTCTTCTTAGCATTGTGAGATTTTTTTCTTTGTTCAATTACAAACTTAGATGATAGGTAATAAATCATTTATTATAACTGCGTAAAAGAGAAGGAGGAAGTAATGTTACGGACAAAAATATCATATTATTTTGCAGTACTTTTGCCAACTCAAGGAGTGACCTCCTAGTCTTTTTTTCCTCCGATCGCATAGTAGAAAACGAACATGACCTTATCAAAATACTACTAGTGATAATGACGATTATGATAGATACATACTAGATAGATAGATGATTTCTCACGATGAAGTTGTAATAAATTCTTTTTGGACGAAGTTTGTGCACTATCCATTCTATAGAGAAAAATGTTAGAAAAGTTATAAATCTTTTTGCATTAGTGTCAATTTAGTTATAAACCGTTTTTTTGTGCCAATTCAATCATAAACTTTTTGTTTTTGTGCCAATTCAGTCATTTCGATTAATTTTGGCCGGATTTTGCTGACGTAGATGTCGGCCGGCTTACGTGGCACCACTGGCAATGATGTGGATAACTTTAAATAATATTTTAACATTTTTCAATTTTTTTCTTTTTAATTTTTTTTTCTTTCCCTTTCTTCTTCCTCCAGCCAATCGCCGGTCTGGCTGGAGGCCAGGGCCGACTCGCCCTACAGGCCAATGGTGAGGCTCGCCTCGCTGGCCTCTGGCGAGTCTCACCCTTGCCCTTTCCAGCGACGGCGAAGGTGAGCCTCGCCAGCGGCTGGGTGAGGCATGACCTCGCCGAATTTGACAAGGTCGAGCCTCACCTATGGCTAGCGAGGCTCAACCTTCGCCAAATTCGGTGAGGGCAAGCCTTGCCCAACCCAGAGCGAGGCTCGAGCCCTCACCGGATGGCCGCGAGGGCGGCCTTGAGCTGGGTTGGGCAAGGCACGACTTCGCCGAATCTGGCGAGGTTGGGCCTCTCCCATGGTCGGCAATGATCGACCCTCATTAGATTCGGTAGGGTTGAGCCTCGCCTAGCCCAGTGCGAGGCCGCCCTCGCAGCCTTTTTTTTGGCGAGGGTCGAGCCTCGCGGTCCTCGCCAGTGGCCGGCCGGGTAGGACTTGCCCTCGTTGGCCCCTGGCCTCTAGCCAGTCACTGGTCCAGCGACCGGCTGGAGGAAGAAAAAAGGGAATAAAAAAAAGAAAGAAAAAAGAAATTCAAAAAAATAATAAAATATTATTAAAATTTGTCTACGTCATTGCCGGCAGTGCTAGGTAGGCCAGTCGACATCCATGTCAGTAACCAACCAAAATTAGCCGGAAATACTGAATTGGTACAATGACAAAAGATTTAAGACTGAATTGATACAAAAAAAAGATTTTGAACTAAATTAGCACAAATACAAAATATTTATGACTTTTTAGACACTTCTCCCCTGTTCTATAATTGGCCTAATTCCAAAAAAAAACATTAACTTTTGGTCGAGGGATAATTCTGATATAAACTTTTTTTTTGTCTCGTAAAAAAGCACAAACTTTAGATTGAGTGATAATTCCGTCCCTAATTTTTTTTTATCTCATTAAAAATCACCAACTTTTATCATGATCCCAAATTTGGCCCCATGTTGACTTTCACCATTGTTTGAGAAAGAAAGTTAAGGTAATGAGCTTGGCGAATTTTGTCCAAGGCATCTGTTGACAGGCAGTGGTTGGTTTCAATTACGTTTGACCAGAGAAATTCCATCTGGAGATATTTTTAACTTGTCAGTGAAGTGAAGGAAATGAATAGTTTTACCATTATTCTTTAAATTGTGACTTAGAGAATAAGACAATAAATATTACTTTAAATCCAGTTAACAAGTCACATGGATTTATTATTAATATGGAATAGTCAAGTTAGATAATCAATCGTTCTAAGTCAATGAGAGCCAGATTTGAGATTTAAGTCAAAGTTAGTAATTTTTTATGAGGCAAAAAAAGTTGAGCGCCAAAATTATCTCTCGACCTAAAGTTGGTACTTTTTTACGGGAAAAAAAAAAAGTTCGAGCCAAAATTGTCGCTTGACCTAAAGTTGGTGCTTTTTTATGGGACAAAAAAAAGTTCGGACCAGAATTGTTCCTAAATCTAAAGTTGGTGCTTTTTTTTGGAATTAAACCCTCTATAATTTCGGGTTGCCCACTAGATGCCAAGAATTGTCAAGAGCAGAACATTTAGATGCGAGCTGTGATTATTCGTTAAATGCCAAGAAGCATGAAGACAATATAATGTGAACATACGAACTTGTTTCATCGCTTCATCTTCTTCGCTACTAAATTCATTCGAGTGGGAAAAAAAACAGGATAACACAAAAAAAAATGGAGAAGATCAAGCACGCATCAGTTCGCACCAACGGTATAAACATGCACGTGGCATCAGTCGGCAACGGCCCTGACACGGTCCTCTTCATCCATGGCTTCCCGGAGCTCTGGTACTTGTGGCGCCACCAGATGGTGTCCCTCGCGGCCCTGGGCTACCATGCTGTCACGCCCGACCTCCGGGGCTACAACAATACCGATGCACCGCCGTCCGCAGCGTCGTACACGGGTTGCCACATGGTGGGGGACCTGGCACGGATGCTAGACGCGCAGGATATCGGGTGCGTGTTTGTGGCGGGGCACGAGTGGGGGGGGGGCGATGATCGCGTGTTGCCTATGCCTGTTCAAGCCCAACCAAGTGAAGGCAGTGGTGAACATGAGCATCCCGTGGTTCCCAAGGGATCCGGAGAGGAAGCCTGTCGAGTCGCTGAGGGCAATATTCGGAGATGATTACACCGTTTGCAGGTTTCAGGTGAAGGCTAATGTTAAATAGTCGAGATCTAGCATGACTTGGGCTTCACCTTTTAAAATTTTGAAACTTTCAATCGTCATGACTAGCAAAACGTAGATCACAAACAATACCGGTATCCCGTGGTTCCCAAGAGGACTAATGTTGTTAGGAGTGTACAATCTATCTTAGTTACTTTCCTTGCTATGTATGTAATCTTTATACTTACTTGGTAGGAACCTGGGGAGATTGAAGAGGATTTTGCAAAAGCCGATACCGCCAAACTCATGAAGCTGTTCCTCACAGGCCGTGACCCGAGCCCACCTATCGTCCCTAAAGATGTAGGGTTCTCGGGATTGACCAAACTATTCGAGGACTATCAACTACTACGCCGCCCAGTTTAGCTGGACCGGCTTCGCGAGGGGATTGAACTACTTCCGGTGCATGGACTTGTACGTTTCTCTCTCTAAGCTCATGCTCTCTTCCAGTTTGGACATTGAATATGATATTTATATAGATTTGAATAATGGCGCCAGCACTTGCGCGACCTAACTTGAGTTATGGCGGAAGTTTATAGGGTAGCAATCCAAATGCTAGAACGTTTACCTTGAATAACGGTAGTTGATTCACCTAACCCAAATGTAATATATCATAGTAGGACTTTTGAACATTAATGCATTCAATTTGACGAAAATTATTGTTTTCTTTCCTAATCAAAATTAATAGTTTTTTTTTTGGAAAGTAAAAGTTTAAAGGAAACTTTATAAATTCTCAATCTAAATACAAAAATTTGGTTATATTGTGATATAAATTATGTGCAACAATTATGTGAATGAGAGAAGTACTTGTGGTGCATGGACTTGTACGTTTCTCTCTCTAAGCTCATGCTCTCTTTTAGTTTGGACGTTGAAGATGGTACTTCTATAGATTTGAATAATGGCGCCAGCAGTTGCGCGACCTAACTTGAGTTATGGCGGAAGTTTATAGGGTAGGAATCTAAATGTTAGAACGTTTACCCTAAATAGTGGTAGTTGATTCACCTAATCAAAATGTAATATATCATAGTAGAAGACTTTTGAACATTAATGCATTCAATTTGACGAAAAATATTGTTTTCTTTCCTAATCAAAATTAATAGTTTTTTTTTTGGAATGTAAAAGTTTAAAGGAAACATTATAAATTCTCAATCTAAATACAAAAAATTGATTATATTGTGATATATGTTTTTGGAGTAGAATAAATTATGTGAATGAGAGAAGTACTTCCAATGTATGGACTTGTACGTTTCTCTCGCTAAGCTCATGCTCTCTTCCAGTTTGGACGTCGAAGATGGTACTTCTATAGATTTGAATAATGGTGCTAGCAGTTGCACGACCTAACTTGAGTTATGGCGGAAGTTTATAGGGTAGGAATCTAAATGCTAGAACGTTTATCCTGAACAGCGGTAGTTAATTCACCTAACCCAAATGTAATATATCATAGTAGAAGGACTTTTGACCATTAATGCATTCAATTTGACGAAAAATATTGTTTTCTTTCCTAATCAAAATTAATAGTTTTTTTTTTGGAAAGTAAAAGTTGAAAGGAAACCTTATAAATTCTCAATCTAAATACAAAAATTTGATTATATTGTGATATATGTGTTTGTAGTAGAATAAATTATGTGCAACAATTATGTGAATGAGAGAAGTACTTCTGGTGTATGGACTTGTACATTTCTCTCTCTAAGCTCATGCTCTCTTTCATTTTGGACGTTGACGATGGTACTTCTATAGATTTGAATAATGGCGCCAGCAGTTGCGCAACTGAACTTGAGTTATGGCGGAAGTTTATAGGGTAGGAATCTAAATGTTAGAACGTTTACCCCGAATAGCGGTAGTTGATTCACCTAACCCAAATGTAATATATCATAGTAGAAGGACTTTTGAACATTAATGCATTCAATTTGACGAAAAATATTGTTTTCTTTCCTAATCAAAATTAATAGTTTTTTTTTTTGGAATGTAAAAGTTTAAAGGAAACCTTATAAATTCTCAATCTAAATACAAAAATTTGATTATATTGTGATATATGTGTTTGTAGTAGAATAAATTATGTGCAACAATTATGTGAATGAGAGAAGTACTTCCGGTGCATGGACTTGTACGTTTCTCTCTCTAAACTCATTCTCTCTTCCAATTTGGATGTTGAAGATGGTACTTCTATAGATTTGAATAATAGCGCTAGCAGTTGCGCGACCTAACTTGAGTTACGGCGGAAGTTTATAGGGTAGGAATCTAAATGCTAGAACGTTTATCCTGAACAACGGTAGTTGATTTACCTAACCCAAGTGTAACATATCATAGTAGAAGGACTTTTGAACCATAATGCATTCAATTTGACAAAAAATATTGTTTTCTTTCCTAATCAAAATTAATAGTTTTTTTTTTGGAAAGTAAAAGTTGAAAGGAAACCTTATAAATTCTCAATCTAAATACAAAAATTTGATTATATTTTGATATATGTGTTTGTAGTAGAATAAATTATGTGCAACAATTATGTGAATGAGAGAATCATCGAGTTTTGAAGAGATAAACTAACATTACGGTGATATATGATATAAACTAATTAAAAATTTAATGACAAAGTTTGGATGTTCACATAATTTTGTCTTCATGCCCCTTGCCATAAAGACTAATCACAGGTCGCATCCAATGTTCTACCAACTCCAATTAAATAATGAATCGTGCACGGACTTCGGTCAAAAAGAAAAGCAATGCATTTTCTTCCGAGGAAAAGAAAGAGGGATAGTATTGCAGTGTTTCTGTCATATTTTTCTCTGACCCAGAAAATTATGACTTTGATTAGTTTACTCGATTTCTTGCAATGAGAAATTAGTGAAGAGATCCGTGGCCACTCGGCTTAGTGTAGAACTAGGATAATGCTGTGCACGGATGAATTGAAAACTTGAAAATAGCAGAACGATTGCTAGAAATAATTAGAATATTCTTCTTGATTGTCTAACTTTGATACCGAGATAAGAAATAAGGGTTTGAGAGAATTGTGTAATTTATGTATAGTTTTGTGTATCTAATAATGAATAGTACATGAGTTTATTAGATGACTATTTTAAATAACGATATAATCAATTAGGATCAATCACAAATATGCTTAATCAAGTGAGATATGGAGAATCTCCAAAGATACATGTATAATCGCGAGAGATACGCAAAATTAAGGAAAATACCTAATTATCTCGAACAATGCTCTTATAATAATCACAAAATATAAAAGAGAAAACGTAAAAATTATCTAAAAAATGAAAAAGAAAGATGACAAATCACCAAAACCAATTATGTCTTTTAATTTTTGTTACAACTTTATCACGACAGATCATCGTTGTTATTTCCATTAAAGGGAATAAAACTTGAGCCATTCCATGGGTACAATGGATATTAACCTCAATAAGGTACATTGAAGATAGAAATTGAGTCTAAAACATTACGAGATCGAAATCCTAACTATAATAACTAGTTTTTTTTTTGTTTGTATTAAATGGATCGAGTTTTCCTTCATTTTTTGTTAAAACAAATATCCTTCAATCATTCTCCTAATTGTTGAGTTCTAAACATGGACATCATCCACTTTTACACGGTGTTCGGGAGAAAAAATAGGAGGCGGATGAAATTTAGGTAAAGAAAATTGAAGTGAAGAAAAAGAGGTGAACACATTGATTTTCCTTTACATTGATATTCCGTTGGAAGAGTGGAAAGTGAAGGTGAAAGAAGATGAAGAATAGAAATATAGGTTTTAAAGATAAGTTCAAAAACATAATGCGAATCTGTCATTTTGTACAAGTATTAAAAACTTTTTTTAATTAATTCCTTTTTTTTTTACGGGGAAATATCAATTTGTCTTCTTCCTCTCCAGCTGCTTGGTTTGGTTCAACGAAAAGGAAAAACTCTCGATCCATTTATATACCCTCATTTCACCTCTTCATCTCCATCGCCGCACTCGCAAAACCCGTTACAGGAAAACATCGAAAAATGGAGAAGATCGAGCACACAACGGTTCGCACCAACGGCATAAACATGCACGTGGCGTCCGTCGGCGACGGCCCCAATACGGTCCTCTTCATCCATGGCTTCCCGGAGCTCTAGTACTCGTGGCGCCACCAGATGGTGTCCCTCGCAGCCCTCGGCTACTGTGCCAACGCGCCCGACCTCTGGGTCTACGGCGGCACCGACGCACCGCCGTGCACGGAGTCATACACAGCGTTCCACGTGGTGGGGGACCTGGTGGGGATGCTGGACGCGCTGGGGATCGGGCGGGTGTTCGTGGTGGGGCACAACTTTGGGGCGGTCATCTCATGGCACTTGTGCCTGCTCAGGCCCGACCGGGTGAAGGCGTTGGGTGAACACGAGCGTCACCTGTTTCCCAAGGAATCCGGAGAGGAAGCCCGTTGAGACGACGGGGGACGATGTTCGGAGATGATTACTACCTTTGCTGGTTTCTGGTGAGGAAAGGACCGATGTTGAATAGTCGAGATCTGACTTGGCTTAGGGCTTGAACATTTTAATAACCCGCAACTTTGAGTCGTTGCTACAAAGTGAAACGCGGATCACACACCATGCCAGCTTGAGTTGAAGCTCAAAATCGAATTTAATAAGTATTTCTATAAAGACAAAGTTCAGATGTAGAAAAATTCGACCATTATGCTTATGATGAGTAGAATGAGAGTAATTTCTCAAGCAGCTCACTGGTAACTCGACTCGTTCCCACCTTTTTGTGGTCAGCTTTTGATGTTGGTACGGTACAAAGTCGATCTTAATTACTTTCCCGACCGTGGTAATCTTTTATACTTACTTGGTAGGAACCTGGAGTGGCTGAAGAGGACTTTGCAAGAGCCTATACCGCCAAACTCATTAAGCTGTTCCTCACAAGCCGTGACCCGAGCCCATTCATCGTGCCTAAAGATGTAGGGTTCTCAGGATTGGCCAAACAATTCGAGGACCGCCGGGTTGACTTGCCCCCTGGGCTGACCGAGGATGACATCAGCTACTACGCCGCCCAATTCAGCCGGACCGGTTTCACCGGAGGATTGAACTATTACCGCCGCCGGGACTAGTAAGTTTCTCTCCCTAAGCTTATCTTGTGCTCTCTTACAGTTTGAACGTTGAAGAAGTGGTACTGATAAAAATTTGAACAACACTGGCTCGGGTGTGCGATCTGGCTTGAGTTATGGCGAAAGGTTACAAGGTAGAAATCAGAACCGTAAATTCATATCGGGTTTGAGTCATGTTCCTCCATACCATCGGCAATTGCCACTTCCGAATATGTTCACTTCACATTTCCCCAATGTTCAAGTAGATGGATTTATGAGGAGGAAAGCACTGGAACGTTTAGCCTAAACAGTGCTCGCAACATAACGCAATGGCTAATTTATCTAATTTAGTGTCTAATATATTATAGTGGAAGTGACTTTTAAACATTAAATGCATTCAATGTGATGGAGAAGATTGTCATATTTTCAAAATAAAATCTCAAGATATGAAAAGAAAAGGTTAAAGGAAACCTGAGGCTATGCGAAACGTCATGTAAGGATTTGAAAAAATAGAATATAACAGTAAAACGATTGTATTACACATAACATATCTTATGTGACAGAGAAAATATAGACAATTATTAATGTGAATCAATATCATGAGATAGAGCTTAATAGGGTATCCTTTGGGTCAATCCCATACAAAATGTAGTAAAATATAAGATAAATCGTACTTAATTAAAGAATAACGGTTGCATAAAAAAAATAAAAGAAATAGTCGTGTTAAATTTAATAAAATGTCGAATTATAAAGAAAATAGGACATCTCAGAGATTTGATAGCGATATCTTAGTCCATTTTGATCGCTAATGAACCCCTTTATGGACGCAGAAGCAGGGAGCTATCGGTGCCATGGGACGGAGTGCCGATTGAAGTGCCGACGAAGTTCATAGTGGGGGACCTGGACCACACCTATCACATCCCCGGCGCGAAGGAGCACAACCACGGCGGTGGGCTCAAGCGGGCGGTGCCCAACTTGGAAGAAGTGGTGGTGATGGAAGGAGTGGGTCATTGCCTCCAGCAAGAGAAGCCTCGGGAGGTCACTGCTCACATTCATGACTTCTTCAAGAAATTCTCGTCCCCGTGATCTAGCAGTGTCTCAAGTTGTCCCTCGCGATGGGGTCCATCGTTTTTGCCTACGTTGATACCCAACGTGGACACTAAATGGGGACGAAAATAATAGAATTAATAAAAAGTTTAATCCATTCATTATCCATTCCGCAATTACGAACTAAAGATGATAAAAAATGGCAATCGAAAATAGAAACTGGGAAAATCCTTTTATAAGCTTTTGTTTCTGATTTTTGTGAAAGCGTGCGCGCACATATGGTGGATACTGGATACTGATTACGTAAGAGAACTATTTTTTCAGTCTCGTGCATTGCACCTACTTAATTTCATAATTTCTCAATAAAAGAAGACACCATATAAAAAAAAAAGTGCGTTTAAAGACTTCAAATATGAAAATACTTCTTTTATCATCCTAATTATGATGATCCATTTAAAATTCTTTTTTTGCTAGGCAAGTGAAGATTACATTTATAATATCACTTAACCTTTAATGCAATAAACAAGCTTGGCAATACATGGCTTAAAAAAATGGCGAGATGGACAAAAGAAGAGGAGAAAAGAACAGTAAAATGTCAATAGATTTTGCTATCTCGATTTACGAAGATAAGCATAGCATAACCTCACTCCAGACCAACATTGGTTGATTCTTGTGTGAATTCAATCTGCAAAAGTACCCAAACAAAGTTTAGCATTGTCAGATTTGAACATAGGGCTATTTTATTTGTTTGCCATATTTTCGCTAGGTGATTATGGAATTATTACGGTAAGCCGGTCTAGTAATTAGGGGGCGGCCATTCGGTCACCCATGATGCTAGGATCAATAGGTCAAAAATGGGTTGTGCCGGACTCTATCCATCTCTAACATGTTTGGAATTTTCAAAACTCTATATTCATGCAGAAGAAAAATGTTATTCCCACTCCACACAGGACATAACTTTTACTTGTTCAAATGACAATTAAGGTAAAGCAAGGCTAGGATCAATGAATCTATTTATGATAAACCGATCCTGTACAGCTTCTAATGTGCTTTGCACTATATAACGGAGAGTGAAACCACTTTGCTTAACAAATTCTATCAAATTTTCTTCCCATTAGAAAAGTTTTCATTATTACAAGGTCCTCTCGCTCATACACGCAGACATGCACACAAAAAAAAGTTTTAATCGGGATTTGCAAGAACGAAGAGTCCTCAATCTAATTACTATTGGGGGGAAAATCATACAATGAACAGTATGAACGTCTATATATTTAAGTCAAAAGTGAATGTTATCTCACTTTTAAATTTTTATTTAACCCTCATTGACGAATCATCTTAATATTGCAATGCATTTTAACTTTAAAGAGAAAGAGATGGAACTAATAAGAAAACAAATAAAACAAGTAAAAGGCTAAAGAAAAAATTCAATTATCATTTTTCACTAAATATTACTCTTACTGAAATTCTTGAATATTAACCAAGAAGTAGGGGTGTCAAAAAAGCCTGCGCCGGCCCAGCCCGGCCCATGTTGGCCCGATCCAACCCTAAAATTTGGGGTAGTTTGGGATTGGGCCTTAGTCTTCTTCGAATAAGGTTTTTAGATGTGGGTTTTATTAGCATTGAGGTTGGGTCGGGCTTGACCCATTGACACCTTGGGACTACCCACAACTCTCCCCCCCTCTATCTCCCCTTCTCTCTCCTCTCTCTCAGCATGACCGAACCCTAGATTTAAGGTAACAACAGCATTGTTCTTTAGCTGTTTGGAGCACAGGCACCCCTTTTCTGGCGATGCCTATCTTGTCCTCACGTTGCTTGCCTTGTTCCTATTCCCTCCTCCGTGACTGTTGCCGTCTTCAACCTTTATGTTCATCGATCTTCTTCTTCTTCTTCTTCTTCTTCTCTCTCTCTCTCTCTCTTGTACCTCCTGACTTGCTCGTTACAACTAGAAGGGCAAATCTGTCAGAAAGTTCCAGTCTTGCCTCCTCTGCCGGCTTGACAGTGGCGGCGGTGGCACAACTGTACGAGGCAGGTGGTATTTGATGGATTCAACAACAATGACTATGTCGGCTTTTTTTTGTTAGCTATCTTTAAATGTCTGAAATGCCCTCAAGAACCTCCTCCTCCACCTCCGCCTCTTCTTTTTTGGTTTCCTTGTTGGATATGCTGTGGTGCGGTCATTGTGGCCGATTATAATGTACTTACTCTTTCCCTCTCTCTCTCCTTCTTCTTTTGCTCCCCATCACCCAATCACCATCGCCAGAAAAGCAACCTCCCATCCTAGGAGCTCGTGATTGCCTCCACGCTTCCAAGGTGGTTCCTGTCCCCGGAGCTTTCAAGCCTAAGAGCCTTGCCTTCAACCTAAGCGGCGGGGGCCCATACACTGGTGTCGCCAATGGTCGAGTCCTGAAGTGGGAGGGCAACGTTTGTGGGTGGGTCAACTTCGTTGATCAATTGAACTCAACAAGAGAGATATTTATCAGCTGAAAAATGAAGAAGCGAGCGATGAAGTCGAGAGAGACGAAGACAGCTCTCTCTCTCTCTCTCTCTCTCTCTCTCGCGCGCTGAAAAATAAAGGGAAAATTTCAATTAAGAACCCAAAGTGAGTCTCTTTTCTCAAAAAATGACCCCAATGGGATAATATCTCAATTAAGGACTCAAAGTGCCAAAACCAGTCTCAAATAAGGAACTCATTTCGTCGGCTGGTGAGCGTGAGACATTTCCGAGGCCAGAATAGGGCAATTTTATCTTTTTCCTTTTCCTTTCCTTTCTTTTTTTCTTTTTCTCTCTTCCTTCTTGTGGCCATCATCGGCGACGTCCGCTGGCCTCAGTTGAGGGCCGCCTTCGCCAACATCGAGCTAGGCACCTCACCTGGGCTAGCAAGGGTTGCAATGAGGGCCTCCCTCGACCTTGCTGGCGTCGGGTGAGGGTCGCCCTAGCCTAGGCGGGCAAGGGCGTTCCTTGCCAGATTTGACGAGGGCAAGTGCGGCTCTAGCTCGCCCAGGTGAAGGTGGCCGTCGCCCGATGCTGGCAGATGTCACTAGCAATGGCCATAAGAGGGAAGAGAGAAAAAGAAAAAAGGAAAGGAAGAAAGGAAGAAAAAAGAAAAAGACAAAATTGCCTCTATTCTGGCGTTGAAAATGTTTCACGCTCACCGACCGATGAACGTTTGGCTAGCTGGCGAGATGGGGTCCCTATTTGAGACTGGTTTGAGCACTTTGGATTCTTAATTGAGATATTGTCCACTTGAGATCTTTTTTTTTTAGAAAAGAGACCCACTTTGGGTCCTTAATTGAAATTTTTCCAAAAATAAAAAAACTCTGGCCTGACCTGACTCGACCCTCTCTTAGGGGTATATGCTGAACAAGGTCTCGGAACGGGTCAAGGCGGGTCAAGTACAACCCTTTAAATTTTGGATCGAGTAGGGTATTATGAAAGCCCGAACCGACCCGACCCATTGATACCCCTATCAAGAAGTCTCTCCCCCTTCCACTCTCTCTTCTCTCTCCATAGTTTTCTTCAACCTTCAGTCATGGGGAGGGTTTGAACTAGTCTCACCCTCCCCTCTCTCCCTCTTGTTGATTTTGTTTGTGTTTTTTTTGTTCTTTTCTTGTTTCTTCATTTCTCCCAATTTAGTTTAGATTTGAGAGTTTGAACTCTTCATATCTAATTCTATATTTGGGAGCTATCATCTCCCAATATGCTTTTAATTCTGAAAGTTATCCTCTCCCGATCTAGATTTGGGGATTTCATAAATACGTTTTCCGGGATTGGATGCCCCAGTGCTTTGTCTGTGTACAAGTCTTCAATCTCCAACTTCAATAGTGATTGAAGGAGCTTTGGTCTTGCCGAACCACAAAATTTTGCTCTCCAAAACATTATATATGCATTCATTTAATCTGTTTTAGTTGTCTCCATGAGGTGATTGTGCAAAGGAACCCAAATCTAGGTGTGCACTGCCATATGACAACGTTGTAGTTTCTGGAGAATGAATTTCCAGCATATATTCATCATTGACGAAGATATGTGATCCATTGTTCTTCCACCAACTATTTTACTTGATAAATCCATTTTTGTGGAACGGGCGATGCTATGTTAATCCTTCTTGTTTTCTCAATTTGTCTTTATTTTGTAGAATTTTGGACTTTGCTATGCTTGGATTTATTTTGCTATGTGAGCAATCAATACCATTTTCTTTTGACCAAAAAAAAAATTCTATAATTGTCACAAAATCAATTTTATCCTTTCTCTATTTTTTCCTAAGCTTTGAAAAAGTGTTTGTTTTTAGTTGTTGAAAGAAAAGGGAGATATTCATTGACTGTCTGCATTCTAGAAAAAAGTCCGTATATTGATTAAAATAATTTTAAATATTTTGCTTCTCCATACAATTAAAATCATTAATTCATCATGATGTTGCACGAAGAATGGAACATAGTCCCGCACGCGCGCGTGTTGCTGCACGATAATCTGTTTTCATAGGACGATCTCAGAAATTCTTTTATCCTGCTAAAGTCTCACGTTTTCCTCTTTAAAATCCCACGTCATATGTACTCAACATTTGTTGAGGAGACACAAACACATGCACATCGTTTTTGTAATGAGCAAGACCTTATTCATATCCTAATCCTACCTCGACAAAATCATCAAGTTTTGAAGGGACAAACTAGCATTTTGATAGTATCGATGTAAAGTATTAAAAAATTTGAAGACAAAGTTTGGATGTTCACATGATTTTGTCTTGATGCCCCTAGGCATCAAGAATAATCACAGGTCGCATCTCCAATTAAATAATGAGTTGTGCACGGACTTCGGCCAAAAAGAAAATCAGTGCACTTCTTCCCAGAAAATTAAAATTTTGAAGACAAAGTTAATTAGTTCGCATCGATTTCTGCCGATGGAAAACAAGTACGGAGATTCGTGGCCTCTCAGCTTAGTATAGTACTAGGATAATGCGATTCGCGGACTGGCTGAACGCTTAAAAAATAACGTAATAATTGTTAGAGGTAATTAGGATATTTCCTTTAATTATCTAGCTTTGATATCAAGATAAGAGATAACGTAGATGAGGGAATTATGTAATTTCTGTATAAATCTATGTATCTGATAATTAAGAGTGTATATAGGCTTTAATTAGAAGAGTTAACAAAATAATCCATTAGAATTAATCAACAAAAAATATACACAATCACAAGAGATATGGAGAATCTCCTAAATATATGCATAATCGTGAAAGTTATACAAAATTAAGGGAAGTATCGTAATAATCTTTAATAATGATCTTATTATTATCACAAAATATGGAAGAGAAAATGTAAGAATCATCTCAAAGGTTAAAAAAAAAAGATGATAAATCGCCAAAACTCATTATGTTTTTTTTAATTTTTTACTATAACTATATCAAGATGGATCGTCCATCTACCTGTCATTGCCATTATTATTCCTATTATTAGTGCTGCGATAAAGTTGAATTTGTGTGTGAGTAAAAGAGAGTGAGCGCGATGGAAAAGAGGAAAAAGAAAAAAAAGAAAAAAGGGAATAAATTTGAGCCATTCAATGGGCACAATGAATATTAACCTAAAAGGGTACATTTAAGACAGTAATTTGTTCCATAACCTCGCAAGATGGAAATCCTACACAAGTCATGTTTTTCTTCATTCCTTATTAATTTTTTTTTATCGAGTTACAAACATGGACATCATCCGCTATCAAAGTGTGTTCGGGAGCAAAACTAGGAGCCTGAGAAAATTCAGGTAAAGATAATTGAAGTGAAGAAAAAGGAGTTACTCACTGTTTGGAGTGTTGAAAGTGAAGGTGAAAAAAAGATAAAGAATGGAAATTTAATTTGTTTGGAAATTGTGACCAAATTGAAATGAGAAAGTATTGGATGGTGAAAACAACATTCTTGTCCAGTGCAAACAAATAATTGGCCTTTTGGCCCACCCATTTCTTTCCACACCAATTCCTCATCCGAATTTTCCAAACAAAGACTTAATTTCAGTTAAACTTTCATGTGGGATATGTACATTACAGCCTACTAATTAGAGGCATGATTGGAGAAAAAAATTGCCCGTATGAAAAGCCATGTAGGCATGTACGTGACAACCTTTGTACACTTCTGATTTATAAAGTGATGAGTTCTAAACATAAGTTCCAACACATAATACAAATCCGTCAATTCCGATCTTCGACAGGTGAACGGCGACAAAAGCGAAAAAAATTGCCCTTTCTTAAGGAAAATATGACTTAATTCTCCTTGTCTTAGTAGGAAACGTCATTCTGTCTTCTTTCTCCAAACTCTCCATTGATTATATGCTCTCGTTTCGTCTGTCCATCTCCTTCGATACACTCACAAAACTCGTTCAGCAGAGAACTGAAACGAAACAGGAAGACGTCGAAAAAATGGAGAAGATCGAGCACGCAACCGTTCCAACCAACGGCATAAACATGCACGTGGCGTCCGTCGGTGACGGCCCCGACACGGTCCTCTTCATCCACGGCTTCCCGGAGCTGTGGTACTCGTGGCGCCACCAGATGGTGTCCCTTGCGGCCCTCGGCTACCGTGCCGTGGCGCCTGACCTCCGGGGCTACGGCGGCACCGACGCACCGCCGTGCGTGGGGTCCTACACGGCGTTCCACGTGGTGGGGGACCTTGTGGGGATGCTGGACGCGCTGGGGATCGGGCAGGTGTTCGTGGTGGGGCACGACTGGGGGGCGCTCATCGCGTGGTACCTGTGCCTGTTCAGACCCGACCGAGTGAAGGCGCTGGTCAACACGAGCGTCCCGTGGTGCCCTGGCCGCATGTGGTTCCCAAGTGATCCGGAGAGGAAGCCCGTGGAGTCGGTGAGGGCGATGTACGGAGATGATTACTACGTTTGCAGGTTTCAGGTGAGGGCCAACGTTGTAAAGTCGAGATCTGACTTGCCTTGAGCTTCATCTTTTAAAGATTTGGAACTTCATAGCTACCTTCCTGACTATGCATGTAATCTCTTATACTTGGTAGGAACCTGGAGAGATGGAAGAAGACCTTGCAAAAGCTGATGCCGCCATACTCTTTCAGCTCTTCCTCACGAGCCGTAATCCAGGCCCACTGATCGTGCCTAAAGACCTAGGACTCTCGGGAATGACCAAACTATTCCAGGACCGCCCGGTTGACTTGCCCTCTTGGCTGACCGACGATGACATCAGCTACTACGCCGCCGAATTCAGCCGGACCGGCTTCACCGGAGGATTAAACTATTATCGTTGTTTGGACCTGTACGTTTCTCTCTCTCTCTCTCTCTCTCTCTCTCTCTAAGCTCATGCTCTCTTACAGGTCGGATGTTGGAGATGGTACCAATAAATATTTGAACAACGCTTCTCGGGGTTGTGTGATCTGGCTTGAGTCACGGTGAAAATTGATGGGGTAGAAATCTGAGTGATATACGAAAAATAATCTGTCATGTATGGGTGGACAGCGCCGGTTCATGAAATGTCAATACATTCTAACTAAGCTGGTGCCATCCAAACATGTTTTTCAACGGGATTACAAAAGGCATTTGTTACTAGTGAAAACCTGCTGATTGATGTTGGTTTCGAGCTAATTGCTCGAGTGTGACGGGTTATGATTTCTCTCGATAAATTCCTGTCATGTTCGAGTCGTGTTCCTCTGTTGTGCCTAAAATTGTCCCCTCCGGATACGTTGACATTCCCCCAATGTTCAAGCAGATGGAATTATGAGGAGGAAAACGCTAGAAGGTTAGGCTAAATAGTTCTCAGACCACAGGAGCTATTTTATCCAATCTAATGTCTAAGAATGTAAAATAAATGTGACTTAAATGTATTCAATTTAAGTAAAAAGATTGTTTTCTTTTCTGAATAAAAAGTAACCTCTCAAATCTTCTTCTTCTTTTGCAATCTTTCTTTTGGCGTTGCAATCAAAATGATATCTCAAGTCCATTCCGACCGATAATAACCTCCTTTATGAACACAGAAATTGGGAGCTATCAGCGCCGTGGGCCGGAGCGCGAATCGAAGTGCCGGTGAAGTTCGTGGTGGGGGACCTGGACCTCATCTATCACATCCCCGGCGTGAAGGAGTACATCCACGGCGCCGGGTTCAAGCAGGTTGCGCCCAACTTGGAAGAAGTGGTGGTGATGGAGGGAGTGGCTCATTTCCTCCAGCAAGAGAAGCCTCAGGAGGTCGCTGCACACATTCATGACTTCATCAAGAAATTCTCATCCCCATAATCTAGTGCTCTCTGCTAAAAATTAAGGATGAAGCTGCTCAATAATAAAGGACGAAACTATTGCCTTTCTTGAACTGTCTTCTTTTCATATTTTTCTGTCGTTTGATGTTTCAATGGAAACGATATATGAAGTGATCTAACACAATATTATTTAGTATTTAAACAGACAAATATTTGACACTTGATAAAAATCTGTATTACTGGTTTTACATCCATTTTGTGTACGAATTTCATTGACTTGGCATTTCTCTTTAGGATAGTACCGTTGTCGCCTTTCAAGGTGTAACAGAAAAAGGTAATTTGTTTTTTATCTTTGGGAGAATTATAGTAAGACTCGTAACACTTGTGATGATAATGCTAAAACTTTTCACATTATGCCTTTGAATCCTAGGACTTGTTCACGCCAGTCCACGGTTATCATTCCGTCAACTCTGTTGGATTTCCTTAGAAGGAATGTCAATGTGTCGTTTTTATTAAAGTTCCCTTTGCATTTTGCACAAGTGACATTGCTGTGGCGCCAAATGTGCATCACATCATAAAAGACTGAAAATTTTATGAAAAAAAAAAGACCTAAAAAAAAGTATATAATAAAAAAATTGGAGATTGGAGGGGTGAGGAACCATATAGAGGGTGGTGCCTTTGCCCCTTTTGTAATTAGAAAGTTTTGAAAATAGAATTTGAATTTTGGGCCTCCAACATGCCTATTGTCACTGCAATAGCATTCCAAGGTGAAGAAAAAGTCTCAGGTCATATATCTTGAATGTAGAATCGTTTGGGTAATAAGGAAAATGTTCATCCAAAGGTTAACTGAGTATTTTAATTGAAATTTCAATCGAAGTTTTCTGTATCTTTTTTTCAATAATAAGAGACTTTTAGGATCTAGATTTGACGTTACCTGAGGTTGCGACCTTAAATCTCACGTCACAAGCGTAAATTCAGGAGGGGAGAAAGAGAGAGAGGGTGGCCGGAAAAGAGGAGAAAGAAAAGAATAAGGGAATAATAAATCTGCGCTGTCCAAAGGGGGATGGAAAAGAGGAAAAGAGAAAAAGGAAATAAATCTAAGCCACACGAGGACTAACCTAGGATACATTTAACATGTTAATTTACTCCACAACTTTACATGATCGAAAGAATAGCTATAGAATAACTAGTCCTTTTCTGTTTGTATCAAATGAGTCACATTTCCCTCCCTTCCTTATTAAGAAGTAATTTCCGCAAAATCACGCCTTCGATTGTTCTGACAAATATGGACAGCATCCACTTTTGCATATGTTTGGAAGCAAAAAATAGGTAATGGAGAAAATGCAGGCAAAGAAAATTGAAGTGACGAAGTAATTTCTTCCCCAAATTAGCGAGATTTCTTCTCATCTTTAACGGCGACCAAATAGAATAATTAAACTTATGGAAAATTTAATTTTATTCTCTTTTTTTTTTTTAAAGGGAAATGTCTTTTTGTCTTCTTCTACTCCACCATCTGCTTGTGGTGCTTCCACGGAAGAGACGAAACTCTCCGTTCATTATGAGGAAAATTTCAAATAAAAGCTTATCTTAAATAAAAGCTTGAAGAGGCAAGTAAGTCTCAAACAAGGTTCCGGCCACCCGACGAAGGGGCGTTTTTGCCCAAAAAATTCTAGGTAAAATTTTTTTCTCTTTTCTTTTTTGTATTACCATGATTTGGCCCTCCGAAGCAACGCAAGCAAAACGAGAAAACGAGGAAGAAATTTCTTGAATCCTCTATCTCCAGTAGAATAGGCTCGAGAGGAAGCCATCAATCACCACTGGCCTTTTCGCCACCAGCAGGCTGAAAATGTGGTCCCTAAATATGATAATCCTTTCAATTAAACAAAAATAATAATTATCTATGCTACTTGATGACTTGGTTTACTATATTCCGATTTGAGTTGAATATCTCGCGTGAAAAGTCCGCGTGTAATGTTGTTTTTGTTTTTCCCACTGTTCAGACTTACTAAATTGGAAGCCAAACTAGCAAATCTCGTCATTTTCAATTGATAGAAGAATAACATTGGATATTTACATATAGTTTAAAGCCTAGATCGAATATTTAGCAAAATTTCAGAAACTATATTGAACAAATGAAGAGTTCAAGGACGACATTGTAAATTACACTAAAGTTGATGGACTATATTAAATAAATTAAAAATTCACAATAATATTAGATATTAAACTAAAGTTCAAGGACCATTCATCTAATTATTTATTTTTTCTTTTCTAGTAAAACACGCCATATGTACTGAACAATGATGGAGCGCATGCATATCATTTTGTAATGAGTTCGACCTTTTCAAGATCCTACCTCGATAGAATCAACAAGTTCTAAGAGATAAACTAGCATTTTGATAATGATATAAAGTAATTAAAAATTCGAATTCAAAGCTTGGATGTTGATACGATTTTGTCTTTATACCTCTTGGTATAGCGAATAATCACAGCTCGCATCCGATGGTCAATAATGAATAGTTCATAGACGTCGGCCAAAGAGGAAAATAATGCACTAAGGAAAGGAAAAAAGGGATTGCATCGATTAGTTTACTCAATTTCTTGCAATTAAAAATTAGTGCAGAAATTCGTGGCCCCTCAGCTTATTATAATAATGCGATGCACATATAGATTGAACATTTAAAAATTGCACAACGATTTTTTTGACATTGCAAAAAATACAAAAGAAAGATTGTAAAAGTTATCTCGGCAATTAAAAAGAAGGATGACAAATCATCAAACCCCGTTACATCTTTCTATTGTTACTAAAACTTTATCATGATAGATGATCTATCTATCATCATCATTGTCATTGTTATTACTATGATAAAATTGAATTTATTTTCTACAATGTGATTGGAAAGACCTACATAATAATATGACATTTTTGTTCGCACCATAACTACTTCCTCCCCCGCGTTAACATAATTACAATAAACTGATAATATCTCTTATCTAAGTTTCAAATTGAAAAAAATTAAAAAAAAAATCCATAATGCTAGAGAAACCACATCATCCAGACACCAATGCCTCACATCTCATTGCAATACCAATATATATAGATTTGTAAAATTTTTTTTATATATCTCTAGATAATCATTTAAATACGGTAAAAAGTAATCATAATATAAATTGAGCATAGCGTGAAATGTAAAACATAAACATTGAAAAATATGCAAGAAGACACAAAACTTTGTAATTATTAAGAATGCGCATGACAAAGATTCTGTGCCTGAGAACTGATTTTGCTCATAAATTATTCTTTTTTATTCTATACCCAAAAATAATTTTTAAGCATTTGGTAACTGCCCAAAATTTTTATTTTTATAATAGAAAAAGAACAGAAATGCATTTAGTAACTACACAAAATTTCTTTTTATTAATAATATTTTAAAATTTTTAATATTTCTCTCTCTTTTTTGTCCTTTTTTTGCTTCCCTTCCTTGGCCATGACCAATAGCCGGCGTTAGCAACTGGCCACAGACTAGGGCTAGCGAGGGCATTGCGACCCTCGTTGCCGCCCTCGCCATGGCTAGGCAAGGCCTCACTGTCGCGGTTGTAAGCTGCCCTCGCTGGCCCTGGCCGGTGGCCGGCGGCAAACTGGGAAGAAGAAGAAGAACAAACCAAAAAGGAAGAAGAAAACCAAGAAGAATCATAAATGAAAAAATTGTTCCAGAATCAAGAAACTACTTTTTTTTGCTTTTTAATTTTGTTCCAAAACTATTGGGAACAATTTTTTGCAAATTTGTGTCCGGGCACAAAAATTTTAACAAATGGATTTCTGTTCCCAAATTGATTCTGAGAACAAAAGAATATAAATTTTCACTATTTGACAACTTGCCAAACGCCCTATATCCATTTTCTTTTAATAATTGTTTTTTTTCAAAATGGTACTACTAAATTAGGCGAAAAAGTAAGAATAGTAATAGAATGAAGAGAGAGAGAGAGAGAGAGAGAGAGAGAGAGAGAGTAGAGAAAAAAATATAAAAAATATATTTAAAGATTATGTTGTAGTTATTTGTTTCCTACCGCTGAAGTGTCAATTGTCAAATGTACGACCAACTGGCAAACTACTCCCATGCTAGATGTGTCTTCTTCCTCTCCATCTCTTTGTGGTGGGTTCCACGAAAACGACCTAACTCGCTCTCGATTCATTACATACTGTCATTTCATCTCATCTTCCTCTTCTTTGCTACACTGGCAAAACTCGTTCAACAGAGACCGGAAGAAACACAGGAAAACATCGGAAAAAAAATGGAGAAGATCGAGCACGCGACGGTCCGCACCAATGGCAAAAACATGCACATGGCGTCCGTCGGCGATGGCCCTGACACGATCCTCTTCCTCCACGGCTTCTCGGAGCTCTGGTACTCGTGGCGCCACTGAATGGTGTCCCTCTTAGCCCCTGGCTACCATGCCGTTGCGCCTGACCGCCGGGGCTATGGCAGCATCGACGCACCACCGTGCGTGGAGTCATTCATGGCGTTCCACGTGGTGGGGGACCTGGTGGGGATGCTGGACGCGTTGGGGATCGGGAGGGTGTTCGTGGTGGGGCACAACTGGGGAGCGATCATTGCGTGGTGCTTGTGCCTGTTCAAGCCCGACCGAGTTAGGGCATTGGTCAACATGAGTGTCACATGGTTCCGAAGGCTCATGTGGTTCCTGAGCAATCTGGAGGGGAAGCCCGTTGAGTCGATGAGGGCGATGTATGGAGTGTTGGAGTTGGTGAATACTTCAGGGACCCTTGTTTCTCATATCGAGTACGCCCACATGAGCTTAGGGAAATCGAAGTATGATCTAATGACATGTGACCCCTACACACAGAATGCGGGGGTTCAGGGGCGCTATGGAGGTCCCGTTGACTGAACAGCGGGTGGGGGTTTCGCTCGTCGATGAGCGGGTGGGGGCTCGGAGGTAGCGCCCCCGAAACAACATCGGGTTTGCTGGTTCATTTGTTGTGAGATTAAAGGGATTCTGATAGGCTTGGGCTTTGGGCCTATTTTAAGTCTTATATATATATTGTACTCATATGAGAGATTATTGTAACGAGTGGCTGTGATTGTAAACCTAAATCATAGTGGAATCCCTTTGCAAGACATAGCCCTATTTGGGAGTGAACCTGGGTAAACTCGTGCAGGATTTGATTTTCTTCTATTTTTTGCGTGATCGTTCTAATTCGGTTTGCGATACAACCCCATTAATTGGTATCAAAGCCAAGGTCGAGGAATTAGGGTTTATCTGGGATGTCAGGAGGGTCATGGATTGAGATAGAAAAATTCGATGGGATGCGGTTTGACCTATGGAAGATGAAGATGGAGGATCTACTTTGTGATCGAGATCTCTGGTCAGTAATTGTAAGGGAAAGGCCGATTGTTGCGACGGCTAGTGTCATGATTGGCAAGGAAGCGGATGCAACTTCCAAACAGCTAAATCCAAAGGAGATTGAAGACTAGGATCAAATCGATTGAAAAGCAAAGGGTTTGATCTGGCTTTGTCTTGAAGATTCCATTCTGACAAACGTGATGGACGAACCTACAGTCAGGGATTTATGGTCGAAATTGGAGTCGTTGTACCAGAGTAAGTCGCTGGTAAATAAGTTGTTATTAAGGAAGAAACTATATAATCTTCGGATACATAAGGGCGATTTGTTTTCTGCACATCCGTATAACTTTAACACGTCGATAAGTCAACTCGTATCAATTGGTGTTAAGTTCCAGGATGATGATAAGGTGATAACACTACTCTGTTCATTGTCAAATTCATGGGATAACCTAATTGTGGTGATCAGTGGTGGAGACAAGGAATTGTTGTATGATAATGTGTGTTCGGCCTTGTTATAAGAGGAGACACAAAGAAATGGGTCAGGGAATTCTAGTAAATAAGCGATGGCTGCTAGGGGTAGGCCAGTAGAGAAGGCTCTAAATCGGAAAGGGTCCAGATCTAAATCTCATGGACGATCGAAGAGTAGGGAGATGAGGGTACAGTGCTGAGATGTCAAGAGTTGGGCCATATGAAACAAGATTGTAAAAACAAACTCATTTCCAAGAAAGAAGCTAAATCATCCTCGGGCAAAAAGGAAGACGAGACAAGAGATATGTATGTGATTGCTGCATGTATGGTGCAGTCAGATAAGGATATTTGGTTCGTTGACACCGGTGCTTCAAACCACATGATACCTTATAGACATTGGAATTGTGAATATAAGAAATATGATGGTGGAGATGTCGTGCTCGGAGATGATACTGCAGTTCAGATTGTCGGGTGCGGCAGGGTGAAGCTGAGGATGAGTAATGGCACAGTGAAAACTCTTCTAAACGTGATGCACATACCCTCGATGAGTAGAAACCTGTTATCAGTCGGTACAATGGCTGATTCAGGGGATACTTTTAGCTGTAATAAAAATTCGTGCAAGATAACTCGAGGTTCTATTGTGATTGCACGAGGAGTCCATTATAGAACGTTGTACAAGCTGCTCGGGGAAACGGTGGTTGTTGGTGGCGAGTTCGTCTCTGAAAAGGCAAAGGAAAATGCATATGACACGTTCATGTGTGGCATCAGAGGCTAGGGCATATTGGTGAAAATGGATTGTCTACCTTAACTTCGAGTCAAATGGTAGAAGGAGTACCAGATTGCTCTATGGGTTTCGAGTTCTGTGAACACTATCTTCACAGAAAACAGAACCGAGTTAGTTTCTAGCACACCGGTACGAGAGCAACAGAGATTCTGGAGCTGATTCACAGTAATGTTTTTGGGCCTACTTCGACTCTATCTATTGGAGGATCCAGGTACTATGTATCGTTCATAGGTGATTTTTCGAGAAATAGTTGGATTTATTTTATTAAAAGTAAATCAAATGTTCTCGAAAAATTTTGAGAATTTAAGGCTTTGGTTGAAAACCAATTGTGTAGGAAAATCAAGATATTTCGTACAGATAACGGAGGTGAATTCGGCTCAGACAAGTTTGAGCAATTTTGTGTGGATAATGGTATCGCGAGGCAAAAAACGGCCCCATATACGCCTCAACAAAATAGGGTGGCCGAAAGATTAAATCAGTCACTCATACAAAAGGCAAGATGCATGCTGAGTTAGGTAGGTCTGGATCCTGAATTTTGGGTAGAAGCTGTAACCACAATCAGTTATTTGAAGAACCGGTCACTGACCTCATCAGTGAAGGATCGTATACCATACGAGGCAGTGTTTGGGAAGAAGCCGAATCTATCATATGTTCGGGTGTAACGCGTATGTTCATGTACCCAAGGAAAAAAGGGGTAAGCTTGACAATAAGTTTGAGAAGAACATATTCGTTGGATACAAGGAATGGGTCAAGGGCTATAAGCTGTGGAATCCAAAATCAAATATCATCGTATATAGTAGGGATGTTGTCTTTCATGAAACACAATCCCAGGCAGGCATATAGAAAAGCGATGAGCCCAAGAAAGTGGTAGTGCTTGAAGAAAATCCTAAGACTGAAACTGTGGAGATGACTCCACAAGATATACCAACAGAGTCTGATTCTGATCCGGAGCAAGGGGACTTGGTTAATGAAGTCGAGGATGCAGATTCGAATGAAGACCCGGACACCAATAGCATGCCAGTCCTCAGGAGATCAACACGGGAAAGGCGGAAACCACTTCGGTACTCATTTAGTGCATTGAGTACGTTTCATGCCTTAAGTATCACCGGAGATGATCATAGTTCTGTAAAAGAGGCGAGATCCATGAATGACGCGAATCAGTGGGAGCTCGCAATGATAGATGAGATGCAGTCGCTTAATCAAAACGAGAAATGAAGCTTATGTAAATTGCCTAAGGATAGAAAGGTAATTTGGTGCAAATGGGTGTTCAAGTGAAAGCTGAAATCGGATGAGATTGTGGAGAAGTACAAGGTAAGGCTCGAGGCGAAAGGGTATTCTCAGATCGAGGGAATTGACTATGATGAGGTTTTCTCTCTAGTGGGAAAATTGACCTCGATACGGTTTGTTCTGTCCGTAAAAGCTGTATACGATCTTGAGGTGGAACAGATGGATGTAAAAACAACTTTCCTTCATGGGGATTTGGAGGAGGAGATTTATATGAGGCAACCAGAAGGCTTTGAAGCAAAAGGAAAGGAGAATCTGGTATGCAAACTGAAAAAGTCCTTACACAGGCTGAAATAGTCACCAAGGATGTAGTACCAGAAGTTTGATACGTATATGCTCCAGCTTGATTTTATGCGTTCAAATTCTGACCACTGTGTTTATGTGAAGAGGACAGGTGATCAGTTTGTCATTCTCATGCTATCCGTGGATGATATGCTTTTAATCGGGAATAGTGTGAAGATGGTGAAATCCGTGATAATTTTGTTGGCTAGGAAGTTTGATATGAAAGATTTGGGGACTACAAAGTTTATTTTGGGTATGCAGATTACGAGGGACCGCTGGAAACGAAAGCTATGGCTAGGGCAAGAGAAATACATCAAAGAAATGTTGAAGAAATTCAACATGATGGACTGCAAGCCTGTTGGTACCCCATATCTTTAGGGTCCAAATTATCTGCAAAACAGTGTCCTAAAATGGATGAAGAGACTGAAGAGATGGCCCGAGTTCCATACGCAAGTGCAGTGGGTAGCTTGATGTACGCTATGATGTGCACGCATCTAGATATAGCCCAAGCAGCGGGAGTCTTGAGCCAATATATGTCCAACCCGGGTAGAGAATATTGGAATGCAATAAAAAGGATTTTTAGGTATCTTCGTGAAACTTGGAATTTTTATTTATATTTTGAAGGTACAGGGAATGGAAACATCCTCGATATTGTAGGCCATGTAGATACAGATTGGGGTGGAGAAATTGATAGTAGACAGTCCACTAGCGGGTATATTTTCACATTATTTGGGGTTGTGGTGAGTTAGATGAGTAGAAGGCAAAGCGTGGTAGCACTTTCTTCTATGGAGGCTGAGTACATGGCTCTTACTTATGCTGGAAAAGAGGCCATATGGTTACGGTGGTTGTGCTTAAAGCTTGGTTTTGAGCAAGGTGCCGTGGAGGTGAGATGCGACAATCAAGGAGCTATTTATTTAGCTAAGAATCCAGCGTTTTACTCACGTACAAAGCACATCGACATTCAATATTACTTTATCTGAGAGAAGGTGGAGAAGAAAGTGGTTCGGCTTGAAAAGATCGACACTGTGAAAAATAGTTGAGACTTCCTTACTAAAACCGTCACGGTTGCAAAATTTGAATGGTACTCTGCTGCGATTGGATTGAAGAGGAGTGATGTTGGAAAGGCTCTCATTTGCGCGAAGTATCCACCAAGTGGGAGAATGTTGAAGTTGGCAAATACTTCGGGGACCCTTGTTTCTCATACCAACTACGCTTACATGAGTTTAGGGAAATTGAAGTATGATCCGATGACATGTGACCCCTGTGCACGAAATGCGGGGATTCGAGAGTAGCGCTCTTGACACAGGGTTTCCGCTGATCGGACAGCGAGCCGAGGGTTCCGCTTGTTGGTGGGCGGGCGGGGGCTCGGGGGTAGCGCCCCCGAAACAACATTGGATTTGCTAGTTCGTTTGTTGTGGGATTAAAGAGATTCGGATAGGCTTGGACTTTGAGTCAATTTTAAGTCCTATATATATTGCACTCGTATGAGAGATCATTATAACGAGTAGCTGTGGTTGTAAACCTAAATCATAGTGGAATTTATTTGCAAGATGTAGCCACATTCAAGGGTGAATCTAGATAAACTCGTGCAGCATTTAATTTTCTTCTATTTTTTGCGTGATCATTCTGATTCGGTTTGCGATACAATCCCATCATGGAGATGATTACTACGTTTGCAGGTTTCAAGTGAGGACTGATGTTAAATAGTCGAGATCCGACTCGACTCAAGCTTGATTTCTTACAAATTTGAAACTTTGGCAGAATGTAGGTCACATATCTCGCCAACTTGAGTAGAATCGGAGTTTAACTGCTAAGTCGATCTTAATTCTCGAGCAGCATCCTAGTAACTCGACTCGTTTATGCTCTTTGACAGTCAACTGTTGTTGTCGATCTTAAGTTACTTTCCTGAGATGGTAATCTGTAACTTGGTAGAAACCTGGAGAGACGGAAGACGACTTTGCAAAAGCCGATACTGCCAAGCTCATGAAGCTAATCCTCACAAGCCGTGATCCAGGCCCACTTCGCATGCCTAAAGATAAAGGATTCTCGGAATTGACCAAACAATTCGAGCAGCACCAGATTGAGTTGCCCTCTTGGCTGACCGAGGACGACATCAACTACTTCGTCGCCGAATTCAGCCGGACCGGCTTCACCGGAGCTTTGAACTATTACCGTTGCTTGGACTTGTAAGTTTCTCTCTAATCTTGTGCTCTCTTATCGTTTGAACGCTGATAGAAAATTTGAATCACGTTGCCTTGTAAACGGTTTGGTTCGGTTCGGTTCTCTTGAAAAACCGAACCGAACCGAGCCGAACCGCTAGAGGTGTACCCTTGAACTGAACCAAATTTTGCTTGAACCAAATATGAACTGAACCGAAAAACCGATTTGGTTTGGTTCGGTTCAGTTTTCGGTTTCTTCTTCTTCTTCTTTTTTTAGCTTTTTATTCGCAGCTTGGTTTTCAGTTGTTTCTTCTTCTTTTTTTGTGTTTTCAGCACAAACAAACATGACCAGACCAAACCAAACTGATATGGCTTGAGAAAGGCCAAGAAAGGAGCTGCAAATCTTGAATGTTGTTCTTGTAAAGCTCACTGCAAACAAAAGAAAGAAAGCTCAATAAATGAACTGAATCAAGGATTAGAAATGCCCAGTGAAGCAACTGTTTCTAATAGGAATAAAATAGAGAGAACCATCACCCAACTTAGAAACAAATCTATTTATCCGAGGACGCTTAAGCAAGTCCACAGTACAAGCGCCACCATCAACCCGCAAACCAAGCATTACAAAAACTAATCCACAATACCCAGAAGATACAACGGCTAAACCCCGACTCCAAACTAAGACTGCAAGCAGAGGAGCTACGCAGCAAATCCTTGCAATTAAAGAGTCAGGAGAAATGTCAAAAATGGAACCACTTGCAAGAACCCAGAAGAATTATCGGCTCGATCAATAGAACCATTTTCGGTATCGAACCATTTTCGTATGCTACGGAACCCAACCACACAGAGCGAGCAGATCTAGACTCAAGCGTGCGAGAGAGAAAAGCAGCGACGGAAGTGCATAAATGAGCGCAAATCTGCGAGGGGAAGAGAGAGGGACAGAGAGCACTCGCCGAGAATGGAGGTCTTCTTCCTTGTTGAAAAGGGTTGGGATCGTGGCGGTGATTCATCGTTGCGGTAGAAAGTGAGGGGATTTGAGCCAGAGAGAGAGGGGATTCACTCTTTTAAGGTATAAACCGAAGTTATTTTTTCAGTTCGGTTCGAACCGAACCGAATCGAACCGAACTGATATGAACCGAACTGAAAAAAAAAATGGTTAGCTTTGATTATCCGAACCGAAACCGAACCGAAACCGAAATACACCAATTTTTCAGTTTAGTTCGGTTCGGTTCGTATCTCGGTTCGGTTTTTCTGTTCGGTTCTAACACCTCTAGCCTACATGGTGCGATAGAGCTCGAGTTGTGGTGAAAGTTCATAGGCTAGAAATATGAATGATTATAATGATGATAGTTGCATATGGTTACATGGTGTTGATACATCTTTACCAATCGTTGCTGCCATCACTAAATTGTTTTTCGATGGGACTACAAGGCATTTTTTCTTTGTGAAAACTTGCCGAGTCATATTAGTTTCATGCAACCACTGGGGTTTGCCTCAATAGCCATCCTTCTTACTTGGAAAGACGGAAATGGGGAATTCGAATTCCCGCCTTCTCATGAGGGATTAGAGATTGAAACGTGTAGTTTCGGACGTGGGTTTTGACTCTCACATTTTTCAAGAGACATAACAAAAGACTGAGAGTGAGGTGAGAGTTAGAATAGAATGGATAAAAAAAAAAAATTATTGGTTTCACGCATTCATTATGTAAGTTACGACGGATTTGGATTTCTCTGATAAGTTCAGTAGCGTGTCCGGGGAAAGAGTACGTTGACATTTCTCCGATGTTCGAGCAGATGCATTGATGAGGAGGAAAATGCTATAATAGTAGAATGTTTAGCGTAAACGGTGCTCGTAACAAAGACGCTAGCTAATTCATCTCATCTATTATCTAATATATATTATAGTAAAAGTGACTTTCAAACATTAAATGCATTCGATTTTAAGATTTTTTATTGACAAGTAAAAGTTCAAAGAAAACCTCTTAAGAACTCAATCTGAACATAATTATAACAGTATGATCAGATAGGTTTCAAACAATATTAAATTTTCATATAAGATGTATACGAAAAAGTAGGGAATGAGTTTTGGTAAACATAAATTTTTCAACAAATTCTGAAATATAGAATCCATTCGAAGCATGACAACCACACTAGCTAGTTCGTATTTGTGATGGATTGTTTCTGTCACACCCTTTTCAACATCTAAGTAGCTGTGTTCTCAAAGTGATACAAGCCAACGTTGTTCCATCGGAACGAAGATGGGCGCAAAGTAAATTACATGTTGCTACTTCAATCTTTTCCTTTTCTTAGGCATTGCAATCGAAAGTGATATCTTGAATCAATTTCGATCATTAAGATCTTCTCTATGTACGCAGCAGCAGTGAGTTATCGGCGCTGTGGGACAGAGTGCCGATCAGCGTGCCGACGAAATTCATAGTGGGGGACCTGGACCTCACCTATCACATCCTTGGCGTGAAGGAGCACATCCACGATGGCGGGTTCAACCGGGCGGTGCCCAACTTGGAAGAAGTGGTGGTGATGGAGGGAGTGGCTCATTTCCTCCAGCAAGAGAAGCCTCAGGAGGTCACTGCTCACATTCATGACTTCTTCAAGAAATTCTCATCCCCATGATCTATATTACTCTCTCCAAAAATTAAAGGAAGAAGCTGTTGTTTTTCCCCATTAATAAAGGAACAACCTGTTACTTTTTTGAATTGTCTTGTTTTTTTAATTTTTCTGTCGTTGGGTATCACAATGGAACAATATATTAAGTGATCTAACATACTAAAACCTGAGTATTTAAACAAATAAAGGAAAAATTACCAAAACAATCATAAATCTATTATTATCACAATTGTGCTAATTGAGTTCTAAACATTTTATATTTGTATCAATTTAGTCCATTTGGCCAGTTTTTAGGCATTAACATTGACTTGGGTGCCGGCTGTCTTGCGTGGCGTGACGTGCACTAATGCGGATAATTTTTAATAATTTTTCGAAATTTTATACTTTTTTTCCCTTTCTTTTGTTTTCCTCCCCTTATCTTGAACCTCTAGCTGATCGCCGAAAAGAAAATAAAAAAAATAATTTGAAAAACTATTAAAATATTATTAAAAATTATTCACTTTAGCGTCACTCGCACCACGTAGGATAGCTGGCATCTATATCAATGCAAGCCGGCCAAAATTGACTAGATTGACTAAATTGACACAAAAATAAAAATTTTATGACTTAATTGACACAAAAAATGGATTACGGAGTGAATTGACATAATTACAATATGTTTCAGACTGTTTTGGTAATTTTTCCAATAGATAAATATTTGACACTTGATGAAAATATGTTACATTACTAAATATGTTGATTTTGCATTTTAGTTTTGTTGACTTGCCATTCCTCTTTGGGCGCTCTTAATAATCATTTTGTTTCTCCATTTTTCTATTTTTCTTTTTTCGGGAACAGATTTAGATCAGAAATTTATTTGGTAGCGCAATTTCACTTTTATATTTTTTGAACAAATTTTTAGTCTAGATATAGATTTGGAACATAAATGAGAAGTAAAAATTTTCTACTTTTCTATTTTTGAAGCAAAAGGAGAAAAAAATTCTTCTTATCGCTAGCCCTCGCCTTCCGCTGCACACAGCCGCCGCTCGCTGCCTTCCACCACCGGCTATTTGCTGGCCATCGTGGCCCACCACCCCTCGCCTGGCGCCGGCCATTGATGAATGGAAAAGAGTATAAGAGAGAAAAATTTTGTGTCGTTATTAAATAAATTTCTATTCTAGAAAGGGAAATTTCGTGTCGTTATCAAATGCGTACTTCTATTTAGAAACTCGTCCATGTAATAAATTTTTTTTTCTGGCCAGAAATCTATTCCAGTTGCCACAGTAATCCTAAAACTTTTTGCTTTGTACTTTTAAATTCTAAGGCTTGTCATAGTCGATCACGATAGTTATTCTGTTAACTCTATTGCCTTTTCATAGATTGAAAGTTTATAACGCAACCTTTAGTATATTTCCCTTTACCATATGCGCAGGTGGCCCTGATGTAGCGCCGAATGGGCGTCGCATCAATAAAAAGACAGAAAATTAGAAGGAAAAGAAAATCTAAGTAAAAGAAAGAATAGACTCAAAAAGTTTGTGAAAATGTTGGTGTTGCCAACGCGAGCTGCCCTCGCTGATGGCAGCCGTCCTCTCTCTCGCTTTCTCTCTGTCAAGTGTAATCCCCCTTTTTTTTAAAGAAAAAATATATATTCTTTTGTAAATAGAAAATTATAAATAGTTTTGGCGTGAAAAAATAAAGAGAGAATTTTAATTTTGGGCTTCCGACGTGCCTACTGTCACTGCTGTAGGTTCAATGTTATAGCATTCCAAAGTAAAGAAAAAGTTTCAGGCCGTATATCTTGAGTCTAGAACCCTTAGGTAAATATATTACAGTTGACCAGTCATTGAAGGTAAAGTGAATGAAAGATAGGGAAAATATTCGTCCAAAGGTTAACTAAGGATTTTGGTTGAAATTTTAATCGAAGTTTTCTTTATCATTTTTTCGGTGATAAGAGAATTATGGGTCCTAGATTGGGCTTGCCCGAGGTGGTGACCTTAAATCTCACGATGCGGGCCTAGATTCAAGAGAGAGGGAGTGTGCATAGTGACCCAAGTTGACGAGGGTGAGAAGTGATCGCTGGGGCAAGAGAGTTAAGACAAAGAGCGACCCTCGGCGGACACTTAAAATGGCGAAGGGAGTAAAAATGAAACGAATTATCACAAAGCATGGAGAGAGCTTTCCTAAATTATGTGGAACTAAAATTAAATCACAAGATGTACCTTTTGATGTAAGTACTGGAACTTTAATATCAAACGCGTGTGAGAGCATTATTGGGTTGGGTAAAAATGCGTGCCTATACATTGAAAGACACGAATAATACATTGAGTAAGCATTATCGGGGTCCGACGACCCCTGCTTGCTGTCTCCCCACCCTCACCGGCCCCTCCCAGCGATGGTGGGGCGACAGCAGAGGGGAGGTTAAGCCCTCCCTCTTTGCCTATCCTCCTCCTCCATTTTTTTTAGGTTATTTTTAAGTTTTAATTTAAATAAAATCAGTATTAAAATAATAACAAAAAAAAACTATGCCATCGCTATGTATGATAGAAAAAATAATAAGAAATTATATCAGTATTTTTCATTAACCAATTGGACAGTATTAACTTTAGAACTCGATTGAATTAATTCGACAAGTTTTAGGATTTGATTGCAATTTTTGCTAATTTTAGAACTCAATTGTATTTTTGTGATAAATTTTTGGACTTTTAGTGAACATATCTAAAAAAAAAAGTTACAAATATGAGCATTCGATGGCAAACGGAATTTGAAAAAAAAAATGGGGATGGAAAAGATGAAAAGAAAAGAGAAAAAAGGAAAATCCACAAGATGACATATCTAAGATACATTTGAGATGCCTTTGTTTTAAGGGAAGTATTTTCTCGGAATCTGTTTGCCAGACTTTCATCCGTTTGGTTTGTTAAAAATGATTAATCAATTAAAATACTATTTAATCAAAGAAAATATTTATATACAAAATTAGGAAAGTGAATTTTTTAATTTAAGAAGGTGAAAATACTTTCCGGAATTGCTTCCCTTTAATTTTTTAATTTTTTATTCTTTTCTTTCTTTTTTATTTTTATTTTTTTATTTTAAAAAATAAAAAAATATTGAAAAATACGATTTTTTTTTTTTGGCCTGAGATAAAATCATGGGATTGAAATTATTTTCCAAATAAGATCCAAATACCATAAAATGTTTTCGATCACATATCACCTAACAAAGGAAAACTAACTATTTTCCTGGAAAATGATTTTCCTAAAAACATTTTTTAAAAACATTACATTTTTCGCGAAACAAATACACCCTTAAGATGCTAAACTTCATAACTTTGCAATCGAAATCCAAACTACAATAGCTAGTCTATTCTATTTGTATTAAATGAGTCACATTTTCCGTCATTCCTTATTGAAAAAGAAATTTCTTTATTATGTCTTTGGTTGTCGACTCATAAATATGGACTTCATCTACTTTTACAATGTGTTTGGGAGCAAAAATAGGAACCGGAGAAAATGCAGGCAAAGAAAATTGAAGTGAAGAAAGTGAAGGTGAAGTAAATTACAATGCAGCCAAATAAGTGTAATAATTTGTTCCCCAAATTCCCAAGTGATCCTAAGAGGATTGCATCAGTTGCACGTTTCAGGCGGCGAGGACTAATGTTGAATAGTAGAGATATGACTTGGCTCGGGCTTCATCTTTTAAAATATTGGAACTTTAATTTGTCGCCCGTAGTAAAACTCATATCAAAGGCCATGCTAGCTCGAGTTGAAGCTCGAAATTGAATTCTACGAGTCCAACGAAAATTTGAGAATAATACCGTATGAATGTTTTTGTAGAGACATAGTTTAGGTGTAAGAAAAATTTTAATTATTAGGCTTATATTCCTTAGGTAACGCCGAGAAAAAGCACAAATATGATGATTTAACCTGATACGTCTAATTGCCGAATAAATGACACTATTGGAACAACTCATGGATTAGAACATTTAGTTAGTTAGTAAGATCATATTAACGTGTAACACAAGACATATAATTTATCCGATTGAGAAAAACATTTCATCGAGTCAATAGCAATCAGTGAGCTGCGATCCCTCGTTTGATTTGCAAAATAAGTAAGAACGGATAAAATCCTCCTAATTAGAGGCTAGAGAGATCTTTCCTATCCACAATTCTCCAAATCTCAGCATAGCAGTTAATTTCTTTCTAATTTTTTTCCATTTTAGAAATAAATTTTCCTAATTTTCCTCTCCTCTTGTTCTGGCTATGTTCTCAACCCTTCAGCTCTCCTTTTAGGCTTCAACCCCCATCCCCCCCAACCCCAAAAAGAAAAAAAAAAAAAGGGAAAAAAGAAAATATACTCCCTTTCCTTTGAGGGGCCGGCCACCAACCCAAATACAGAACTTTCTTTTATGTCATCATGCAAGACAATTAAGTCAATAAATCAAACAATTTTTTTGAAGGCTTCACACGGCTTTCTATAGCCGAACTTTAATCGCGAGAAAGAAGATTCAATTTTTCTTGGCGGCTTTTGAAGAATTCGATCCCCGTGTAGTGTTCAGGAACGACTGACTGAAACTTACGAGTAAAAAGCTCCTCTGTTGCTAGTCGCTCGTTCCCAGCAACGGGACAAAGGGAAACGTCAACTTTTCCTTGTTCCACCGCCTTCTTCCTTCCTCCTCCTCCTCCTGATAAAGACTGAAGAATTTTGTTTTCGGTAGATCGATCAATCCAACGACGACCCTCCATTTTCTGGCTCGAACCCAAGCTCGCTCAGGCGGAGAAGGACGCAAGGGCACCCACCAGAGCCCCGTGGAAATGGAGAAGATAGAGCACGCGACGGTCCGCACCAACGGCATCGACATGCACGTCGCGTCGGTCGGCGACGGCCCCGTGGTCCTGTTCCTCCATGGCTTCCCCGACCTCTGGTACACGTGGCGCCACCAGATGCTGTCCCTCGCCTCCCTCGGGTACCGGGCCGTCGCCCCCGACCTCCGCGGCTACGGCGACACCGACGCGCCCCCGTCCGCGGCGTCGTACACGGCGTTCCACATCGTGGGCGACCTGGTGGGGCTACTGGACGCGCTCGGCGTCGAGCGCGTGTTCCTGGTGGGGCACGACTGGGGGGCGGCCATGGCGTGGTACTTTTGCCTGCTCAGGCCCGACAGGGTGAAGGCGCTGGTGAACACGAGCATCGTGTTTCACCCGAGGAATCCGGAGCGGAAGCCTATCGATTCGTTCAGGGCGTTGTTTGGCGATGATTACTACATCTGTCGGTTTCAGGTGAGTGAAAATTGGATTTGTGGTTGTGGGTTGGTTCTGTTTTGTTGACTTGATTGATTGATTGTGTTTATGTGGTGATTTTTGTGGGTTTTGGAATGTTTTAGCGATTCTGTCCTTTGCCTAATTGAGGCTGTGGATCAATGAAGCTGACTATCTTTGAACAGTGACCTGATAGCGAGGGAGTTCATGGCTCTGGTGTTTGTGGCTTCTGTTAAATCTGGGATAGACAACTTTTCCTTTTATTGGAAGCGGTTGTCTTAAGAAGAGAATTTTCTCTTAAATGGGGTCACCTTGAGTTTGCTGCGGCACCATTTGAGTTGATTTATAGGTGATACTACAAGAAATCCTTTCATTTGTTCTCATGTCCTGCCAATGAATCAGACATGAGAGATTTCCCTTTCTATCAGCTTAACCAACTGTGTTTTATGTGTTAAGTGCACGTGTGAGATGTGAATGCGGAGAACAATTTCGCATAAGATGCTCGGAGTGAAAAGGAGCAATATGATGCTCCCAGTTTAAGCTTTTTGACCTTCTTGGAACTCCCCTTTATCCAAGTGTTGGACTTCGCTTACCCCAGGATGAGCACTCTGGCCATAAAACTTGAGTTTTTCACCAATTTACAGTTATAGAACCAGAGCAAACATTGTTCTGAGCAAGTGATGTTGACTTATGTTTTTTGCTATTTAGTAACTTAAATTGAGTTTTAGATAGAATGCTGGAAGAAAGTGACCCGGTTGACGAAGTTGGATGTCCTCAGGACTCCTAGCAATGTAACTTACTAGACTATCCTGGGCTAAAAGGATCTGTGTTCTAGAACTGTACATGCAGTTAAGTGCTCCTTGGAAATTTTGCTTAGTGCAGAGAGAGGACATGGAATATCAATTTTAATAAGATCCTTCCCAGATCTTCTGTGGCGAGAAGGGTCTCCACTACAATACAAGTACACATCTTGAGCATGTTTTGCAAGTATCATATTCATGTTCTAACCGAACAACCTTAATTGTTGATTCGATTAGATTTTACATTTTACCTTTTTATTGCCCAAGTGCCACTTTAATCCTTTCAGGTGCTTCCTTAATTCCTCCCTTTATATGATTTGACGATTATATTTTCCATGCTCCTGAAAGGACTTACGATCTGTCTAGGAACCTGGAGAAGCTGAAGAAGACTTTGCACGAGCTGATATCACAAAACTTATGAAGCTATTTCTCACAAGCCGTAATCCAAAACCACCTTGTGTTCCAAAAGAAATAGGGTTTTCAGGTTTGGCCAGCTCTCGAGATAAATTGCCCCCCTGGTTGTCAGAGGAAGACATCAATTATTATGCCAGCAAATTCAGTCAGAAAGGCTTCACGGGAGGATTGAACTATTATCGAGCATTGAACTTGTAAGTTTCACCCTATTCAATTGGATTGGAGGCAGTTGTCTGTCAGATTGATAGTCGCAATATTATGAAAGAAGTGTAAGTATCTTCCCGGCTTGGGCTAGAAGGTTTGCCCAATAGATAGTATAATTTATAATGGCGTGGCTGAAGTCTAGTATTAACCCTTAATCAACAGTCCTGTTGAACGTGGTCCTCTCTTTTGCGTAATTTGGATCCAACGTTGCATTGTTCTCTTTGGAGGCTCTTCGCGAGTTGAGATATATCATCCTATGTGGTTTGCTGTAGAACTTGAGTTTAGACCTAGTGAAAAGTGAATTGCTATGTAACTAGCGAAGAGATGATACCTTTCTTGTTGCAGAACCTGGGAGCTGGCCGCGCCATGGACTGGAGTACAAATTAAAGTGCCAGTTAAATTTATTGTTGGGGACCTCGACACTACCTATCATATACCCGGTGTTAAAGAGTACATTCAGAATGGCGGGCTCAAGAAACTTGTGCCGTTCTTGCAAGAAGTAGTCGTGATGGAAGGAGTGGCTCATTTTCTCCAGCAAGAAAAGCCGGAGGAAGTTAGCAATCACATTTATGACTTCATCAAGAAATTTTGAGTTTTACGCCTTGGAAAAGTTTCTTTGAGGAAGGAGAGGTGAATAGTTTCATCTCAGTCTCCACAAAATAACTAGAACGTTTGCTGAGGATGGGCTTTGGTGTTTCAGTTGCTGCTTATTTTAGCCTGGTTCAGAGTTTATGTATTTTTCTCACTTGTATGATGTCGTTCTTGTTACGAGGACAAGAGAAGTGAAATGATAGGATCTGCACTTTGTCAAGCTACTTATTATGAACACCCCGTAAGTAGAGATGGTCAAGAATTAAACTCCTTGATTCCATACACGAACTCACACGGTTTCATCTTTTCATGCTTCGCACTAAAAGCACGCCCCGATCACATTAAGTTGGGCATAAGGATATTACTAGAGTCCAGTACTATCATTTTCTTGAGTGCCATAACATTTTTTTTTTTTGATCACTTGAAGTCCTTTATTTTTAGAAAATGTTCACCATAAATGCTATGTCATGTCGGATTGGTGGCATTTCATGTCGCACGAGTAATTGAAAAAAAGTTATCGCACTAAAATGAATGTTTTTTAGAAGCCATGGCATTAAAGTGATCCAAAAAAAAATTATGATGCTCAAGATGAGTGTCTAATAAAAGTTATGACACTTGTGTAATGTCTTTTTCCCCCATTAAGTTGCTAGGACAGTGGGAAGTGGTGTTATTTTGAGGCATGATGGTCCCTTGATTCTTATTTTGTGGTTCAAGGCAGCCTTTGTTGTATATTAACTTCATATATTAGGGGCAAATGAGCAGCTTTCCAAAATATTCAGGATGCAAACTGAAGTTAAAACGAAGAGGTGTGGAATTTGTCTCTGTGTAATAAGTTAATTGGGAGTTGTTCTTGTAAATTTTGTCTCCTCAATTTTTCAGACCGATTGTGATTGTTAGTAGAATGGCATGTGTTCGCTGGATGACAAAGATTTGGTGGGGTACATTATGAGATAAAGTTGCTCGCTTCATGGCCTTATACAAGATAAGATCTACCCTAGGCACTTTCTTAAGAAAAGAGTCTAACTTTGTATGTTTTTACTGGCCATCTTATCCCTTTTTTTTTCTCACTCCTCTCTTCTATATACATGTGTGTGCAGTGCTCACAGGGATCGAACTCTAGACTTGGTATTCTCTGGTCTCACCTCTTAATCCCTTTACTAGTAGGGCCACGTGCTTGTTGGCAGCCATTTTGTCCCCGAATGAACCTCTAATGATCGATGTTTAAAGTCGAGAGTGCGTCTGAGAAAGAACGGTCATTCCAACGTGCGCATATATGTAGGGGGAATAAGGTGGGCTTCTTCATTGGGCCTCAAGCTGGGAGCAATCTAGCAAAGCCAGTCGCTGAGCCTCGGACGTAAGTCCGCATTTTGGGCTTTCTATTGGACATTGCGAGGCCCTTTTATAATAAAGATTAATTACGTCTCCGTATATGGCAAGTGTTAGTATACGACATCTATCTACTCAAGATCAAGAGGACGACATGAACCCTCATGTTCATGCATTCCTCTGGCAACTGGCAAGAATAGGAGGATAATCGCCGCATGCAGGTGTCAAAGCGATCTCAGACGTGGCACGAGCATGTGTGCTCTGAGGAAATTTTGCCAAAAAACGAATCTGCAACTCGACTGCTCTGCCTCAGATCATACTGCCCAAAACGATCCAGAGTACTATGATGCAGTCGATGACAATTGTGTGATCCGTGAAGCGAATGAAACGAAAATCTCCACGCCCTCTCCATCGCAGTTCCCGGTCATCGAACTTTCATAAGCCTTCCTCGTCGATTCTTTCCAAGCCAAGAATCGTCAATCTTCGGCCATCGGAATGCATGTCTCGGACCGAGTCTCTTTGCGCGACCACCTTCTTCTTTTTCTGGGTTGCCATCCTCTCGGTACCTGTCGCCTCCTCCAATGGCAAGAAGCGTTCGCCGTCGGCGTACGAGGTGCTCCAGTCGTACGGGTTCCCGGTTGGCCTCCTCCCGAACGGCATAACGGGGTACGAGCTGGACAAGGCCACGGGCGAGTTCACGGCGAGCCTGAACGGGACGTGCAGCTTCACGCTCGAGAACTCGTACCAGCTCAAGTACGAGCGGAGGATCGAGGGGGTGATCGAGAGGGAGATGCTGAGATGGCTGAAGGGGGTGAGCGTGAAGGTGACGGTGGTGTGGCTGAGCATCGTGGCGGTGGTGCGGCAGGGGGGCAAGCTGGAGTTCTCCATCGGGGTCACGTCGGCGCGATTCCCGGTGGATAACATCACCGAGTGCCCTCGGGGTGCCCTGTGATGCCACGGCGAGTTCAGGGCTTCCTCTTCTTCTTCTTTGTCGTCTTCGTAGGTGTGTTCGAGGTTTGAGTCCGGAAGCAAACAATGGATGCACGTCCCGTCGTTGAAGTCTCTCTTGTAATTTCGTTGCATCAACTTGTTCGGTTTTGTGATACGTGCGCTGTGACTAAACGAGCTAATGGTGCGTATTCGGAGAAGTAGCATTTGAAGCCCAGAAACAGAGGATTTCTAGTAATATAACCATTAATCAATCGAATCATGGCGTACGTCCGATGTTCTGTATTAATCTAGGAAGGATCGAACAAAAATTCATCGCCAACAACCAGTGAGCGCGACTCTTTCTTCATGCGAACGAAACGATAACGGAGCCTCATTCACACGTATCTGCCAAACCCCACTCGTAAAAATCATTCCTTCTGCCTCAAGAGCTCTGCTCGCAGCTCAGCCACGTCGATCTCCTCGATGCTGTTCTCGGGTCTGTAATACCCTGTTCTCGGGTCGGGTGCCCAGGAAACCTGCCCGTCCGACCTCGCCACCTCCTCCTCCTCCCCTGTTTTCTTCACCGCCGCAGCACCGTTCCTCGTGGCGCCACCGGCTTTTTGCCACTTGGGGCATCGCACCTCGCGCCGCCGCCAAATACCCGCGCCTGTAATTTCGAGAACATTAAGCGCGGATCGGGTCACTGACTGGAATGGGGTTTGTTCGGGAGATGGAAGGGGGACGCATGGGACGCGCGCGGTTTACCTGGCAACGGTGTTGGAGATTGCGTCGGCGGCGAGATCGGAGAGAAGCTTGGCGCTCGAGAAAGATCGAGCCATGAAAGGGCAAAGATTCTGAAAATCCTAAAGAAACCTTCGCTTATTCGATGAAAATCTTTCCTCTCTCGATCCCTCCTCCTCCTTCTCCTCCTCCTCCTTCTTCTTCTTCTTTCTGTGACGATGACACAAGGATGTGCGTGGCAGATTTTTTTATAGGGCCGAGACAGACGAGAGAATGGAGATCAAAAGGGACCAGGTCAAAAGCAGGCCTTTGCGGCGAACCATCTGTGTCTACAAAACAAAGCTCATCGTGCGTTTACGCGTCAACGACGCTCTTCCGGAGCATTCGTTCTTGACTGGTCAAGCGACTTTCTTCCCAGGGTCTCTCGGACAGAGGATCGGCCATATGGGCAAATCCTTGATTGATTATGATCTAATTCTAAACTGAATTGCTCCCGGCATATGAACTAACTGGGCAACGCGAGGTTATGATTCGTGGCCATGTTTGTTGGGTGTTGGTCCGGTGAGAGAGATACTGATGAATGATAGTATAAGAAGATGGAGGTGTGCGTGACTTTATGGGCTGGTTGGTGTTGAGCTGACAAGCCTTGGCATTGTCGGTAAAGATTAGTAAGAAAAGTGGGCGAAGGGGAATCTGATGGCATTGCAATGATGACAAGAAGATAAGGCTCACTGGAATTTGAAGTTGCGGGACATACGACGATGGTAGATTAAGGGAGAAAAACGGAGCCACCTTCCCATGGATGATCCCTTTTTCGATTTTCTTTTTTCGTTTTTTCCTCTCACGCATGCATACTGAAGTCCTTGGAGAATTGCCGAGGAACTCGTGAGGCCCCTGGATCTGGGTGATGCCGTCAGTGTGCGGTATGAAGAAGATGGTGTCGTTGACGGTGGTTAAGAGCGATGAATTTCTTTGAGGCAGTCTTCTCATTATTTATATTATATCCGGACATTTACCAAGTACTAAATATCATGTTATAAATCCCATCGGTATCCAATTCGAACTTTATCCTATCCTACCTTATTCTATTCGGAAAAAAAAAAAAAAAAGAAATCCCAATGATCAAACGTAGTCTAAAGGTCTGGGGTGGGACCACCCGGACAAGAAAATACCAGTAATTTACCAAAGACGGTCTTTTGATTGGACGGGCTTCTCATTTGGGCATTGAAGGGGGTTCTAGATTAGCGAAGGCCGATTGGACGAGGACTGGGGGGTGGGGTTCGTAGGCCCAAATCTACGGCCCAAATCGAAACCTCCGCGTCTCGTCTCGTCTCGTCGACATCTCACCTCAGGCCACCACGCACCAGGCAAGAACCATAAACCCTCGACGATTCTGAAGCTCGGGCCAGTATGCCTTCGCACTGCTGTGACTGATCCCTCTCTCTTCGCTCCTCCGTCCGTGCTCGAAAATCCGACACAGGTTCGCCTCCGACAACTCTCCCCGCCAGAGCTCGGAACCGGAACCAGCGAGGGAAGAGCACGATGGCGGAGGCCAACAGCAACAGCGAAGTCTCTCCCAACATGACCATTTACATCAACAACCTCAACGAGAAAATCAAAATCGACGGTACGTACGGGCGAACACGGGCCTTGGGAGGGGCTGAGCTCGCGCGCCCCTTTGTTTATTCGGCGTCCCGCTGTGTTGAATTGAGCGATCTTGTCTCTTCGTGGGTTCTTTTTGCAGAGCTGAAGAAGTCGCTGAGGGCGGTGTTCTCGCAATTCGGGGAGATATTGGAGGTTCTGGCGTTCAAGACCCTGAAGCACAAGGGTCAAGCTTGGGTTATCTTCAAGGAAGTCCAATCCGCCACCAGTGCCCTAAGGCAAATGCAGGACTTCCCCTTTTATGATAAGCCCATGGTAAGCCTTGGCCCTTTGGTTTTGAGGAGAGGCTCTTCACGAAGATCTGTCCTTATCACTGTGCGTCACTCTGATCCTCTTGTTTTATGGCGCGATATGCCGTTTTATTTTTGTGCTTGCTGCTACTATGAGGAGTAGCAAATTTGTTTTGATTTGCGGGGGGAAACATATTATACAATTGCTTCTTTGATCTTTGCTCGATCGAATCAGAATCTCTTAGGCTTATTTGAATCCGGGTCATTGTCGCCAAAGATGACGGGTATGTCAATGCTGAGAAAGTAGTGGGATCAGCATCGTCTCTTTGGTTTGATATCCTACTCATGTTTTGTCATCCAAAAGGAACTTCATGTCTCTGTCTAGAAATCCTACTAAGTAACTCTGGATGAGTCTAATTCCCTTTTTCCCTGACAAAGAAGTTACACACTGGAACATGTTCAGCGGCAGAGGCAGTTGGTATTGGTGATAATCATAAACACTCATGGGAGCTTATTGTTTTGCTGCTTGCATGCATGAAACAGGCAACTAAACTACAGCATTAGGGCTATCTGACATGATATTGGATAAATAGACACATAGGGCCTAATTGCGAATATTGAGTTGCAATTCCCTGAACTGTCTTGCCCCATGGATGGATCAGATGACAGTTGCAAATCCTAAATGCTGGTTTTCCTTTTAAATTTGGTGTGATTTCCGACAGTCAGTTTTGCTGTTTATCCCCTTTGTTGCAGTTGCTGCACTAGTAGCAACTTGCTGTCTGTGCTTCTTCGTTTACAAGGACATCCAAGTCTTTTACCGGTGGATTCCGTTTTAATATCTTATAGAAAATATAAACAGGAAGAAAAAGTTGGCTTTATGTGCAGAAGTTATTACTAGCTGCCATTGCAGAACTCTAATTGGCTGCTGTAACTTTCATATGGTGCTGTTCTTATGGCATGCGAACCTTATTGAATTTCAAGAATACTGAAATATGATTGATGACTGGTACTATGCCATCTTCTCTCTTGTACTTTTCTGCGATAGCGCAACTGTAGCTTCATACTATAATTAAGCACAACAGAGGACGGGACAAAAGCAAACTTCATTTCTTGATCAGATACAAAAACTGATAGCTTTGACCCTTTAATTTGGCTATTGCTTATATTTTCACCCGGAGAGATTTTACATGTATCTTCAGTATTTTAGAGAGCCATCTAGTTATTTAAGGGCGTGGTTGGATAGGCTTATATTTTTACCATTTGCTTAATCTAAATCTTGCAGCGGACGCGGTTTGACTTTATCTTGGCTCAAAGCTGGAAACTTTTGCAATATGCAAATGCTGACACATACATTTATTTATAATTACTTTAAAATTTGTATAGTATTTACATTTTTGCTTGAAAATGAAAAGTTGCTACTTACTTTTGAAAAAAACATAAACAAATAGGCCCTAAGTCTAAAGATCATTCTTTCCAGTGATTATTGTTATTAATGAGCTATATAGCTATCCCTTTTCATATACTATCCGGTTTCTTTGTGCAAATATTTTCTTTTGTTCCCCCCTTTTGGACATAACTGGCAATCATTATGATGCTAATCATGTTGCTCTTGTGGAAAACCACTGACAGTGGTCACTGTTTGGTTTTCTGGTTTCCTATCATTCTGTTCCGGTCCTGTACTTTCAGTTTTGAGTTCGTCGAGATTAGTTGCCTGTTTGATATTGAAGTTGTCTTTATATTTGGGACTTCTATGTGCTTGTTTAAGTCGACAGTGATGGATATATTTTAATTGAACAGAGAATACAATATGCAAAGACGAAATCAGACATAATTGCAAAGGCTGATGGTACCTTTGTTCCTCGTGAAAAACGAAAGAGACACGAGGAGAAAGGTACGCTACTTTTTCATGCATGCATGATGTGATTATTTGAAGGTAGCCTTTGGCAATTAAGATTTCGGAGCCCAGCTTACCGTGCCTTTTTGTTGCTACCTGTATGGTGCATGCTAAATTTTATGTTTGTAATTTGATTTCTTTCTTGTGACCTGAAACTTCGGTTTTGATACAGGTAAAAAACGAAAGGATCAACATGATGCTAATCAAGCTGGAGTTGGTGTGAATCCTGCTTATGCTGGTGCTTATGGTGCTATGCCTCCTGTAAGCATTTTTTCTATTTCATGAGGATCTTGCTGCTTTTTCTGTGAAATTTATTTGAGTAAGATGATTAACACTGTGAAGTGCCCAGCTTTTTTCCGTGTTCATTGTACATAAATTTTAAAACCAGAACAGGATGAGCTATAGGAGGAAGTTGGGAATTCTGCTGCTTGTCTAACCTCTAGCCAGCTGAGATAATGTTGGCCCTCTTTTAGTTGATTTTGTTCTAGTTGATCATCATAAGTGCATTTCCAATTTAACTTTTTGGAAAATCAGTGAAAACCTTTTGCTTCTGCTTAATCCTCTATTGTAGGAAACTCTAATGGTCGCACTGTCGTTAATTTCTCAAGCTCTGTGTACATGTTTCCTTTATAAATTTCTCAATTACAGACGTGAAACGAAAATCTAGTTTAGAAATTATCACATGCATCTTCCACTCAGTGGGAGTGACATCCTTCCCCTTCAAGTTCTGTACTATCCAACTGAGCTCATGGTTCTACTTGTAGTCTTTATGCTAATTTTTGGATTATGCTTTGTTTATGGCTGTAATACTTCTCTGGGGTGACTCAAGAGTATTTGAGCCCTGTTCGGAACATTACTTTGGCTCAAAATGCTTTCTTAAAGCTATTTTCTTTACCGCGCATGAACAACTAAATGGCCAGTCATTATAAACCCGCCGAGTAGTGGCAGGACAATACCAATTTTTTATTTTCATTTTATTGGTTAAATGCTGAACCTTTGTAAGCAAAATCCCACTTCCTTAATTATTTAGAAATGAGCTATAAGTCAACTTTAATTGGATTTGTTAATATTTCAGCTGTTTAGATTTTCATCTAGTGATCAATTTTAATCGATGGAACTTGTCTTGAAAGCTAAATACAGTTACCTCCCATTCAGTTGCTTATCCTCGAGTTCCTAACCGACAATTCTATCTCTTGAATGATGCAGCTATCACAAGTACCGTATCCAGGAGGTGCAAAAGTTCCAGAAGCTCCAGCTCCGCCAAATAACATACTTTTTGTTCAGAATCTTCCTCATGAGACGACTCCGATGATGTTGCAAATGCTCTTTCTTCAATACCCTGGTTTTAAGGAAGTAAGGATGGTGGAAACGAAGCCGGGGATCGCATTCGTTGAGTACGGTGACGAGATGCAATCAACGGTTGCAATGCAGGCGCTTCAAGGTTTCAAATTAACCTCGCAAAACCCAATGTTGATCACTTACGCAAAGAAATAGAGGGCCGACTTCTCACTGCTTCTTTCTGCGATAATGCATCTTGTAAGAAGAACCCTTAATGTAGTTCGGCTAATCTATCTTTAGGGTTTGTGAATTACTGTCTGATAGGATGTCTGGCATTCTTGTATTACTGTAGATTTTTTCTCTTTCTGATGTTCTTTTCATTTATGCAAGATCATTTTGAGGGAACTGATTCAAGTTATTCGGATCAATGGTTTTGAGCTATCAAACGTCTAGGAACTCTTATACAATGGGCCTGCTCTAATTTATGTAGATTGCATTTGCTACTTATATCAAGTTGCCATGCTACCTTTCTCTGTCTTTATGGAAGATCAAGAAGGCATTTTGTGCACCGGAAAAAATCATAGGCAGGCCACCTTCGTCTGCCAAAGCCTTTTTTTTTGTGCTTCATGTTCCTAAATGTAAGAGCCCTACGAGCATTTAGACAACCTTCGTCTGCCAAAGCCTTTTTGTCGTGCTTCATGTTCCTAAATGTAAGAGCCCTACGAGCATTTAGACACATGAAACGGTCCATGTATTCAGGGTCTGGGCTGATTGCACAACTTCACCGGGGACGAGAAAAATTGTGGAAGGCTCGTGATTTTGGGCGCTTCTACAAGGCAAGTAGATCATTGAGATGCGCCACAGTTGCCCTTTCTCGATTTCCCCTTGCTGTCGGGATTTGGAAATTTCGCGTAGATGCTTAGGACGGAAAAATGTGGACAACGGATTAAATTTGAGGATTGCGGTTTGCGGCCGAGTGAGGGTTCCAACTGCGTGCGAAGATGAATATTTGTGATGTCGCATGATGTTGACTGCGCTCATCGTAACGGGGATATGCGTTACCTAAACTTTTTGCTAGAAAGAAACGCAGTGAGAAAAAAACACAATCTTGTTAACTAGTATTTTAGGTGCTAATTGGTAGTAGCGCAATCGGCATTTATCGATTCTTTAAAATTGAAAAGAGATGATTAAATAATTTTACAGTTTTCAATGATTGACTAACTTATAATTAGTCCATTGAAAATCAAATCATTTTTTATAGCACCCTTTTATTAATTGCGAATTGCTATAGGTTCCCTAAACAAGAGTCCTCTCTGCGGAGGCCCGGCCCGAGCAATTCAGGCTCGACCGGTTCAACTCGCTCGCCTCCAAGAATCGGTCCGAAGCATAATTAAACCCACCCACCGGTCCAGTAAAATCTGTGTTCCGTAAGGGAGGGAGACGCCAATTCGCCGCCAAATCACTCGCACATAGCAGGGCCGCCCCCCTTACCGCCGCTCCGAAGCCTCTCCATCGTGGTGGAGAAGAAGATGAAGAGCCGCGGCTCGGAGAGACCGAGCAAGAAGCGCAAGCAGCAATCCATGTCCAAAACCCTACCTAAGGACAAGAACCACAAGAAGAAGCAGCACATGGACAATAGGAAGAGGACCGGACCTCGCTTGCCGAACGCACTGAGGAAGGAGCTCGAGCGGCTAAACCCTAGCCGTCCGTCGGACAGCGAAGGCGAGGAGATCGATTCCGACGAGGCGGAGTTGGGCAACGGCCGCGACGTGTACGAGTACGAGGAGGAGGCGCCCCAGGAAGAGTCCGGGAGGAACCGCAGGTTCGATCCGGTGGACAATCTGGAGTACGAGTTGCCTGACGAGTTCGAGGTGATTGAAATTTGTTCGCTCTCGGTTTTCTTATGGCGGAAGCGAATTGGCCATCCTTGAGTTGATGCAGTTCCTGCTTAGCTTTGCTGGTGCTGGGGTCAACTTGTTCTCCGTGATATGAACTGTTGGGAGTTCTGTTAGTTTGGAAATAAATTGGTCGTTCCTTTTGCTTTTTGTTGGTTTAGAAGCGAATTTAGTTGGCAATGCTTGGACCTTTGAGGAGTTTAGGGTTTACCTGAGGTTTTGGTTTGCTCTAGAACGTGATTTATTCGAGTGCTGATGTGGAAACTGTTCCGTCAGGTGTTTTGGTCATTGCTAAAGTAGGATTTCTCTCTTCAAACTTTTTCCTCCTGCAGGACGAGAATATTTCATCTGATGATGACGAGGATGTTGGCCGCAGTGATGGGGCAGATCCATCCAATGCCGAGGCTGAAGATGAAGATGAAGGAAGGCACATCAGAATGTTGCAGGAGATCACTGGAATGCCAAGTGAGACATTTCAGGGTAATGGCTTTCTCTCTTCCTCTTACTTTTTGGCAGTGAAGTGGATCTCCCATGACTGAAAATTTAAACGTGCATGGCCGCGTGATTAGATGGTTACGATTATGGCATTTTCATGGCTTAGTCAATATGCTTGTATGTTGTATACTCCAGTGTTCGATCTTCATTACTTAAAAAGTTTAGCGACAATGAAGTTGATGTGCAGTGAATGTTATTTCTCAGGCAAGAAGAGGAAAAAGGGTGATCTTGTTGTGTCAGAGGCATATCCGGAGTCCGAGTTCAATCCCAGCCATGATGTGGGGGATGGTGATGGCCGCATTACCATTCAAGATCTTCTTGACCCTCTTCATGGAAAAGCTGGTTATAGCAAGCTTAGAAAGAGGACATCTCAGATGGAAAAAAAACCTATGTCTATTCAAGCTCCACTTCCCAAGCCATATAGAGAGAAGTTAGAGAGGAAGGCTGCATACGAACAGTCAAAGAAAGACATAACAAAGTGGGAACCTTTGGTAAAGAGGAACAGGGAGGCACCCACTGTATATTTTGATCAGGACGTAGACTTGGGGTTTTCAACTGTTGGGGCAATAGCTTCTGAATTTGAACCAAGAACTGAGTTTGAGAAAAAAATCGCTTCATTAGTTCATGACGACAAGGTTAAAGAAGCACACGAAAAAGATGGTGCCAGGCTTCTTGAATTAAACAAGGTATTTTTTTTTATTAAGGTTTGCTATTTTGTTGTAATCTTGATTTTTAATTACTTTTGTCCCGCAGTTTGATTCCTGCAGTCCTTCCGATGATTCATAATTTTCCACTGTATTTACAAGTCTTGGACTTGTGTGTTTTCTTCCGGAATGGCTGTTTGTTTAGCAAGTTGATGCCATCAAGGATCATTGTGTAGTCTTCCGAAGGAGGCTTCTTGGGTAGCTAATCCTAATTTTTAATATACGTAGACATTATTGGTAAATACTATTTTTCTCCCAAACTAAGCTCCTAAAGAAACCATCATTAGATTCAGGAGAAAGGGGTGATAAGTTGTGGAAAGTTTCTGTAGCACTGTTCATTAGTAAACAATTTGGTTGTTAAAATGTTGTGGTGGTGGCATTCCCCTCACCTAGAACTGAATAGATTGCTTCTATAACATACTTATTTTTAGATGTAATTTTCCAGTCAGTAGGATGTCTGTGATTTGGTTTATGTATGTGCTTTCATATACCAATGGTCATGCTTGTAGGTATGCAGTTGCAGGATACGACAAACTCTCTATGCTTTCGATCTTTTACTTCTTAGATTGACTTTATTAGTTGCTTTCAAGTAGTGATTTATTCATTTGGTAAACATTGCATTGAATTGAAATTCTCTCTGCCAAAATATTGTTTTCCAGACATCAATTGAAGATGAAAAGGAACGAAGGGATCGTATCGCTAAAATGCGCAGCCTTCTTTTTCGCCATGAGATAAAGCAAAAGCATATAAAGAAGATTAAATCAAAAACTTATCATCGATTAATGAAGAAGGATAGACTGAAAGCTACTTCTTCACAAATTGAAATGGATCCAGAAGCTGCTAAAGAGCAGGCAATGAAGCAAGAGTTCAAACGGGCAGAGGTAATTTAATCACAAAACAAGCAGGAAGAGATTCTTCCAAGTAAACTACAGAAATATCTGACTCGTGTGAGCTGTGACATCTGCTAATTTGGTACAGGAACGTATGACTTTAAAGCACAAAAACAGTTCAAATTGGGCAAAGCGCATTTTGCAGCGTGGTTTGACTACCCAAGACGACGGTACTCGTGCAGCAATTGCAGAACAGCTTCACCAACATGCGTTGTTGACCAGGAAAATGAACTCCATGAAGGACAGTAGCAGTAGTGAGGAGAGTAGTGATGAGGATGATGGTGATGAAAATTCTGTGGGCTCAGATGAAGATAAAGACTCCAATTTGTTGGCCAAAGCAAAGGAGAAGACACTCAAAGTATTCGAGGAAGATGACGAAATTCCCAACACTGGAGTCCTTTCTTTACCTTTTATGGTAATATCTTTAATTCAATCTTTTTTCTATTTGAAGAATAAGAAGCATGAGCCTTTTCAGTTGCATGCAGAGAAGAGAAATCTAATAAGTAGGTTATTTTTCTTAATGTCTCTTGAAGCGTGCAATTGTTATTAGCTTTCCATGCTAATACAAGATGCTGAGGAGAGTCTGATGCCCCTTTACATTATGGTTTCATGGTTTCAATGTGGAAATAGTTTTTCCCCAAATACCCAAGAGTGAGGCTTTTTGGATGTATGTTCTTGAGAGTAGTCTGATGCTCTTGAATAATCTTCATTGTTTAGGCACGCGGACTGAAGAAAAAAAGAGATGCAGCTGTAGAAGAAGCGAGACTTGCTCTTCAAGAGTATGAATCATCATCAAAGCAGATGGAGGATTCACAGGGAGTAGAAGATACTAAAGCAAATTCTGGGAAAGGTAGAATGGTATTCGGTGCAGTTAAGCGGCAGGCCCCCGGAGCAAACAAGGTTAACAAATCAGAAAGAACTTATGATGATGGTGATAGCGAAGACGACATGGAGACCAGAGAAAATATCGACGGTGGGAGCCGCTCTGGGAATGACATGCAGAATGAAGTTCAAAATGGTTCTACTGTACTTCACCCTGACTCCGATACGCATGATCATTCTGTCTTCAAGGTGGATTTGAACTTCTTTTTTTCTGCTTAAAGGTGCTCCTCTTTTCTGTATATCTGATGTGCTCCACAAATTCATATTTTCAGAGCTTTGATGATATTGTAAAGAACTCTGGTGCCAAGACAACATATGAAGTTGCTATATTTGCATCAGATGGATGGAGAAAGGTTATGTAGTAGTTGAAAAAATTTCATTGAGCTATTCTTTGGAGTGGACCAAATTTCATGCTAACCCTTTTGGCGTGATGTGCAGATGACAGGCAGCAATAAAGTAGACTCTGCTATGGAAAAGAAGCAAGATTTTTTGGAACCTGCTTCCCAGAAGAAAGATTTGGAGGTTTGTGGAAGGGCCCTCACCCCCTCTCTACCTGCTCTCTCTCTCTCTCTCTCAAGACTAATGAATGAGCTTATGTAACTCTCTGTACAGGAAGAGAGTGGGGATAGTGACACTGAGAGTGAAGGACAGATGGTAGATGGAATATTGTCTTCTGGCCCAACACAATCGTATGAACTTCCTTCACAAGCAGAGCTTATTCGCCGTGCTTTTGCCGGGGATGATGTGGAAGAAGATTTTGAGAAAGACAAAATGGAGATTCTGAACGAGGAAAATCCTGAACCCGAGAAACCCATTTTACTTCCAGGTTGGGGCCAGTGGACCCATATCCAGCAAAAGAAAGGGTTGCCTTCTTGGATGTTGAGAGAGCATGAAAATGCCAAGAAGAAGAGGGAAGATGCCCTTAAAAAGAGAAAGGACGCACATCTCAAGAACGTTATTATATCTGAAAAAGTAGATAAAAAGGTTAGTTTCTTTAGTGTTTGCCTCATACTCATTTGTTTACTTCCAGATCATTTTCTTGTTTGCTATTATAACCAGCAGGCAGCAGCAGAATATGTGGCTTCATGTCAGAGGCATAGAATCTAATGGATGTATATAGTGTTATTATCTGGTTTTGAAATTCAGGGGTGCTTCGTGTCAGACTCATGTAAGCGGATGTGTTCTTTGCTTGTTTGGCAGGCTGAGAAGCTACACACAAAATCATTGCCTTTTCCTTTCACCTCTAAGGACGTTTTTGAACAGAGTATTCGCATGCCCATCGGCCCTGAATTTAACCCAGCAACAACAATTGGAGCTCTTAATCGCCCTGAGGTATGTGTCTGGCCGCACCTCCCATACAGTTTATTTTCTTCAGAGAACTTTTCCTCTCTATAAGTGAGCAGTCGAGTTTAAACTGAGCGAAAAGAGGACCGAATTTAATACGTGGTGTCACAAAAAGGATGACGTGCTCATCTAGTGGAATGGACTGGTTTCTCCTTAATTCCCACTGTGAACACACGCATGTAATGGGAACGTGCTTTTTTCTTTCCCTCTCACACGGTCAGTTGTTGACTGCTTGTGCAGGTGGTGAAGAAATCAGGGACAATCATAAAGCCCATCAAGTTTGAGGAGGTGAATCCTCATGAAAAGGCAGAGTATGGGAATGAACAGAAGCATTTGAGCAAGAGGAAAAAAGTTGGCAAGAGCAATAACAAGAACAGAGCTAAGGCAAAAAATTGATAGGAAATGCTGTTTAGTTTCTTCCTTTATGGTTTTGATGATTATTTATTCACCCATTCTTGATGTAATTCCAGTTTTGAGAGCAGGAGAGGCTCAACGAAGCCTTTCCCGAGGGAAAGCTAAGTTTTAGTTTTCCACTGAGAAGCGATAGCGACATTTTTTTTTATAGCCACTGGGTATCCTTGTTTGTTCTGTATCTTATGATTTCTTACATGGGCATAACAGCGAGCATCTTTTAAATTCTGCACTTCTATTTCGTTAGCAGGTATCTTCTAAAAGTGTTCCCATTAAATCCACTGTCCTCTGGAGTAGAGATTGCGAGGTGTGGATGAAATTCATATTTTAGCCAATATTAATTAGACTAAGCAAAGAACGAATTCGGCAATAGAAAAAGAAAAGGCGCATATTGCTGGGGTCGGCAGAGGGAGGCTATCGCGATGGTGGTTGCTGCTCTCGGCGAGCCCTCTCCTCTCTATCTCCTCGTGATCTGTAGTTCTCCCTTCTTCGCTTTCTCTCTATCTATGACCGTCTTGCGGTGGTCGTGGTCCTCTATACTCTGGCGAAGGTACGGCGATCATCTCTTCGCCGTCCAACCGCTAGTTAGTCCTCGACTAGCTTGGCAAGAACTTTTTCCTTTCAATTATTTTTAAGGGAAATGTTCTGATATCTTCACATCTCAATCTCACATATTCTACTATTAACATCCCAACTTGCATTTAACATTCTATCCCATCGATATAGATATGTGGAGCCCTCCAGTCTGTCGAGTTCAACTGATTGACTCGACACCAACGGAGCTCGATCAAAAGTCGATGCTGGCCATAGTCAAGAAGAGAGAGATGCATATAACATAGCGAGAGAGAGAGACACACACAATGGGCTCAATTGGGATAGGTGGCGGCAATACTTTGGTCGGGATAGGTGGTGGGAGCCCGAGAGAGAGAGAGAGCGAGAAAGGATGAGGAAAAAGCACGAACGGTTTAGGGTATGGACGAGTTTGAAGATCAATTGGTGTTGTCGGATTTGAGAATTTTGTTTTGAGATGTAAATTGTAGATTTTCAAAAAATTCAGGATACAAATTGATATCGGAATTCGGGACGCAAGTGGATATTGAAATAAAAAGTGGGAGACAGTTTTTGAATTCTTTTCATTTTCTTTACGCTGTTTTCTTGGTTCAGGCCGTCTTTTTCACAGTCAATCATCTCCCTCGCCCTCTCCCGCTCTCCTCCCCCCCTCTCTCTCTCTACACTCTCTCTTGATTCCGGACCGTGAGAAGGAGCTTCGATGCCACGAGCTTCTGCAATTCTCTCTCATCAAGCGCCACTCATCAGGCCATCGCTTCCCTCCTTCAACCCTCGCGGTCTCGCGCCGATCGCCGCTGAAGAAGAGAGGCGCGAGTAAACGATGTTGCACGAGCTCCTGCTCGCGCTCCTCGGCTACACCGGAGATCTCATCGTCGACGAGCGAGAGCACCGGCGGTCTCTCGGGCTCCCTCTCTCTCCAGATGCTCCCATTTCCGACGAGCGCGCCTTCAAGCTCGCGCCCGATGTCTCCTTCATCGAGCCTAGCGAGAGGTACTTTGGCTCTGCTGTCCGTTTTTCGCTTTGAAGGAGCGGGACTGTGTTAGGGCATGCGATTTCTGAACACGAACCTCGCGATGTCTGTTGTGCTCCGCCTTTTAGGTTTCTTGTCTCGGTTTCTATGCGATCGCGTGTTGATTTCGCGGTAATAAGATGCAAGTTCCTGCTGATGTCTCGCATGGATAATTTACGAAATGCTATGGTTTAGTGTGCCCGTGCATGAAAATGTCGTCGTTCAATGGCTATAGCGTTAAGGAATGTGGTCGCCAGTGGAGATTTTAGATTATGTCCCGAGCTGAGAAGGGAGGGTTACGGTGATGTAGACGGAAGGAGAATTTGTGTGATTCTGAAATGCTGCTTATGCACTTGATTTATGTCATGCGTGTCTGTGCTGATTTACTTAATGGAGCTTTAATCTTCATCAGTCCTCGCTAAGAACTGTTATGTCTGTCTTGGCGGCAAAAATTGTGATGTTGCAGGGATCTCATCGAGAGGCTGATCACACTAGGGTTCTATTATCGAGAGTTGGATAGGTTTGCCACGAAATCTCGAAATTTAAGCTGGATAAGGTCTCCAAACTTGTCTCCCTTGGAGAGAATTTCTGAGTTGTCAAAGAAGAAAGAAGAAAAACCGAGTGTTTACCGTAGGGCCATTGCTAATGGCATAGTTGAGATACTGTCAGTCTACAGGTCTGCTGTTCTGCACATTGAGCAGAAGTTATTGTCGGAATCTTTGCCCATTTTGGCCACTGTCACTCAAGGCCTCAACAAGGTTATATTGCTTGCTGAGCTTTGGGTCCGTGATATTAGTTTGTGTGATGCTTAAATCAACAAGAAAACTCTTAAACGTTTTCTGTGTAATGGTTTCTCTTCCCAGTTTTACGTTCTCTTGCCACCCCTATACGAGCTCATACTCGAGATTGAACGGAATGATATTCGTGGAGGACAACTTCTAAACCTTTTACATAAGCGATGCCACTGTGGGGTACCTGAACTGCAGACATGCATTCAGAGGTACGTTTTCTGATGACTATGTGATGCATGATTTCTACTTGATATGTTTCTTGGTTGCATTTATATACAGCTTAGTAGATGGCCTTGCGACATTGCTGTAGATTTTTTGAAGAATGATGTGTTCCTTCCATTCTTGGGGAATTATTTGGATGAAAGTATTTGATAGTGGATTTGGTTCAAGGCTTGTAAACTTAATTTAGATATTCCGTAGAAATGCTGATAATGGTTAGGTGCTTGTTATATGACATACTATATTTGCAATGTAGCAATCTCACCATCTAGTTGCATTGCCTCGTCTGCCGTTAATGAACTAAAGCTAATGGTGGCCTAAAAAGAAACTAAAGCTAATGGGCGCCTTTTGTTACAGGCTTCTGTGGCACGGGCACCAAGTGATGTACAACCAACTTGCATCTTGGATGGTCTATGGCATCCTTCAAGACCAGTATGGAGAATTTTTTATCAGAAGGTACATACATGTACTGACTATTAACCGAGTTGCTTGGAAATGAACTTTTTTATGCGGCCGCCATTGTTAATGTTAAAGTTAATGGAAAACAATACTGGCTCAGATGGCTGATGGTTAAAGTGGATTTTTCTTTATATTGCTACTGTGTCGTTTTGCCTAGCTGACCTATCTAAACTGAATTGTGAGGTTTCGTATTGTCATCACAATTTAACCGAGTTTCTAAGGGTACTCTGTTAGGGAAGACGATGCTGACAACTTAAACGTAACTTGTGGAAGTATGACATAATTGTGCTCGGATATCCATTATGATGTGGAGCTTGTCTTTCATGGAATTCTAATTTATTTATTTATTTTATGTTGAATCACAGGCAGGAAGAGAGGGATGTAGATCATGGCTCAAGCCATGCAGATCTGTCCAGAAGATTGTCTCGTTTGTCGACTGACGATACTTCTTTGACGGATTGGCACCTGGGATTTCATATTTGTTTGGTATAGCGTAATGATAGTTTAGATGTTTGTATTGGTTGTTGTGGCTTTTATTCCTCATTCTGCTCAACGTAGAGTTTTTGATTTTCTTGAATATTCCTACCCCTTGGTGCTCATCAGTGAATCTCATATTCAAAAAGGGAAAAAAGAATAGAAATTAATATGGCTTTCTTTACTGAAGCAAGGCTTGCAAACTTGGATTGCTTTTTGGCAGATTGTTGTTGCTTTGAAGTTTGACATATGAGAAGCACAATTTTTCATATATAGCATCATGATTGGATTTTTTTTTCCTGTTAATTTCTAGTGTCATCAATATTGTTTACTATTCTGGAGACTTGTTTCTTTCATTTATGCTTGCTTGCATTTTCTTTCCTCAGAGTCTTTGAAGTCGTCTTGCGATTCTCTTACTTTTGCTGTAATGTGACATAAGCTTTGTGATTCCAACTTTTGGAACTTTCTGGCTCTGTTTCCTTTAATTTCTTTTATGTTATTTTGTAGGAGATGCTTCCTGAGTATATCCATATGCGTGTCGCAGAATCAGTGTTCTTTGCTGGTAAAGCAATCAGGGTTCTCCGTAATCCGAGTACATCCTTTCGGTTTCACGATGCTGCAAGTCATCAACAAATGCAGAGAGGCCCTCAAAAAATTCAAGGGTTCGTTGGACGATTTCCCTTTCTGAAGGAGCCCCTTGTGGACTCAAAGCTCAGTGGAGAGGAATTATTTCCTCAGTCTGAGGCTGATAAGATTGAAACATTGCTTAGAGACCTAAAGGTCTGTACTGCCCATATTCTTTGTTGCCAAGACTCAAGAACAGCATTGGACTCCATGTTCTCTTATTGTTCAAATACAACTGTAGTATCTAAGGTTCCCCCACATTTACTTTTACTTGGATTGATGTTTATAGGAGGCATCTGAGTTTCACAAGAGATCATTTGAATGTGCCGTTGACTCCATTCGAGCAATTGCTGCCAGTCATCTTTGGCAGGTGATGGATGCTTATATCTTTACTCTGTTTTTTTTCAAATTTCATTACTCATTCTTCTTTTTCTTCAGCTCGTGGTCGTTCGTGCTGACTTGAACGGCCATCTTAAGGCTTTAAAAGACTATTTTCTTTTAGCAAAGGGAGATTTCTTCCAGGTATGGAATAAGGGTAACTTACATATTTGTGAATATTTTCTCTGATGTTGAACTGAATCTATATCTTTGTTCTGTGGAGTCATTTGTAGTCAAGTTAAACTTGCAGTTATACTTTTCTTACACTGTGCAGAGTCCTTTGGCCATTGTGTTGTTTGATTAAGTGGCTGATAACTTTTTTCCAGTGTTTTCTTGAGGAAAGTCGGCAACTGATGCGCTTGCCACCACGTCAGTCGACTGCTGAAGCTGATCTTATGGTCCCTTTCCAGCTGGTAAGCTGTAGCTTTCGCATGTTCTGAATTTATGTCATTTTGCAATAGAATTTTTAGGCACGACAGTTTATTTGTCTCCAATTTCCTCCTTCAGGCTGCGCTAAAGACGATCAGTGAGGAAGACAAGTACTACTCTAGAGTGAAATTGCGGTTAGTGCTTATGTTGACTTTCTGCATGGTTACATTTGAGACTGAATCTGTAAATGTACTTTTTAAGGCGTGTTGGTAATGGCAAACTAAATTTGGTGATGCGTTAGGATGCCTTCATTTGGGATTCCAGTCAAATCTTCCCAAGTAGATTTAATGAAGGGAAAACTTAATGCTGCTCCTCCAAATGTGTCCTCAGAGATGTCCCTTGATGGATGGGATGGTATTTACCTTGATTATTCTGTTGATTGGCCCCTCGAATTGTTCTTTACTCAAGAAGTTCTCTCTAAGTAAGATTCCTTTCCTGTAGTTCTTTATGTTGATTTACTGGGAGAAGGGCACTCTGAACAAGAGTAGCACCTTTTTTGCAAAGGAATTAGCATGCTAAACAATTGACCATGTTTTGACATCAAGAATTTTCCAGGTACTGCAAGGTCTTCCAGTATTTGCTACGGCTAAAGCGAACGCAAATGGAGTTGGATAAATCATGGGCATCTATGATGCATCAAGATCATGTAGAATTTTCCAAACATGTTAATGATAGTGTAAACAGCTCAATGCCTCAGAAACGACGTCAATACCTCAAACCTGCCTGGCGGGTTAGAGAGCACATGGCATTCTTGACCAGGAATCTTCAGTTTTATATCCAGGTTTGTAAGTTTCCTACCATATTCTATTGGAAGAAAAGCTGCACGGAGTGCTGTGTCGACTGAAAGAAAGATGGAAGAAAATAGGGGGGAAAATCGTGAAAAGATAGGGCAGCTTAAGTAAGTGAGAAGAAGAAACAATGGGGGAAGTTTTGTAAAAGTTGGGCTATTGAAGGTCTAAAGCATAGATTGGACCTATTTATTAATTGCATTCAGTAATCAGTTTAAGCTTCAGAAGGTTGGAGTATAGACTTTAAAGTCATCTCCGTAGTTTCATCTGAACATGTGTATCTTTACCGTATCTTTCTGTACTGTAGAAGTCACCAGATTTTTTTACTTGTCTTCATCCATAAAGTATGCTACTCTTAACGTTTGGATCTCCCTACAGGTGGATGTGATAGAATCTCAGTGGAATGTCTTACAAGCACGCATCCAAAATTCTGATGACTTCACTGAACTTGTAGGGTACCATCAAGAGTAAGTAAAATAATTTTATTGGCTTATGATTTGTTGATTTCTTAAAGATAATACGCAAAACATGAGTTGAATGATTTTTGGATTATGATAGTATTAATAGCATAATGGTAGCACGTATAGCATCAACGACTATATGGAAAATTTGTGATTGAATTATATGTTGTTTCGATACATATGCGAACAAAATTTTATCTCCAGGATGCACCATCTGGTTTGTGATTATAGCAATATAGCATCTTCAAAGTCAAGGCACGAAAAGAAAAATGAAATTACCTGTCATTTTGATATATAAACTTGCATAACGAGTGTGGAGAAATTCAATATCCAACAAAACTCCCCCTTTCTGGGGAGCCAACTTTGTGGATGAATTATAGAGATGGCCGTTGAAGAATATAATGGCGGTGTCCATTCTTGAGATCTTTTATTGACGGCGGAAATTATCTTATGAGGGCTACCGGAATAAACTATTTCACCGCAGGATACGCTATTTCACTAGTGATCTGTGGTTCCAAATGCATATTCCAGTTATATGTTCTTTCACATGATATATTCTTCATGTGATATTTTGTAGTAGAAAATCTTCTTAAACACAAAGTAAACTTGTTTTGACATGCTACTTTGTGTCTTGGCTATGTTTGAAGCATAATGAACTATCTACCTAATCTCTTTCGACCAAAAAAAAAAAAAACTATCTACCTAATCTCAAATGATCATGTTTTATTGGTACTGCATGCTCGAAAGAATCTTCCTCTATCCTACCACATTTTGATAGGGGAAGTTTCTCGTTTCCCCTTTTGTTCCACATACCGAAGCTTACCACTCTCCATGTACTGAAATTTTTTGGGGATAATGTTTTGCTGGGGTATGACCAGTTTCTATTATGGGGAAAGTATGTGATTAGGGAAGCTTATTTTTACTTGTCTTGTTAGATGCTGATCTGTATGAATGTTCAACTTAAGAAAAGCATAAAAAAGAGTAAACTCATTTTGATATGAAGTAAACTCTCTCTCTGACATTAAATATAAGCAGGCTCCGTTTCTGATTCTTAAAAACCATGGATTAATTTTTTATGCAATTCATCTCATACAACTGCCTTTCTTCTGAAGTTTGGTGGGAGGATTCCTGTGGAATAACTATTTTCTCTGTGCATCGTCTCATCATTTGACATTTATAGCTAATATTTCCTTGATGCATTCCTTTTCGGTGTAGCTTGGATTAGCTTCATTCGATTCATTCCACACAATTGCCTCTCTGCTTAGTTCAAGTTTCTAGTTGGACAATTATGGTTCCTAACCATCAACGTTGCACTTCAGACGTTCATGTTGTTGCGCTTCAGACATTCTTGTCTTTGCACACTTACTTGTCAGATCGCACTCCCTTAGCCCTTAGTTCTCATGTTTTGTAGTGGATCATTGTTGCTCTGATGTTTATGCTTGCATCATGAGGCTTACATCTCCGTTCCATCACATGCAGGTACTTATCAGCCTTGATTTCTCAGTCTTTCTTAGATATTGGTTCGGTGTCAAGGATACTGGATAGCATAATGAAACTTTGCCTACAGTTTTGCTGGACCGTCGAGAATCAAGAGGGTTTTGCAAATACAGCTGAACTGGAACAAATTACAGAGGTATTTTATAAGTTCTTTTTCATTAGTTAGGTCCGTGTTTGTCCACGATCTAGATGATTGACTTACAGCTTCACAATCGAGTGACAAAATGATCAATACTCCAACCTTTGACTGCTCTGTCAAAGATCTGTTTCATGCATTGAGAATTGTTACTTGTTAAAGCCATAATGTATTACAACAGAAATAGATTGGGGCCTTGATATAACTTTATTCTTATCTTAGCAGAGGGGAGTGAACCTTAATGCCGACAATATGAGGGAGTAGCACATCAATGAAGAAAATACTGCATGTTGAGTCTAGCATTCTATTGTCGTTCTTTTTGTCAGCAACGTGTGAAGGTTCTAGCCTTGCTATGCTTTCCTCTGGACTAGCTGTGTAACATGTATTGGCCAATATACCTTTTAACAAGCATAAAAAATATCATTGTGGCAGGTCTCTTTAAGCACTCATCCTCTATTATAACCTCACCTCTTTTATGTGTTCCAGGAATTTAACAAGAAATCCAACTCCTTGTATACTATATTGCGTAGTAGTAGGCTTGCTGGAAGTCAACGGGCTCCATTTCTCAGGCGTTTTCTTTTACGGCTGAATTTCAATTCCTTCTTTGAGGTAATATTTTCATGAGAAACACCCAACAGTTTGGGGCCTAGGATGTTCACAGGAGCTATAACTACTTCCCTTCATTGACAGGCGACTGCAAAAGGTGTGCTGAATATAGTCAGATCGCATCCTGCCCTTCCTGTTCTGAACCAACCGTAGATCTCGGTTGGCTATAAGCTCAGGCTTCTACTCCAGTTATCCTCCAGCCTTGATTTTGTTTTTCCTGAGACGTTTTGCTTCATATTATCTCAAGTGATGCTGAGTCAGTGAGTGAATTCCAGTCGCTGCTCTCTCAACTCAAGTATGAGCCGGATGCCTTGGTTTGCCAACTGGACAGCGCTTGTTGGATGGGGAATACCCGATATGTCCCACGAGCAATCCCAGTTAAAATTGGCATTCATAGATTGGCTGGTGATCGTGAAACGTCTGCAACTACTGATGGCCTCGGATCATCCTTTTGCAGGTCAATCTGGAGTCGCTTCTTTCTTTCTCTGTGGGTGCACAAACTCACGGCTGCATGGATGAATGCGCTTCATGGTCAAGTCTGGTTGTTGACTCGAATCTGCTTTTCACCCTATCCTTGCCGCTAAATGATTCAGAGTATGGGCAATGAGATCGACAGGGTTTTTCGAGGTCACTTGGATCTTTAATGCTCTGTTTCTAGGTAATGAAATAGTGGTTTTGCCTGTAATTTATTCGCATATCTGGGTTTGTGAAGCTTGGATTTATGGTGTGTCAAGTAATGTAGGGGAATTTTTTTAAGGATGCTTTGCGATGAGTTCAAAAGGGTCTTGTAGTTTCTTGGAAACATGATATGATAAATCTTTGGCCTGAGCGATTTTGGCTTTGTCCATTCAATCTTGTGTATATATTACAAATTTTGTGTGCATGATGTGGCTCTATAATTAGACGTGCCAAAATCGATCATAAACTTATTTTTTAATTCATATTTGATAAGCTGAGTCGTTATATGGATTAATTATATTTAGTAAATGGGTTTATAATGATAAAATCCAAAATAATATGGATTTTAAATAGGTTTATAACTTATTTAGATTCAACTTATCTCGATAACTTTTTCTTTACTCTCTTGCTCTTATTTGATTTTGTACTTGTTCACTTCACACTCATCTCAATTTTGGTATGAGTGTTCTTATATTGGGCTAAATATAAAAGTATTATAGTAATATAAGTTAGGTTGGATATGAGTCACTAGATTTGTATTATATAGAAATGAATCAAAACGAGTTAATTAGGTTAAAATGGGTTGAACCATTCTCGACTGGACCTAAATCACAAAGAAAGTGTGCGTGTTTAATTGTGCAAGTGTTATACCATTAATCTCACAATATAAATCTTTTTTTGAGGCTAGGAGCAATTAAAAAGTATGCACGACATTATGTACTCAAGACTTTGTATTCAACGAGCATTGGATTCTCTCGATACATGAAATTTCGGAAAAAAACAGAAGAAAAAGTTGAATGTGTCTGTGCTCTTAATGCTCGGTCATGTAAAGATATTTCTAATAAATCTATCAGCATATGCTTCTTCTCCATCAAATGTAGCTCACTCCATGCCTATTGGGTACATCTCTATGTAAGAAATCTGACTTGAGCACCGAGAGTACCTGCGATAGGAGAAGGCTTTTGAGGATCTGCCTCAACAATGGAAGCGTCCATGTCCGCGGCCCGGGGCAAACCACCTGATGGTGAGGGGTTACGAGGGCCAGAACGAAATCCAAGGTCTATGCTCCAAAAAAATACCTTCCAAAGTGGGTATAAGTTGTCAAAAAAAAAAAAGAGGGTATAAGAAGCAAAAACAAGAATAAAGAAAGAAAAAAAAAACAGAGTGATGATAATATAGGAAACTAACCTGAATAAATCCTTCCTATATGATGCCAGAAACTTTGAGAGAGGAAAGCACCACAAAGATGACCCAGAGCAACATGAAGTAAATACTGGTTAACCAAGCCCAAGGCTTTGGCCCTCCCAATTCCGCACCCAACGTGAGACGCCGAAGCACGAGAACTGATATACACCCCACAGACGTAGAAAAGAACACGAGCAATGAGAAGCTAAGTCCGGCTGCATTCTCGATTCTCAAAGGTTCCCGATACACGATGAAGTTGTATGCGGTGTCAATTAGCCATGGGACGCCTATGCCCACATATATGTTCACGGAATTACTACAAAACACAGCAAGAAAAAGAAAATGGTCAGTTCAAAGATTTCAGTAAACTCGTGGTAGTGCTGGATCATTTTTTTTAAAAAACCAGATGAACTACGTGGATGTGGTGCTGCAAGCTCAATAAAGAAGCCACAAAACATGGCCTTAACGCATCAGACAAGGCTGACATCAGACGAACAATATTAATTGTTCAGTGCTCCTTGTTGAATAATCTTTCATTTCATGAGTAGCTACGAGAGAGACAGTCAAAGAAAGTGTAACTAAACTTGTTTGCATATTTCCAAGTAAAATTTTCACGTGGAAACTAGAGAAAAGAAGGACTAAGGAGAGAAGTGCCCCTGTATTTAAAGGAAATGTTTTGTTAGCAATGATATTGTGGATTTAATAATCAGATCAGGTGAGTTTCTTCCAATCGGCAGAATTACAGTTTCTACACGCACTACTGTCTCACAAATACCCCAAAATTACTGGTTGCTAACCATACGACATGAATATTTCAGTTGCGATTGGCTACAGGAAATTTTCCAAATCCCAATCTCACAGGCGGCAGAGGGACGGCTTTCAGATAAAAGTCAAACTGACAACTATATGGTTCAAGAAAAACAACATTTATAATCGTGCACATGGGTGAATGCGAGTGAGGCAACGTTATTTAATTAAGTAAACCTGCAAGTGATGTTTGCAATGGCAGAATCAGCTGTTGTCTGCCTTTCAGCAGCAATCTTACTAGCAACTAAGTCTGGCCACGATGTTCCACTAGCCAGCACTGTAAATGCTATGATGTAAGCATTTATCCCTGCACAAACACTAAGAATGTAAATGACTACCTTAGACAATTTGTGGCTGACCTCAAATTGCCACCCTTTTTAAATCGAAACAAAGATTGGTCACACTAACAGTAGCAAAATTTAGGTACCTGTCACACAGCTAATTAGATCTGTGAGTTTGGTCACCACATAAGCTATTCCACTGATAAAGGTTAAAGAGCAAATGAAAGCAATCCAGCCATGAGCAATTTGGCAAGGAGGAACTAAAGCAAACATGAGCCTCCAAGGTGCAAGAAGTGACTTCCACAACATTCGCAAAGCCCGCACATATATGCTGTCAGACTTCTTCGTCTCAGCGCTCTCCAACTGTTTAAAAAACCAGGGAGACTCAAAAAATAAAAATGCAGGAGATCGAAAAAGGACAAGGATATCATTGTCAGACAATGTTAATATAAATCATGAAGTTCCTCCAACACTGAATCATTTAATTTCATTGCTGATTACAACTAAATTATACAAACTGCATAAAAATTTGTGAAGTTTTAGCACATCTTTTCATGGAGACATCAAGCCTGGCCAAGAGAAAACTAAAGGAAAAATTGAAAGATAGATGACAACCAAGAACTTATGTTCCGGCCCTAGCATGTAAACGAAATAATAATGACTCCCACTTTTTGTCATGTTTGCATGCCTAAAACAAAAAAGAGAATATGCATTCCCAGCAAATCAAAGGAACTGGGCCAGTGCCCATTACAATAAGGCTCTTCTTCATTTACTTTAAATAGGAAAAACTACAGAACCGTCCTCAAGTTTCCCCAGTTACACTTTGTATCCCCCAGTTTCAAAATCAATACTAAACACCCTCAAGTTTCAAAATCCAACTTTTTGCACCCTGAAATTTTGAAAGGACCACACTTTGCGCCATCCATTTTCAATGGTTTAACTCCCAAGGTAAAAAGGATTTATTTTTCAAACCTTAGGGAGTGAAGTGAACATTCTAATGCAAACTGTATAACAAGAAAATGTTGGGATAGTTTATGTTATTTTCACTGAGCATGCAACCTGTAGCATAAGAGAAATTGAGATTGTTTATGTAATTTTCCTTCAAGGATAATTTTGACTCTCTACTAGAGTTTGAATAGTCGAACCAAAATTAAAGATGCTATCTCTATGTGGAAAAGAGGAAAGTTGTGTTCAATTCACTCATTCTATTGTGACTTGATTGTAATCCTTCGTACTACTTTCCTTCAACGAGAATGCCATCAACTGATACCCATGTTACGCCATTTCATAAGTTCAAATAGATGTAGTTCTAACCATAAGAAAGCAGAGTATAGATCAGGCGAACCATATCAGGGAGCAATACAGTAAAACAACTCAAAACAGTGTCCGCCATATCAAATGAATGATTGATCTTGCAAGTTGCAAGAACAGACACCCAATATGTAAATAAAGAAGCATGCATGTGAAATTCGAAATGAATAAAAAAAAAGAGAAAGAAATAGGAAAGAAGGGTGACGTTATTAACCCTCCAAGTAATGACTTTTTCCCTGAAAGTTGGACTTTTTAAAACAAGCAGTTCCTCAACATGATCAGTGGCGTCATTCGCACTTTAAAGAGTGACATGCAAACCTAAGCATTCCATTAAAATGTTGTCATCCAAATAGATGAGAAAAATTTGATGGTTGCCCTTCATTTCTGGGTGGGTAGTCCAAAAGAACTAATGTAGATAGCATAACTTACCATCAGCGCATCAACAAACTGTTCCTTCCAAAGTGAAAGCACATGATGTTCGTCAGAGGTTTCAGCTAAATCACTGCCAGGTACATGGTGATAAATTGGACCTAAAAGAAGGATCCTCCTTAAATTAAAAGGTTCATGTAAAATCAGAGTAGAAGCTGAACAAGTGGAATAAAGAAGCCTACCAAAAGCATGCGGAACTACCAGAACTCAAATAAATAATGTTACTCTAAGCATACAAATATTTGTTACTTGGTGTAAGCACTTGTTATAAACATTATTTGTGGCAAGCCAGGTCATTTACCACATGCACAGTATAAATGTGACACGTACCTATTAGATCCCATGTGCTAAATGTAAATGTAACTAAGAGCAGCTGGACAGAGGATAAAATCTAAAAGGGAAAAATATGGTGGTGCCGACCAGAAAATAGATGTCAACTATTTACACAGCACAACGAATCAAATTAACAATAGCTACAGCATGTCACATGTTCGCTCACATGGACATGGAAGCATTGTCTATACGTCTGTGCCACTAGCAAAAGAACTTATCAGCCAATCAGGGAGAAACAGTAAGTGAAGAATGTGGTTGTTTAGCATGTCATGTGCAGCATAACGACCTATAAAGCAAATAAGTGCAGGAAAGATCTGCACAACAGCAACTTCAGAGATTGACCTGTTCCACTTCCAGAATGGATGGAAAAGATGTCCACAATACTCCTTTCATTATTTTCACCATGAATTATCTCGGAGTGCTCATCATCAACATTGTCCGCATGTTTATTTGAAGTAGCCTCTTCTGGCACCCAGTCCTCTGGCCTCTCGCCCCTTGCTCTTTGGATAGGCAGAAAAGGCATTGTCAATATTAAACATTATGAGATGGTCAACTCAATTAACAGATATAATCTGATGAACCCTTAGTTGAAACAAAAGGTATCAGGGAGATTATTTAGACATACAAAGGAAGAGATAAGTAGGGCCAGCACTTGTCTTGAGCATATGCATGTACCAGTAGTAACCCGAACTGCAGCACAGTCAAAAGTGCCTCCCAAAGTGTGACAATGTCAGGAGTCCAAACCTGCATCGATGTCAAACATCCCTGAGTAACAGGTTTGGCAGCTAATGGCTCCTTCAACAAGTTCAAGCAATTTCTCTGATAACTGCATCAGATTACAAAGCTCGATAATCTTATTGGTCAATATAACCATCTATGGCCGGAATTTTTTTTTGGGTAAAGATCTATGGGCAGAATTTGTCACTAGTTTCTTTGAAAAAACAGAATGTCACTTGGAGACACTTTATCACATCAGTAAAAGAAAGAAGCAAGTCAAGAGAAACTCTAATGTTATCGTGCCCTGTCAGAAAGCTCAATCATTTAAGTTTTCGGCAATATTACCTTCAAAATTATGTACAACCAAAAATAAGCCCAGAAAGACCAAAAGAGCTCCACTACCCAAACGCCAAGATCCGATATCTTCTTCAATTCACCAGCTTTAGGAACCAAGACACAGACAGCATGAATAGGAAATAGGTCAAATGCAGCAGAGCCTACAAGCGTTCCAGGACCCAAACCTAGGATAAAAAGATTCTGCAAAACGTTAGCAAAGCAAGATTTGTCTGTTTGCTTGCACAAAATTAAGCATGAACCAATGTAAACTATAGATCAAGCATTGAGGCTGGGAACATTATAGTAGAAGCTATAAAAATCAGATCAGTATAGTGTCCACAAGAGTTGAACGAGAGAGAAGAGCTCCAGGACCATGTTCAAAATGAGCATAAAACAGTATATCTTTGTGGAGTGTGTCATTTACTGCAAATAAATATATAATTCAACAAAGATATCACAAGGAGAAACACTTAGATTGAAATTCTAAAGCAAAATCATCCGCTGTCTTTAGAAAATAGGCCAAACAACAAAGAAAAGCACAACCTTTTATTACCATGACATGTTTAACATAACCTTTCAAACTTACAGAAAAAATGCACAATATCTGGTCTATTTGACAAAAATAGCATATGTTACTATTCCGTCCATAGCCAAATGGTTTGGATCTTCATCTGTTTTGTTTTTTTTGGTCGAAAAGTTGGGATCTTTATCTGAAAGGTCCTATTCTGAAGAAAATACTAGATATCTTTTTAGTGAGAGAGAGAGAGAGAGAGAGAGAGAGAGAGAGAGAGAGAATTTTTTTACACTTGTTTAGAGAAAATAATGTGATTTCACTCTTGAGGAGACGCCATGAAATTGATATTAAAATGAAAGTGAACTGCATTTAGGGGGTTGCGAATGTATTGCTACTAGCCATTACTAGTTGTCAATGCAGTAATAGTTAGGTGAACTGACATGTGCACAAGATAACACCTAGAATGGATGGAATACTAGAAGATGATATTTTTGTCACAATAGTAAAAGGTTACGTATTTTTTCGGTACATTTGAGAGGCCGTGTTAATCTGTAGCACGTATGCTTTGCTTTTTATACCTTCGAGAGGTTGTGTTCAATTTATCACAGTGGTGAAAGGCTGTGTCTTTTTTGTGGTATTTGGCCCAGAAAAGATCACAGACTCTTCTACACAATAACCAGCATTTTTGGGTCAACATATCTTCAATAAAACTTCCCAAACCATTTTAGAGACAGATTGATTCCCTATATCCAAAATAACTAGAATATATTAATGCTAGCCGCACTCGGTTTTGTTTGAGTGAAGAGTATCTTGCAAAATTACAAGGAATTTAACACAAAAAGTCGCAGCCTTGAGCATAAATGATATTGGCAAAGTAAGATTTCATTACTACAGAACGACAAATCAGAGATGCTTTTGTTAATAAACTTGCTCCCATTTCCGGTGATAATGATGCAATCAGTAAATTTTAGAAGTTGTCCAGGTAAATGACACTCTTAGACAAAACAAGAACGGGAGTCCGAGACTTACCTCCAGCATAGAGGTCCCCCAGGTTTCTTAGAGCATCAATAGTAGCTAAAGATATTTGAGGGAAGCTAGTTCCAAAAGCCAATAGAGTAATGTCTGCAATAGTGTAATTCCACACCTTTTCTTGTCTAACCACCCTTGAATTCGTATGAGGATCTATCTCTACCACCTCGCGTGTCTGCTTCACAACATTCTCCATAGAACGGAAAAACCTTGCGGTGATAGCTGATAATCCAATAAAGCAGTAAGCGAGACCAAGGAAATAGAGGAAGGTTCGGAAGGCATCTCCAAGGGCTGTTTCACCAGGAAAAAGCAAGTAGCTCTCACATACTTCCTGGCCCAAAATGCCGGAAACGCGGAGTGTGCTATTACTCGTTGGCTTATGAAATGAGGTCATATTTATCAAGCCCAAGGCACAGTTCAGCAATGTGGATGTATATGTCAAAGTTCACATTTCCTGCATCACCGTTGATCAACATAAACCCAACCGCACTAGGCATCGGAGCAAAAGAGCGCAAGCTTAAGAACCAGTTTTTGACAAAGCATATCCCACTCAAATAGAAAGAGGACAATCATATATATACACATTCAGCTATATATTCCTATTAAAACCTCAGCCTTATGTGCACAGTGAACAATCTAATTCCCTCGGTCTCATCGACAAATTCAATTCACGATAACCACAGATAGAGCATAACAATGTATATATTAAGGGGATCCTAATATCTGTGATATGATATACTTCTAGGAACATTTAAAGACAAGGGATGCCCTCAATTCCAGTAGAAAGAGGATAGTTCCACCACTGCAGTTATTTCCATCACCTACTCTGCGTCTCATCGAAATGAGAGAGAGAGAGAGAGAGAGAGAGAGACAGGGCGAGATAGATTTGAATCTCGTCATGATGCTCGCTCGCACACCTCCTAAGTCCCACGGTCGACCCTACTTCTTCCGCCAGCAAGCTCCCCCAGACTTAAACTATCGTACGCAGAGCATGAGACTAAGCTCCCAGTGAACGCAACTCCGAGCGTATGATCGATCGCTACTAGCCATTGACAGTGCACAGACAGGCCGCCCCCACCGCAACTTTGACCGCAAGGTAACTATCGCGCGTCGCCACAACCGAGAACGAAAAGCAGCGGATGCTCAAAAGCAGGAGATCACATTGCGACGATAGAGGAATGCACGACGTCCGAATCGGAGCGCCCGAAACCTCGCGGTGTCGAACACGAACACACACGCACAGAAGAAAAAAACAAAAAAAGACGCCGATCGACACGCGAACGACCGCGACGACGCGGATGGGAACCGAAACGAGAAGAGGAGAAAGGAGAGATCGGCGAATGCACGAGCGATGAGCCGAACTTACACGAGGGGAAATCTCCGCCGGGTGAACCGCCGCGAGAGGAGGCGGCGAAGAGACCCTGCGGCGAAACGTAAGACGGTGGGGGACGCACGCACGGAGGCGGCGAGCATACATGGCTTGGGCGTGGCCACTCGTTAACGGTGACTATTAGTAGATTACTGGCAACTGGCAAGGCGCGCCATTGCCCTCCCCCCCCCCCCCCCTTTTTTCTTTTTATTTGATTATGTTTTTTTGCTGCCTCGATTAAATTTGAAAAACTCGACCAACTACAATTAAATTTAAAAGGAGCGGGGTCCACACATATGACCGAAACTCGAGCACGTTTTCCCCATTTTTTTTTTTTAAAAGGTCGTTCGCGACCACCGAACCCTCCACCGTCCCGTCCGGGGTTGACAGCTGTTATAGCCGCAGCCGAGAAGATGTTCAGTGGCGCCAGGTCAGGAGCTGACGTGTTCCCTCCGTCCATTTATAAGCTGACACGTGGCTATGGCGGGGAATAAAAATATGATGTGGAAATCGAGTGACATTTAGGGCGCCGGATTTGGGACGTGAGAAAAAAGGAGAGGATTTCTCTAGGTGTAATAGTATAAATGGTTCATTAATTTTGGTTCAATATACAATGCCGTCTCTAAATTTTAGCTCAATATGCAATGTCATCTCTAAACTTTTAATTTGTTCGATACAATTCTTAAACTATTAGTAAATATTCAATGCAATTCCTAGACAAATTAAAAGTTCAAAGATAATATTTGCATATTCGGTTAAGATTCAAAGAGTATATTAAACAAATTAAAAGTTGAAGGATGACATTACACGTTAGATTAAAATTCATAAATTATTTATGTCATTTTCCAATTTTCTTCCTCAGTATCTCCAAGGACAAATCATGGACGATAGGACAAAATCATTTTGAAGGCCAGCTCATAAACACAATAATACAAATGATGTAATAGTCATTATATGGGGCTCCCACATTACTGACACGAGATACCATTATAAATTTATCAAAAATGAAGAAGACAAGACACGATCATGGAAAATATACAATAACGAAACGCCAGCCCACGCCATGAAGACAGAGACAGGAACGATGAAACAAATGGGAAGCAAGGAACATGTGGTGATGCGCTGCCTAAAGATAGGAAGTTAGGTTTACTGTCTTTTTCATATGGTTTCGCGTGGAGATACGGGATGCCTCTTTCTGGGCAAACAGGAGGACAACGTCCAATATTTTTTTCCAACAAAAACAAAATAGAAAGTTCAAACTCTTTTTCTATTTTAATAAACACGTTTCTATTTTTTTCAAACCATCTTAAAAAATTGATCTTCTTTAAATATTTATGATTTCGAATTCTCTTTATTTTTATTTTCATCTAGATAAGAAATTTTATGAACTTGGTTGTCAGTAAATTGAATTTTTTTTGGTCGAAATTGGTAAATTGAATTAAATAAGCAAATATTATCTAGATTCATTGTCGAGGAGAGTTCGATAGTAATATTGTATGATAATACAAAGTAATTACGATCATGTGATAGTATGTATTGAATCAAATTAAGACGGGACTTGTATGGCATCTAGTGGAAATACCGTAGCACGAGCACGGCAATTCATCAGTTTTCCTAACTTGTTGATTTGCAATACCTCTTAGTGCTCATTTGTGCGGCTTTGGTTTACTAGTGCTCCATTTCCGATGGAAATTTTCTTCTGCAACAATAATAGATTCCGGAATTCAAAATTTCTCCGAGGAATAAGACATGTTTACCAAGTCCTACTGGGTGCATTCCAGGAGTACAATCTTTAATGCACCAAATTGATACGGGGGAATTTTTGCTTAAGATAGCCCGGGATGCTGATTTGTTGAAGTGCGCCAAAGCTAACTCGGGCACCATCCGACTACTAGATAAATTGAAAAAAAAGAAGAAGCAAGAGATAAAGCACACATTAACCGTAGTGCATTTGCCATTGTAGATTTTTTGCTTTCGACCGTTTCCCACAGCCTGATTTGATTACGAAATAGTTTCAAGATGTGGAAGTGGCGAAGATGCTATTGGCCCATTCATAATTGATCGACCAATCCATGACCACGAGATTAACATGCAACTACACTAGCCAGCTGGACTTGAAGAAATGACATTGTACCTTGTTGCAAGGCGAGCAACTGCTTGGAGGAGAAAAACAGCTACTATCAGTATAACATGCATTATATAATTGACGGAGCAATCGATTAAAGAGGCAACGACACTAATAATGCTTGAAGTTTTGCTCCATAATAATGTCATCCCTTGATTTTTTTGTTTATTTGCTTGTTTTTTTTTTTTGTTCAATGTTGTTCTGGAACTTTATAAAGTAGTTCAATGTGGTCTTTTCATTAAAATTGTTGACGAAATCTACTACACGGGTGGAATACTTTTGTTCAATTTCGTCCCGATACTTTGCTAAGTTTGCCCCAGAACTGTTCTTTTAATCTCTCAATTGCATTATGTCAAATTTAGTTATTATCCCAACACAGGATATTCATTAATTATTCTATAACATTAAATCCCAAACGCAACACGTTAATAAATGGATTATACAAATAAAACATTTAACATATGAATTCTTATGCATAAAAACGTTTACTTGCATTTACATATTGTAAGAATTTCTAAGTATAAATCAGCATGTCATGTTAAGACAAGGAACATTTTAAGTTTCTTACCTAGACGAGTCCAAGCATGTTGTGTTAAGACAAGGAACATTTTAAGTTTCTTACCTAGACGAGTCCAAGCACGTCGTAAACAAGCAAAAGTATTAATTTATACTTGATATGATTTTACTATTCTTTATGATTAAGCTTATATGAACACACTAATCCGTGTAGTCTGTATGTCTTGTCAGTGGCTTGTGTAAAAAAAAAAGAGTTTAAAGACGAAATTGAACTAATAAATGAAGTTCAATTACAAAATTGAACTAACCAAAATAAAAAGTTAGTAACTCTAACCATTACTTTAGCAAATTTCATTAAATCTTTAACGAACCATGTTGAATAAATATAAGAAGTTCAGGAATGATATCGCACAAAAAATATTGAAAGTGTTATCAAATATATGAATGAATATTCATCATATTCAATGTACCTATTATGGTACATTTGTAACTTACATACATGAATGTATATTCAATGTACCTATTATGATACATTTGTAACCTACATTATATGTACAATCTCCAATGAATGTTCATCTCCCTATTCAATGTATGTATTCAATACATTGACATTAATGATATGTGCATTCTTGTTTTCTTATAAATAGGAGTTTAGTTTTGGTCATTGTGTAAAAAATCAAAACATAATGAAAAGAGAAAATATAAATCTTTGGTTTTTATCTGCTTTCTCTACTTAATCTCTATTCTCTCTATTATATACTTGCAACGCAATATTTTATAACACGTTATCAACACGAAGATCTACCAACTGAGTAAATAATTTTTGCAAGGTAAGTGTTCTCTTTGTTTTCATTAATCAACTTATACTTCATCTTCTCCTATCAATTCTTCATTTTTCTTTTTCTTGGCTTGAAGCCAATTTCCAATCCAAAAGTATCCTTCTGCTCCTGAAGTGGCGGTGGATATTTGGAAATCCTTCTAATTAATTTAAGGATTCATTTATTTTGCAAGTATTATGACAAATATTGAAAAGCCCAAATTCCACATCCTAGAAGTGAGTGGAAATAATTATCTATCCTGGTGTCTTGACATGGAAATGCACTTCCAAGGGCAAGATCTCGCTAATGCAATTACAGAAGACAGAACCTCAAATGCAAAAGATAAAGCAAATGCATTGATTTTTATTCATCGTCATTTGTATGAGAGCTTGCAGACTTAATATTTATCCGTTCGAGACCCTCAGATCCTGTGGAAGAGGTTGAAGGATAGGTATGATCATACCAAAACTGTTATCCTCCCTCAAGCACAATATGACTGGCAAAATCTTAGACTGCAATATTTTAAATCAGTGTCTAACTATAACTCCGCTTTATTTGATATTGTTTCTCGACTTGAGCTATGCGGTATCATGCTCACTGATGTGGAACTGTTAAAGAAAACTTTCTCCACCTTCCATGCTTCGAGTATTGTATTGCAACAGAAATACCGGCAGTGTCAATTTGTCACATACTCTGAATTAATTTCTATACTATTCACTATTAAGCAAACTAATGAATTTCTGCTCAAAAATCATGATCTTAGACCTACTAGGTCAAAAGCATTGCTTGAAGCACATGTTGACTCTGAGAAAAATATTGGCCATTTTAAGGGCTATAAGCATAGAGAAGAACATAATCCTCGAAGGGGTGGCAAGAAATTTAACCACCTTAGGAAATCTAACTTTGGCCAGAATCATGACAAAGAAAAGAAGCAAAAGAAGGTGACTAATGAAAGTATTTGCCATCGCTGTGGCATAACTGGGCACCGGTCACGTATTTGTCGTACACCAAAGCACTTTGTTGATCTATACCGGGCATTTTTGAAAAATAGGGGTAAGGGTGGTGAACCTCACGCCACTGAAATTAATCCTACTGCCATAACCATTGTTGGGGCCAACAATATCTCTATTAGTGGGACTCCTCTTGCTCCTGAAATAGCAAATGCATCCCTCGATGTCTCTGATTTCTTTGAGGACCTTTGATTACTTTGATGAAGCATCAGACTAGTGAATGACAACTTAGACTTCGAATTTTATGATTCTAATAATTTCTTTCCTAGTTGCTTTTCTTTAAATGCATTACCTTTTATTGTTCTTTAATATGGTTATGAATGAAATGCTTATGAACCTGACATAATATTTATTATTTTGAAATTTATTTGATCCTATAACTAATATGAAAAGTTTATGATACTTGACACTTGAAGTTGTCAACATAAATGCAAATGGAAAATGCTGAGAAAAAGGAAGATGTTTGTTTGCTTGATAGTGCATCAACACATACCATATTTCGTAGTAGACACTTTTTCTCGAGTATGACATTGCGTAAGACACATGTCCATACAATATCAAGTCCTATTTCGATTATTGATGGTTTCGGGAATGCCACAATTGTTCCTAAAGGCACCATCCTGCATATTGAAAATGCATTTCTAAGCAGTAGATCAAAAATGAATCTACTTAGCTTCAAAGATGTATGTTGTAAGGGGTACCATATTGAGACTATTTATGAGTAAAATAAAGAATATATTGGCATTACCTCTTATAAGATAGGCCTGAAGACCATCCATGAGAAGCTAGAAGCCTCTTCTATGGGTTTGTATTGTGTCATGATTAAAGTCGTTGAAACCTACTCCACCATATCCTGGAGATTGGTAAACCCTGATCAGTTTGGATTATGGCATGATCGCCTTGGTCACCCTGGCACTCCAATGATGCGTAGAACAATTTAGAATACAAAAGGACGCCCTTTAAAGGATACAAAGGTATTGTTGTCCAAAGATTATAATTGTGAAGCTTGTTCACAAGGAAAACCCATTACCAAACCTTCTATAACAAAGGTTAATCTTGAATCCCCTTTATTCCTGCAAAGAATTCAGGGTGATATTTGTGGACCAATACAACCATCAAGTGAACCGTTTCGATATTTTATGGTACTAGTGGATGCATCATGTAGATGGTCCCATGTTTGTCTATTATCTACGTGCAATGTCACCTTTGCACGTTTACTTACGCAAATTATAAAGCTCCGGGCACAATTCCCTAATTATCCAATTAAAAGCATAATGATGGATAATGCTGGTGAATTTACATCAAAGAGTTTTGATACATTTTGTGTTTCACTCGGAATCGAGGTTGAGCACTTGGTCGCATATGTTCATACTCAAAATAGATTGGCAGAATCCTTGATTAAACATATCCAAATCATTGCCACACACTTTATTATTGAGAATGAATCTCAACGATACAGCATGGGGTCATGCAGTTTTGCATGCGGCAGCCCTAATAAGATTGCGCCCCACTGCTAGTCTCTTACAATCTCCTCTTCAAATGGTTTTTGGTTATGAACCTGATATTTCATATTTACGCACCTTTGGTTGTGCAATACATGTGCTTGTAGCACCGCCAAAAAGAACGAAAATGGGTCTCCAATGCCGTTTGGGCATTTATGTTGGGTTTAATTCACCATCCATCATTAAGTTCTTGGAACAAACTACTGGTGATCTTTTTACTACCAGATTCGTAGATTGTCATTTCAATGAGATTATGTTTCCATCAATTGGGACATCTAAAACTGACATAGCTGCGAAGCAAAAATTAGTTAAGGTTTTCTCCTGGAATGAGAAAAATTTATCTCAATTAGACCCAAGAACTCCTGAGTGTGAAAACGAGGTGCAGCGCATAATCCATTTACAGGCTATGGTTAATAAACTTCATGACGCATTTATGATGCTACTAAGGTAACGAAGTCTCATATTCCAACTGCAAATGCTCCAACTAGGATAGCTATTCCCGAAGGACAAGCTAAAATGGATCAAAATCCCCCACACTGGAAATGCGGTAGACCGATAGGATCAAAAGACATTGTTCCTCGAAAACGAAGGGGAAAGAATTAAGAATCTGCTCCAGAAGAGTCTGGTGTTGTGCTTGCTCCCAAAGAGCTTATTACCCCTAAAGAGGCACAAATCCATGAAAAGATCACCAACCCTGAGAGTACTAAGAATTCCATTATATATTGTAATGAGATTTAGGATCGGAATGAAAACATCATTGATGATGCTTTTGCATTGTCAGTTGCTCATAAAATTATGGATGATGATTGTGAGCCGCAATCTATTATTGAATGCCGTCAAAGGCAAGATTGGTCTAAATGGGAGGAAGCAATCAAGGTTGAATTAGCTTCCCTAGCCAAACGAGAGGTTTTTGGACCCATAACTCGCATCCCCGATAATGTAAAGCCCGTTGGATATAAATGGGTATTTGTTCGGAAATGAAATGAGAAAAATGAGGTTGTCAAGTATAAAGCACGACTCATTGCCCAAGGATTCTCCTAGAGACCTGGGATTGATTATGATGAGACATATTCACCTGTGATGGATATGATTACATTTCGTTTTCTCATTGGCTTGGTACTTTCTGAAAGATTGGAAATGCGTCTTATGGACATTGTGATGGCATATCTATATGGCTCATTAGACTCGGATATTTATATGAAAATTCCCGAACGATTCAAAATGCCTGATGCATGCACTCCTCGCAACTTATTCTCAATAAAATTGCAAAGATCTTTGTATGGGTTAAAGTAATCCGGTCGCATGTGGTATTAATGCCTAAGTGAGTACCTAATTAAGGAAAGGTACAAGAATGATCCTATTTGCCAATGTGTGTTTATTAAGAAATCAGAAACCGGATTTGCTATTGTAGCAGTTTATGTTGACGATATAAATTTAATTGGAACTTCAGAAGAGTTAGCTAAAACTGCTAAGTATTTGAAAATGGAATTTGAAGTTAAAGATTTGGGTAAAACCAAACTTTATCTTGGTCTAGAGCTTGGGCATAAAGCAAATGGAATAGTCGTCCATCAATTAGCATACATTGAAAGATTACTTAAACGCTTCAACATGGACAAGGCTCACCCATTGAGCACTTCTATGGTTGTAAGGTCTTTAGATCTCCAAAATGATTCGTTTCATCCTATAGAATTTGATAAAGAGTTCGTTTCATCCTATAGAATTTGATAAAGAGATACTTAGTCCTGAAGTACCATATCTCAATGCAATTGAGGCTTTGATGTACTTGGCACAATATACGAGACCGGATATCACTTTTGTGGTAAATTTATTGGCACGTTTTAGTTCTGAGCCAACTCGGAGACACTAGAATGCAATTAAACATATTTTCGGTTATCTCCGAGGAACCATAGATTTGGGATTATATTATTCCAATGATTCCACTATCTTTGGTTTAGTTGGATATACTGATGCTGGATAGAGATCCGATCCACATAAAGCTCGCTCTCAAACCGGTTATTTATTTTGTTATAACGGCACCGCCATTTCTTGGCGTTCTACGAAGCAATCACTAGTAGCTACATCTTCCAACCACTCTGAGATTATTGCTTTACATGAAGTTGGAAGAGAGTGTTTGGTTAAGATCCATTATAACATATATTCACAATTCTTATTGTTTAATATCGGTTACAAATTCTCCCACTATAATTTATGAAGATAATGCTACTTGTGTTTACAAGTTAGGGGAGGATATATCAAAGGTGATAGGACCAAGCATATCTCGCTGAAATTTTTCTATACTCACGAACTCCAAGAAAGTCGATAAATTGATGTTAAGCAAATTCAATCCATAAATAATCTTGCAAATCTTTTTACCAAATCATTGCCAACGTCAACTTTTGAGAAATTGGTATATAGCATTGGTATGCGGCGAGTTCATGAGATGCAAGATTGACTAGCCCCAGCAGTGGCTATATAGCTCAAATTGAGGGGGAGATATTATGAATTATGCATTGCACTCTTTTTCTTTTCGTCCGGTTTTTTCCCACAGGGTTTTTCCGGCTTAAAGTTTTAACGAGGCAATTTATACATCTATAAAAGGGAGAGATCTTAAAATTTGTGCTGTGTACTCTTTTTCCCTTCTGTCTGGTTTTGTCCCACTAGGTTTTTCCGGCTTAAGGTTTTTAATGAGGCAGTATCATTCAATGCACACTCATAATATAATGAATACAATGAATATTCAAGGGAGAGTGTTATGAAATATATGAATGAACATTCATTATATTCAATGTACCTATTATGGTACATTTGTAACCTACATATATTCAATGTACCTATTATGGTACATTTGTAACCTACATTCTACGTACAATCTCCAATGAATGTTCATCTCCCTATTCAATGTATGTGTTCAATATATTGACATTAATGATATGTGCATTCTTGTTTTCTTATAAATAGGAGTTTAGTTTTGGTCATTGTGTAAAAAATCAAAACATAATGAAATGAGAAAATATATATCTTTGGTGTTTATCTGCTTTCTTTACTTAATCTCTATTCTCTCTATTATATACTTGCAACGCAATATTTTACAACAGAAAGATGGTATTGAATAATGAGGAAAAATTCAAGGACTACTAATATTATTACCCATGATTAGAAAATGTCAGAAAATTTAACAGGTACCGTCCACAACAGGAAAGTATACAAATTATAAACAGAGGCCTTCAAAGGTACTGTCACCAACTATAAACAGCCAGATGCCTTCACCAGATACCTGTTACCAACTATAAACAGCCACAGTTCAGCCAAGGGCGATGCTTCTTCTCACCTCAAGGAAGGTTTTCAAATATAACCTGCACAGAGATCCAAAGTTTAATAATTTCTGTAGTAATTATGAGTGTTAGAGCTTGGAACCATACACATCATCATCATGTCAATTCTCCGTGCAGTCATTCCCTGTAATTGTGAAGGCGAAAAAAATTTTCTTGACGACAATATTCGGGAGAATATTATAAACTTACAATTTCCCACAGGCCTTTCAGGATTTTTCAAGTCGATGTCCTCTTGGTATATGACTGTACTGTACTCCCAGGGCTCGTGGTTCAGACCACTCGATATAATGCAAAGTTCAAACTGAATCTTAACAACCCGACACCTGCCTTTTGAGGGTATTTGACTGCCAGAATTTGTGTGGATGAATTATTGTTTCAGTCAATGTCATGTCCAAATTTCTGTGGCCACACGGACCTATGAAAACTGACAGGACCCTCCGAGTTTCATAAAATTAACCCAGAAAATTTTTCATCTACCAGAAATCTTTGCAAGAGCAAACTCCTTCATTGAAGTGGTGAAACCGATTGCAGTCCCTGATCATGATCTCGCGCCTGTAGACTTTGGATATCATCTTTATGGCAACATGACAATCACCGCATATTCTAAGGTTCTTAATGATTCGTACGGGAGTACCAGCACTTGTTTTTAAAAAGCAAAATGCTATAGCCAGTCTTTCACTATGAAGGGATAGAGCAAGCTCTTTTGCTTCCTCATCCAAATCAAGCAATACTTCTTTTGTGTTTCCCACATAACCTGCCTTCTTCAGTTTCGTCATGATCTCATCAAGCATCATATAAATCTCCATAGTTTCCGGATGGGAATCATCTCCCACAAAAAACTCATGAAGTATCCCATCAAGCTCTACTAAGCTACACCCAGGGACTTTATAAATGCCCTTTGCTTCCATTAGATTTCTGACTTGCCTCACTTCATTCCATCTCCCCAATTTCGCATAAACATTTGATAGAAGCACATAGGCACCACTATTGCCAGGATCCAGCTGGATTAGCTTTCTGAGTGCAATCTCACATGTTTCAATGTCACCATGTGTCCTGGATCCACTCAGTAGAGCACCCCATATTAGCACATCAGGCTCCATAGGCATCGATTTCACCACGGTCCATGCTTCCTTTAGTAGACCTGCTCTCCCAAAAAGATCCACAAGACAACCGTAATGTTGAATCATCGGAGTTATTCCATGCTCCTCGCTCATTTTCCTGAAAAATTCCTTCCCTTGACTCACCAAACCTCCATGAACACAAGCACAAAGAATGCCCAAGTATGTCACACTATTAGGTTTCACACCTTGCTGTCTCATGTCCGAGAACAAGCCGAGACATTCCCTAGCATGACCATGCATTGCCAAGCCCAATATCATAGCACTCCAAGCCATCACATCCTTATTAGGACCCAAATTGCCGAAAACCAGCCTTGCCCTCTCAATACTCCCGCCTTTAGCATACATGTCTATAAGACAAGTCCCCAACACAACATCAACTTCTATCCCACATTTGTCAATATAAGCATGAGCCCACTTCCCATGTTCCAGCGCACCCAACCGCCCACACGCCGAGAGCACTCCGGACATGGTAAACTCATTAGGCCTAACCAAAGCACCTTCCGTGAGTTGCATCTCCCTGAACAAAGCAAGCGCTTCCTTAAACTCCCCACACCGAACGTACCCATTAATCATGCAACTCCAAGATATCACGTTCCTCTCAGGCATTTCGTCGAACAGCACACGGGCAGCATCGCTCCGGCCCACTTTCAGGCACGCGTTGACGATCGAATTCCAAGACGGCAAATCCGGTTCGGCGATCTCGTCGAACACCCGGCGCGCGAGCCCCGCGTCGCCGCAAAAAGAGTACATGTTGATGAGACAAGTCCGGACGAAGGCATCGCGGTCGAGCCCAAAGGCGAAAACTTGAGCGTGGATCTGCCGACCCGATTGGAGATGGGGAGCGGAATCGAAGGACTGGAGGAGGAAAGGGAAGGTGTGGAAGTCGGGTTCGACGCCGTGGGAGCGCATGCGGGCGAAGACCGACAGCGGAGGTCGGAGGGAGACGGTGGACTGGGCATGGGCTCGAATGATGTTGTTCCAGACGAAGGATTCGAAGGCGCGGCGAGCGAAGTTGAGGGACGGGTGCGTTAAGGAAACGAGCTTCGTGCTTGCGGAAGGTCGCATCTGGTGACGCTTATTAGCGGAACGCATGGAATAGCGCCAAGGGGCGAGTTCTCTCCATTATAGCAGAGCAAGGGAGAGCTACAAAAGCTTGTGTGGCAATGACATGCACGTAGACAAAAGATCAGAACTGAAAAGTCATCACCCACCATAACCTCGGGTTCTTTCTTTTTTTTTTTTTTTTTGCTATAAGCAGATCTATGGCCTTTAATTTGGCCTGAAAAGAAATATGCCAAAAACAAAATTTTAATTTTCTTTTTGCTAAAATTCAAAAATAGTTTTTTGAATTTTAAAAACTAATAAAAATACGGAAACTTTTGTATGGTGCTTATTTGAACGCGAATGATAACCATTCTGTTTTAGAAATAGATTTTTCTATTTATGTTCCTTGGATGCAGACATGGCCACGGTTCGGAACCGGCCGGTAAAAATTAGAAAAAATAAATTATGAAATAAAAAGATAATGAATTATCAAATTATGAAATAATGAATTATTCAATATAAAATGTAATTAAAATGGACATTGTAATCAAATTTGGAGAAAAAAAAGAGTTTCTCCACTTATCTGCAGTTTTTTTTTTTGGAACTGGGCCTGTAGGCCACGGGCCGATTCCGGTTCTGAACCACGGGCCCGGTCAACGGGCCGGTCCTAGGTTTGAATCGGGCCGAAACCGGCCCATGGCCATGTCTACCCAGACAAGTTTCTGAACAGAAATACGCGTTTAATTTCATAAAAAACAAGCTCTATGCTCATGACAATTCATAATTTCATACAAAATGCTAATCTAAGCTATTTCACATTTAAAAAAAGAGACTATTTTCACGTATAAATGATAAAATATAATCAAAAAATTTGTAGAACAGTTTGGTTTGGTTTCGAAAAATTGAAACCAAATCAGACCACGGGAAATGGTCTTGTTCGATTCGTTAGCCAATTTTTCTCAAGAAAGTACTCAAACCACGGATTCAAACCTTTTTTTGGCACACCCCTAGTTAGAATTACACTTTTTTTTTTCCTAGGGATGTGAAATTTTTAGGTTGTCGACTTCCATAAAACGAAATAAGCATCCCGTCAAACCAAATCGAAAATATTTAATTTGTAGTTGCTTTTGAACTCTTTGGTTAAATTCAAAGCCAACTATATTCTGAATTATACGGGTCTCAATGGAGCCATTTTACATAAAATCTCTCACAGATTTATCCGCACTGCGCAATAATAAATATCCTTTATTAGGTGGTCCACAAGTTGTTGCTCAATCGATTTGTGCTGGCAGCCGCAGTAATACGGAAGATATTAATCGATTTGTGGTCTACAAGTGTCGTGTAAATCGAACTGCCGAATCATAAAACCTCCTTGCTATCTCTACAGCCCTATCTCCTTTATTATTGAGCGATCATTTAGGGGCCTTAACTGATGATCCGGGCTGTTTCATATTTCGCTTGGAGTTTGCTCCTAGAAATATAGCCATCCCTATCCACTCACGTCAACCCCACGAATCTCTTATCCATTCCCTTGAATCCACGAAACTTTTGTAGCTCCATCACTGCAGGGGCAGAGCATTTAGTATTTTGTCCTGCAAAATTCTATTAGGACCTCTTTTAGAAAACGAATTTAGTACGTTCAAATTTTTCAATCCAAGGCATCAACGCTATGATGCCAGCGTGCTACTTTTTCTCTCAATTCACTCCACATTTAGATTGTCCGTGGCAACTTCAATCTCAAACATCTTAAACAGGACTCTCCTGAGCGTTGGCTTTATTTTTCTAAGTGGGAAAGATCCGTCAAACTCAAAAGGACTGAATTGAAGAAGAGCTTCCAATAGCCCAGAAGACCACGACATGTTTGCGTTACTCGAGTATTCATCAACCTACACACTATGCAAAGAAGCAATGTTGCAACGGGCGAGGGCTTTCGATAGTTTTTTTTTTGGTAAGGGGGCGAAGGCTTTCGATAGTTCTACTACATACAATACAATAAACATCCTGTCATCTGTCCAACGTAACACGGCGATGCACAAGCGCATTCACTGAAGAACCTCACAAAAGGAGGAATCCTCGAAACTTCCTATGAACAATCGATGACCTTTTGATCCCACGCGCCACTGAAAGTTACTCAACATCATGCAGACATTTCCATATCGCAGCTTGGAAATCATTGGGCTCGATGTCTGCGGGAGGGTACATGCGAAAAACATACGAGATGGGCTTGGATACCTCCATCGGTTTCTTGGTGGGTATAACATCCGACAGTTCCCCGTAGATCTGCTCGGCGAAAGGAAATGACCTGGTGAGAAAGAAGAAGCTGCTCCTTCCCAGCTTCTCCACCTGGAAGAATAATCACAAAGGTGTCAAAACAACACTGGGGGCTAACGACGGATATCTACAAAAGATGTCTTGAACACACTATTATGAACTTTAGCAAAAGAGTTTAAAGATGCTTTTTAAAACCAAGCTGAAAGATTCATCAGTGTAACTACCGAATAGCAAAGATACACTCGAGCACAAAAATAAAAATCTAGTTTACTGGCCATAGACAGAAATAGCGAGCTCTCTCCCGAGCACATGCAATTGTCTGATCAGTCTATCACCTATTCCTTACAGATCCCATGAGCAAGCAAACGCAGCAATGACAAAAAAATCGTTACCATCTTTCAGATGCGGTAATTACCTGCAGTTCTGAAAACCTAAGGTTATTCATGGTAAGAACAACCGGTACTTCACATAAAGCGTCAGCAAGTAGCCGAATTGCCAGATACTCGAAGAAATTCTTCATTAACCTTCTCTGTCCCTCCAAATTTTTTCCATATCCGCAAATTTCAAAATCAGGAAACCACAAGACGCATTTCACTGACATCCACAGAACTTGACTCTCCGCAGATTTCCCTATGATGGTTTGGTATGGGTGTTGGAGTCCCCACATAATCTTGACATCAGTCAATGACGGGTCAGATATGGAGGATTCCAGAAGATGCGTGGTGGCAACCATTCTAAAAGGATCATAACTCCGAGCAATGTTGGAGGTAAAATGGAAGTTGGTGTCATCCAAGATGAGAATCTTTCCATAATCCGCAACAGGAAATAACCGAATAAGTAGTGCCGGGTCACCATCGTCATTTTCTGGGATGCATGAACTTGGCTTAGTGACTGATGCAAATGATGTGCCCAGATCATGAGAGAAGGAACATGAATCACCGTTTCGACAACCCTGCAAGTCCAATTACCCAATCAATTAATGAATTACTTTCACTTTGTATGGGGGAATAAAGTAGCAGCAGAGATAAAAACATGACTTAAGAGCATATGAGGAAAGTGGCATGACTTGGACATAATCAGCTACAGGCTCATGTACACGAGCAATCCCAATACCAGCCTTTTGAAACTCTTGCTTCAGACAAGGAGCGACCTATTTAAGTTCAGAAGCCTCTAATCTCTTAGGAGGACTATGTGCAAGCAATCCCAATACCTGCTTTTGGAACTCCTGCTTGTGACAAGGAGTGGCCAATTTAAGCTCAGAAGCCTCGGAGGACTATAAACGCAAAATCCAGAAGTTTATTTGCTTCTTTGACCTTTTCAACATCCATGAAGTTTCAATGAAATTCTTTTGTGAAGTACCTATCAAGGTTTATTTAGCTTTGCAGTAACTTCAACCTTTAGGACCCGTTTGATTCAACTTTCCAACTGCTACTTGGGAAAATGCAAATACCTTTAGGTTAAAGCTTATTGGGAAAATACAAATGGCGTTTGGTAAAAAATCCTTTATAAAACTATTTGGCCCAAGTAGTGTTTGGAAAATTGTTTTTTGCAAAAGGGCTTTGGGAATTATCTTTTTTATTAAAAAAAAAACCTTACCCTACCCTTTATTGGAGCCAGCGAAGGCCTACGGTCGCTGGCAAGCTAGATCTGGCACTGGCGAGCCAGATCTGGCACTGGCGAGCCAAATCTGCCGACGGCAACCATCGCCTTAGGCCGGGCGATCCTCAGTGAGGGTCGCGTGACCTAGGCAGCTGGCGCCTTGGTCGTGCAACCCAAGTGCTGGCTGCCTGTGGTCACGTGACCCAACCGGCATACGACCTCGTGCAACCCAGGCAGGCGGCACCTGGGTTGTCGCGCTACCTCAGGCGGCCATCACCTGGGTTATGCGACCTCGCCGGCCTCCCTCGCCAGCCGTCTTACGAAAAAGATAAACAGTAACAAGAGGGACAAAACCGGAATAAGCCAAAATAAGTGAGGGTAGTTTGGGGACAAAAAATTTGGATTCGGCATTCCAAATGCTAGGCCAAGAGCTGAACCAAACGGTTCAGCATTTTGGAAAGAGGCTTTCGGCCAAAAGCTGAACCAAACAAGGCCTTAGTGCTGTAGCCTGTAGTTGTGTTATAGCTGTGGCTTCAAAATGAGCATAATGGAGCGTGTTCTAGTAGTGCCATAGACCTTCAAATATAAAGTTATAATACGAACTCTCCAGATCAGAGCAACTTCTCCAGAAGCTGCTCACCAGCTTTGGAGTGCTTGCCAAGCATCTAAGAAGAATCGGAGCACTCCGAAAAAACTAGAGCACGTGCCAAGCAGTGCTCCTAGGCGCATGTTCCAAGGCGACTTTCAATATGAGGCCTCCAAGTGACAGAATCATGAGATTTGGAATTCTTGAGAAAAAGGAAAAATTCACTCAAAAAATTCAAGAACATCAGGAGCTGGAGAAGGTGTTCGTGGTGGTCTTAGTTTGATTAAATTAAATACAGAACTAGATGCGAAGAAACTTAGTGAAGCATGTACCACTGAGCATGAACAACAAAGCAATGAAATCTGATATGCTGACAACTAAGCACGAGCAGATCAATTTACAATTATATATGGAGGGGTTCCACTGCCCTATGGATCAACACGACCATTCCTTTAAAAATGGGGAAGAATCTCAAGTATGTGTCATGCATTCTGTGAACAGAGTCTTGTGAATTGCAGTAGTAGGCAATTTACGAAGTTAACCATAAGATATAAAGCATGCCACGAACTTGTCAACGTTATCTACTGCTTTATTTGCTTCAATCAAGCGGTGAAAGAATTCTTCAATCACATTCATGATAAAGCATAACACGTCACCAAACATTCACTTGGTAAGTGGGTACAAACTCTGAGAAAGGAAATTTATATGCTGATAACACGTGCATGCATATTATGCACGGTGAAAATAAAAGTCAAAGTGAAGTATAAACCTGTAAAGAGGAGAAGAATTTGCACATAGGTCGTTTTGCTTGGGATGAATGAGAAAACGAGCAATTACTGCCCCTGTTGCACGATCCTTTTAGAAAATGTCTACATAATTTACCCCACTTGTTAACAGAGAAACGACTCTCGGAAGAACTCTTGGGCTGATCACCGGGTGCCAATCCAAAGTAATGAGCTTTTATCTATAAAAACATTACAGACAAAGGAAACCAACTTCAATAGGTTTATGCAAAAAGGCACGTAAAGTGCGATAAAGTACCTCTTTGACAACAGCTGTCAATTTGTCAGCCACATTTTTTGTCTGGAAGTCATTTGGGGTAACAAATGGCGTAGCAACACATTCCCTGGCATCAGCAGATGATTCAAGTTCCTTGTCATCTAGGCCAGCTGTATCTTCATCTTCATCTTCATCTTCATTTGGCCGACACTCAAGGAGGCATTTGTGTTGGAAGTCACAATAAGAAGGAAAACCTTTAGATGTACCAAGGAAGTTGGGCCGAAATCGATGCAATGAACTCAGGACATCTTCATCTGAGGAAAAGCAAATTCAAAATCAAAAGTCCAACCAATTGAAGAAAGAAAAGGGGAAGAGAGGTGACAGGAGAGAACTCAAAGGACAAAGTTGCAACTGTACATATTTTAGCGACATGATTAAGCGATGGCTGTCTAAGTTTATGAAAGAAGCACCATTCTTCTTCAGTCTCCAGCACCATCTCTGTAGCTTTCATGTCATCAAATTGTAGAACTTGATTTAAATGCTTAGTGCGATACTTGTCCTTCAGAGGAATACAACATACATATGAGAATGAATAACTTAAAGATCTTCAAGAATAAATCATGGGAATACCTTGAAAATGCGCTGCCAAAACTTAAAGGCACACAAGTTCGCCATTAAGATCACCTCCTTTAGAGGACCGATTGTGGGCTTGTTAGTATCTCTGCAAGAGTAGCTGTCGAGGTACTTTGCAAACTGGAAAAAAAAAGGGGAATAGCCAATGAGAGTACTGTCTTTCACCTGTAGATGGATCTTAAAAAGAAATTGGCATTTGCTTGATAGGAGGTACCAAATCACCCTCCCCAAAAACATGGATGATGGGTAGAGGTTGCGTATCCATCAATACAGCAAGAAGAATGCCCTCGTGCAGCAATCCAACCTCCCCAAACTTAGTCATGAGCAGAGATGCATCAAAAGACAGAGAAAAACTGGCAAGCAGACGTCCATAGAACGTTGGCTCAAGCCTCCCTCTATGAGATATCTGGAGTAAACCCATATGAACTAACAAATCTAATGCATTTTGAACAACATCAGGATCAGGAGGGTCTAAAGCCTTCTGCAACAACACTGACATTATTTTTCAAGGATTAGCATTTCTATTAATAAAAAAGACACTGAATATATGAATGCAGAATAGCAGGGAATGCTAAAAACATAATAATGGAAATGTGTGTCATGTATCTTAGAGTTCTGGAATAGATGCCAGTTCCCTTTTGAAATCATCCAATGTCAATTTTTGCGCAATCAAATAGTGATAAATGCAGAGGGGACATGTCGGTAATATGGCTTCAGAATAATTTCTGCATGAAGTTTTTCCAATAGTCCTAGCTAAGCACAAAAAGGAAAAGATCCAAAGACCATACTTCTTAATTTAGATCAGTACTGACAATCCCCCTTTCGGTATCTTCTGAATAGCTTTAAAACAGCATGACTTTCCATTCATTTCAAGACTTCCATAGTTCTTCACAAACTATATTTACACGAAAGTATATAAGGTATTTATTTCTTGGTTAGTCAATTGAAGGGTGACAAAGGACAGTTAAATCCCAAAACGCTTTGTGAATATTGAAAATGGGATGTCTCGTGGTGTTCCTTGAGCTGAAGAATTTCCACCTTGTTGAAGAGATTGCTTCCTTGTCACTTCATGTTAGCTGCATCGGGTTCCAATATGGAGGGAGTTGATCGAACAAGAAAAAATTTGCAAGGCAGAATGTCCTGACCAATGTACTCATTGATCTTAAAAACACAACACATAATGGGAACAGATGCTCTATGGGCAAGTCCACTGGGATAAAACGGAGGTCATCAGTTTTGGATTTTAGTGACAGTGGAAGGGAGGCCCTTAATGATCTAGAAAGGTAAGGCCATGCTAAAAGTGGGAGGAAAGAAAAGGACTTCTCAGTTTTGATTTTGCCACATTTGTTTGTATCCCATCCTTTTGCATGATTTTTTACTCATAGGTTGGAGTCCCATTTTGCACTTCCAGTTCTAAGAGAAGATTGATGCATCTGGGCAAGCTTGTAGATGACAAAGGTAAAACAGGAAGAGAGGACATTTCAACAGCACACTTATTGCTTTATAGACAGAAGGAACATACCTCTGGGATCATTAATGGCCTCTAGTTCAGTGCAACAGATCAGAAGTATTTGCTGTTGCAGTAATAATCTCAGTATAGTTGGACACTCGTAATCCTCTAGATCACTGAAAAATGATCGAGTTACCAATCTATAAATCTCTCCATCACAGGTCCGACCAGTTTTTCCTCTTCGTTGCTCAGCCTACATGTAACTCTGAATCTCATGAACATAACACAGAAACTAAGACTAAGTTGCTGAGCTTTATATGATACCTGAGATTTGGATACCCACACGAGCCCTGATAATTCGCATTTCCTATTACTGTCCCAGTAAACTTGTGATGAGCGACACGAATCAATTATAAAGGCTACTTCCGGAATTGTCACTGATGACTCGGCAGCTAATATTATCTGGTTAAGGAGACTTTTCAAATCAGAAGGAGCTCAAATATGTGATATGTTTCTCTAACTGGCTAACGAAAAGAGATCCAACTGAATCATAAATCCATATCATTAGGGGAAAAGTTGTACTTGTCTCACTTTTTTGACATTCCAACATCATCCTTACTCTAACTACATTCATTTCATCAAGTAACCACCCATTTCATATGAGTCTAAACTAACAACATATCCACCCCATTAAATAATCACCCAGCTCCTCTCCATTTTTTTTTCTTTTTCTCGTTCATAACGTCCCACAATTATGCACACGCTTCAACACTAACAACGGCATAAGAAAAGGTACAGTCCCACAGCAAATACTCTATTGGTCTCGTGCTAATTTCACATTGATTACTCATAATTTCTTAACCGTTCCTAACAAAAGCAGAGGCAAACTAATCCATAGTCTTCTTGAAGAACGCAACATGAGGAGAAGCACATGGAGAAACATGCCTACAAGATCTGCACCTATGCAATGATATCAATAGGGTAAGTAAGATCCTCGGCTTCCCTTTTCTGCATCAGTTTATTGACGTAAATGCTGCCAAAGATTTAGAAGTCAATACAAGCAAGCTAAACAACATTTCATATTAACCCCAAAAAAAAAATGACGGACAAAATGATATGATGTCTTTAGATGGAGCACATTAATCTTGATTTAGTTACCGATATTCTTGTCATGCAAGAAGCTAACATGCAAATTAAGAGAACTCCAATGCAGAAACATGAGAAGTTTTATTTGAGCTTCCCAAAAGCATATCTTACCTTACGGTGGGACTTCCAGGTCTTCATATCCAACAAAGCTTGTTCTATGTATTTACCATTATGCCAAATGACTTTGAACAACGAACTTGAGGACTTCAAAAGACGCCATTGCTCCTCCGATGAACGGATTGTTGGCAGAAAAATTAATATGCTCTTTTCAATGTCTGGCTCATTTTCATGTATATGCATTACCAAATCATGAATGAGTCTGTGGACTTCAGGTTCAATATCTGCATTGGCTGTTGAAGGGCTTTCCCCATTGCAATATTCCACTGACAATGACTCTGAACTAGTTCCAAGCAATTTGGTTACCTGTTCAGCAAATTTAATAAATAACAGTATGCCTCTCAAGCTATATTCGGAAAAACCTCGAAGATACTCATCTCTTCATGAGAAACATAGTAACTAACCTTTCTATAGAAAAGAGAAAAAACAACTGTCGGGAAGTACCATGCTTCATCCATGGCTTTTGCTTGTGTAAAACGTTGATCTTAAAGATTCAGTGTCACTCACATTATCAATTATGCCATCGCAAGAAAAAAAAAAGTACCATGATCCTGCCATCTCTTTTTCCCACAATTTTTTGACAAACATGAGGATTTCATCTTTTGAATTAATTGTTGGGAAAAATGTACACGTGGATAAGAAAATGAAATCAGACTTTGAGGCGTGACAACACTTTCTTTGAAGAATTATTTATCCCACAACGTTTCTAATGGTTACAGGCAAAAATCTTCCAGGATACAACAAAATTCCGAATGAGAATATCATAGAGCAATTCTGATATTTCTTCAGGGTCACTTAATATAAACAATTAAAAAAGATGACTGTATTGTTTTAAGAAAGAAGTATTTAAATTGGAGAAAAAAGACTTGAAAAATATGAATATATACTTCACTCTTTCTTGAACCGAATGCAACCTTTCGGGAAAAGTTGCATTAAGTTGCATTGTGAAAAGATGCTTCTCAAAAGACATATTAAAAAATTCGGATTAAAATAGTAATAAAATAAAAGAATAATATTTTTTTAATTATTATTATTTTTAATCATTTTTTCTTAATCTGAATTTTATAAATTCTGAAAAAATAATCTTTGAACAAATATAATCTTTCAACGTTGAAGGAGTTATGTTAGAAAAAACATAATCTTCCAAAGGCGAAGTAGTTATGTCCGAAAGGACACAATTCTTCCAAAGGTTATAAGAATGCCTGATAACCGTTACGCAAAATAATAAATTTCGAAATTAATTAATAAAAAAATAACCGCAACTCTATTGTCAACAATCACTTTTTCAATAGGATAAAACTGTTATTTTATAATAACAAATTCGAAATTTTGTAAATAAAAAATAATAAATGAGGATTAGTGCCAACTATCATCCGCGAGTACTAAGTTGCACTCACACACGGGTATTGTGAGATCTAGCCCACAATCCATCGTCTTCATTTGAACAAATTAGAGGACATCCCCACTGATACAGTGGCCCACACAATCAGAACTTTCCTATGTGGGATAAAGAAAAGCACAATTTTGTTTATTTTACAAACAAACAACCAACACCAACTCTGTTCCACTGTCAAACAAGTTTTCCCCATTATTGTATGATCGTTTTGGGTTTTAACGGGGTTGAGGGAATAGGGGCCTTGACGTGGGCCTGGTATCGGATTGAATATGACTAGACACATTTATTGACACAGGACTACTGCATCTGGACATGAGCAGGAAAATCACTAACAGGGAACTTCATACGCCATGGTCATAAAAAGGACAGCCTTAATGTAGCATATTTAATGAATTTGGTGCAATGAAAGACATATTTAGGAAAATGCACATGGAGTATGATGTCAGGAGGTATTGAACGTATACTGAGATAAGATATGCCACTTGTCAAGCTAGTGGGCAAATGGATATGCGGGCCTTACTTTGTTAGTAACCTTGGGTTATGGTGCACCGTGAAGCCCTGAATCATCTATTATCTAGTGCATGAACGAAATAGGTTTAAAGTACTCGAGTTCTTCCCACAAGCGGGTGCGCAAATGAAGTCCAATTGCATCTGTTTTCATATGTTTACATGAAGTCCGTTGAGGGAGGGTGTAGCTTTAATGTTTGTTGTGGGTGTTATCATTACGACATGCATTTTTGCTAGAGAGATTCCAATGTGTAGCAGAGGTAATAAAAATAATTTTATTGAATCATATAAATGGAGACATCCAAACGCAAATCTCCATTTTTTTCATTCTAGCTTAAATTCTTAGGCATCCAGGTTAGTGTTTTTGCTATGACCAAAAGAAAATATTAGTGTTTTTGCAAGGGGTGAGCACCGGACCGGTTCAACATGAGAAACGAATCAAACTAGCCTTACATGACCGATTCACACGGGACCGAGTAGATCCCTAGGTAAAAAAAATTAGTGAACCGGCATTGACCGATTCCTTTTAAAATAGGCTGAATTCTTGAGTTGACTATTGAACTGATGGTTCAGTTCCATGACAGTTTCTAAAGGAACCAGTTCCAACAACCAGAAACCAACTATGATAGGATACATTGGAACCAACTATCCCTAATTTTTGTAAAATTAAAGGTTACTATCATAATTTTTCCTCCATAGAAAGATCAAATTAGAGATTGTATTGTTTCTTATGATTTTTTTTTTAACAAACAAAATCTGAAAAACAAGTTAAACAACTTAGATTCCAGAATCAAATCAAAGTAAAAACAACCGAGCATCGAATCTGCCCTGAACGGTTGTTATCGAAATCTTTCTAATTTGGCTTCGGTTTAGCCCTAGATGTGTGGATCAATAAACTTATAACGACGGATGAGCAGTGGGATCGTGGTTGCGTTTATGGTGTTGATCAGCGGGAACGTGGTGGTGATGACTGTGGCCATTGGTGGGAGGAGGAATTCAAGAAGGAAGTGGGAATTCCCACTTTCTATGGAGATTCCTGAGAATAAGGGGGTAAAACTAGTGAGGCAAAAATTCAAAGGGCAGAGCTTACTCTTGGTGGGAAAAACTGGAGGAGGAGCGTCAGTTAGAAGGCAAAACACTAGTTACAACATGGTCAAAGATGCAAACGCTCTTAAAGAGGCAATTTTTGCCCAGGGATAATGAAAATTATTTATTTAATCGTTATAATCAATTAAGGGTAAATGGTTTCAGGTTCCATAAAAGTTCCACCTGAAATCCAAAACCCACCCGTAAGAACAGGTTTCTCATTTTTTTGAGTATGGAACTTACCCTGCATACCTTCTAATCTACAGGTTCCAAGTCTATTCCATTTATATTATTAATTGAACAATTGCAGTGAATCATCACTTTTAATGACTACTACTTGCTGCTACAATCTACTGATCATAACTTATATATTTAGACACACAAAGAAAATGAAACATTAACAAAGCATAAGTCTCAATCATAAATGCAAGCTCAGACTAGTAGTCCTAGATTACACACTCATCATGGGACGCTAGGATTGCGCAAAGATAGAGACAAAAAAAAAAACACAAAAACTTGTTTCATGTTCAAGTTCCACCTAGTTGGAACCTACCCATCAAAACGGATTATCTAATTTTTAGAACCTAAAACCTACCATGCATACCCTAGAACCTAGAACTGACAGGTGCCTCCAAATTTTACTTTGGAACCAAGCACACCTCTACAATCAAACATTTATGCAAGGCACCCGGACCTCTTCCCTACATGCTACAACAATGGCTGCTGCTCCCAAATATTCATTTCCCTCGAATCTCAAAGCGGCTAAATTTGTCACTTCAAAGATAAATTAGTTGAAAGTCAAGATATTCAAGGATTTCTTTTTGGAAATGCATGTGTGATATGAGCATCAGCACTCTTGCACATCGAATCACTTCCAATTACTCATATCGGTACTGGTCTTATTGGAAATGCACCCAGCACACTTGCACATCGAAATATTTTGGTGGTTACCCATATAAGAAGAGACTTCTCTCTGTTTCTCAACTCAGGCAAAATTATCCTTCTTATTCTGAGTTTAATGGATCTAGTTTTTGTATCGGGAACTCAAGACACATCAAGTCCGGATACCGGGCAGTAATCATCGCTAATTTGTATGCCGTCAGAGATCCACAGAATTCAGCATTTTCCTCTTAAAGGCAAGAGTCAGCAATTGAGCAAGTATGGCATCAAACTTTCTGACACCCAAATAGTCAAATTTTGCAATATTTGAGAAGGAATAATTGTATTTCCGTCAGTAAACCAACTAGGGGACTTTGCACTAGTTGTCGAATTAATAAAAGTGCTAAATTCCCATTTCGTCCTTCATATTTCGATGTTCCCATTCTTTGGACATGATACAGTTTGATATATGGGGACCAGCCCTGTTTCTTCATTACCACAGTTTCGGTACTATGTGGTGTTTATTGATGATTTTTCACGATATTATTAGTCAAATCCATTGAAGAGGAAGTCTGAATTTTCTAGTCTTTGTTTACATGATCATTTTAATCAGAGCGCAATTCAACACCAAGTCAAATGTCCTCATACACCATAATAGAATGTGTTTGGAAAACTTCTATGACATTTTGAAATTGACAAAACCATCTATTTTTTATTATTATTCAATAAAGGCAGATGTAGTCTTATCTTAGGTAATGTTAATATAAAGGATACTTTATCACCATTGACAGAATCTGAAATATAAAGTGAAAAGATCTGGATGGACATTTGATATAGGGCAAACAAATCCGGAAGAACAGGAAGTTCGCGAAGGTTTGGAAATACTGTGATAAGATAAACAGCTGAGTAAAGTCTAAAACACTAATGTACTCAGGAAGACCAATGGATGGCAATATATGTAAGTCAACTACCGGCTGGAAGCTTGGATAGACTCACTGGATTGTTGAGAAACCTCTCTGATATTTTGAAATTGACAAAACCATCTGTTTCTCGTTATTATTCAATAAAAGTAGATGTTGTCTTATTTCAGGCAATGTTGATATAAAGGATACGTTATCAACATTGACAGAATCTGAAGTACAAAGTGAAAAAGATTGATAAAGGCTAAATAAACCTTGATAAATGGTGAACAAATGCGGAAGAATTGGAAGTTCATGAAGGTTTGGAAATACCGTGATAAGATGAACACTGAGTAAAGTCTTCAACACTAATGTACTCAGGAAGACCAACGGATGGCAATATACGTAAGTCAACTACCCCGGGAAGCTTGGATAGACCAATTGGATTATTGATATAAGCAAGTACCTATATCAACTATGATGATCGCATTAATCACATGATTACGTGATCTGAATAGGAAGACTCGTATATTCTTTTGACTAATCTTGCGAGTCAAAAGGATTTTACAACTAACCTAAGGCTTGAAATTCTGGAAAGAATAATTGAAGCTAATCTAATTGATTGTTATCGATTTGGTGGAATGGACCAAGCACGGCTTAGGCTACGCATGACAACCATTCTGTACCCAGAAACTATTTCTAAACAGAAATTATTTTTTTTTATTCTGTACCCAAGAACTATTTCTGAACAAAAATGATTCTTTTTTATTCTGTGCCCGGGAACTGATTCTAAGCATTTGAAGGCGTTTGGTAACTGTTCAAAATTTCTATTCCTGAAATAGTAAAAGAACAGAAATGCGTTTGGTAACGGCATAAAATTCCTTTTTATTAATAATATTTTAATATTTCTTTCTTTTCTTTTTTTCTTCTCCTCCTTCCTGGCCATGGCCGGTAAAATATTTTTTAATTAATAATACTTTTATTCAAAATAATTTTTTTTATTTTTTTGGCCATGGCCGGTAAAAAATTTCTTTTATTAATAATACTTTTATTCAAAAATAATTTTTTTATTATTTTTGGCCATGGCAGGTAAAATTTTTTTATTAATATTTTTTTCTTTTTTTTTGGCCATGGCTAGTAAATAATAAAATATTTTAATAAAAAATATCTTTATTGAAAATATATTTTAAATTTTTTTTCCGTGGCCTTGTCGCTAGCCATGGCCGGTAAAATATTTTTTTTTTCTTTTTTTCCCATGGCCGGTAAAATTTTTTTTTTATTAATATTTTTTTATTAATACTACTTTTTTCCTTTTTTTTGCCATATCGCCGGCCATGGCCAATAAAATATTTTTTATTAATAATATTTTTTTTTCATGGCCGCCGGCGACCGGCCACAACCTAGAGAAAAACACAAAGAAGAAAAAAAGAAGAAAAAAAAGAAAAAGAACTTATTCTCAAAATTGTGCCGAGAAATAATAAGCAACTTTTTTTTACTTCTTGTTTCTCTTCCAAAACTGTTTCTGGGCACAAATTTTTGCAAAAATGTGCCCGGGAACAAAAAGTTTACCAAACGCATTTCTGTTTCCAAACTATTTATGGAAACAAAATAACAGAAATTTTCACTGTTTAGCACATTACCAAACGAGCCCTTACTCTATTCGGAGAAACCTCACTGTTACTAAGACTATTTGATTATATGGGCAATTAGATCTCTGGTGATTGTGTCCATCATCTCCAATGGCAAATTGAATCCTCAATATTGTCCAATGGCTATTCTAAAAATGAAAACTATATAAGAAGATCAACACGCTAAAGGAATGATAACAGAAAAAAAATTGACAAAGCTACAAACATTGACATTGTCATATTCTTTCTAATGTTATGAGCACGATTTTACTCACTTCTTGAGAGTTGTTATTACTCACTTTAGTCTATAGTTTAAGGAGTGTACACATGTGAGACTAGTACTTATTTATTGATAGTTAAATCTATCAACTTCGGGTAGGAGCTCGTGCTACATGCAACTGCTCACGAGATTGCTAATATATTCTAGTCTATTGATGATCTTGAAATAAGAACATTAGGAGTGTCATAATTTTCGTATAGTGATTATTTGAGGGCCATAACTTTTTTTTTCACTCACTTGAGTGCCACAAAATTAAAAAATTAATCACTTGAGTGCCATCAGCGATTTGCCTCACCAGCAAATCCGAGGCGGACGCCAGTTGTCCTACGTGGCTTAGCTGAAACTGATGTGGACAATTTTTAAATATTTTTTTGAATTTTTATTTTCTTTCTTTTTTTTTTGCAATTTTTTTTTTCAATGCCGGCAAGGATCACCGGCGACCCTCGCCAGCTGTGAAGGCCTCACCCAGATTGGGCAGGGGACACCTTACCCTTGGCTGCAAAGGCCCTAGGCAAGGCCACGAAGGTCGTCGCCAGGTCTAGGCGGCCACAAGCAATGCGGCCTTGCTAGATCTGGCGAAAGCTTTCGCCACCTCACCCGCGACCAGCGAGGCCATCGTGGCCTCGCCAAAGGGCTTTTGCCGCCGCGGATGAGGCAAACCCACTAGTTTTGGTGAGAGCCTTCGCCGCCTCACTCGTGGCCTCTCGGTAAGGGTCTTCGCGGCCATACCGGCCAATGGCGGGGCGGCCCTTGCCCAGTTTGGCCAACGGCGAGGCCTCAAGCGAGGTCACCGGCAACCCTCGCCAACCTTTAAAAAATAAAGGAAAAAGAAGAAAGAAAAATAAAAATAAAAAAGATAAAGAATAAAATTCAATAAAATCAATAAAATAAAATAACATTAAAAAATTCACGTCGGATGAAAAATTAATTAAAAAATTCACGTAGGATGATTTGCTGGAAATGGTACTCAAATGACCCATTTTACTCCAATGTAGCACTTAAGTAAGCGAAAAAAAGTTAGAACACTCACATGAGCGCCGCACGAAAGTTATGATACTTCTAGTATTCTTATCCCGATGATCTTTAATCCAAGATAGTAGCGTGGACTTAGACAATATCAAGCTAAATCAAATAGATTTAAAAAGTGCATTTCTCTAAGGTTATATCAAAACAATTTTTGCCTGTTTTGTTCAAGCAACAAGAGAAACGGATTGCTGACAGAGGCAACAGACTATTTAGAGAACCTTACTTTTGCCAGGAAAACCAGATTGCACGAGCAGTCAGACTTCCAGCAATGGTGTCTCTCAACTACTATGGCGCTTTAACTTACCTGAAGACTATCCAACGTCTAAATTAGAGACTCGAGTTTTACATAAGAGATTAAAAATCAAGCTGAAAGGGTTGGCAGAAAATTAAGAAAGTTGTATCTCTGATATTATCTTGTTCTCTCTCTGTTTCCAATCGTGCTACTGCTTCTTTGTGATTCTCTATTAAGAGTTCTTGTTGCTTGTAATATGTCAATAGAGATACAATGGTAATAGTAGTGCTTTGTTTATTTGATAGTAGGTTCCGCCCTGGTGATTCCAGCCATAGGCTTCAACACAATCCACATCCCCGTCTCAGCTGAAGCCGTGATCTCCGTGTTGATTTCTGAAATCATCGCCCAGCTCATCCCAACCCGAATTATTCCTCTAGGTAGGCCAATCATAACGATTGTTCCGTACCACCACACTCTTTTGAGCGGTTGGCCATGAGGATTATTCGTCCACCCTTTTCGGGTTTTCCCCCGGACCAAGCCACTCCACCAACGGGAAAAATTGTCCAAAAAATCTTAAACCTATTGCGTTTTTGCTAATTCAGTCTTAAAACTTTTTATTTTTGCCTATTGAATCCCAAGCCATTTTACTTTTTTTCAATTGAGTCAATCCGACTAATTTTAACCAGAAATCGCTAACGTTGACGTTGGGTAACTTATGTGGCGCTGATATGGACTCTGATTTTTATTAATATTTTAATATTTTTTGAAAATTTCAATTTTTTTATTTTTCTTTTCTATTCTTTTTCCTTTTTTCTTTTTCTTTTTTTTCCCTCTAAGATTGTCCACATTAGCTCTTCGTAGGCCGGCCAACGTCCTCGTCAGAGATTTCCGATCAAAATTAGCCGAATGGACTCAATTGGCAAGAAGTGAAAAAATTTATGACTCAATTAACCCAAAAAAATTGGCAAAATTAAAATATTTATAACCGAATTAGCAAAAGTACAATAGATTTATAACTTTTTGTATAATTTTCCCCCACTAATGCATCTAGAGCTCATTGAAGATTCTGCTCCATGGCCCGATGAGATGCCTTGAGACGAAGAGTAGCTGTCCACAAGGCCTACGCCCCCTGATCTTTGTCAGTGGGACAGTTGCTTTCATTGCCATCGTTACCATACATGGCTCCGCTCACCGACAATTTTACCGTCTCCGATACCAATTGACGCAGCAGAGGATAAACACAGATAAATAAATCCGCAAAACACATAAAAGGCGCAACCCGCTCACATATGAGCTACTTTATGTCAAAATAAAGCGCATATTCGTGAAAACCTAAACTAGGCAAAAGAAAATTAAAAAATAAACTAGGAAAATGTGACCAATTGAAAATTAATGCCTTGTACGAATAAAATCAACTAAGATTATTCTACAGATAAAGAAATAGAAGAAAAATCCTATTCACATTCTAATTAAGAAATCATCAACCATTAGGGTAATAATCCGCAACACATCTCGACATTATCTTGATGGACCCCCGCGTCACGATTTCAAGAGTGGAAACAAACTTTGGAAGTATTCTCCAACAGTTACAATTAAAAGTTTGAACGACCACAGCTGAAAAATCAGCCCTGGATTGCTTCTCGAAAATCTGCTTTCAAACCGTTTCAAGCAGATTTCTAAAAGCAGAAGCAAGTACTCGCAAGCATTGCCCCGAAGGCATTATGCTTCGCCACCAAGAATTGCCACAAGAACTACTTCCTTCTAACTATTCTAGCATTTGATAAGTGCAAAAACAGGGGTGGCTCGAATAAGTCAAAAGGCAGTAGGAGATTCCGGTCTTCTTTTACTACATGATAATTTCAAGGACAAAGTTCAGTTCAGGGTCTGTTTGTTTTGACTTCTTAAACTACCTATGACTTTGACCAAAAAAAAAACTACTTATGACTTTTCCGTCCAAACAAAAAAAAGCTACTTATGACTTCACCGCAAATAAAAATATATACGACTTTCCCACCAAATATTCAAAAATAATTATTTTGAAAATTAAAAAATCAGGAAAAAAAGTTTACATGTCTTTAAATGACTCAAATTGCTAATATTGTCATGCTTTCAAAAATTCAAGGAGTTACGCATTAAATAAAAGTCAAATCTAAATACTAAAAGCAGAAATAAAGTCTATTTTTAAAAGCAAAAATTACAGCAGCACGCCTTGAAATTCCATGTGAAACAAGAAAGCCAAATGATCAACCATTGAGCGGGTAATAACGGAGCTTTTACCTGCTCAAGATATAAAACTCTTCTTTGATAAATGGTTTGCTGGTTGGAGTTAGGAATGGCAACCACCTCTATTCTTTCATTCCTAGCAATATCTCCAAAGTAGTCCCTGTATTTTGCAATATCGGCTGTTGCAGACATTAACACCACCCTGTAAATTATCAAACAGGAACTAAGTTTCTAAGGCCACAAAGCAACCGCTATCCATGAAACATCAAATCAAAGAAATGGTTTTCTGTATATATTGCCAGTGTAATTGATTCTTTCCACTTCGTTATTAAATCAAAAGTATTCACATTCTCTTTGCATTACTACCTGATATAAGCAATCTTATTGATAAACCGCCTGTTGAGATTTTCATTTTCACAAGTGATGCATATTACAAAATGCCTGAAGATAAAGATTATTTGCACTACTACCTGATATAAGCAATGTTATTGATAAACCGCCTGTTGAGATTTTCATTTTCACAAGTGATGCATATTATAAAATGCCCAAAGATAAAGAAAAAAGATTTCACTACATCATAACCACATACTCCCCAGGCATCATCAGCAATGATTATCAATGAAAAAGCTTATATGACACCATCACCTTTTGCAGACTAAGTAATAAACTTCGAATGACATCAAATACAGGTAGAAATTTATAGCCTGACCTGAGGTTGTTGTTCTCTAGGAGAAACTGCTTCACGTAGATAAGAAGAAGATCAGAGTCTACAGATCTTTCATGCACTTCATCTAGTATGATAACCTTGTAATCAAGCGCATTCAGACCCTTGTCACGTATTTCATCTAACAAAACTCCCGCAGTTTTGAAAGCAATCTTTGGGCTGCAAAAGAAGACAAGTAGAATGGAATAAGGACTTCAGTTTAAAATACACACAACACAGATGCCTAAAGGCACTTCCAAATGGTTAATCAATGTAAAATTAGCATGAGCCACTGAAAAAACAATGTCTTAACCAATATATACATAGATAATAAATCAATGGAAGTGACTTGAATTTACGTGTTTAGCCATTTAAGATACTCTGTTTTACTTTCTGAACATGCATTAATGACATAAACATGAATAAAAAAACTATACCATATGAAATCGAAGAAAACATAATGATTAATGAAATCTTAGATCACATTTGTGCGGAAAAATTCATTTACAAGGTTGAATATGTACCTATTTGGTCCAACTTATTATATAGGATTCTCCATTTTGATATTTGTATATTTTGAAATGTTTCAAGTGTTTCACATTAAATAATAATTCAGACCCTATAACTATTTTACATGCAAAAGCTTGACAAATAACATAGTACATCTCACATGTTGTAACTATTTGATACTAATATAGTAATGACAGAAAAGTTCATCAGTTTTGTGGATGTCGAAGTCACCTCGCTCAGGGACATTTTTCTCACGACTTAAGATGATCATAGAATTTGGAACCTCTTCACACATAAAATATAGATGGGAAAAGAGTTCATATTTCTGTAATGGTATGGCTGAATATGTTGGGCCAACTTAACATAAAAGACTGTCCACCTGTATTATTTATTAGTTCAGTAGAGTGGAAAACAATACGTATCTGCAAATAAGTTCACTGAAGATTAGCTCAAAAGTAATGGAGGACAGATAAAGAAGGCAAAAAATCCAAACCTGCGGAAGGAAACAAGACATTAGTTATTAAAAACAATGCGTGACTATTGGTAGTGCCAGCCAACAGCTCCAGAAGCCCAAAGAAATAGACAGCATATCAAACATCATGGACCATCTAATTCTCGACATTAAGGACATGGTGATAATAGACGCATGTGTTTCTTTCTTTTAACCTTTTTGCCGAGCGCACGCGCATGGGAGAGAGAGACAGAGAGAGAGAGAGAGAGAGAGAGAGAGCATGCATTGCTACCTGGAAGATATCTTCTTTAAATGACCAACATGATATCCAACTTCCTCTCCCAACTCACAATTACGGGCTTTTGCAACCATTTTTGCCATGGCTACTACTGCATATCGGCTAGGTTGTGTACATATTACGGGATAGATGTTTCTCTCTAGCAGAAACTGAGGCACTTGAGAGCTCTTCCCTGACATTTAGAATAAATAATCAGATCCCAAGCAGCAAACTGTGGAGAACTAACAAAAACAGGTCAGAGCATCAATCAGACGCAGAGAAGTAGATAACACAGGTTCCAATGAAATTTGATTCCCAATCCACATTTGAAACTTCAGGGCAAGCACAAATATAATCATCCCAGTATTGGATTACATAGTTAAATTGGTTTACAATCAACATTCAGCCGACAAAAACTTCCAATGATACAGATCTTGAAGGCCCCATCTTTAGTTTCTATTGAAAGCTTCCTTTAAATTGAAGGAAAATCAAATATAGAACTAGAAAAACCAAACTATTTGGAAACTGTATAATCTTTTTCACTCCTCTTAAAAGCTAGATAATGGAAGACTGTATTCAGCTTTAAAATAATGATAACAACAACTACAACAATAAACCAATTACATCCTGACATCAAGCCAAATCTCCATATTCCGGATGCGACTCATGAAGAATCAGCTGGCTTCCTTCTCCAATATGTTTTTAGCAATCGGAATCAGTGAACACGAAGTGCTTAGCTGAATAAAATACATGGTCCATAAAACAAAAAACTGAGATTAAGAATTCTTTAGACAGACATTTCATGAGTTGGCGCTATTACAGAGATTAACTAACAAACTGAGTACGAAATTTTCATTCACTTGAATAAAACAAAAACGTTGACGCAACCACGCTGCCACAGTTTTGTGACCATCAGTACATGCTGCAAGAGACCAAACAATACAGAGCTACACTAAAGTGACCTCTTTATCATTTATGAACACCTTAGGTTCCTTCGGTATAGTTTCTGAAACTGCGAAACACCATGAAATACAATAACATAGTCGATGAACTAGCGAAGAAAGGCGAGGCGACGTGCTGGATGATCGGAAACCAAAAGGCTAGCGAGAGAATAAAGAAATCTCATGCACTCCATTCGCATCATACGAGTTCGAAAGCCTCAGCAGGAGAAACGAAGGACTCCTTCACATAAAATCTCCCAATAACGACCCCAAACATCCAAAATCGCAGCGCCAAATCCAACGTCTCAAATTCATCGTTCCCACGTCAAACTTAACGGAACCACAGTGCAATGCAGCAGAGCACTCTACACAGAGAGAGAGAGAGAGAGAGAGAGAGAGAGAGAGAGAGAGAGAGAGTACCGCATCCGGTTTCGCCGACGATGAGGGTGACGCGATTCTCGAGGATCTTCTCGACGATCTTCTCGCGGAGGGCCATGATGGGGAGTGGAGGGGTCCCGGAGGAAGCAGGCAACTGAGACGAACACGAGGAGCTACACGACGGCGTCGTCGGAGAAGAAGGCCTCGCCGCCATTGTCGAAGTCCTTCGGGCGCTTCTTCTCCTTCTCTCTCTCTCTCCTCTAATCGCAACGGAATCGCTCGCGGTAGCTGCTAGCGCGAGCGAAATGGAAGTGTGAAGCAAAGCGTGCTCGCAAAAGTCTCTGAAGGACGAAAGACGAGGTTTGCTCCCGCGCAGTACCTGATCCCCTGCTCGGCGTCGCATTTTGGGAACTACACGTGTCGGCCTACAGATGGGCTCTGCGGGAGGACCACTGGCTTTGACTTCGACTGTCGTCGGTTGACTTGTACGAGGGGAGTGGCGTGCGCTGGTCGCGGGAGCAGGGGATCAATGGCCGGTTACCTTCTCCCCGAAGGTCGAAATGGGAGGGGGAACCCGATGTTCTTCTGTTCGCTTTTAGCTGCGGACGTGGAAAGAAAACGACCGCGATCAAACGTGCGGACGGTAATTATTCTGTTCCGAAAATTAATTTTTGATTAGAAATGAATTTTTTCATTTTTCTAAGATAAAATATACATTTAATAACAATATAAAATTTTTATTTTTAAAATAAAAATTCATTTGATAACGATATAGAATTTCTCTCTCCCAAGTGACAAAAGGCAGGAGGCGACGGACAATGGGCGATGACCGGGGGGGGACGACAATGGGAGGCGACGAGCAGCGACAAACAATGGGCGGGCGACTACGGGAGGCGACTGATGATAGGAGGCGAGTGGCAATGAAGGACAAAGACAGGAGGTGGCCATTAGCGAAGGACAATGATAGGAGGCGGCTAGCAGGCAGGCAGCGGAGGACAGCAGGAGGTGGCCGGCAAGTAGCGGCGGTCGACAGTGAGAGGCAATCAGCATTGGGCATTTGAGGAAGGTAGACAACAGACGGTAGGAGACGGCTGGCGGAAGGCAACCAGCAGCAATGGGAGGCAACCGACGGCGGCGACTGGCAGCGGGTGAGTGGCCGGCTAGTAGTGAGGGTAAGCGATGAGAAGAGTTTTTATTTTTCATTTATGTTCCCAAAACAGAAAAGCAAAAAAATTTTACTTCTGAATTCCGTTCCAAACTTATTTATGGAGAAGAAATTTATTTCAGAAATAGAAAAATGAAATTACGTTATCAAACTAATTTTCTGTTCCAAACCTGTTCTTGAGAACAGAAAAATAGAATGATTATTGAGACTAGAGACTTCTCGTTTATGTAGGGCTTGATTACACGAGATCAATGGTCACGATCTCCCTCGACCAGACGGATGAGCTCACGTCAACCCTGGTTGTGTATGCGTACCGACCTCAGTATGTATTTAGGCCCATAAAAAGGGAGGTTAGATTGAAAATAATCCGATTTAATTTGACTTATTTAATACATATTAATCTACTTCATGTTATACAATTTTAGCAACCCAATTCCGACATTCGACCATACTTGACCTAACTCGAGTTCCATTCTTAGCAACTTTTCTCTCTAAATTTTTTCCTTCAAAGAATTGGCGACTCCATGAATCAACTCACCGAGTTAGGAAGGGAGCTCAGGGATCGGTTTATGGACGGGGGCATGAAGCTGGCACCGCACGTGAGGCGGAGGGTGGTGGAAGATGTTCATAATTACAAAAACCTAAAGAAATTGGGAATGATTTTGATGCTCGCATTATCTGCTCACTGCACAGCTCTTTCTCATATGAGCAAGTAAGGAGACTTGTGATTTATCTAATATGCAATTTGTTAAATATGTCTTGAATTTTATTCGGTTCGGTTTATGACCCGACCCGACATATATTTTTGTGTGACCTGAAAAAGGAGATTTAGTTCGTGACGCGAAGGGTTAGGCCGATGGCTCAACTCATAGCAAGTGAACAAATCTCTATAGTGGTTCGCCCAAGCTAGAGTAAACGAAAGAACGTTTTGGGGGGTTTGGGGGCGTAGCCCCTGAGAAAAATGTTTTGGGAAACCCTATTTATACCGCGGCTAGATTTTCTCATTAGATTAAGAGAGAGAATTTTCTTTCCTGAGATTTTGGTGAGCCGTGAGGTTTTGTCAAGTCGTTGTTTCGACTTCTGAAAATTTATACTCTCTTTGATTATAGTGGAATCTTGATTTGCCTCGCTCGTGGACGTAAATCACCTTGTAATCGAACCACATAAATCCTGTGTTCTGTATTTGTTTTTCCGCACCCATTTTTCAACACAATCTTTTTGTTCAACTTGCGTATCATACATGTTGGATTAAAAAAAAAAACACGAGATATTGAACTTGTTCCTTTTTTCAGCATTTCAAGAGGTCAAAGGCCATATTGCTCGTGGTATCTATCAAAGTAGGGAACCACATGAAGATGAGACCTTCCTTCGATGAAGATGAAGAGGACACAGTCGAATGCATTTTGCCTTTGCCTGAAAATTATCGTGACCAGCTTGTGAAAACAAGAAAAGATTTATAGGCTTTGCGAGGCCATTTATTTAGTAGAGCCAAATAAATTTCGACTCCTAGATAAGATACTCAAGCCTAGTAAAAAATTGGTCAAGACAGCGTCGGAGAAATTATGTATGGAATTTTTTTTTATCTTGTATCCTATTTTAGATTTCATTTATTTTGCGAAAAATGAATAGTTTGGAAAGCATTTTCCTAAAATTAATTATTTATATTGTTTGAAATAATTAGTTAATGAAAAATATTTTCATAGAAATGAAAAAAATTATAAACGAATCTCCACGCCACGTCGGTATAGATGCATTTTAAGAGTTTTGAGCATTTTACATTAAAGCGTCAAAATACACCGCAAGATTTAAAAAAAAAGAAGGAAAAATGTAAGAATCCCCCCCATTGAATAAATTTATGAAGAATGGCACGAAATTTCTATTGGATGGCTAAATATGCCCATAAATTTATGAGGTATGGCGTGAAATTTTTCTTGCACTTTTAATTTATGTCTCCCATTACCTAGCTGGTTGTCCAATCCTCCGGAAGGCAAATGTTACATGGTTTAGTCGTCAAGTACACTGGATCGTAGGCTTAGTTGTTTGCTGGGTCAGCTTGAGCCAGTAAGACCAATGCATAAATCGGATGAGCATGTACAAGTAATTCCTTCTCAAGTGCAAACCGGCTCATGTACGTCTATTTGGCACGCTTGTGCTTACTATTTTACAGAAGAATCTCTTGCTATATACACCGTGCTGAGTTTAATTGTCAAGACAAGGAACGGGATTGAAATGGAGTAGGCATGTTTGATAGCCCGATTATCCTATTTGACGTTTGGCGACATATGTCGGACAGGTCAAATCCGAATATATCCTGATAAAAGATTGCATAAGTTATTCGAATAATGTGGGCATATAAATTTGAACACGCTCGAGCCAAAAATTAAAAAGATATAAAGAGATAGAGAGTGCGATTGCGCCACTATCGATTACCGCTCAATGTTCGCAACTCTTAGGCAACCACCACATGGTAATTGCCCGAGGGTTTTCTCTCTCTATTGCGCATGGCCAAATCTAGGCAAATCTAACCACTGCAAACTACATCGGCTGGTCGCCGATCTGCCGCAGCGATTGACTTCACCCGGGTACACCAGCGAGCCAACACATTCCATGTTGCCTTGCTAACCACCACGAGTGGCTGTCCTATGAGCATAGTAGCATAGGGTTTTTCCTTTTGTTTTAGGGTTGCTCTATTTTCACCATCCACATGACTAAATCCATCCGATTTACACTAAAAAGACTAAATTACCCTTAATCATTTAATTGCAATTTAGAGTGATCACCTTATTCCTTCTTTTTTCTATTTTTCCTATCTTAATTAAAGTTTTAGTTGCCATAATTACCCATTTCACATGTTTTGTTTTTTTTAGGCTGTGTTTGGTCGTCCATATAAAACTCGGGATAGGATATGTTTTATCCTATCCCATGTTTGGTAAGTGTCCCGAATAATATAATATCGAATATAAAGGAGATATAACCCAAATAAAAAAATCCAAGGGAAGGGGTAGGATAAAGTCGGATAGGATTTCTCTTATCCATCACATAAAAGCAAATTTTTAGAAACCCTACCCTTCATTCACGCGCTCTTTACCCACGTGGCTCGTCGAGATGTTGAACTGGAAGGACCCACAGGAGGAGGAGATTAGGTGGTCGTCCGCGGAAATACTGTTGAAGCTTGCCGGGAAGAAGCGGTTTTCCGCACCTCGCCGGTGACATCAGAGAAGCTCCGAACCTCTTCGTCGCATCTTCTAGGCGCGCCGACTGCTTTGCTCTGCTCAGCTCAGGTATTGTTACTGTCCTCTCCAGTTTCGCACCGTCGTCAATGGCGTTCGTCGTGTTCGTCGAATGGTATCTAGTTCGCGGTGGAGCAAGGAATCGGTGGCCCTTCGTCCTTGCAATTGCTGATTCAGTTCTGTTTGATTTGTCTGTTTCGAAAAACAACGCGATTGCGGACGATGAAGGAACCCACCATCTCGCTGTTTCGATTGTTTGTTTTGTGCTTGCAATGCTCTGTGGTTCGGTGGAGTTGAGGTTTGGTAACTTGGAGCTTGTCTCTCCGCTCTTCGCGGCGTCAGTTGATGTCGAAAGATGGCTTTTTTATTTCACATTCGAGTTCCATCTTTGTTATCCCATTTAAGATGTTCTTCCGACATTGTTATGTGTAAACCTGGTATTTGACGCTTTTGCAGATCAATGGGTGGCCTGGCTATTAATAAGAAGAAGAAGGGTGCGGGTGCGGGTGCGGTGAAGCCTCCGCCTAAGAAGAAGCTGAAGAATGATTTGTTTGCGGAAAAGCGCTCGAAGAAAGACGATGATGACAATTTTCTTGTCTCATTTGTTTCTATTTTCATTTTTTTTTTGCAAAAAAATTTGAAAATCTAATAAAATTTCATATTTTCAAGTTTATTTGTGTATGAGAATGTTACTTTTATAGTAATAAGATCGAAATATTTCATGAGCATCACATAGGGGTATATATGTCCTTTATATTGATATACAGTTTTTACCAAACGCAAGATAGGAAAGGATATGAGAATATCCGACTTTAAATCCGTACTTCACTAAATAGTGGATAGGATATGGCCAAATCTCTAGATTTCCTATCATATCCTGATCAGAAATACGAACGATCAAACGCAACCTTAGTGTATTGAAGAATTTTTTTCATGTATTCTTATATATTACTGTAACGTTTCACGTGTTCCATGTAAAAGCCACTAGCAAATAAAAAAAGACAAATTCTTTGATATAGTAAAAAACTTGAAAGTTTTTCCTTCATCATCGCTAATATGAAAACTTATTTATTCTGTTTTTTTTTTGTAAGGTAAAACTTATTTATTCTTTCTCCCTCTTATCTCAAAAGTTCACTTTCTTAGTGAATTTTTAATTTTTTAATTTTACTAGTCTAAAATATATATCAAGTCAATTTATTTACTATATTAGAGGATTTATCTTTTTCCCTTATTATTGATGAGATGCTTTTACACAAATGTAAGGCGTTATGGAATATTCAGGGACATATTGAAAACATTATGCACAATGAGGCATCTTGATATTTTTACGTACACACTTTGTGAATGATATTAATTTTTATCAATTCAAGAATGAGATTTCACCGGCAATTTTAACAATTTTTCTTATCTTATGCAAAATTTTCATTTAATTAAATTTCATCTTTAAAAATTTTTCATTGGAGAATGTTATTGTAATTTTATTTTTTTGGAAAATCTTCAAAGAGGGTTTTTTTTGCTACATCTAATCATCCCATTATATATATTTAGATATATGTATGTATGTTTGTATGTATGTATGTATGTGTGTTTACACACACACATATACATATATAGCTTAATCTTTGCTTAATCTTTTCTTATAAAATTTTTATTAAATTTTTTTCTAGTTTTGCATTCAGGTAAACATCTTCCTGAGCATTTAGGTTTGGAACATTCAAAAAGTTTAAAAGAGGGATCACATTGTGCACAAAAGTCTCCTAATCCTTTATTATAAGTTTTTTGTTCCTTTTTTACGTGTTTTTAAAGACGTATATTAGTACACATTACAATCTATGAGTTTAGGTAATCTAGCAAGGAATTTTTCTTTCCAAAAAGGCTGGTTACAATCTATTCTTTGGAAAACTCTTTGCAAGAATTTTTTTTGTATTCTCTAAATTCTCCTAAAGATTTACACTTCATCTTGGATAAGAGATATTGATTCTTATCACAAATATGAGATGAATCTCCTAAAAAATGTTGAGATATAAAAAATATGAGTGTTAACAGCATCTTGGATGGGTTGATCTTCCTCATCAACAATTCTTTGACCATAATCATCTAACTTATAAGCATTGAGAATTTGATTTCTCTGTTCATCAGTTAGGTAATTATCCCACCATCTCTTTAGTTGACCTGTGAAACCTGCTATTAAAATATATGCCACAAAATAATATGTAGTATCTGGGACGGTTTTATAAGTATTAGCAAGCATGACCATTTGGGTAAGGACATTTATAAGATTTTGTTCAGAAATGCCATCTATGTTCCATTCATTTATTGCATTAGAATAATACTTGTTCTGTAGTTTTGAAGATGATTCTTCCATGATTATATCAGGAGGTATTGCTCTAGAAAAATATAATTTTTGAGGATCTCTCCATGTAATCCTATTTATTTCGGGAACTTATTCAGTATCAAATTTGTCTAAAACATTAATCTGATCAGGGGTATCTTTTACGACAAAATTCCCTATTTTTTGAGTATCCAAAGTTATTGAATATTCTTCTTTAAAAATTGCTTTTCCTTTAAGAATCCTTTTCCTTTCATCTAAGGCTTTAGCAAATTCTGTGCTAAGATTTTTACGGAGTTCAAAATTTTTAAAAAGAGGTGTTTTAAATTTTTTGATTCAAAAATGATTTTTGAGGAATTGTGTTAGACTGAAGATTTTATTCTATCCAATTGTTTTCCTATGGTATGAAGGTGTTGATTAGAATAATTATTCTATTTAACTATATTTTGTAAACCTATGCTTTCCATTTCTGAAGATGTTTTAAAAGGGGAAGCAACAATTTCTGTTTCTCGGTGCTGTAATTTTATCTTTCTGAGTGGGGCATGATTAGATTCAATGACTTGGCCATTGTCTAATTTCTACTTATGAAATTGGTCTAGAACACATGTCCGTTTTTCTTTTAAAAATTCATCTTTGAACCAATCAAAAAAGAACAATTGAATTTCATGGTTGTGCATATACTCATCGTAGTTTTTTTTTATTTGCCTAGCCTTGTCTTTAAAGTTGGTAAAGAACCATTCTCTAATTTGTTTGTTTTTGAAAGAATTAAATTCTTGATTTAAAAATATTTTGTTTGGTACAAACTCCATTTCCAAGACATTGGTCTCGGAATCTTCCATCTCAGAGGGATTGGGTTCAAGGTATTATGGGTTATGTTGGTAAATAGGTCTAGATATACCTAATCTATTATCTATGCCACTAATATTGGGGAGTGGAGAAGCACTTGCTTGTCCTCCTTCAAGAGTGATAATAGAATGGATGTTTGGATTTGAGTCTATAGATCTTCGAGAAGAAATTGAATGCCATGAAGGAATTGATCTGATATCATAAGATCTTTTAGGAATATCACAAGATCTTCTGGAAAATTGTATAATTACTCCGTTCTAGATGTTGAACAATATTGGTAGGATCAGAATTATAAACAACTTGTTGACGAATTTGATTTTCTAATTCCCATTGTTCATAAAGAGTAATTTGATTCAATGGAATTGTTCTAGAAATGGTTACATTAGCTTTTGAAATATCAGTTTGTAATAGAAGAGATTCTCTTCCGGAATGGAGTTTAAAAGTTTTACTATCAAAGGCGGAATTCATTACCTTGTAATAAACTCTGTATACAAGTGCTATAGGAATTGACCCTTCAGTTATTGAATAATTATGAGTTTTTATTTGAAGAGTTAGAGGTTTCAAGATATTTTTATCTTTAAGAGAAACAGTGAATGCTAGATGGCTATCGAAATGGATTGTTCCACTACAGAAACTGGTTTCTATAGCTCCAAAAATGGATTCATCATATTTTAAAAGTCATGCATCTCTTAATACAAGGAGTAAATAGATATCTAATCCTTCTTTAGTAAGAGGCTTGGCTCTCACTTGGACTAAACTTATATGTATATAATTCCATTTCTAGGCATGTTTTTTCATAGAATCTTTATTCAAAAGTTGTATTAAAGCAAAGGAGTTAGAAAGAGGTATATCTCTTTCCTCAATAACTATTATATAATCATTTTTCCCAAAAAATTTAAAATTAGAATGTTCATAAATCTAGTTAAACTTAACCTTTGGAATGATCCAATTTTCTATAGATTTATTAAAATCTTCTATACTAATTTATTCTCTATTTATAGATCTTTGGTCTAAGGACATTTGTGATATAGAACTAGAAGAAGACATGGATCTTCTTAATGAGTTCATTGCAAGAGACTACTTTTTTTCTTTCAAATAGATGTCAAATGATGTTGACCAATAGTCTCACTACCTCACTAGATTTTATTGTCGGGACCACATCTACCACAAAGATATATAGAAAGATTTCCACCAAGGAAATTGTCTTAACTGCAGAATGAGCTTAAAAAAGAGTATCTATGTCTACCTCCTTGGCTCTGATACCATAAGGATGTCCTAGGGTCTGGGGATTATAGAGAGGATTAATGATGATAAAAGTAAGGATAGAGGTGAGGATTATTTAATAAATCGTATCTTAAAAACTCAAGATAATGTATAAAATCAAGAATATGTTCTATGTCAAGAAGTAAACATTCAATGGTTAGAAACAAGGGTAAAACGATAAGAAAAAAGAATGAAACTAAATAAAAGAATGAGCATTAAGAAAAAAGGGTAAAACGATAAGAAAAAGTAATGATATATAATAAAGGCAGAAAATTACGTCAAAATTAAATAACGAGCAGACCAACCATAGGCGGTAGAACCTTCCCATTGTGGGGTATGTAAATTAAAATATTGTGATATAAATTGCAGTTAAGAAAAGATTAAGCAAAGATTAAGATAATTACTAACATCTAAACAATATCAAAAGGTTACAAGTGGAGATATCAAAAGTACAAGTGCAAATTACAGAAAATAAAAGCCTTTGTATCTTCAAATCTTGAACAAGATTTGGAACATAAAGGTTTTTCGGGGATGATATATGGATATGAAACTTACTGGATTTTGGATTCTGAGAAAATGAGTGAAGATATTCAAGAAGTAGGATCAGAGTATGGGATGTGGAAAGTTTTGAGCGTATTCTCTTATTTTTCCCAAAGAGATGAGAGAGATAGAGACTTTGGAGATATATGAAAATTTGATCTGAAGAATGATCAGTGCCCTTTCGGATGGAAAAGGTCCGTTTTTAAAGGCATCTAGGTTACTATAAAAAAGGTTCACGGAGTCTTACTGTAGTAAATAGTAATAGGTGAATAGTAAAATTTGTACAATGATATAGTGATCAGTGCATGCTTTTATAAAAGCTAACAGACATAATTATGAAAGTTGACAGACACAAGCATCTTTCGGCTCCTTTGCTATCTTTTCAAAATTTGGACAATGATTATGGAGAATCCTCTTCTTCGTCCTTTACATCTCTCCATTAGATACCTGATATGCCATAACAATCATCTTCATTAGAGTTTCGGCTATAGTGAGAATGGAGAGAACTCAAATCTTCCAATTGAGAGAGAAAGGGCCTATTTTAGCATTCTTACCAGTTGTTGATGGGATTTAACAGATGCTAGTTTTGATAAAAAGAACCCTTTAATCATGGAGGAAATGAGTGATATTGTCTGAACTAATTGGGTTAGGGCTTTTGTTATTCAGCCAATCTATAACTGCTTGTCCAGTAACTCTATTCCAAAATTTAAAACTATCCCACCATTTGACCTTAAATTTTCTGATGAGGACAATAGTGTTTAGATTGACAAATTTTCTATAATCAAAATCCCATGCCATGACCCATGATACTATGAAGTATAGAAAAAAGAGCATCAGTTGAGGGAATCTAATTTCATATGAAGTGATGTGAATTGACTAGAGAATATCTTGTAGCTGGGTTGCACCCATGGGTGTAGAATTTCAACAATGGGACCAAAATGTTTCCACCATCTAATAAATCAGAAAGGCACTTGGCGAATATCAAAATTTTCAAAGAAAAATAGCCTGGTATGAGTGGTATTGGCATCTTTCCTTAAGAAAGTGTTCCACCAAACTTGTTGGTAATCAAAATATGAATATAAAGATATGTGTGGAAGTGGTTCAATGATTTTGACATCAAATTTCACCATGGTTATAGGATGGAGTTTTCATTGGGAATGATGAATGATTTTATAAATCCTTGCCATAGAATAATTGATGTGGGTTTTATCGAAGAAATGTTTGATGGTGGCAGATTTTGTTTATGTCAAGATTCTCTCATAAAATTCATTTGTTTGTAAAAATCATGAGGAACATAATTAAATTTTTTAGAAAATATATTTTTTGCAAACATGTATGGGTTTTCAAGGGAAAATCTGTTTTCAACTGTACTTATATTTTGAAATACAGTTTTTGGAATGAAAATGGATTTTTGTTTTTAAGGGGCTGCCTTGATTAACTGAATGACCACCACATTAGAAATTCTTTTCCCCATTGCCTTTTGATTGGCTAAAGGAGATGGATTTGCACTTACCAACGATTGTTTTGGTGGCCGACTATTGAAAGCTTTTTCAAGAAGTCTTAGTGCTTCTTTGTGAGATAGTTTAGTAATATCAAAAGAAGTGTTTGTAGATGGAGAGGTGAGTTCCATTTTGTCAACTTGGTTGGAAATTGTGGTAATATTCAAAGGTGGTTCAACAGATTGAACTGCTTGAAGCCAAGTCCTAATATTGGTTAAGCTCTTGGATTTTTGTTCTGAGGATTCAGCAATTTCTTTGCCTTTGTCTTTTCAAGTGGGTTTATTGGGAGGCATTTTCCATGTAAAAATTCTTTTGCGAGAAAACCAGGTAAAGAATTTAAAAGCACCATTTATGAATTCAATATCAAAATCAAAAACAGATAATACAACTAGCCATTTGGCAAAAATCTGTTTTAAGGCAATATTTTGAACATCTTTATGCAAAACATCTTTGATAGACTTACAATCAATTCTTAATAAAAAAAAAATTTGGTTCAAAAGATCTCACTGAAATTTGGATATAGATAAAACAATACCAAGAATTTGTTTTTTGATGGTGGAATAATTCTTTTGACAGTCATTTTAATATTTGGAGACAAACTGAACAACTTGTTTTTTGTTATCTCTTGACTGCTTTAGAATTCCTACATATCCAATTTCTGAAGCATTTGTTTCTACAATTTTGAAAGCAAAAGGAGCAATAAGATGTAAGCAAGAAATTTCTTTGATACTATGATTTTTTTCACAATATAAGCATGAGCTAAAGTCCAAGGTGGATGATCTTTTTTAAGTCTCTGATAAAGAGGTTTGCAAATTATATTGATTGAAGGAAAGAAATCTATAACATAATTCAAACTTTCAAGAAATCTCTGCAATTGATTTTTATGTCGAATTTCATCAGGAAATTTTTTTGAAAATGCTATTGATCTTTTAATAGGTATAATAGTTCCTAAATTGATATAATGTCCTAGTAACCTGGCCTTTGTTTTAAAAAGAGATATTTTAGTAGGTGAAACTACTAAACCATTCCTTTTTACAACATTAATGAAAGGGAAAATACAACCAAAAACCCAAAATAATGCTACTTGTGACAAATTTACCTTGAACTTTTTTTGTGACACGAAAAATTCCAAACTATGTCACTTGTGACAAATTTACCCTGAATTTTTTTTTGTGACACGAAAAATCCCAAATCATGCCGCTTATGACACATTTACTACACAATACTTTGGCCCATGGGCATTTTCGTCTTTTTCCCTTTTCTGTTTTTTTCTTTTTTTCTCTCTTCCCTCTGCCGGCCATGGCGGAGGGAAGCCAGCAAGGGCTACCCTCGCAGGATCTAGCGAAGGCAACCCTCACCGGCATTGGGCAAGGCTGCCCTCGCCTACCCTCGATTAGGCCGGCGTGGTGACCCTCGCCGGATCCGACAAAGGATCCCTCGCCGGCTTCCCTCCACCATGGCCGGCAAAGGGAAGAGAGAAAAAAAAAAGAAAAAGGAAAAAGACGAACATGCCCATGAGCCAAAGTATTATGGGATAAATATGTTACAGGTGGCATAATTTAAGATTTTTCGTGTCACAAAAAAAAGTTCAAGATAAATTTGTCACAAATGGTATAGTTTGAAATTTTTCGTGTCACAAAAAAAAATTTAGAGTAAATTTATCACAAGTAACATAGTTTGGCGTTTTTTATGATATTTTCCCTTAATGAAATGACCAATGTGCTTAAAATGTTGATCTATATTTGTAGAGAATATTAAAACATCATCTATATAAATTATGATATAGTCAGAATATGGATTAAATATGTCATTTATAATTCTTTTTATATAAGAAAACCAATAAGATGGGGTTTGAAGGTAATATGCACAATAAAAGTGAAAATTTGTAAACAAGTGATTGTGTTAAAAAATTGTCTATATAAATTTCTTTTTCTAAATTCTACTTGACAATTTATCCTTAAATTTGCTCGACGACAAAGAAAAGAACTAGGTTTCTTGGAAATGTCTTTTTCCACAAAACTAATTTTTATGGAAGTAAAACCTAAAGATGAAAAAAAAACATAGTGCCCGGGATACCTACAATAAAGAAAACTAAACATGTGAAATTCTTAATTATGATAACTAGATCCTACATAGAAATAGAAAAACTAAGGAAAAAAAAAGAAAGTTAATAAATTTGGGATCACCACTCAAATTGCAATTGAATGATTGAGGGAAATTTTGTCTTTTTGATGAAACTTGTGTTGATTTAGTTATATAGAAGGTGGAAATAGCGCCGTCCTTGTTTTAGAGTCATTTATATAAATTTTTGTTATTTATTTAATCTTAAGTGTAGGTTATATTTTTCCATCTACCAAACAAGAAATAGAATATGACAAAATTTCCACATGTTCCATCTTATTGATCGCCTAGTCCAGTTAGCCCTAAAAACCCTACAAAAACCCTAACCTCGTAAAAAGCCTCGGTCCACTGAGACATGGCTTTTTGTTCAAACTTGCCTGCAATCCGCTTTTTGTTCTCCTTTCATCTTTGCACTGGAGAACCAGTGTTTACACCCTCCTGCTACCATTGTCGCGTCTCTCTCACGCACACATCAAGCGCAAAGGTAACCTCTCTCTTCGTGAGACATGGCTTTGTGCTCGTGCTTTCGAATCTCGGGTTCTGAATGGAGTTGTTTGGCTAATATTATCGCTCGAAGGGATCATTTAATCTAGTATTTTACTGGCCTTGTTCTATACATCTTTGACATTTCTGTGTTTTGCTCGGCTTACCGGTGTGCGAAGTTGGGAACTCGAATTCTTGTGGAGCATAGATTGGGGCGCCGGGTTCTTGCTGAATGATATCTGAAGGCCAGCACGTAGGTGAAGCGTATTAGTATGAAAGTGATCGATTGTCTTTTGATTTTTCCTTCTCAGCTTACCATATGCACAATGCGGGGTCTAGATTTAAGGTTAGCTGGGAACTTTGCTTTGTGTTTTAAGTACGTTGTTTTGCTTATTTAGCTTCTCTCTTATAGGAGCTGTCCGATGATACTTCATGACGTGCATCATGAATGCGTATCAGCTTAAGCTGGAAGACATAACGTTATAGTATGCGCCTCGGGAAAAAAAAAACAGAAAAGGAAAATAAAGTAATTCAGAAGACATGATAATACTGTTGAAAAAAAATAGAAAAAGAATACGTAACACTTTTTGTTGCAACAAAAAATAATAATAAATCCAAGAAAGCAATAACAAAATAGAATAGAAGGTGAGGTACAGATAACCAAATTTCTCTAAGGCAATTAGTTCCTGTCAACGGTGTTAAGTATCTTCACGAACTATGTTTCTCAAGATATAACACCTTGAACATTTTTGTATCGGTACTATACGAACAGGACTTTGTTGAATACTTCTCAAAATCGACACATTTAGAGGAATATTATTGAAGAGAAAACTCAAGAGACGCTCTAGGAATACTTCGAGGAGTTCTTCTCTATGTCTCATTTGGACTAAGAAAACACGTCTATTTATAGATGAGGGAAAATAATTGCAGAAAACTGAAGGGACATGAACTTGTCGGTTATGCTCACATTAGTAGAGCCATTAATCCACAATTAACAGCTATATTAAATGCTCACATTAGTAGAGCTATTAATCCACAATAATTGCAATAATTAGGACATAACGGTTACACGAGCACTAATGTTGAGCCATTAATCCACAATTAACACTAACACTTATAATTACAACAATCCCCACATAATAGCTCAATAGAAAATCTAGCCTTTAAATATTTTCATAGAGTTGACCGGCTCTATACATATAAGTGCATTCCTATTAAAAGTATCCTACCATACCTTACTAAAATGTTGAATTCCTAGCTATAGGAATCATTAAACGCATAGCGTATCCTTAAAACGTTATAGGAAGCACTATTGCATCATTGGAGTGAGAGACAATGCACATACTAGAGTTTCCAAAATTTGCGTTGTCTTATTGAATCTAGTCCATGAGATCTCCGATCGCTAGGTTAGGTTTCTACCATGGAACTTTTTTATTGAGGTAAGGCTTTTAATCTCAATCCCCTCGATGCACAGTTTACCTGCTCTCTCGACAAACCTTTTGTCAATGGATCCGCAATATTTTCCTTTAACTTCACAAAGTCCAAAGAAATTATTCCATTCGAAAGCAACTGCCTTACGCTATTATGTCTACAATGAAAATGTCTAGACTCGGAGTTATATATCACATTTTGTGCTCTTGCAATCGTTGCTTGATTGTCACAATGAATGCATATCAGAGGCACAAGTTTTAGCTACAACGAAACATCCTCTAGAAATTGTCGAAGCTATTATGCTTCTTTAGCAGCTTAATCCAAAGCAATAAACTCTGATTTCATTGTGGAGCGCATTATTAGAGTTTGCTTTAAGGATTTCCACGATACTACGGCACCTCCTATCATAAACACATATCCGCTAGTCGATTTCGATCCATCAAAATTTGAAATCCAGTTAGCATCACAATAGCCTTCTAATACAACGGGACCTTTGCCATATTGCATAATATGGTCTTTGGTTCTTTACAAATAACCCAACACTCTCAAAAGAGCATTCCAATACTCATGACTAGGATTACTAGTATATCGGCTCAGTTTTCCTGCTGAGTGCACAATATCTAGACTAATGTAGTTCGTGATGTACATGATGCTGCTAATCATTTGAGAGTACTCCAGATACCTAATATTGTTTCCAATATTCTTTCTTAAAGTCAGGTGTGGAAGAAAATGATTATTCGCATCTTTAATGTCGAACACTTTAAACCTCTCAATTACCTTTTCAATGTAATGAAATTGTGTTAAACTTAGACCATCATAATTCCTTAGAATTTTGATGCCGAATATAACATCTGCAACACCTAAGCCTTTCATCTCAAAGTTCTTTTTGAGAACATTCTTAGTGATTTTCATAACCTCAGCATTATCTCCAAAAATCAACAAGTCATAGACATATAGACAAATAAGTACACATCCAATGGTTGTGGATTTAATGTATACACATTTGTCACAGTCATTGTTTCTATATCCATTTTGGATCATCACAAGGTCAAACTTCTCATGCCATTGTTTAAGAGCTTGTTTAAGTCTATACAATGATTTGACAAGTTTACACACTTTGTGTTCTTGTCCTTTGACTTTGAATCCCTCATGTTGTTCTATATAAATCTCCTTGTCGAGATCACCATTCAAGAATGTAGTTTTTGAGGTGGCTAGCAAGGATCACTCAGAGGGAGAGTGAATAGGTGACTTAAAATAATTCTTGATCAATTTAAAGTGGGAGTAAAAGATCAAGAACAAAGTCTGAACAACGTTCAGATTTTAAATAGTCTTTGATAGCAATTGTTCATGTGTTTAATGTAATAAATAAAATGAGTTTTAAGGGATGAGAAAATCTACACACAAGATGTATAGTGATTCGGCTTAGATCAAGCCTACGTGTACTCTCCTACGCTGACAGCTTACTGACTGGATTCCACCAATCAAATCAATAAGAAGTTGCAGTAAGTTGTACTACTTAAACCCAAGCATATCTCCCCGAAGCTAATGCTGCTTATACCAAGCCAACAAATCACACTATTTCACACCTAAGCACATACTTATGACACTGTCTACACCTTTCAAATGATTATACTTTTAAGCTCACAAAAGACAAATATAAAGATTGAAGATCGTTCAAACTTTGGAATTCTAGATTTTGGATTTCGTCTCTTGCTTCTGCTCCTCAGTACGGTGGTATCATTTTATACTTCTCCACTTCCAATTTAGCCGTTGAACAGATTTTAGATAATCGTCTTCCAATTTACCCATCAGACATAACTGTATCAAGAAAATTGCGTAGCTGTTAAGGGACAAAATCTAAATCTCCGCTGAATCTGATCACCCATACAATCAAATTCTTGATTTCCATAAGTAGAGCTTCTTCGCTTGAAAAGTGACTTGTCTCGAGATTGATTGCCAATCAATCAAGATGTTTTGCATATTAAACCATTGCAAAACAATCTTCAAGATTGAGTTAATCGAATCTTTTTGTATGTGAAATCCAATCTAGATTACTAGCCGTTGCATACGTTGTAAACTTGTGCCACGTTATGGACTTTACATTCTAAACTTATTTTCTGAACTTATGTCACGTTTTGGACTTATGTTCTAAATTTGTGTCACGTTCTGGACTTACATTTTGAATTTGTGTCCGTAGTTCGTCATCTCTGGTGTAAAGTCTGAACCACTTTGAGTATAAAGTCTGAACCTCTTCATCTGTAGTATAAAGTCTGAATATCTTCATCTGTAATATAAAATCTGAACTTCTTTGTCTGCGGTATAAAATCTAAATCTTTTATCTCAAAGTAATTTCACAATTTGAACAAGATTGCCATATGCTTCTCTTCCAAGAATAATTTCCTTAATCAAAATACTTCAAAGCATTTATCAGACCTACAAAACACTCATGAACAGTTTTGTCAACTTCAAAATATATTAAGAAGTTTTCTCAACAGTTTTCACATCCATTTGATGTATCTACAAATTATATAGCTAAGCCATAGAAATCACCATCCTAACATATGTTATTTTCGTTACAAGTGAATAAGTATCGAAGTAGTATGGACCCCCTCTTTGTCTAAACCATTGGCAACAAGCCTTGCTTTAGACTTATCGATGGAACCATCAGCTTTACACTTCTTTTTGAAGATCCATTTAATCCAATCAGTTTATTTCCTAATGGAAGATCAATCGATTCCCTCGTGTGATTACTTAGGACAGAATTAATTTCAATGTCAACAGCTTTTTTCCAATAAGGAGCATCTAGAGTTGACATTGCCTCTTGAAACGTTTGAGACTCACATTTTAACATGTATGTCAAAAAATCTGGTTCAAAAGATTTTTCAATTTGCAACCTCTTGCTCCTTCAAAGTTCAGCTTCTTCGGCCTCAACTTCCTCGTTCTCAGATTCTAAATTTTTAATTCTAAATTTCGTAGAATATATATTCTCAAAGAATTCAGCATCCCTTGATTTTAGGATAGCATTGACATGGATTTTCACATTTTCAAACTTATGAACCAAAAATCCGTATGCACTTCCATTTTGAGCATAATCGATGAATATGCAATCCACCAATTTAGGTCCCAACCGAGTTGGTTTAGGAGGAGGAATTGCCACCTTGACTAGGCACCCCACACTTTAAAAAAAAATTGTAGAATGGCAACCTTCCATTCCATAATTCATATGAAGTTTTACCTGTCTTCTTGTGGGGCACTTTATTTAAAATGTAATTTGCAATTAAAACTACTTCCCCCCACAAGTTATGAGGTAAACCTGAACTTAAGAGCATGGCATTAGCCATCTCCTTTAGAGTTATATTATTTCATTCAGTAACTCCATTTTGCTGCGAAGTATAAGGTGCAGTTGTTTGGAGAATTATCTCCAAACTAGCATACAATTCTTTTAAATTGGAAGAAATGTATTCTCATCCTCTGCTAGACCTAAGCACTTTGATTCGTCTATCTATTTGATTCTCGACCTCATTTTTATACTTGACAAACATGCTCATGACCTCATCTTTGCTAGTTAACAAATAAACATAGCATAATCAAGTACAATCATCTATAAAAGTGATGAAGTACTTCTTTTCACATCTACTTTCTACAAACTTTAAGTCACATAGATCATTATGGATTAATTGTATATGTTCACTTGTTTTTTCAATTGATTTGAAAGATTTTTTAGCAAACTTAGCCTCAACATAAGTCTCACACTTGTAACGAGCATCCAACTCAAATCTTAGAATTAGCCCCAAGTTTGCTAATTTCTTCATTGTACCATAGTTTGCATATCCTGATTTACCATGCCATAGATAAGGAGCCACAACAGTGTAAACTGAAGACTTCTTTTTATTAATAGTCATTAGGTATAAGAATTTAGAGTTTACATCAATGACAGCCACATTGGCTTTCAACATGTCATTATACAAGTACATTTTCCCCACACACATCCCCTCTTTGAAAGGTACAAACTTGTCAGATTCAAATACAATTCTGAAACCTTTCTTGACAAGTATGGGGCAAGAAATAAGATTCTTTCTGATCTCCAGTACATGCAGCACATTTTGCAGGATGATTTCCTTGCTGGAGGTGAACTTTAAGATCACCTTTCCTCTCTCGGCAACTTTTGCTAATGTAGAGTTGGCCATATAAATCATCTCATCTTCTTTAGCCTTCTCGTAAGACGAGAACAGGTATTTATCCACACAAATGTAACTTATGAGACTTGTGTCCAACCACCAATTGGTATTGCTCAACACTAAAGATACCTCAGACACCACCACAGCAATTAGTCTCTCATTATCTTCCTGCTCTATTAGATTCGATTGTTTGGCTGTATCACCGCATTTGCCTTTGCTTGGGCACTTCTTGCAATCCTTAGCTCGGTGGCCGGGCTTATTGCAAATAAAACACGTCCCTTGGAATTTATGGGAGTGTTCCTTCTGCTTGTCTTTCCCTTGAAAGGACTTCTTCCTCTTCCTATCTTGCTTGGAATTGGAAACTTCCACAATGTTGGCCTTCGATTCCGTAGGAGGGTTTGCATTTCTCCTATTATCCTCCTCGATTCTGAGGCGCAAAATGGGATCTTCAAGGCTCATCTCTTTTCGTTTGTGCTTCAAATAATTTTTGAAATCTAACTAGTACGGAGGCAACTTCTCAATAATAGCTGCCACTTAGAATGATTCACTAAATATCATTCCCTCAACTAAGATGTTGTTTAGAATTATTTATAATTCCTGGACTTGATTCATGACAAATTTAGAATCTACCATCTTGAAATACAAGAATTTGGCAATCACAAATTTCTTGGTGCCCGCATCCTCGGTTTTGTATTTCTTTTCTAAGGACTCCCATAACTGTTTAGCAGTTCTAATGTTACAATAAACATTAAATTTACCAAATAGTTAAGGATATAGTTTCGGCATAGGAAGTCCCCATGCTTCCAAGCCTCCAACGCCCCGAGTGTGGTGACATCTTGCTCATCTGGACTGATTATCAGGCACATCTCCGATAGGCACTTGAATAGATTCAGCATGGTCAGATAGAAGAACATCTTTCATTGTCACTGCTTAAAGCCCACACCAGTGAATTTCTCCGATTTCTCATTTGGTGTCATTGGTGTCACTGGAGATGATACCATCAAACTAGGCAAAGCCTATTGAACCATCCCTCTAGAAAATAAATCATATGCCATTTGGCCTGTACTATTTGGAAAAACAGTCTCGGGTATGTCAGTCAAACTACTTGCACTAGTACCACCATAGATGGTTTCAACCCGAGGCTTGCAGCATTTGCTGCCACAACACCAGGCCATGAGGTTTGAACCTCACAAGTCAAAACAACCATAAAAACATCTCCAAAAACATTATGGACATCATTGGATACTCCATTGTTATCGGCCATCACGAATTTATGATAGAACAACAAATAATAAGTTAATCGCCTTAAGATTGTGAAAAAAAAAATAGAAGAAGAATGTGTAACACTGTTTGTATCAGCGCTATACGAACAGGACTCTATCGAACACTTCTCGAAATCGGCACACTTAGAGAAATATTGTTGAAGAGAAAATCAAGAGACGCTCTAGGGGTACTTCGAGGAGTTCTTTTCTCTATCTCTTGTTTGAACTAAGAAGACATGTCTATTTATAGACGAGGAAAAATAACTGCAGAAAACTCAAGGGACATGAACTGGTCGGTTATGCTCACATTAGCAGGGCCATTAATCCACAATTAATAGCTATATTAAATGCTCACATTAGTATAGCCATTAATCCACAATAATTGCAACAATTAGGACATAACGGTTAAGCTGAGCACTAATGTTGAGCCATTAATCCACAATCAACACTTATAATTACAACAAATATAATCGCCCTAAAAATGAAAATGTCAAAATTAGGGGTGAGCATGATGCTATTTGGTTCGGTTTTGTCATCAAATCGAGCCGATCCTTGTAAATACTGTTCGAACAGAATGAGACCAAACGAAACCAATTGTAGACTAGTTTGGAATCAAACCAAACCAACTATTATTTACGATTTGGTTTGATATCGTTTTTCTTCTTTTATTTTCTTCTTCTCTTTTATTATTTGTAATTTCGTGAGTTTAAATCAACTCAAAAGCAACTTGGACAAAGTATTAATTTCATAAAAACCAAACTCTACGCTCATTACATACAAAATGAAAATCTAAGCTCCTTCACATTTAAAAAAAGAGACTGTTTCCACATATAAATGATAAATATAATCAAAAAATTAGTAGGTCACATAATACGTTTTTGCAGTTTGGTTTGGTTTCGAATAAATTGAAACCAAATCAGACCACAAAAAATGGTTTTGTTCGATTTGTGAACCAGTTTTTCTCAAGAAAGCACTCAAACCACGGATTTAAACCTTTTTTTGGCTCAGTTAGAATTATACAATTTTTTCCTAGGGATATGTAATTTTTAGGCCATCTACTTCCATAATAGGAGAGAAGCGTCCCCTCAAACCAAATTGAAATGAAATATTTATTTTGTAGTTGCGATCACTTTCGAACCCTTTGGATTGGTTAACTCAAAGACAGCTAAATTCTGAACTAGAAAACAGCCATCCAAGGCATTAACGTTATGATGCGAACATGCTACTTTTTTCTCTCAATTCACTCCACATTTAGATTGCCCATGGCAGCTTCAATATCAAACATCTTAAACAAGACTCTCCTGAGCGATGGGTTTATTTTTGCCAAGGTCGAAAGTGGGTTAAACTCAAAGGACTGGATTGAAGAAGAGCTTCCAATGGCCCAGAAGGCCTCGACATGTCTGCATTACTAAAGTATTTTGAATCAACCAACACACTTTGCATATCAACCTACACACTTTGCAAAGAGGCAATGTCGCAACGGGCAAGGACTGTCGATAGTTCGACTACATACAACACAACAGACATCCTGTCATTTGTCCAACGTAACACGGCAATACCTAAGCGCATTCACAGAAGAACCTCACAAAAGGAAGAATCCTCGAAACTTCACACGACCAATTAATGACCTTTTGATCCAATACGCCACTGAAAGTTACTGAACATCATGCAGACATTTTCGAATCGCAGCTTGGAAATCATCGGGCTTGACGTCTGTGGGAGGAGGGTACATGCGAAAAACATACGAGATGGGCTTGGATACCTCCATCAGTTTCTTGGTGGGCATAACATCCGACAATTCCCCAAAGCTCCGCCCGGCAAAAGGAAATGACTCGGTGAGAAAGAAGAAGCTGCTCCTTCCCAGCTTCTCCACCTGGAACAATAATCACAAAGGTGTCAAAACAACACTGGGGGCTAACAACGGATATCTATAAAAGATGTCTTGAACAGATTATTATGAACTTTAGCAAAAGAGTTTAAAGATGCTACTCAATACCGAGCTGAAAGATTCATCAGTGTAACTACCGATTAGCAAAGATACACTCGAGAACAAACATAAAAATCTAGTTTACTGGCCATGAACCGAAATTGTGAGCTCTCTACCAAGCCTGATCAGCCCATCACCTATTCCTTACAAGATCACATGAGCAAGCAAATGTAGCAAGGACGAAAAATTGTTACCATCTTTCAGATACAGCAATTACCTGCAGTTTTGAAAACCTAAGGTTATTCATGGTAAGAACAACCGGCACTTCACATAAAGCGTCAGCAAGTACCCGAATTGCCAAATACTCGAAGAAATTCTTAATGAAACTTCTCTGTCCCTCAAAATTCGTTTTATGTCCGCAAACTTCAAAATCAGGAAACCACAGGACGCATTTCACTGACTTCCACAGAACTTGACTCTCCGCAGATTTCCCTATGATGGTTTGGTATGGGTGATGGAGTCCCCACATAATCTTTACATCAGTCAATGACGTGTCAGATATGGAGGATTCCAGAAGACGTGTGGTGGCAACCATTCTAAAAGGATCATAACTCCGGGCAATGTTGGAGGTAAAATGGAAGGTGGTGTCATCCAAGATAAGAATATTCCCATCATCAGCAAAAGGAAATAACCGAATAAGTAGTGCCGGGTCAGCATCACCATTTTCTGGGATGCATGAACTGAGCTTAGTGACCGATGAAAATGACGTGCCCAGATCATGAGAGAAGGAACATGAATCACCATTCCGACAACCCTGCAAGTCCAATTACACAATCAATTAATGAATTACTTTCACTTTGCATGTGGGAATGAAGTAGCAGCAGATATAAAAACAAGACTCAAGAGCATATGAGGAGAGTGTGGCATGACTTGGACATAATCAGCTACAGGTTAACGTACACATGAGCAATCCCAATACCAGCTTTTTGAATCTCTTGCTTCAGAAAAGCAGCGACCTGTTTAAGCTCAAAAGCCCCTAATCTTTTAGGAGGACAATATGCAAGCATTCCCAATACCAGCTTTTGGAACTCTTGCTTGGGACAAGGAGCGGCCAATTTATGCCAGATGCCTCTAATCTCTTGGGAGGACTATATACGCAAAATCCAGAAGTTTATTTGCTTCTATGAGCTTTTCAACATCCACGAAGCATCAACAGAACTCTTTTTATAAGTGCCCTATCAAGGTTTGTTTAGCTTTGCAGTAACTTCTGCTATAACCTTTAGTGCTGTAGCCTGTAGTTGTGTTATAGCTGTGGCTTCAAAATGAGCATAACAGAGCGTGTTCTAAAAGTGCTATAGACCTTCAAATATAAAGTAATTAATATGAACTCTCCAGATCAGAGCAACTTCTCCAGAAGCTGCTTAAGAATGAACACCATTGAAGGTTCTAACGGCACCAGCTTTTGAGTGCTTGCCAAGCATCTAAGAAGAATCGAAGCAATCTGAAAAAACTAGAGCAGGTGCCAAGCAGTGCTGGGCGCATGTTCCAAGGCAACTTTCAATATGAGGCCTCCAGATGACAGAATCATAAGATTTGAAATTCTTGAGAAGCTGGAGGAGGTGTTCGTGGTGGTCTAAGTTTGATTAACTTAAATACATAACTAGATACGGAGAAACTTAGTGAAGCATATACCACTGAGCATGAACAACAAAGTAATGGAATCTGATATGCTGACAACTAAGCACGAGCAGATCAATTTACAATTATATATGGAGGGGTTCCATCGCCCTATGTATCAACATGACCATTCCTTTAAAAATGGGGAAAAATCTCAAGTATGTGTCATATGCGTTCTGTGAACAGAGTCTTGTGAATTGCAGTAGGAGGCAATTCCAAAGTTAACTATAAGATATAAAGCATGCCACGAACTCGTCAATGGTATTTACTGCTTTATTTGCTTCAATCTAGCGGTAAAAGAATTCTTCAATCACTTTCACGATAATGCATAACAATTAACCAAACATTAACTTGGTAAGTGGGTACAAACTCTGAGAAAGGAAATTTATAGGCTGGTAACACGTGCATGCATATTATATACGGTGAAAATAAAAGTCAGAGTGAAGTATAAACCTGTAAAGTGGAGAAGAATTTGCACATAGGCTTTTTTGCTTGGAATGATGGAGAAAACGAGCAATTACTGCCCCTGCTGCAAGATCCTTTTCGAAAATGTCTACATAATTTACCCCCATTGTTAACAGAAAAACGACTCTGGGAAGAACTCTTGGGCTGATCACTGGGTGCCAATCCAAAGTAATGAGCTTTTATCTATAAAAACATTACAGACGAAGGAAACTTAATTCAATAGGTATTGGCAAAAGGGCACGTAAAGTATGATAAAGTACCTCTTTGACAACAGCTGTCAATTTGTCAGCCACATTTTTTGTTTGGAAGTCATTTGGGGCAACAAATGGCATGGCAACACATTCCTTGATGTTGGCAGATGAATTAAGTTCTTCGTCATCTAGGCCAGCTGCATCTTCATCTTCATTTTCATCTTCATTTGGCCGACACTCAAGGAGGCATTTGTGTTGGAAGTCACAAGGATAGTAATAAGAAGGAAAACCTTCAGATGTACCAAGGAAGTCGGGCCGAAATCGATGCAATGAACTCAGGACATCTTCATCTGAGGAAAAGCAAATTCAAAATTAAAAGTCCAACCAATTGAAGAAAGAAAAGCGGAAGAGAGGTGACAGCAGAGAACTCAAAGGACAGTTGCAACTGTACATGTTTCAGCGACATGATTAAGTGATGACTGACTAAGATTATGAAAGAAGCACCATTCTTCTTCAGTCTCCAGCAGCATCTTCTTTGTAGCTTTCATGTCATCAAATTGTAGAACTTGATTTAAATGCATAGTGCGATACTTGTCCTTCAGAAGAATACAACATACATATGAGAATGAATAACGTAAAGATCTTCAAGAATAAATCATGGGAATACCTTGAAAATGCGCTGCCAAAACTTAAAGGCACACAAGTTCGCCATTAAGATCGCCTCCTTTAGAGGACCGATTGGGGGTTTGTTAGTATCTCTACTAAAGTAGTTGTCAAGGTACTTTGTGAACTGGAAAGAAAAGGGGAATAGCCAATGAGAGTAATGTCTTTCATCTGTTGATGGATTTAAAAAAAAAAATGGCATTTGCTTGATAAGAAGTACCGAATCATCCTCCCCAAAAAAATGGATGATGGGTAGAGATTGCTTATCCATCAATACACCAAGAAGAATGCCCTCATGCAGCAATCCAACCTCCCCAAACTTAATTACAAGCATAGATGCCTCAAAAGACAGAGATAAATTGGCAAGCAGACGTCCATAGAATGTTGGCTCAAGCCTCCCTCTATGAGATGTCTGGAGTCCACCCATATGAACTAGCAAATCTAATGCTTCCTGAACAACATCAGGATCAGGCGGGTCTAAAGCCTTCTGCAACAACACTAACATTATTTTTCAAGGATTAGTATTTCTATTAATCAAATAAAACTGAATATATGAATGCAAAATATCAGGGAATGCTAAAAACATAGTCATGGAAACGTGTGTCAATTTATCTTAGAGTTCTGGAATAGATGAGTTCCCTTTTAAAAAATCATCCAATGTCAATTTTTGCGCAATCAAATAGTGGTAAATGCAACAGGGATGTGTCAGTAATATGGCTTGAGAATAATTTCTGCGTGAAGTTTTTCCAGTAGTCCTAGCTAAGCACAAAAAGGAAAAGATCCAAAGACAATACTTCTTAATTTAGATCAGCACTGAAGATCCCCCTTTCGGTATCTTCTGAATAGCTTTAAAACAGCATGCTTTTCCATTCATTTCAAGACTTCCATAGTTTCTTCACAAATTATATTTACATGAAAATGTATAAGGTATCTATTTCTTGATTAGTCAATTGAAGGGTGACAGAGGACAGTTAAATTCCTCGATGCTTGGTGAATGTTGAAATTGGGATGTCTCACGGTATTCCTCGAGCTCAAGAATTTCCACCTTGTTGAAGAGATTTGCTTCCTCGTCACTTCTTGTTAGCTGCATAGGGTTCCACTATGGAGGGAGTTGATCGAACAAGAAAATATTTGCAAGGCAGAATGTCCTAACCAATGTACTCATTGATCTTAAAAACGCAACACACAATGGGAACAGATGCTGTATGGGCAAGTCCACTGGGATAAAACGGAGGTCATCAGTTTTGGATTTCAGTGGCGGTGGAAGGGAGGCCCTAAAGGTAAGGCTATGTTAAAAGAGGGAGGAAAGAAAAGGACTTCCAGTTTTGATTTTGCCCTCGTCCCTACATTTGTTTATTTCCCATCCTTTTGCCTGATTTTTTACTCATAGGTTGGAGTCCTATTTTGAACTTCCAGTTCTAAGAGAAGATTGATGCATCTGGGCAAGTTTGTAGATGACAAAGGTGAAACAGGAAGAGAGGACATTTCAACAGCACGCTTACCGTTTTATAGACAGAAGGAACATACCTCTGGGATCATTAATGGCCTCTAGTTCAGCACAACAGATAAGAAGTATTTGCGGTTGCAGTGATAATCTCAGCATAGTTGGACACTTGTAATCCTCTAGATCACAGAAAAACGATTGAGTTACCAATCTATAAATCTCTCCATCACAGGTGCGACCGGTTCTTCCTCTTCGTCGCTCAGCCTGCATGGAACTTTGAATCTCATGAACATAACACAGAAACTAAGACAAAGTTGCTGAGCTATATGTGATACCTGAAGTTTGGATACCCACTTGAGCCCCGAGAATTCACATTTCCTAGTATTGTCCCAATAAACTTGTAATGATCGACACGAGTCAATAATGAAAGCTACTTTCGGCATTGTCACTGATGACTTGGAAGCTAATATTATCTGGTTAAAAAGAATTTTCAAATCAGAAGGAACTCAAATATGTGATATGTTTCTCTAACTGGCTAATGAAAAGAGATCCAACTTAATCATAAATCTATCATTAGGGGAAAAGTTCTACTTGTCTCACTTTTTGACATTCCAATATCACCCTTACTCTAACTACGTTCATTTCATCAAGTAACCACCCATTTCGTACATGTCTCCACTATCACTATATCCTCCCATTTAAATAATCACCCAATTCCTCTCGATTTTTTTTGCTTTTTGCCGTTCATAACCTCCCACAATCACGCGCACTTCAACACTAATAATGGCATAAGAAAAGGTACAGTTCCACAGCAAATAATATAATGGTCTCAAACTAATTTCACATTGATAAGTACACATAATTTCATAACCGTTCCTAACAAAAGCAGAGGCAAACTAATCCATAGCCTTCTTGAAGAACGCAACTTGAGGAGAAGCACATCGAGAAATATGCCCAAAAGATCTGCACCTATGCAATGATATCAATAGGGTAAGCAAGATCCTTGGCTTCCCTTTTCTGCATCAGTTTATTGACATAAATGCTGCCAAAGATTCAGAAGTCAATACAAGTAAGGTTTTTCATGTAAAATCTATTGATACAGTTTTCTATTGTGATGGCTTTTCAGAAGAACGCAATCTTCATGTTTTATTGCTTCCTCAAATACTTCTACAAACTAAACAACATTTTAACCCAAAAAAAAAATGAGAAACTAAATGATATCATGCCTTTAGATGGAGCACATTAATCTTGATTTAGTTACCGATATTCTGATCATGCAAGAAGCTAACATGCAAATTAAGAGAACTCCAATGCCGAAACATGAAAGTTTATTTGAGCTTCCCGAAAGCACATCTTACCTTACGGTGGGACTTCCAGATCTTCATATATAACAAAGCTTCTTCTGTGTCTATGCTGTCACGCAAAATGACTTTGAACAATGAACCTAAGGACTTCAAAAGACGCCATTGCTGCACCTTTGAGCGGCATGTTGGTAGAAAAATTAATATGCTCTTTTCAATGTCTGGCTCATTTTCATGTATATGCATTACCAAATCATGAATGAGTCTGTGGACTTCAGGTTCAATATCTGCATCAGCTGTTGAAGGGCTTTCCCCATTGCAATATTTCACTGACAATGACTCTGAACTAATTCCAAGCAATTTGGTTACCTGTTCAGCAAAATTTAATAAATAACAGTATGACTTACAAGCTATATTTGAAAAAACCCCAAAGATACTCATCTCTTCATGAGGAACATAGTAATTAACCTTTCTATAGAAAAGAGAAAAAACAACTGTCCGGAATTATCATGCTATATCGATGGCTTTTTCTTGTGTAAAATGTTGATCTTAAAGATTCAGTGTCACTCACGTTATCAATTATGCCATCGCATCTGACCAAAAACAAAAAATTATGCCATAGCAAGAAAAAAAAAGGTACCATGATTCTGCATTCTCTTTTTCCCACATTTTTTTACAAACACGAGGATTTCATCTTCTGAACGAACTCTGCTCCACTGTCAAAAAAGTTTTCCCCATTATTGTATAATCGTTTTGGGTTTTACGGGGTCGAGGGAATAGGGGCCTCGTATTGGATTGAATATGACTAGACACATATATTGACACAGGAGTACTACATCTGGACATAAGCAGGAAAAGCACTAACAGGGAACTTTATACGCCATAGTCATAAAAAGGACAGCCTTAATGTGGAAGACATTTTTAGGAAAATGCACCCGTAGTATGATGTCAGGACGTATTGAACGTATACTGAGATAAGATACGCCACTTGTCAAGCTAGCGGGCAAATGGATATGCAGGCCTTACTTTGTTAGGAGTTGCCTTGGGCTATGGTGCACTTTGAAGCCCTGAATCATTTACTATGTTGCGCATGAACCAAATAGGTTTAAAGTACTCTAGTTCTTCCCACAAGCGGATGCGCAAATGAAGGTCTAATTGCATCTGTTTTCATATGTTTACATAAGGATGTAGCTTTATTGTTTGTTGTGGGTGTTATCATTACAGCATGCATTTTTGCTAGAGATATTCTAATGTGTAGCAGAGGTAATAAAAATAATTTTACCGCATCATTTAAATGGAGATGATCCAAACGCAAATCTCCATTTTTTCATTCTAGCTCAAATTCTTAGGCATCCATATTAGTGTTTTTGCAATGGATAGGCACCGGACCGGTTCAACTTGAGAACCAAATCGAACTGGCCTTACATGACCGGTTCACAAGGGACCAGGTAGATTCCCGGTTAAAAAAAAATTGGGGAACCGGCTTGGACCGATTCATTTTAAAATAGGCTCGATTCTCAAGTAGACTGTGGAACCAGCCGGTTTCTAAAGGAACCGGTTCCAACATCTAGAAGCCGACCATGATAGAATAGATTCCAGGTTCCTGCTCTAAAATCTATCTACACTGGAACCAAATATCCCTAATTTTTGCTGAATCAGAGGTTACTTTCATAATTTTTCCTCCATAGAAAGATCAAATTAGAGATCGTATTGTTTCTTATGATTATTTTAACAAACAAAATCTGAAAAACAAGTTAAACAACTTAGATTCTAGAATCAAATCAAAATAAAAACAACCCGGCATCAAATCTGCAATGCGCGGTTGTTATCGAAATCTTCCTAATTTGGCTTCGGTTTAGCCCTAGAATGAACGTGTGGATCAGTAGTTATAACGACATGGATGAGCAGTGGGGTTATGGTTGCGATTATGGTGTTGATCAACGGGATTGTGGTGGCGATGACCGTGGCCATTGGTGGGAGGAGGAATTCAAGAGGGAAGTGGAAATTCCTACCTAATATCAAAGACTTCACAAATTGGCTGGATGAGGTGGATCGATTTTTCGAATACATGGAGATTCCCGAGAATCAGAAGGTGAAACTTGTGAGGTATAAATTAAAGGGCAGAGCTTACTCTTGTTGGGAAAAACTGGAGGAGGAACGTCAGTTAGAAGGCAAGACCTAGTTACAGCATGGTCAAAGATGCAAACGCTGTTAAAGAGGCCATTTTTGCCTAGCGACAATGAAAATTATTTATGTGAGTGTCACAATCAAACGTTTATGCAAGGCACCCAGACCCCTTCCCTACATGCTACAACAATGGCGGCTGCTCCCAAATATTCATTTCCCTCGAATCTCAAAGCGGCTAAATTTGTCACTTCAAAGCTAAATTAGTTGAAAGTAAAGATATTCAAGGGTTTCTCGCTGGCGAAACAGCCACTTCTCCACCAACACTAGATCGAGAAAATGGGAAGCTGATTGCAAATCCTGATTACAAATCATGGGTTGGGACAGATCTGACACATCAAATCTTGGGTCATTGGTACCGTGAGCTCTATCGGTACCACAGGTAGGGAAGAAGCTCTTGGACTTGCAGTGGGGCTTAAAACAGCCTCACAGGTATGGAACGCTCTAACAGAACAGTATACTGAGAGCTCTGTCGTCCAGGAATTCGACCTCCTTGCACATTTGCAACATATTCAAAGAGGGACTCAACCCTTAGCTGTCTATCTTAGAATTCAAGGGCATCTATAATCAAGTAAATGCTACTATTGGTCTACTTGTTTCGGACGCAAATAAAGTTTTCTGGTTGCTGGAAGGCCTTGGTGACAATTACGAATTTTTTTCAAGACCACCATGCTTCGACCCCTCCTTCCATCATATGCAGAAGTTATCCAACAACTTCAAAGCTATGAATTACCTAACAAAAGAAGAATGACTGCAGCGTCAAACACCTCAATGGCGTTTGTTTCTCAGCATAACCCCAGTGGGAATCGAGGAGGCAGCAATAAACACCGTGGCGGCTCATTTAGCTTTAATTCAAGAGGTCGTGGTTTCTCGCAATCAAATCAGGGAAGACCCACAACATCTTCCCAATCTGCTCGCTCAAACTCAAACCCTGTTATGGCGTCTTTGCCTTCTTGTCAAATTTGCAAAAAGAAAGGCCATCACACTTCAGTGTTGGCATCGATTTGACAACAGTTATCAAAGCAATAGCATTGCCCACAGCCTAACTGCATTGCATAATTCTGACCTGCATGATGATGAAAGGCATCCAGACACAAGTGCTGATGTTCATAACACAGATAAACCGGGTAAACTTACAAACTTGCTACCTCATCATGGCACTGATAGTGTAATGGTGGCCAGTGGCGAATCACTTCCAATTATTCATATTGGTGCTGGTCTTATTGGAAATGCATCTAGCACTCTTGCACATCGAAACATTTTGGTGGTTACCCGAATAAAGGAGAGTCTTCTCTCTGTTTCTCAACTCAGGCAGGAATATCCTTGTTATTTTGAGTTTAATGGATCTAGTTTTTGTGTCGAGGACTCAAAAACACATCAACTCTAGATATCGCGCAGTAATCATCGCTGATTTGCATGCTGTCAGAGATCCACAGAATTCAGCATTTTTAGGCAAAAATCAGCAAATGAGCGAGTTTGGCATCAAAGATTGGGACACCCAGACAGTCAAATTTTGCAATATTTGAGAAGGAATAATTTTATTTCTGTCAGTATTCACGATATTGATCGTCACATCTGAAGAGGAAATCTGAATTTTCTAGCCTTAGTTTACATGATCATTTTAATCAAAAGCAGGATTGAACCCCAAGTCAAATGTCCCCATACACCACAACAGAATGTGTTGGGAAAACCTCTATGATATTTTAAAATTGACAAAACCATCTATTTGTTATTGTTAGAATAATTAAATATTAAACCATGCTTCCTTACCAAAAAAAAAAATTATTAAATCACGTCTTCATCTAATAGTTTAAATCTTTAAAACAGTTAGTAGTGATCCCACAAAATCTTACATGATATCAAAGTATGAGGTCTTGAGTTCAAATTTTTCTAGGCCTCATTTGCATCATCAATTAAATATGTCATTGATTGTTAATATAACCAGCTTTGTATATCGACTATAATGAATGCATTAATAATATAATTACGTGATCTAAATAAGAAGACCCAATTCTGGAAGGAATAATTGAAGCTAATCTAATTGATTGTTATCCATTAGGTGGAATGGATTATTAACAAGCATGGCTAATTCTATTTGGAGAAACCTCATTATTACTAGGAATATTTGATTGCATACGCAATCAGATCTTCGGTGATTGTGTCCGTCATCTCCAGGCAAATTGAATCTTGAATATTGTCCGACGGCTAGTCCAAAGATTGAAACTACATAAGAAGTGCTTGATGACAGAAGATTGAATCTTGAATATTGTCCAACGCACGCCGAGGGATTGATGACAGAAAATTGACAAAGCTACAAACACTAACATAGTCATATTCTTACTATGTTTCGAGCGTGTGTACAAGTGTGAGAGCAGTGCTTGTTTTGATAATGAAATCTATCAACTTCAAGTAGAAGGAGCTCGTGCTACGTTGTAATTACTCACAAGATTATTAGTAGATTACAGCCAGTTGATGAACTGTAATATGGGAGAATAGACATCGGCTTAAACAACATCGGTTAAATCAAATAGATGTGATGATCTGTAATCAGGGAGAGTGGACATGGGCTTAAACATCAGTTAAATCAAATAGATGTAAAAAGTGCATATCTTTACAATTATATCAAAACAATTTGGGAAAATACCACTAAAAACCTCACACTATGCCACCTATAGTAAATTTACCCTTAACTTTTTTTCTGTAACACGGAAATACCCAAACTATGTCACTTATGACAAATTTATCTTGAACTTTTTTTTGTGACACGAAAAATCCCAAATTATACCACTTGTGACATATTTACCCTATAATACTTTGGTCCATGGGCATTTTCGTCTTTTTTCTTTTTGTTTTTTTCCTTTTTTTTTTCTTCTCCAGCAAGGGCAGCCCTCGCCTACCCAGACGAGGGTCGCCCTCACTAGATCCGGCGTCGAGCGAGGGTCACCCTAGCCAGATCCGACGAGGGCAGCCCTCACTCGACGCCGGCGAGGCTCGCCCTTGCCAGATCCGACATCAAGTGACTTCGCCAGCATCAGGTGAGGGCAACCCTCGCCGGCGTCAGGCGAGGCTGCCCTCACCCTCGCCCTCGCCCACCCAGGCGAGGGCTACTCTCGTCGGAGAAAAAAAGAAATAAAAAAGGAAAAAAAAACATAAAGGAAAAAGACGAAAATGCCCATGAGCCAAAGTATTGTGGAATAAAATGTCACAAGTGATATGATTTGGGGTATTTCGTGTCATAAAAAAAAATTCATGATAAATTTATCACAAATAACATAATTTAGAGTTTTTCGTGATATTTTTCCTGACAATTTTTGCTTGTTTTGTTCAAGCAGCAAGAGAAACGGATTGTTGACGGAGGCAACAGATTATTTAGAGAAACCTCACTTTTGCCAGGAAAATCAGACCGTACGAGCTGTCAGACTTCTAGCGATGATGTCTCTCAACCTCTACGGCTCTGACTTTCTTCAAGACTCTCCAACGTCCAAATTAGAGACTCGAGTTCCACGTTAGAGATTAAAATCAAGCTGAAAGGTTGGCAAAAAAATTGAGAAAGTTGTAACTCCGATATCATCTTGTTCTCTCTCTGTTTGCAATCGGGGTACTGCTTATTTGTGATTCTCTCCATTTAGAGTTCTTGTTGCTTATAATCTCTTAATAGAGAAGTGTACAAGGATAATAGCAGTGCTTGTTTATTTGATTGTGGGTCCTATCGGTTCCAAGTAAAAGCAGCAATTGCTATATTGTAATGTCTCTTACGGTTACAAATGAATCCCGGCCTTGTTAATGGCTGCTATATGGTAGAATGGACGTAGACTTAATATAAGCCGAACTACTACAAAATCTATCTGCAAAAGCTTCTACCCCATTATTCCTTTAAATTCATGTGAGAGAAGCATTTGCATTTGATATTATCAAACAGTTCATGTATCTATAAAAGTTAAACTTAAAATATTCAGCAAAAATTTATTAAAGTTTTAAATCAACCTATTCTTCCCCCTAAGTTGCTTTGTTAGTCTCAACAATTGATACCAGAGCCACGTTACTTGTTATCTAAATTGCTTTTATTTCTGAGCATAAAGATCCTGAATTATAGCTAAAATTATTGGCAATAGCATTGTTGAAGGTCGATCTACTACAAGACCACCTTACTTTGATGGAACTAACTATGATTATTGGAAACAGAGCATGTGGTATATATCCTGTCAACGGACTTCAAAATTTGGAAGATCATAGAGAATTGTTCATTCGCTCCTCAAGTCATGAGAGCACCTGTACCTATTCCGCTAGTAACAGCTGCTGGAGATAATCAGGCTAATCCTCCTCCGCAGCCACCTCAACCTACTGTCACTCTTGGAGAATTAACTAGAAGATGTTGAGGAAAACTTCAAATTGATTTTAAAACTGACAAAACTTTCCATGTATAACTTGTGAATCTGACATACATTTCTTGCCAAGTTAAGATATTTTTGAAGTTCAGAAGAAAATATCAAACTATACAAGTTTTCAGAACTAAAAATTCAGAGTCAGACTTATGATCTTCAGACTTTATTATGAAAGTCATTCAAACACTGAAGTATTCAGATTTTACCGAAGACCCACACTAATCTAAGTTTTGAAACAGACGCAAACGCAGAAGTTATGCAGACGCAGACACAAAAGTCTTTCAGACGCAGAAGCAAACTTATTCAGAACAAAACATAACAGTTAGTGATCTGGTATAGATTTCACAAAAAGAAAGTTTTGATTGTTTCAATCTAAGGCTATAATTGATTGACAATCAAATACTATGACAAGTATGCATTACAACGGATAAAACTCTACTTATGGAACCAAGATTCTGATTATATGGGCGATCAGAATCAGCGGGTTTTGGATTTTGTCAACCAACGTCTACTCAATCTTTTTTATACAAATTTGTCCAAAAGTGAATATTGGAAAATGATCCTCTAAAAACTGTCTAACGGCTAGTTTGGCAGAGAATGAGTATAAAAGGAGATCAACAAGGAGAAGAAAGTAAAAGACGAAATCGAGAATCAACAAGTTCAAAGTCTGAACTTACTTCGATTATTCCTCGTCTTTCTTGTGATAAATATTAAGATCTTGAGGGACATTTTGTAAGAGTGATTATGTGAGATAGAGAGTCCTATCACACACAAGAGTGTTGTCACTCAAAATGTGTATTTCCACTTGATTACATAGTGAAATTCAGCCAATAGGTTGTCAGCGTGGGAGAGTGGACGTAAGCTTATCAAAAGCGGAACCACTATAAACTTGTGTGCAATTTTTCTACCCTTCATCTATTACTTTGCATACTGCACATCAGGAGCACTATCTATATAAATTGTTTTGAATCTGAATTTTATTCATACTCAAATGTGATCTTTCATTTCTGCTTAAATTTACAAAAATTATTTAAGATTACCTATTCACCCCCCTCTAGGTGATCCTTGCTAGCCACATCAAAAGACCTTTAAATACTAAAGCACTTCATGTCTTATATTGTGCATTATCTCCATATGGATTTAATCATGTCTCCTCTTGTACCACAGCAAAAGAAATCCGGGATACACTCCAAGGTACATTTGAAGGAACTGACCAAATAAGAGACAAAGAAGATCATCCTTCTTAGAAATTACGAGACATTCAAGATGAGGCCAGATGATATAGCGACAAATGTACATGAGACAGAGAAATCATCGATGGTCTCACCAATCAAGGAAAAGCGTAAACAAATGCAGAAAAAGTGAACAAACTTTGAGAGCTCTTCTAAAAGAGTAGAGTCATGTGAAGACATCAATTCGTGAAACGTCGACAATTCAGCCTTTATCAATGGATGAGCTAATAGGAACACTATTGTCCTGTGATGTCGAGCTACAAAATGATGAGAACAACCTTAAAGGTTAGAAGTCCAGTACTTTTAAAGCGGATACTGTTGATGTAGGTGATTCAACGTCATTCGAAGACGAAGACATGGCTCCATTAACGAGAAGACTCAAAAGCCTCATGTGAAAAGGGAGAAATTTCAAGGGCAAAATGCCAATGAAGTCGACTGAAGAAAGAAAATTCTCCAAGGACAAGGACCACAGCAAAGGTAAGGAAATCAACTCTTTTGAGTTTAGGAAACCTGGTCATTTCAAGTATGAAAAAAGAAAAGAGCATTGAAGGCATAACCCTGGAGTGACACAGAATATGAATTGAGTGATGAGGCAGCGCAAAAAAATTTATGTACATTGGCTGACACTCAAATCAATGAAGAAGAGGTAATTTCACCTAAACTCATTTATGATGAAATGAAAGAATTTTTAAAAGAAATTTATGATGAGCATAGAAAAGCTTCAAAAAATATTTATACAGTGAAGAAAGAAGTTTCAAAATTAACAGAACAAGATATTTCGCAAAAGCAAGAACTTGAACGTCTGCAAAGAGAACTTGCCACTATTAACAATGAACAAGAACTTTTACAGAAGGAAAGTGCTATAAAAGAAGAAACTTCAAAATTTGCAAGAAAGTTATTTTCTCTCGAATCAAAAACTCTTGAAAGATTTTATTAATTTAAATTCCTTATCACAATAAATCTGGTTTTATATATGAAAAAGAAAATGAAAATCAATATCCTTTTCTAAAGGTTAAAGAAAGATTGAAAGAAAGACCTCCTGCTTATATCTCTAAAAAACCATTACAGAAAACAGTATATTAAACCAATAGTTGAGCAATTTTATAGCTGTTCTAATTGTGGAAATCCTGATCATTTCAAACAACAATGTTCTAAAGAGTTGAAAAAGAATAAGAAAATCAATTGGAAGTTTGACGCGTCACCTAACAAGAAAGGACCCAATTTTATTAGGGTACAAAAAAAGAGATGAAATCACTTTTTCATGTAGGTAGTAAAGAAGAATGAGTAGTATCTAGACAGTGATATCTAGGCAGTGGTTGGTGAAATATATGCTCTTGCCACAAATAATGGAAAAAGTGTACAAAAAGTCCTAAACCCTTTTGTAGTGTCAATTTAATTCTTTCGGCTAATTTTAGCCACATATTACTGATATGGACACCGGCCAACCTACGTAACACTACCAACATTGACGTAGATAATTTTCAATAATATTTTAATTTTTTTCGATTTTTTAAATCATTTTTTGTAACTTTTTTCTTTTTTTTCGCCTTTCTTCTATCTTTGGCCGGTGACCAGCCACTAGCCACAAGCGATGGCCGGCCACCAGCCATAGTCGGGTGCGCTGGCCAGGCTTCTAGCTCCTCTCCTCCTAACCTCACAAAGCTTGCCTCCCATCTTTCGTTTGAGGTCAAGAGGCATCACTCCCTCCCCTAAATTTCTTTTTCCATTTAAAATTGATGACAAGGCAGGGCAGGAGCTCGCTTTGTGGAGCAAATCGAAGTTTTCATCACCAGACCATTATAGCAGTTGTTCAACGCTTCGGGAGGCAAGATTTGTGTCCACTTCTCCACAACTCAATCCCAACCAAACCTTACTTGATAGTGGAGGCAACTATCAACCAGCCACTCTGCTTTCACCCATATGCTGCTTGCTCACCCGGGCAAGGCCGCCGTCGCCCACCATAGTCAAGGCCTGGCCGACCCTCGCCACATCTAGCAAGGCCGACCCTCGCCCAGACTATAGCAGCCTCGCTCGGGCATGGGCGATGCCCGGCAAGGCCACCATGGCCTGGGCAAGAGCCGACCTTGCTAGATCTGGCCTGGGCAAGGCTAACCCTTGTAGGGCCTTGCATGGGAGAGGGCATTCCTTGGCGGTGGTTCCCCTCGCCAAATCTGGCTCGCCCAAGCCACAGCGACCTCACCATATATGGCGAGGGGAGCCCCCGCCGAGGAACGCCCTCACTCAGGCGAGGGTCGGCCAGGCCTTGCCCGTGGTGGGCGACCGCGACCACGTCCGAGCAACGGCAGACTCACCCAAGCAAGGCCAAGCCATCAACCATGGCTGGCCGCTTGGCCGGTGTCCAGTCACCGTCCAAAAATAGAAGAAAGGGAAAAAAAAGGAAAAAAACAAAAAATTAGAAAAAATTATTAAAATACTTTTTAAAATTGTTTATGTCGATACCACGTATGCCGGTCAGTATCCACGTCAGTAATATACGGCCAAAATTAGTCGGAATAACTGAATTGACACAAAAAAAAAAATTTAAGACTCAATTGACACAAAAAAAAAGTTTATAACTAAATAAACACCAATGCAAAAGATACTTTTATGATACTTTTCCCCACAAATAATACTTGGGATGTTGTTCCTCAACAACAAAACATGAACTTTGTTTTGTTGCGTGTGGGTCTTCAAAACCAAACTTGGTGCCGGTGGAACTTTGGATCATCTCAAAGGTCGACCAGACACCAAGGAGGTTCATCAAGAAGAGGGTGTTGATTTTTTAGAAACCTTCAATGCAGCTCGTTAAGCTCGAAACCCCTCGAATCATTCTTAATGTTGCAGCCATTCATAATTGGCCCATTCGGCAACTACTCGAGGTCAATAATGCCTTCCTTCACGGAGATCTTGATATTCCAGCATACATGGAGCAGCCCCTTGGATACCACAATCCATCTCGGCCTGATCACGTGTTTACTTCAACGAGAACTAAATGGCTTAAAACAAGCCCCTTGCACATGGTTAGACTAGTTCAGCAATTCTCTAATTAGCTATGGGTTTTTCTGCAGTGTCAATGACCTCTCCCGCATCGCCCGCCGTGGTGATACCAGCCATAGGCTTCAACGCAGTCCACATCCCCGTCTCAGCTGAAGCCTTGATCTCCGTACTGACTGCCCAAATCATCTCCCAGCTCATCCCAATCCGAATTATTCTAGGTAGGCCAGTCACACCAATTGTTCCGAACCACCGGACTCCTTTGAGCGGTTGGCCTCGAGGATTATTCGTCCGTGGCACTAATTCGTCAGCCCTTCCCGGGTTTCCCCCGGACTGAGCCGCTCCACTAACGTGTCCAGAGTTAATTGAAGATTCTGCTCCGTGGCCCGTTGAGGTGCCTTGAGACGACGAGTAGCCGTCCACAAGGCCTGCGCCCCCTGATCTTTGTCAGTGGGACAGTCGCTTCCATTGCCATCGTTACCAGACATGGCCGCGCTCACGAGCGATTTTACCGGCTCTGATACTAATTGACGCAGCAGCAGAAATGGGATAAACATGAATAAATGAATTCGCAAAACACACACTGGGCGCAACACGCTCACAGATGAGCTGCTTTACATCAAAATAAAGTGCATATTCGTGAAAACCCAAACTAGGTAAAAGAAAATTAAAAAATAATAATAAACTAAGAAAATGTGACCTAATGATAATTAGTGCCTTGCACGAATAAAATCAACTAAGATTATACTACGGATAAAGAAACAAAAGTAAATTCCTATTCACATTCTAATTAAAAAATCATCAACCATTAGGGTAATAAATCCGCAACAAATCTCGACATTATCTTGATGGACCCCCGCATCACGATTTCAAGAGTAGAAACAAATTTTGCAAGTATTCTCTAACAGTAACAATTAAAAGTTTGAACGGCCACAGCTGCAAAATCAGCCCTGGTTTGCTTCTTGAATTTCCACAAGAACTACTACTTCCTTCTAACTTTTCTAGCATTTAGTAAGTGCAAAAACAGGGGTGGCTCGAATAAGTGAAAAGGCAGTAGGAGATTCCGGTGTTCTTTTACTACACGATAATTTCAAGGACAAAGTTCGGTTCAGGATCTGTTTGTTTCGACTTCTTAGACTACTTATGACTTTACCGCAAATAAAAATATGTAAATGACTTTCTCACCAAATATTAGAAATAATTATTTTGAAAATTAAAAAATCAGGAAAAAAATTTACGTGTCTTTAAACGACTCGAATTGCTAATAATTACATGCTTCCATAAATTCAAGGAGTTACGTATTAAATAAAAGTCAAATCTAAATAGTAAAAGCAGAAAGTAAAGTCTATTTTTAAAAACAAAAATTACGCCAACACACCTTGAAATTCCATGTGAAACAAGAATGCCAAATGATCAAAAATTGAGCGGGTACTCTTGAAAATAAATGCTGCAAATTTAGTCCTATCTGGACTAATAACGGAGCTTTTACCTGCTCAAGATATAAAACGCGTCTTCGATAAATGGTTTGCTGATTGGAGTTAGGAATGGCAACCACCTCTACTCTTTCATTCCTAGCAATATCACCAAAGTAGTCCCTGAATTTCGCAATATCGGCTATTGCAGACATTAATACCACCCTGTAAATTATCAAACAGGGACTAAGTTTCTTAGGCCACAAAGCTACCACTATCCATGAAACATGAAATCAAAGATACAGTTTTCTGTATATATTGCCAGTGTGATTGATTCTTTCCACTTCATTATTAAATCAACTGCATTCACATTCTATTTGCACCACTACCTGATATAAGCATGTTATTGATAAACCGCCTGTTGAGATTTTCATTTTCACAAGTGATGCATATTACAAAATGCTTGAAGATAAAGAGAAAAGATTTCACCGCATCATAACCACAGACTCCCCTAGTATCACCAGCAATGATTATCGATAAAGCTACTCGAAATTGTTTCTATGACACCATCATTTTGTGCAGACTAAGTGGTAAACTTCGAATGACACCAAATACAGGGAAAAATTATTAACCTGACCTGAGGTTATTGTTCTCTAGGAGAAACTGCTTCACGTAGATAAGAAGGAGATCAGACTCTAGAGATCTTTCATGCACTTCATCTACGATGATAGCCTTGCAATCAAGCGCATTCAGACCCTTCTCAAGTATTTCATCGAACAAAACTCCCGAAGTTTTGAAAGCAATCTTTGAGCTGCAAAAGAAGACAAGCAGAAAGGAATAAGGACTTTAGTTTAAAATACATACAACACAGATGCCTAAAGCACTTCCAATTGGTGAATCAATGTAAAATTAGCATGAGCCACTGAAAAAAAAAAATGTCTCAACCAATATATACATAGATAAAAAATCAATGGAAGTGACTCTTGCATTTACGTGTTTGACCATTTAAGACACAGTGTATTACTTTCTGAACATGCACTAATGACATAGATATGAATAAGAAAAACTTTACCACATGAAATCGAAGAAAATAAAATGATGAATGAAATCTAAGATCGCATTTGTGTCAATTGCAAGGTTGATTATGGACCTATTTGGTCCAAGTTATTGCTTCTATGTATGACTTTTCCTCCAAAATTTCGAAAAAAAAAAATAAAGATTTTAAGTTTTGGAAAATGTGAACAAATTATATAGGAATGTACATTTCGATATTTGTATATTTTGAAATGTTTCAAGTGTTTCGCATTAAATAAAAATTCAGACCCTGTAACTACTTTACACGCGAAACCTTGACGTATAACATCTCACAAGTTGTAACTATTCATACTAATATGGTATAGTAATGACAGAAAGGTTCATCAGTTGTGCGGATATTGAAGTCACCATGCCCATCGACATTTTTCTCAATACTTAAGATGATCATAGAATTTGGAAAATCATCACACATAAAATATAGATGGGAAAAGAGTTCTTATTTCTGTAATGGTGTGGCAGAATATGTTTAGCCAACTCAACTTAAAAGACTGTCCACCTGAATTATTTATTAGTTCAGTAGAGCGGAAAACAATACCAATCTGCAAATAAGGTCACTAAAGATTAGCTCAAAAGTAATGGAGGACGGATAAAGAAGGCAAAATATCCAAACCTGCTGAAGGAAATAAAGGACAGTAGATATAAAAACAATGCGTGACTATCGGCAGTGCCAGCCAACAGCTCCAGAAGCCCAAAGAAATAAACAGCACATCAAACACCACGGACTATCTAATTCTCGATCTAAGGAAATGGTGATAAAAGAGGCATGTGTTTCTTTCAACTATTTTCCTGCGCATGTGGGAGAGAGAGAGAGAGAGCATATGCATCGCTACCTGGATGATATATTCTTTAAATGACCAATGTGATATCCAACTTCCCCTCCCAACTCACAATTACGGGCTTTTGCAACCACTTTCGCCTTGGCTACTACTGCAGATTCGCTATGATGTGCACATATTACGGGATAGATGTTTCTCTCTAGCAGAAACTGAGGCACTTGAGAGCTCTTCCCTGACATTTAGAATAAATAATGAGATCCCAAGCAGCAAACTGTGGAGGACTAACAAAAACAGGTCATAGCATCAATCAGATGCAGAGAAGTTAATAACACAGGTTCTGATGAAACTCGATTCCCAATCCACATTTACAACTTCAGGGCAAGCACAAATATAATAATCCCGGTATTGGATTACACAGTCAAATCGGTTTACAAGCAACAATCAGCCAATAAAAACTTTTAATGAAACAGATCTTGAAGGCCCGACTTTAGTTTCTATCGAAAGCTTCCTTTAAATTGAAAGAAAATCAAATATAGAACTAGAAAAACCAAACTATTTGGATCCTGAATAATCTTTTCCACTCCTCTTAAAAGCTCGACAATGGAGGACTGTATTCAGCTTTAAAATAATGATGATAACAACAACAACAATAATGAAACCAATTACACCTGACATCAAGCCAAATCTCCATATTCCAGATGTGACTCATGAAGAATCAGCTGGCTTCCTTCTCCAATAAGTTCTTAGCAATCGGAATCAGTGAATACGAAGTGCTTAGCTGAATAAAACACATGGTCCATAAAACAAAAACTGAGATTGAGAATTCTTTAGACAGACATTTCATGCGTTGGCGCTATTGCAGGGATTAACTAAAGAAACTGAGTACGAAATTTTCATTCACTTGAATCAAACAAAAACGTTGACGTGACCACATTCCCACAGTTATGTGAGCATCAGTACATGCTGCATGAGACCATATAATACAGAGCTACGCTAAAGTGGCCTCTTCATCATTCATGAACACCTTAGGTTCCTTCGGTATAGTTTCCGAAACCGCGAAACACCATGAAATACAATAACATAGTCGACGAACTAGCGATGGAAGGAAATGCGCGTGCTGACTGCTGGATAATCGCAAACCAAAAGGCTAGCGAGAGAATAAAGGAATCTCACGCACTCGATTCGCATCGCACTAGTTCGAAAGCCTCAGTAGGAGAGACGAAGGACGTCTTCACATAAAGTCTCCCAAAAACGACCCCGATCATCCAAAATCGCGGCGCCAAATTCAGCGTCTTAAATTCATCGTTCACCGCTCAAACTTAACGCAACCAAAATGGAATGCAGCAGAGCACTCTACACAGAGAGAGAGAGAGAGAGTACCGCATCCCGTTTCGCCGACGATGAGGGTGACGCGATTCTCGAGGATCTTCTCGACGATCTTCTCGCGGAGGGCCATGATGGGGAGTGGAAAGGACCCGGAGGAAGAAGGCAACTGAGACGAACACGAGGAGCTACACGACGGCGTCGTCGGAGAAGAAGGCCTCGCCGCCATTGTCGAAGTCCTTCGAGCACTGCGTGTCCCGATCGCGACGGAATCGCTCGCGGTCGCTGCTACTGCTAGCGAAATGAAAGTGTGAAGCAAAGCGTGCTCGCAAAAGTCTTCTGAAGGACGAAGGAGGAGGCTTGCTCCCGCGCGCACTTCCTGATCCCCTGCCCGGCGTCGCATTTTGGGAACTACACGTGTCGGCCTACGGATGGGTTCTGCGGGGGAGGACCTCTGACTTTGACTTCGACTGGTCGTCGGTTGACTTGTACGGGGGGAGCGGCGTACGCTGGTCGCGGGGGCAGGGGATCAAGGGCCGGTTACCTTCTTCCCGAAGGTCGAAATGGAAGGTGGAACCCGATGTTGTTCCGTTCACTTTTAGTCGCGGACGTGGAAAGAATTCCATCATGATTAGACCAAACACGACTCTTTTCTTTTTTTATTCGCAGCCCACGTCTAAAATTAAACTTCCTCACCCTTAACTTTGAAAAAAGTGCAAAATCAAACTTCTTACCTCTCGTTCTCACGAAGGAAAGATGATCACTAAAGTAAATCCCAATGATTAGAGAAAATTCATTTGCGCCGAACTTGAGATCAACAGTCACGATCTCCCTAAATTAGACGAATGAGCTCACGTCCCCCATGATCGCCCTCGTTGTGGACTCGTGCTGGCTTTAGTACATATGTAGGCCCGTAAAAATCGGATCAAAAATGGTCTGATCTAATTTGACTTGTTTAATAATTATTGACGTATTTCCATGCTATACAATTTTAGCGACCCAACTCGGGCATTAAACCGTACTTGACCCTATCTATTCCAAGTAATTTTTCACTTTAAATTAGTAGTAGGGTGTCAAAAATCGAACTGAAAACTGAACCAAAACCAAATTAATAACTTAAAAAATTTAGTTAGTTGATAATTTAGTTCGGCTCGGATCCAATCTGATCTTGGTTTCTTTTTATTTTTTCTTCTTTTCACGTACACTCTCTCTCCTCACTCTCACCATCAGTAGCCGTCCTCTCACCCTCCCTTTTCTCTCTTCCTCTACCTTTGCAACTCTCCTGTCACTCACTTTTCTCAATACCTATTAAATGGATGGGGTCGAGTCTGGTTGGGTTTGGATTGGATCGTAAATGATCCGACCCAAATTAACTCATTAACCCGTTTATGTCACATTTATGCGCAATGTAATTTTCTTAACCTATACCCGACCCGACTCATACCTAATCCATACCCGATCAAACCCATATTTCTAAAACACTTTCATATTTAATTAAATATAGAAAAATTCATACCCAAGCTGAAATGAGAGTGCAAAGTGAGTCAGTGTAAACATGAATAAGATGCGTTGAGTTTAAATCAATTGCAAACTCATTTATGACCCATTTAACATTAATATAAGACTTCTACCTATTTATGACCCATTTATTAAATATAATTAACTCATTTATAACCTATTTATTAATATATGAGTTAAAAAATAAATTTATAATCCATTTTGACAAATGTAGTTTCCTCTCTCCTCTATCCCTCCCTCTCTCGCTTCCTGTATCCTCATATCTCTCTCTTTCCCTTTTCTTTTTTGGGCTGCGCATGACAATTATTTTGTGTCCGGAAACTATTTCTGAACAGAAATGATTCTTTTTTATTCTGTACCCGGAAACTGATTCTAAACATTTGAAGGCATTTATTAACAGCTTAAAATTTCTTTTCCTGAAATAATAAAAGAACATAAATGCATTTGATAACGGCATAAAATTTCTTTTTATTAATAATATTTTAAATATTTTAATTTTTCTTTTTTTTCTTTTTTTCTTCTCCTCCTTCTTGGCCATGGCAGGTAAAAAAAAATTTAATTAATAATACTTTTATTTAAAATAATTTTTATATTTTTTTTGCCATGGCCGGTAAAAAATTTCTTTATTAATAATACTTTTATTAAAAAATAATTTTTTTATTATTTTTGGCCATGGCCGGTAAAATTTTTTTTATTAATAATATTTTTTTCTTTTTTTTTGCCATGGCTGGTAAAATATTTTTTATTAAAATATTTATTTTTATTGAAAATATATTTTTCATTTTTTTTCCATGGCTTGGTCGCCGGCCATAGCAGGTAAAATATTTTTTATTAATATTTTTTTAATAATAATATTTTTTATTAAAATATTTTTTTCCTTTTTTCCCATGGCCTGGTCATCGGCCATGGCCAGTAAAATATTTTTTTATTAATAATATTTTTTATTAAAATATTTTTTTCCTTTTTTTTCCCATAGCCGGTAAAATATTTTTTTATTAATAATATTTTTTATTAAAATATTTTTTTCCTTTTTTTTGCCAAATTGCCGGCCATGGGCAATAAAATATTTTTTTATTAATAATATCTTTTTTTTCATGGCCCCCAGCGACCGGCTACAGCCTAGAGAAAAACAACACAAAGAAGAAAAGAACAAAAAGAAAAAAAACTCATTTTCAAAATTGTGGCGAGAAACAAGAAACAACTTTTTTTTACTTCTTGTTTCTCTTCCAAAATTGTTTTTGGGCACAAATTTTTCCAAAAATGTGCTCAGGAACAAAAAGTTTACTAAACGCATTTCTGTTCCCAAACTATTTCTGGAAATAAAAGAACAGAAATTTTCACTATTTGGCACGTTACCAAACAAGCCCTTTCTTTATTCTCTCTCTTCCTCTTCCCCTCACCCGACTCACCCCCTTTGCTCCTCTTCCTCTCCCCCACGCAAAGCGAGAGAGGAAGACCAGACCGAGCCTCGACCATGCTGAACCATGGGGGCTCCCTCTTGCATTCTCATCGTGAGCGACATCGTCATCAAGTCGCCCAATGACCGACAGCTCTATAGACTCGTCCGTCTCCATGATGGGCTCTGTGCCTTGCTCGCTCGCGATCCCCAGATTTACCCCCCGACGGTACCGCTCCCAGTCGCTCCGGATCCACCCATGATAGCGACAGCGATGAGGATTTCGACGGAGATGACGATGAGGAAGAAGACGGTAGTCAGGGAGAAGAAGAGGACGAAGGAGACGAGGAGGAGGAGGAAGAGAGACCCCAAAACCGAAAACCATACTGCGAATAAGAAGCCAGAAAAAACAAGAAGAAGAAGAAAAAATTGAACCCAACCGATTTTTTGGTTCGGTTCATATTCGGTTCGAGCAAGACTTGATTTGGTTCGGTTCGGTTTGGTACGGTTTAAGGGTGCACCCCTGACAGTTCGGTTCGATTTTTCAAGAAAACCGAATCAAGCCGAACCGTTTACATCTCTAATTAGTACCTCCAAAGAACTGGCAACTCCATAGATTGGCTCACCAAATTAGTGAGCAAGCTCGGGAGTCGGGTTATGAATGGGGGGCGTGAAGTTGGCACTGCAAGTGAGGCGAAGGGCGGCATATAAACCTAAAGAAACTAGATTTATCTACTAGGAAATCTTTTGTGCAACTTGCGCATCATACGTGTCGGATTAAAAAAAAAAACACGAGACATCATTGCATGAAATTCATTATTATATTCAATCCCATTGGACTTGTTCCTTTCCTCAGCATTTCTAGAGGTCGAAGGTCATATAGCTCGTGGCATTTTATCAAAGTAGGGAACCACATGGAGATGGAGATGAGACGCTCCTTCGATGAAGATGAAGAGGACACACAGTCGGATGCACCTTGCTTCTGCCTATCGTGACCAGCTTGTGAAAACAAGAAAAGTATTCATAGGCTTTGTTAGGCCCCGTTTAATTAGTAGAGCCCTTTTACCAAAATATATATATATTTGTAGAGCCCGCTGAGTTTCGAACCCTAGATACCTAAGCCTAGTTAAAACTTGGTCGTTACCGTTGGAGAAATCTGCATGGAATTTTATTTATCTTATATACCACCTTAGAGTCCGTTTGTTTCACAAAAAATAAATAATTTAAAAGAATATTTTCTTAAAACTAATTATTTATATCGCTTAAAATAATCGATCAATAAAAAATATTTTCATACTGCTACAAAAAAAATTATACACGAATCTCCATGCCACGTTAGTATAGATGCATTACAAAAAAATAAGAATTTAGTCACGGAAAATTAGCAACAAAAAATTATTTGTTGCTAATTTACGGCGGAATTTGCTACAAAAACTAAATTCGTCGCTACTTTGCGATGAAAAATTAGTCGTCTCAAATTAGCGACGGAATTTGCAACGAAAATTAAATTCGTCGCTAATTTGTGATGAAAAAAACATTTGTCGCAAATCAGCAACGGAATTTGCGACGGAAAAAAAATTCATCATTAATGAATTTGCGACGAAAAAAAAATTCATCACAAATTAGCAACGGAATTTTCGACGAAAACTAAATTCGTCGCTAATGAATTTGTGACGAAAATTAAATTTGTTGCTAATTTGCGACAAAAAAAAAATTCGTCGTTAATGAATTTGTGACAGAAATTAAATTCGTCATTAATTTGCGATGAAAAAAAATTCGTCATTAATGAATTTGTGACGAAAATTAAATTTGTCGCTAATTTGCTACAAAAAAAATTTGTCGCAAATTAGCGACGGAATTTGTGACAAAAATTAAATTTGTCGCTAATGAATTTGCAATGAAAATTAAATTCGTTGCTAATTCGTCACTAATGAATTTGCGACGAAAAAAAAATTCATTACAAATTAACAACGGAATTTGCGATGAAAACTAAATTCGTTGATAATGAATTTGCTATATAAACTAAATTCGTCGCTAATGAATTTGCGACAAAAATTAAATTCGTCGCTCAGTTGCGACAAAAAAAAATTACTCAAATTAAAACTCTTAAGGTTACTCATACAAATTTGGGAACGCTGGAGACAAATTTTAGTGCAAAACACCATTTTTCAACGACAGCCACCATTCGTGCCTAACTTCTAATTATTAGTTGTTGGATCAAAGATTTTTATGATTGTGGATCTTAAGCTTTCAATCTTACATCTTGAGATTTTGTAGCTTTTTAATTAAATCTTTACAATGCACTACTTTTGAATAGATAGTCGTGTTTCCAAATTTAAGATTGCTCATTATATATTGAATATAAGAATATCGTTTTATTATGAAATACAATGAAAAGATTGCGGATACCTGATGAGAATCTTAGACGGGTTTGTGATATAACATCAAAAACTCATAATGGGTTGGAGATGGATAATAAAAGAAAGTTAACGGGAACCCAAATCTTTCCCGCTTTCATCGCTAACGAGTGCTACCCTAAAAGAACACGACCAAGTTATATTGAGTAATTGACAACATGACCAAAATGAATACTCAAGTGTACATAAGAAAATGTTCTTTCACCTACTAATGTTTGTGCAAATTCATTCATTAGCCGTTGCTACCATCCATTCCTACTCCCAGAAAAACAGTAGGTGGTTGTAGGGGAGAGCAAAATGGAACCGCCCAAATCGGGACCGGACCGGACTAATCAATTAACCGGTTTCCGGACTATCCAGTTCCTGGTTCTCGATTCTTGGGCGGGAACTGGACTGAATCGATAAATAAATATATATATTTCTGATTTTTCCATATATATATATTTATTTACTTTTTAAAATTTTTGAAAAAAATAAAAAGCCTAATCTAATTTTCCCAATTCCTTCTTGCCTTTACCAAAAAGTGATTGATCCCACTGAAACTGGGCCGGATTGATGGTCCGGTCAGGTCCACGGTCCCAAGATTAGCAGATCTGGTCTTTGGTCCTAGAAATTGAGAATCGATCCTTCCAATCCGGTTCCCGATTCTTGGACTAGATCGAACCGAACCAGGAACCCCTAGGTGGCTGAATCATCTAATGCTTACCATTGTTGAAGTGAAGGGAATTCGGAAGAGCATTAAACTTAGCAATATACGTCCGACATATGTGAGCCAAAATCGATCTGAACCTTATCGGAAGCATCGCTACGCCAATTTTGTAAAACTCGCAAGTCGTTGTTGACGGGGGCGGTGCTACCTAATTAACAAGAGTTGCGGTGACTGCGTTGGACCATAACTAGGGTCGCTCGACCCCCCACCATCTTGTGTCCCGCCCTTCCTCTCCCTTGTTGGTGACCGATGGTGACTCCGCTCCAAACAATGGCTAGTCATGGCGGCTGCCCATGCCCTACCCTCGAGGGACACGGGATCGTCGACATAGCAAACCCAATCCCTCTATCTCTCGTTCTTTAATTTTTTTTAAATTATCTTAAAAGATGTTGTGGGGTTTTTCGACATAGCATTTCTCCTGCAATAAAAAATTTTAATATTCTCTTCATCGTTTAATGCCTTGTTTAATGACTCGGCGGCCAATCTACCTAGAGACTCCCTACATAGCAAGCACTATTCCATTAAGAGTTTTACGACCTCGAAAATCTAATGGAGAAATTTTAGGGTTAAAACCTTTTAACGACGCTCAGGTCCATATTAATCCTAAGTGTAGGTTATATTTTGCCATCTACCAAACTAGAAATAGGAATATGACAAATTTTCCACAATTCCATCTTAACCGATCGCCTTGTCCAATTGGACCCGAAAACCCTGCGGAAAAGCCCTAAAACCCTAACCTGGTAAAAAGCCGCGGTCCACCGACCGGTTCGTTCTCTCAAACTTTGCCTGCAATCCGCCTTTCATTCTCCTCCCGTCTTTCGCCGTGGACAACCGGTGTTCACCTTCCTGCTACCACCACCATCGCATCTCTCTCACACACGCGCACATCAAGCGCAAAGGTAACCCTTCTCTCTCCGCGAGACGTGGCTCTGTGTCGGCGCTTTGGAAGCTCGGGTTCTGGATGGAGTTGTGATGTTCGCTACATATAATCGTTTGAAGGGATCGTTTAATCTGGCATTTAGCTGGCCTTCTATACATCCTCGACACCGTGTTTTGTTCTGCTTACTTGTGCGTGGGGTTGAGAGCCTGAATTCTGGTGGAATATAGATTGGGACACTGGGTTCTTGCTGAATGATATCTGAAGGCTAGCGCGTAGGTGAAGTGTGTTAGTATCAAGGTGATCGATTGCCTTTTGGGTTTCATTTGTCGGCTTATTACATGCAAATTGCTGGGTCTCGATTTGTGTTTGTCAATACTCTGCAAGATTGTGGAAAAGTCGAGGCGAGGACTTCTAGGTTGAGTTAATGGGAGTTGGGTTGAACTTGTTCAGCTGGGAACTTTGCTTTGTGTCCTAAATATGTATTGTGCTTATTTAGCTTTTCTCTCTTGTAGGGACTGCGTCACGTGCCTCGTGCATGGGCATCTGCTTAAGCTGGAAGGCATAGCGGACATTGGGGTTTCCTGTTGAGATCGTGAAACGACGCGATGGCCCGTTTTCGAAATGTATGGTTCAGTTTTGGCACGAGTGTTCTTGGTTGAGAAAAGTGAAAGAGATGTGATCAAATTATATTTGTAGCCTTTTTTTTCAGAAAACATATATTGAGCGTGGTAGTAGTAATTTTATCTTATTCTGCACTTAACGTTTTAATTTGTTGTGAATTCAATTAGAATAAGAAAAAGGCGTTTGTAAAGCCAGTTATGAAAAAGCCCAAGCCCGGGAATGTTGATCACATAACAGGGGATAAGATCCCTAAGAGCTTTGTCTTCTCGAGGGGGAAGCTGCCAGGACCCCTGAAGCAACTTGAAATGGACTTGAGGAAATTAATGCTCCCGTATACTGCCCTCAAACTCAAGGTATAAGTTTCTTCATCATGATATTTTGTTAAACTTGATGAAAGTCTTTCTCCAAGCAATGTGTAGCTTATGCTTAAGGTGACCGCTATAATAAGGTGGATGTTGCTTTGATGTGTTTTTGTCTTTCATTACTGAAGAAATGTGGAGAAATTTATTCTATCAAAGGTTGAACAATTGCATCAGTTGAACTGAGTGTGTTTGTTAAAAGAATAAAGTCGAGGTTAATTTTTCAGTACATTGCCATTGAATAGTCCAGGTAGCTTTTAGAATTTAGCATAGTATGTCGATTTTTTGTAGTAATTATAGCTCTTAGTCTGGAGCTGTAGTCATCTGTTGCTAATACCCAATTTGAATTGCAGATCGCTTATAGCTTTATCCGTAGTAGGTGTCAATCTACATGTTTCTTTTCTTTGTTCTGTGCACTCTTTCAATAGGATTTAAGCTTTGCATTCGTATTTCTTCTCCTAATTTGTTCATGCAGGAGAAGAAAAGGAATAACCTCAAAGACTTTTTGAATGTGGCTGGACCTATGGGTGTTACTCATTTTCTCATGCTGTCAAAAACTGAAACTGCACCTTACTTGAGGGTTGCAAGGACACCACAAGGTCCCACACTTACTTTTAAGATTAAGGAATACGCTCTGGCAGCTGATGTTGCACAATCTCAATTGCGTCCTAGAAGTCCAAAGGATCTCTTCAAAAGCCCTCCTTTGGTAATCTCATAATTGAAGAACTGAGCCTATTTTAATGTTTCTCCTTATTATCCCCTGGTTGCTTACTTCAAAATTCATTCATTAGGCGTTTGTGTTCGACTGAGTTGTTGCAACTGGATCTGGTAGTTATTTGTTCTGTTCATGGAAAGAGCCTCTTTGCAACATAGATGAGGTTGTGTGTAGTTGATGGCCATCTCATATGCACAATACATGAGCCTTCCAGCTACTCGGATGTTTCTTGTTTCACCTGAGGTTGTTTTAAATGTTGTGTAGTTACAACTTTGAGATATTATGAATCCAATAAGAGGTGATGATATATCTTTGGTTTGTCTAGAAAATGCTTTGCCCAGAAGAATGAGACACGATGGTGCAAATAAATGGCATGTATCCATCTATTGTCAAGACATTTTTCAACCGAGTAAACAAGTTGTAGCTTGAGTTGATGAGCAGGATTTAGATATGTATAGTTCATAAAAGTTGACCATATCTTTGTGTGAAACGTATCATGTTATCTTTAGATCAGTTGATCAATTATGAGGGTGTTATGAAGTCTTGTAAATACTACGTGGGACATGAATAACTCTGAGAGCTTATTGCTTGATTTGGACTCTACTCACTTGAGAATGGTCAAGCCTCATTTTCAACCCTGAATATGTGTCCCTTAGTTGAATTGTTAGACGTAAACAAGCCAAAAATGAGCTCTACCGCGTTTTATTGACGTGTTTATACCTCTAAACCTTCAGACTGAAAAGATGATGATCTGATACTCTGACTCAAATTAATTGTCTTTGCGCATCTCATCTCCTGCTCTGTTGTATATTTTATTGATTTGAAATAGAAGAGTTTTTCTGCTAAGATCTGCCTGTCCAGAGTTATGACCGAAAGTTGGACTAGGAGATCCCGTGATCTCTCCATCTGGATTGGTCTCATGTCTCATGCACCAAAATCTTTATTGCACGTGCAGATTGTACTTTCTGGATTTGGGACTGGTGAACAACATTTGAAGCTCACTACTATCATGTTTCAGAATATTTTTCCAGCCATCGACATTAACACTGTGAGTGGTTAATATTTTTTTATCGCCTTCCATTACAGACTGCACTTTTTTACTGTGTTAATGTTGGATCTTTGTTGTTATTTTCAGGTCAAGCTTGCTTCTTGTCAGAGAATTGTCCTGCTTAATTACAATAAAGAGACGAAACTTGTAGACTTTCGTCATTATTCAATTAGGCTACAGCCTGTTGGAGTATCTCGTAGAATTAGAAAGTTTGTGCAGAATCATCAAGTCCCTGATCTTAGGAATCTACAAGATGTGAGTGACTTTGTGACAAAGTAAGTATTCTTGTCTTGTAATCTTTGAAAGACCCTGAAAATTAGAGGATAGGGGCCATCCGTTTCATTCCTTTTTGGTATAGTATAGAGCACGATTGGCTGTTTACATTGATCATCTTTGAACTCTAAAGATATTCAAAGTGTTCCCGTTACTTTAGAATATGTTGGATCTGCCTGCAAATGGCAAACTAATCTTCCGATTCTTAAAATGGAGGTTTATTTGGTTGTCATTTCATTGTGAAAGTGGGGTTAATGAGATGAAATAGTACTTGAAGGTGATAAAGTTTATGGAAAGAGAAAATTAAATCCTCCCCCCTTTTCTCTCCCTCTCTCAAAAACCAAGTGTTTTAGCAGCTTCATTCATTGCACTATGTTAGTCAGTTACCTCTTTAATCATATGCGTATTTCCATGTGTGTTTGAAGGGCTGGATATGGATCGGAAAGTGAAGCAGACGATGAAGCTGCGACAGTAACCTTGACTAGTGATCTTGGTAGAGTAAATCGATCTTCGTCAAAAAGTGCAGTTAAGCTCCAGGAGATTGGACCTAGGATGACCATTCAACTTGTCAAAGTTGAGGAAGGATTGTGCTCTGGTGGAGTCATCTTCAATGAATATGGTACGCTAACCAAACATTGCAAGCTTATTCCTGCATAAGCACAAAAAGGAGAACTGTAGATGCATCGAGGGACATGGCCTTTGATGTTGTGAGCTGTGAATTGCAACTTTGTTTTCTTTTTGTTTCTTGGAACCTTGCCTTCATTTCAATGGCTATGGTGTACGCATACGATAGATGCTTTGATAAAGTAGCTGCTGTGATATTGCGCAAGTAATTTATAGCTTCATAAATTGAACTCACTATCACCTATCGGTTATTTTTGCTGGTCTTTCACCCATTGTAGACATTTCCTTTTGGAAACTTTTTGATTGAATAGTCTATTCTAGTCCAAGCAATGGCTTTTCTTTTCGCCAGCATTATCATATGTTGTGCACCTTTAAATACCTTCTTTATCCTTCAGGAAATGCTGCTGACACCAAAAAGCAAGGCAAGCAAGAAGACGCTGAAGAAGATCCGGATGATGTTGAAGAAGACAGAGACAAAGAAGATCAGGAAGGTGATGAGGAAGATTAGCTGTCCACCGATGTCATAAAGTTCATATTGAACTATAGTTTTGGGTCTATACACCTGATCTCTCATGGATATCACATCTCTGCTGGATAGAGTCAGAGGCTCGGATGTATATTTATCGTGTCTTCATATTTAGAAGAACCGTGAATTCCCATGCGCTTAAAGGCACGGATCCTGCTTTAGTCCCAAATTTTATCAAATTCATCTCGTATCTATAGAAAAGGTCGTCTCATTAAGGCCACGACATGTCTCACAGCTGTGTATTTCTTAGTTTCTTTGTTCATCGAGCGACCGTCACTAACCATATGCATATTTCTGCACGGCCAATGAGTTGCCAAGAAAGAGGGTTGTGCTTCATCGATTGGAAGGATTCTCTATTTTTTTTTATCGAAAATGTAAATAATATCGATGGTCAAAGAGTTTTTAGACAAAAAGCACAAAATAAGGGCATCAAAACACAGTAAATTTCAAAAGGGTTGGAGGTGGGCCAACCGAGAAAGGGGTAACTATCTATACGTTCGAACTTGGTTACCCAATCCGCTATTCTGTTAGCAGCCCTTCCACACAATGAGTACTCCCACTTACTGCGGCATGTGAGCTTCGCTTTGCATAGCTTAAGTCAGAACAAAACTATCAGTCTCGTAGCACAGCTCTTCGTCTCTTCTAGACGTAAAATACGAGACAGCCTACATCAGAGCCAGAGTTTCCGCCTGAATCGCCGGAGAAGCTGAGATTCTTTTGCAAATCCATACCGCAGAGCTCCCGATTCATCATGATGGGCTCCCGCAATTGCTCCTTCTGAGCTGCCAGCGACAAAGGACCCATTGATGTTGATCTAGAAAGACCGACTCTTCGGTGGATGCCAATTTTGGAGTTAATTTAGCCTCATCGATGTCAAGTTTCGACCTTTGACGGTTCCACTTGCTATAATTTCTGGCTGTGTATGGAGATACAACTGTCGCATATAAAGAGATTCCACGACAATAAAATATAAGTGATGCATTGGCATACTGTATAATCAAAGTGAAATTTCGCATCCCTGCTCTTTTGGTAAGCAACAACACTCCAACTTCACTAGCTTAATGTACATAAGTAGCTTTTCCGTGACGAATGTCGTTTACAACAAGACAACACTGGGGTGTCTTTACCAGTTCTCTTACAGATGGAAATATCAGGGGTAAGTCACTCTCAAATCATGGTTGAAGAAACCCATTAAGGCTTCCAGCCAGGAAAATGAGAAATTATACTTACATTGACTATTATCTCATGCATGGAGTACCTCCGATGAGGCAATTTTCCAAACCTAAACCCTGCTCCATCCAAGAGCCGGTGAACTCACAAAAACTGACCGGTGGGCAACGGAAGAAGGTGATCACTCAAAAGAGAGATTAGCTATCTGGAAGGTTCGACCATTCTAAAGTCGTGCTTCTTCCTGCGGCATCTGTGATGAGCCTTCTGATCGGTGAATGTGTTCTCACCAACCATCTCCATTTTGGAATCTGTATATGACACAAACATACCAAAGCAAGATAAGACGAGACAAGCCACTACAATGAAAGAATCATGCAAAAATAACTCAAGATCCTGACGATGATTTCTCAATCTCTCTCCACCAGCTGAACATGACCATGATGACTCTCTGGGGAAGAGACTTGAGGGATAGGTTTCCATTCCAAAGCCAGTCAAAATTGATGACTAATAATATATCAGTTGGGAGAGGATGGATGAGTCTAACATACAAAATATGCAGATTCTGTCGTCACACTAAAATGCTGAAGAGACACAAACGTCTAAAATAAATGTTTCACTTAGAAAGTAACAGATGAGGGCTAAAACAACATTGGCACTTCATAGCAAAGGAAAGCTTAGAAAGCAACAGATGAGGGCTAAAACAACATTGGCACTTCATAGCAAAGGAAAGACTTCGTTTGTATTAAAGCATAAAAGGTTTTGCAAGAGATAGCACACAGTCATGTGCCCATTGTGACAGTAAGATATTAGCATCCAAAAAATAGATAAACAGGATATATAGAGTACAAGAAGTTCAAGTGAGATATGACGAAAGCAGGTTTGCTCTCAATCTCAAACCAAATGTAAAAGCCTTCAATGAATGAGATGCCTTCCGTTTTCAACTCACTTAACATCTTAAGTTTCCTAAAACTCCAGGCCATGTGCATGTTGCTTAAGAACCGACTCACTCCAAAATTGTCCTTATGCACAGGTAAGTATCCTTAATATTCCGCTATCAGCATGAATTTCAGGGAAAAGAAGGGTTGAAGTTTCGTCAGAAAAAGGAACGCGCTATTATGAGCAACACCATATAAATAGATGCTGCTAAGAAGTTGACAGCACCTACAGACTGGAAACCATCGAGAGTAATCAAGAGAGACGTTAATTGGTTCTAGCATGTGACTCCCGGAAGAAAGGATGCGTGAGCCTCATTCGATTTATTCAACTCTGAAATCATAACGGAGCACACGGAGACCATGAAAAACTGCATCATACATAATATTACTCCTTCCAGCATTCAAGACCATTCTATCCTGTTGTCAACCAATGAACGGCGAAATGTTGGAGTTTCAAGCAATCTACACAACTTCAATCATAAAAGCCCAATACGATGCATCATAAGTCAATGAAACGCAATTCCAAATCCGCTCACAAACCAACAAAAGAAATTAGCCATTTATATCCAGGCAGCCAAGAGAATCATGCTAAAGAACCATATCGAAACGTCAGGACTAGTCAAATTTCATCTTTTCCCTATAACACTGGCCGAGCAACAAAATTCCACACTATTTTTAAATCTTGTTTGCCTTCAACAATAGGAAAAAAGAAAAACTTCTTCTCTTCCAAATACCAATTTTGAAGCAAGGAAAAACATTAGGATTCAAGTAAACATGACAAAACTTAACAAACTCATCAAAGATCCAGAGAAATCAAATCAAAGCCAAAAGTTATATACCTCCAAATTGGTGGCCCCAAAACAATGCCCTAGCATCTTCCTCCTCCTCATCCACTTCATCCCCATAACCGAACTCGGCGTCGCCGCGATAGCCCGGCTCACTTCCGTAACCCGACTCGTTCCCCGGCACCACATCCCCAAAATTCCCAGCTTGCCCAAACCCCAAGCCCAAATTCTCCCTCTCCCCACTCCCTCCTCCTCCTCCACCATCTTTGTCCCTCCTCGGGCCGCTATTATTGCGCACCTCGCTCACGTCCGACGCCCAATCCCCGTTCCCAAACAGCTCCCCGCTCGAGTCCGTCCCCACCGCCATCGGGATGTCCGAGGCCGCGGCGGACGCCCCGACGGAGCAGCACCGCCGCGTCCCGCTCCGATCGCTGCTCCGCCCGGACACGGACCTCGACCCCCTCCGCCTCCGCTTCCTGGCGATCAGCTGGAGGCTCTCCCTCATCTTCGGATTCCCCACATCGGCAATGGGCCTGTCGTCGTCGAACAGGCTGAGCCTCGACATGTCGAGGGCGGCGTCGATCGAGAACGAAGTCACCCGATCGGAGAGGCAGGGCCGCTTGGAGTGGAGCCCCCCATGGCTGCCGCCGCCAATGGAGGAGGAGTTGGGTATGTGGGGGTGATCGGGGTCGGGGGCTTTGGGGAGGAAGGGCCTCCACGACTGGAGCTGGACGGCGCAGGAGTCGATGGAGTGACGGGAAGCTAGAGTCCTGGGCGAGGGCGACATTGGCAAAGCATGGCAAGCAATGGGTTCTGGCTCAGTCGATCGTGTGTGGAGAAGACACGGAGACGGAGGGGTTTAGCTGAGAAAGTAGCGATCTTTGCGAACAAGAAAGATGAAGATGTAGAAGAAGAAGAAGCTGATTTCGCTCGCTCGCTCGCTCGCTCGCAGTTGGGACTTGGGAATCGGCATTGGCAAGACTGGCGGTCGCGGCTGACTTGTATAAAAGATTCCGGAAACCGAAACAAGGTACGGATATTTTGAGAGAGATGGCCCCCCTCCCCCCCCCCCCGAGCAAATGTAAAATCGCGCGAGCGTTTAGAAACTCGGATCGTCCATCCTCACTTCGACACGTCATGGACGTTTAGATCTTGCGCTTCTGCCAAAAAAACAAAAAGAAGGAAAGATCAGTGGATGGTTCAATTGTTCATAATCGCCCTAAAGTGCGCTCGGTCCGGTTTGATCCGGTTTCCATCGCCAAACCAAACCAAATCTCATGTTCGAACAAAAAGATGAGATCAGATCAGACGAGAGCAATCGTAGTTTGAAGTCGTACCGGACGGACCATCTTTTTACGATTCAATTTTGTTATCGGTTTTTCTTGTCTTATATATTTTTTTCTCTTTGATTATTTGTGATCCCGTGAGTTTAGATTAAAAAGTCAAAAGCAGCTTAGATGGAGTACTGATTACGTGAAAAACTAAACCCTTCACCCATGACGCAAAACCAAAATCTAAGCCACTTCACGTTTACGTTTTTGCAGTTTCGGTTCGGTTTGAAAGCGTTGCAGTTTCGGTTCGGTTCGCTTTCAGAACCTGACTTCATAAAAAAAGTCCGCTTAAACCATACATTCAGACCTCCTTTTGGCTCCACCCCTGGTTGGAATTACCCAATGCATTTCTGTGAATGTAAATTTGTCTCCTTCCAAACAAGAAGATAAGCGTCCCAACCAATCAAATTGTAAGTTACTATTCCAATCGAAGTCTTTCGATTAAATTTAAAAACAGTTCTATTCTGAAATTGAAAAGTGGGATCCAAAGCATTAACGTCATTCATCCTACTCGTGGTCCCAAGTCACTTCGCATTCAAATCGTCCATGGCAGCTTCAGTATCAAACAACCTCAACATTACTCTCGTAAGAGGCGTTTGTTTTTTGCTAAAGGTCGAAAAATGGGTCAAACCGAAAAGGATGGAGCTCGAGAAGAGCTTCCAATGGCCCACAAGACCTTGACATGTTTGTGATACTCAGGATAATTTGAATCCACCGATACACCATGCGAAGAAGCAATGTCGCAACCGGCAAGGACTTTCGATAGTTCGATTGCCTAGAATAAACATCCTGTCATCTGTCTAACGTAATATGGCAAAAACTAGGGGCATTCACTGAAGAACCTCGCAAAAAAGGAAATCCTCAAAAAACTACTTATGAACCATCACCAAACTGAAAATTACTGAACATCATGCAGACATTTTTGAATCGCAGCTTGGAAATCATCGGACCCAGCGTCTGCGGGAGGGTACATGTAAAACACATACGAGATGGACTTCGATACCACCATCGGTTTCTTGGTGGGTATACGATCCGGCAATTCCCCAAAGCACTGCTCGTCGAAAGGAAATGACTCGCTGAGAAAGAAGAAGCTGCTCCTTCCCAGCTTCTCGACCTGGAACAATGATCACAAAGGCATCAAAACAACACTGGGGGCTAACAACGGATATCTACAAAAGATGTCTTCAACACACTATTATGAGCTTTTAAAGCTGCTACTTAAAACCGAGCTGAAAAATTCATCAGTGTGACTACTGATCAGGAAAGCTAAACTCGAGAACAAAAATGAAAATCTAGATTACTGGCCATGCATGGAACTAGTATGCTCTCTGCCGAGCATGTGCAATTGCCTGATGATCACAGATTCTTTACAAGGCCCTGTGATCAAGCAAACGCAGCAGTGAGAAAACATTACACCATCTTTCAGTAGCAGTAATTACCTGCAGGTGTGAAAACCTAAGGTTATTCATGGTAAGAATAACAGGCACTTCATATAAAGCGTCAGCAAGTAGCCGAATCACCAAATATTCAAAGAAGTTCTTCACGAAACTTCTCTGTCCCTCCAAATTTTTTCCATATCCATAAATTTCAAAATCAGGAAACCACAAGACACATTTTACTGACTTCCACAGAACTTGGCTCTCCGGAGATTTCCCTATGATGGTCTGGTATGGGTGATGGAGTCCCCACATAATCTTGACATCAGTCAATGGCGGGTCAAATATGGAGGATTCAAGAAGAGATGTGGTGGCGACCATTCTTAAAGGATCGTAATTACGGGCAATGTTGGAGGTAAAATGAAAGTTGGTGTCATCCAAGATGAGAATTTCCCCAACATCAGCAAAAGGAAAAAACTGAATAAGAAATGCTGGGTCAGCATCGCCATTTTCTGGGATGCATGAACTTGGCTTACTAACTGACGAAAATGATGTGCCCATGTCATGAGAGAAGGAACATGAATCACCGTTCCGACAACCCTGCAAGTCCAATTACACAATCAATTAATGAATTACTTGCATTTTGCGTGGGGGAATAAAGTAGCAGCAGTGATAAAAACAAGACTAAAGAGCATATGTGGAGAGTGTGGCATGACTTGGACATATTCAGCTACAGGTACACTGACAAACGAGCAATCCCAATACCAGCTTTTGAATCTCTTGCTTCAGACAAGGAGCGACCAATTTAGGCTCAAAAGCCTCTAATCTAATCTCTTAGGAGGAATATATGCAAGCAATCCCAATACCAGCTTTTGGAACTCTTGCTTGTGATGAGGAGCAACCAATTTAAGCTCAGAAGCCTCTAATCTCTTAGAAGGACTATACACAAAATCCAGAAATTTCTTTGCTTTTTTTGTTTCAACTCCCATGAAGCATCGACAGAATCCATTTTATAAGTACCCAATCAAGGTTTGTTTATTTTTGCAATAACTTCTGTTATTACCTTTAGTGCCATAGCCTGTAGTTGTTTATAGCTGTGGCATCAAAATGAGCATTAACAGAGCCGTGTTCTTAAAGTGCTACAGATCTTCAGACATAAAGTACTCAAAAGGAATGCTCCTAATCAGAGCGACTCCTTCAGAAGCTGCTGAAGAATGATCATCATTTGAAAGTTCCTAATGCACCAGGCTTAGAGTGCTTGCCAAGCATCTAAGAAGAACTGAAGCACTCTGAAAAAACTAAAGCAGGCGCCTAGCAGTGCTCCCAAGCGCATGTAACAAGGCAGCTTTCAATATGAGGCCTCCAAATGACAGAATCATAAAATTTGAAATTTTCAAGAAAAAGAATGAATTCTCTCACCAAATTCAAGAATCTCAGGAGATGGAAAAAGGTGTTATTCGTGGTCTAAGTTTGATTAAATTAATTATATAACTAGATAGGAAGAAACTTATTGAAGCATATACCACTGGCACTGAGCATGAATAACAAGCAATGGAGTCTGATATGATGACAATTTAGCAAGAGCAATCACTTTACAATTACATATGGAGGGCTTCTATTGCGCTATGGATCAAGACAACCATGCCTTCAAAGGGAAGAATCCCATGTATTACATGCATTCTGCGAACAGAGTCTTGTGAATCACAGTAGTGCGTAAGTTAACTATAAGATATAAAGCATGCTACCAACTTGTCAATCTTTATTTGCTTCAGTCAACAGGTAAGGCATTCTTCAATCACATTCATGATAAGGCATAACATATCACCAAACATTCACTTGGTAAGTGGGTACAAACTTTGAGACTGAAAATTCATATGCGGTTAACAAGTGCATGCTTATTATATACGGTGAAATTAAAGTCAGAGTGAAGTATGAACCTGTAAAGAGAAGAAGAATTTGCACATAGGTTGTTTTGCTTGAAAGGAATGAGAAAATGAGCAATTACTGCCCCTGTTGCAAGATCCCCTAAGAAAATATATACATACTTCATCGTTGTTGTTAACCGAGAAACCACTCTCAGTAGAACTATTGGGCTGATCACCATGGGCCACTCCAGAGTAATGAGCTCTTATCTATCAAAAAATTGCAGACAAAGGAAACTTGATTCAATAGATATCTGCAAAAGGAGCACATAAAGTATGATATTGTACCTCTTTGACAACAGCTGTCAATTTGTCAGTCACATCTTTTGTCTGGAAGTCATTTGGGGCAACAAATGGCACAGCAACACATTTCCTGCTGTCAGCAGAAGAATTAAGTTGTTCATCATCTAGGCCAGCTGCATCTTCATCTTCATTTGACGGACACTCAAGGAGGCACTTGTGTTGGAACTCGTAAGGATAGTAATAAGAAGGAAAAGACTCAGATGTACGAAGGAAGTTGGGCCGAAAACGATGCAATGAACTCAGGACATCTTCATCTGAGGAAAAGCAAATTGAAAATCAAAAGGCCAATTAATAGAAAAAAGAAAGGGGAAGAGAGGTGACAACAGAGAACTCAAAGGACAAAGTTGCAGCTGTACATATTTCAGCGACGTGATTAAGTGACGACTGCACAAGATAATGAAAGAAGCACCATTCTTCTTCAGTCTGAAGCACCATCTTCTCTGTAGCTTTCATGTCATCAAATTGAAGAACTTGATTCAAATGCTTAACGCGATACTCATCCTTCAGAGAAAAGCAACACATAGATAAGAAAATGAATACCCAAAAGATCTTCAAGAGTAATGATAAGAATACCTTGAAAATGCGCTGCCAAAACTTAAAGGCACACAAGTTTGCCATTAACATCACCTCCTTCTGACCAACCGGGGGGTTGTTAGTATCTCCGCTAAAGTAGCAGTCAACATACTGTCTGAACTGGAAAGAAAAGGGGAATAGCCAATGAAAATAATGTCTTTTTCCTGTTGATGGATCTAAAATAGAAATTCACCATTTGCTTGATAGGAAGTACCAAAAATTCCTCCCCAAAAGGATGCACGATGGGTAGAGGTTGCGTATCCATCAATACACCAAGAAGAATACCCTCATGCAGCAATCCAACTTCACCAAACTTGATTATGAGCAGAGATGCATCAAAAGACAGAGAGAAACAGGAAAGCAGACGTCCATAGAATGTTGGCTCAAGCCTCCCTCGAGGAGATGTCTTTAGTGCACCCATATGAACAAGCAAATCTAATGCCTCTTGAACAACATCAGGATCAGGAGGGTCTAAAGCCTTCTGCAACAATACTAACATTTATTTTTCATGGATTAGCATTTTAATCAAAATTCTGAATATGTGAATGCAGAAGATCAGGGAATGCTAAAAGTGTAATCATGGAAATGTGTCTCATATACATCTTAGAGTTCCAGAATAGTAGCGAGTTCCCTTTTAAGATCATCCAATGTCAACTACAATGATAGATGCAACCGGACACATTAGTAATATAGTTTCACAATAATTTCTGCATGAAGTTCCAGTAATCCTACCTAAGCACAAAAAGTAAAAGATTCAAAGACAATACTTCTTAATTTAGATCAGGACACACGAGCCCCCTTTCTGTATCTTCCAAATAGCTTAAAAACAGCATGCCTCACCATTCCATATATATACATGAAGGTGTGTAAGGTACCTATTTCTTTATTAGCCATTGGAAGGGTGACCAAAGGACAGATAAATTCCTTAATGCTTTGTGAATATTGAGAATGAGATTTCTTAAGGTGTTTCCTTGAGCTGCAGGTTAGTGGCAGGTTAGCTGCATAGGGTTTCAATATGGAGGGAAGTTGACCGAACAAGAAAAAATTGGCAACGAAGAATGCCATGACTAGTGTAATTGATCTTAAAAATGTAACACATATCCGGAATGGATGCTGAATGGGCAAGTCCACTGGAACAAAACGGAGGTGATCAGTTTTGGATTTAAGTCGCATTGGAAGGGAGGCCCTCAATGCTCTAGAAAGGTAAGGCTGTGCTAAAAGAGGGAGGAAAGAAAAAGACTCCTCAGTTTTGATTTTGCCCTCTTCCCTATATTTGTCTATTTTCCATCCATTTGCATGATTTTTTATGCATGGGTTGGAGAACCATTTTGCACTTCCAGTTCTAAGAGAAGATGGATGCATCTGGGCAGATATGTTGATGTTAAAGGCGAAACAGGAAAAGAGCACATTACAACAGAACACTTCTAGACAGAAGGAGCATACCTCTGGGATCGTTAATGGCCCTTGAATCAGCACAACAGATTAGAAGTACTTGCTGTCGCATTGATAATCTCAGTATAGTTGGACACTCATGCTCCTCTAGATTACTGAAAAACGATCCTGTTACCAATCTATAAATCTCTCCATCACAGGTCCGACCTGTTCTTCCTCTCCGTTGTTCAGCCTGCACAAAACTTTGAATTTCATGCACTTCACATAGAAACTGAGACTAAGTTGCTGAGCTTCATATGATACCTGAGATTTGGATACCCAAACGAGCTCGGAGTGTTCACTTTTCCTATTACCATCCCAGTAAACTTGTAATGACCGACATGAATCAATTATAAAAGCTACTTTTGGAATTGTCACTGATGACTCTGCAATGTTTGTAGCTAATATTATCTGGTCAAAAAGAACTTTCAAAGTCAAAAGGAACTCAAAATATATGATATTTTCTCCGACTGGCTAAAGAAAAGAGATCCAACTTAATCATAAATCTATATTAAGGGAAAAGTCATATTTGTTTCCCTTATTTGGCATTCCAATATAACCCTTGCTACTAACCATACTCATTTCATCAAGTAGCCACCCACTTTATACATGTCTGACAACTATCCGCTATAACTATATTCACCCCACCAGATAATCACCCAATTCCTCTCAATAATTTTTTTTTCTTCATTCACAACCTCCAACTGTCATGCACGCACTTCAACACTAATAATGGCGTAAGCAAACATACAGTCCAACAGCAAACACTATTACGGTCTAACACTAAATTCACATTGATATGTACACATAAATTCATAACCATTCCTAACAAAAGCAGAGACAAACTAATCCATTGCCTTCATGAAAATCACAACTTGAGGCGAAGAACATAGAGAAACATGCCTAAAAGATCTGCACCTATGCAATGATATCAGTAGGGTAAGCAAGATCCTTGGCTTCCCTTTTCGGTGTCAGTTCATTGGCATACATGCTGCTGAAGGTTCCCAAGTCAATAAAAGCAAAGTTTTCATCCAAAATCTATTGATACAGTTTTCCATTGTGATAGCTTTTCAAAGAACACAATCACCATGTTTTATTGCTCTCTCAAATACTTCTGCAGACTCAGACCAAAAAAAAAAACTTCTGCAAACTAAACAACGTTTAACCCAAAAAAGAAAGAAAAAGAGACTAAATAATATGATGCCTTCAGATGGAGCACATTAATTTTGATGTAGTTACCTATATTCTGATCGTGCAAGAAGCAAAATGCAAATTAAGAAAACTCCAATGCCGAAACATGAGAATTTTATTTGAGCTTCCCAAAAGTGTCTTACCTTACGGTGAGACTTCCAAATCTTCATAGCCAGCAAAGCTTGTTCGGTGTCTATACTACTATGCAAAATATGAACTTTGAACAATGAACTTGAGGACTTCAAAAGACGCCATTGCTCCTCTAGTGAACGGTACGTTGGCAGAAAAACTAATATGCTCTTTTCAATGTCAGGCTCATTTTCATGGATATGCATTACCAAATCATGAATGAGTCTGTGAACTTCAGGTTTGATATATGCATTGGCTGTTGAAGGGCTCTCCCCATTGCAATATGTCACTGGTGATGACTCTGAACTAATTCCGAGCAATTTGGTTACCTGTTCAGCAAAATCTAATGAATGGAGCATGCCTCCCAAGATACAATAGGAAAAACCTTGAAGATATTTATCTCTTTACGAGAAACATAATAATTAACCTTTCTATAGAGAAAAAACAACTGTCGGGAATTATCATGCCTCCCTAGGTCACCCTTCTATCATCACTCAGTATTTACCATCCTTATTATAATTGGCAGACATATTTGCAAAGCCCCTTGCTCATAATGTCTTTACTCATTTTAGATACAAACACGGTTGGCCTATCCCAGTGACCAGTTCGATGGGGAGTATTGATCTACACATTCAATCTCAGGCTAAACCAAAGCCAAATTAGGAAGATTTCAATTACAATCGCACACGACAGATCTGATGCTGAGTTGTTTTTATTTTTATTGGGTTCTGTAATTAATTTGTTTGACTTGTCTTTTAGATTTTATTTATTAAAAGAATCACGGGATTGTCATTTCTCTTGTATACATATGAACTCTACCAAGGAAATGATATCAAAGGGAATTTGTATATACTCTCTTGTTTTCATTTGTCTTTAATAACTCCCCCATCATTCACTATCCGCTATCACCGCTACCACGATGACCTCTCCTGCATTGCCCGCCATAGTAATTGCAGTCTACGCTTAATCACGGTCGACATCCCCATCTCAACTGAAACCATGACCTCTGTACTAACTTCCAAAATCATCTCCCTGCCTATCCCCATCCAAATTAAAATCCTCTAGGTAGGCCAGCCGACGATTGTTCCGAACCATTGGAGCAAGTCCTTGAACAGTTCGTTGCAGGCAATATACAGCTGTAGCACCACTTCGTCAGCCCTTTCCATATTTCTCCCAGACTGAGCTGCTCTGCTCACATGTCTAGAGTTCATTGCAGATCTTCGTTGACGGGGCAGTTGCTTCCATTGCCATCATTAATAGACATGGCTCCCATCTCCAGGGATTTTGTCAACTCTGACACCAACTGACGTAGTAGAAATCGGGTGAATGCGGATAAATCAATCCGCAAAAACCACGCAAGGTGCAACACTCTCACAGGCGCAAATTCAGGGAAAAGTGTCCCATAATTCTTTCATTATTTTAAAAAACATGCTGCTTTGCATCAAAATAAAAGAGCATATTTATATGCGTACTAAACTAGAAGAAAAAAGAAGAATATACACAAATAAACTAGGAAATTAATTGATAAATATTTCCTTATTTCAACTAAGATTCTAACAATGGATAAAGAAGTAAAAGTAAAATCCTACTCACACTAATTAGAAAATATCAGCCATTAGGGTAATAAACGGCACCAAATATCGACGTTATCTTGATGGACTCCTACGTAACGATTTTAAGTGTAAAAGACGAACTTTATGAGTATTCTCCGACACTTACAATTAGAAGTTAGAACAGCCACAGCCGCAAAATCAGCCCTGGGTTGCTTCTTAAAAATCTGCTTTTAAATCGTTTCAACTTCCACTTGCTTCTGCTTTTAGATGTCTGCTTGTTGTGACTTTCTGAAAGCAGGAGCAAGAACTCCCATATTGCCACATAGGTATTATGCTTCGCCAGTAAGACTGCCACAGGAACTATGTACTACTAAGGCCAACATGCATTTTTGTTCTTATATCTATTTGTTCACTAATACACAATGATATCAGGAAGTAATCCATATTGCAAGTATTAAGAAATGAGATCAGGGACCAGATTGAAATGCCAATTAACAATCCCAGTCAACAACTGTTCAAGCATTTGATAAGTGCAAAAACATGGGCAGCTCAAATAAATGAAGAGCGATTATGAGATTCCAGTCTTACTTTACTACATGTTTCAAGGACTAAGTTCAGTTCAGGATCTGTTTGTTTTGACTTCTTAAGCTACTTATGACTTTATGGCAAATATAAATATATATGGCTTTCCCACAAAATATTTAACAATGTTATATTAAAAAATCATGAAAAAAAGTTGACATGTCTTTAAATGACTCAAATTGCTAAAAATCGTATGCTTTCGAAAATTCAAGGTGTTGCATTTTAAATAAAGTCAAATCTAAATACTAAAAGCAAAAGGTAAATTCTATAGTTAAAAAGCAAAAATTACGCTAACACGCCTTGAAATTCCATCCGAAACAAGAATGCCAAATGATCTACCATTGAGCAGGTACTCTTTAAAATTAATGCTACAAATTTAGCCTATATGCGAATAACCGAGCTTTTACCTGCTCAAGATATATCACTCGTTTTTGATAAATAGTTTGCCGGTCGGAGTTAGGAATGGCAAGCACCTCTACTCTTTCATCCTTAGCAATATCTCCAAAGTAGTTCCTGTATCTTGTAATATCAGCTGTTGCAGACATTAATACCACCCTGTAAAATATCAGACAGGAACTAAGTTTCTAAAGCCACAAAGCAACCCAATATATATGAAACATCAAATCAAAGATACGGTTTCTGTATACAACAAATCAAAGATACGGTTTCTGTATACATCAAATCAAAGATATGGTTTTCTGTATACATTGCAAATGCAATTTATTCTTTCCACTTGGTCATTCAATCAAATGCATCCACATTCTATCTGAACGACTATCTGATACAAGCTTGTTACTGATAAACCGCCTGTTGACATTCCTGTTTTCACAAAAGATGCAGAACATTATAAATCCTAAAGATAAAGAAAAACGATTTCAGCGCATCATAACCGCAAACTCGCCCAAGTATCACCCGCAATGATTATCGATAAAGCTACTTGGAAAAACTTCTATCACACCATCATTTTGTGTAGACTGAGCCATAAACTTTGAATGATATCAAATACAAGGAAATGCACAGAAATCCAAAAAAAAATTGATAACCTGACCTGAGGTTCTTGTTCTTCAGGAGAAACTGCTTCACACAGACAAGAAGAAGATCAGACTCTACAGATCTCTCATGCACTTCATCTAGTATGATAGCCTTGTAATCAAGCGCACTCACACCCTTCTCACGTATCTCCTCTAACAAAACTCCCGCAGTTTTGAAAGCAATCTTTGAACTGTAAAAGAAGACAGATAGAAACGTTGAAGGACTTTAGTTTAAGATAGACACACCACAAATGCCTAAGGCACTTCCAAATTACGAATCAATGTAAATTAGCATGAGCCACTAAAAAATAGAGAAGTGTCTTAACCAACATTACATCAATCATAAATCAATGGTAGTGACCCTTGCACATGTTTGACCATTTAAGACACCATGTTTTACTTGCTTGAACATGCATTAATGACATAGATACGACAGAAAACTAATTATCATATGAAATCGAAGAAGATAAAATGATTAATGAATCCAACATTACATGTGTGTGGAAAAAAGTCAATTACAATGTGGAATGTGGACCTATTTGTCCAACTTATTACTTCAATTTATGACTTTCCCTTAAAATTTTGAAAAAGAGAATTAATTTTTAATTTTTGGAAACTTGTGAACAAATTATACAGGATTCTACATATCGATGTTTGTATATTTTGACATGTTTTGAGTGTTTCATATTGGCAGCTTGACAGATAACATAGTACATTCCGCATGCTGTAACTATTTATCAGTTGTGTGGATGTTGAAGTTACCATGCTCATGGACATTCTCACTACTTAAGATGATCATAGAATTTGGAAACTCTTCACCCTATAAGATATAGATGGGTCAAGAATTCATATTTCTGTAATGGTCTGGCTGAATTCGTTGGACCAATTTAACTTAAAGGACTGTCAACCTGTATTATTAATTACTTCAGTAGAGTGGAAAACAATATACAATACCTATCTGCCAAGTTCACTGAACATTAGCTCAATAGTAAGGGAGGACGGATAAAGAAGGAAAATATTTAAAACCTGCTGGACAGTAGAAATCTAAATAATACGTGACTATTGGTAGTACCAGCCAACAGCTACAGAACCCAACGAAAAAGACAAATATACATATACACACATGTTTCTTTCTTTTAATATTTTCCGCACGTGTGCGTGTGTATGGGGGGAGGGGGTGGGGAGGCAAGAGAGAGAGAGGCATTGCACCGCTACCTGGATGATATATTCTTTAAATGACCAATGTGATATCCAACTTCCCCTCCCAACTCACAATTACGGGATTTTGCAACCATTTTCGCCACAGCTACTACTGCAAATCTGCGAGGTTGTGTACATACTACAGGATAGATGCTTCTCTCTATCAGAAACTGGGGCACTTGAGAGCTCTTCCCTGAATATTTAGAATACACAATCAGATCGAACCCAAGCAGCAAACTGTGGAGGACTAACAAAAGCAGCATCCATCAGATGCAGAGAAGTAGATAGCACAGGTTCCAATGAAATTCGATTGCCAATCCACTTTTGTAACCTCAGGCCAAGTACAAATATAAACATCCTATTGGATTACACAGGTAATTGGTTTACAAACAACATTCAGCCAATAAACAATTGTAATGATACAACTAGAAAAAACAAACTATTTGGATCCCGAATAATCTTTTTCAATCTTCTTAAAAGCTAGATAATAAAAGACTCTATTCAGCTTTAGTACAACAAGAAGAATAACAGTGATGATAATAATAGGAATAATAGCAGTAGCAGTTATAATATTAACAATAACAATAAACCATTCACTTCCTGGCATCAGGCCAAATCCCCAAATTCCAGGATGCGACAAAAGAAGATTGCAAAATATACATTTGCCGTCTTCCTTCTCCTATAAGTTTTTAGCAATCAAAATCAGTGAATACAAAACTGAATAAAATACATGGTCCACAAGGTTACCAGCTAAAATGAGCTCATATCTTTTCCAATTTTCCGTTAGATAATCAAATTAACGAGATTAAGAATTCTGTAGACAGACATTCCATGCGTCGGTGCTATTGCAGAGATCAACTAAGAAACTGAGTACGAAATTTTCATTCATTTTAATAAAAACAAAAACGGTGACGCAATCACATTCCCACAGTTTTGTGAGCATCAGCATATGCTGCACGAGACCAAATAATACTGAGCTACACCAAAGTGACCTCTTCATCATTCATGAAAGTTTTTTAGGTTCTTCGGTTCAGCTTCCGAAGCAGCAAGACACCGCGAAATACGAGTGCAAAGTCCACGAACTAGCGATGAAAGGGGAGGTAACGCGCTGGATGATCGCAAACCAAAAGGCTAGCGAGAGGATAAAGGAATCGCACCGCGCTCGATTCGCGTCGCACGAGTTCGAAAGCTTCGAAATGGGAGAAACGAAGCACTGCTTCGCCTAAAATCTCCCAACAACGACCCCGATCATCCGAAATCGCAGCGCCAAATTCGGCGTCTTAACCCATCGCTCACACCTCAAACTCAACGCAACCACAGTGCAATGCAGCAGAGCGCTCTACACAGAGAGAGCGAGAGAGAGAGAGAGAGAGAGTACCGCATCCGGTTTCGCCGACGATGAGGGTGACGCGATTCTCGAGGATCTTCTCGACGATCTTCTCGCGGAGGGACATGATGGGGAGGGGCGGGAACCTGGAGGAAGAAGGGAACTGAGACGAGTACGAGGAGCTACACGACGACGCCGTCGGAGAAGAAGGCCTCGCCGCCATTGTCGAAGTCCTTCGAGCAACTGTGCGTCCCGATCGCAATGGAATCGCTTGCGGTCGCTGCTACCGCTAGCGAGAGCGAAATGAAGTGGAAGCAAAAGCCTGCTCGCAAAATTTTTCTTAGGAGGAAGGAGGAGGTTGCTCCCGCGCAGTCCCCGATCCCCAGCTGGCCGTCGTATTGGGGAACCACACGTGTCGGCCTGCGGATGGGGCTCTGGGATCCGGGGAGAGGACCTTTGCCTCTGACTTTGACTCTCGTCGGTTGACCTGTACGGCGTGGGAGCGGCGTACGCTGGTCGCGGGAGCAGGGGATCGAGGACCGGCTGCCTTCTCACCGAAGGTCGAAGGGGGAAGGTGGGTCCCGATTTGTTCTGTGGGGGGTCTTCCGCTTTAGTCGCGGACGTGGAAAGAAATCGATCATGATTAATAAGACTAAGAGACGACTCGTTTTACACCGGGCTTGATTACGCGAGATCGACGGTCGCGATGTCCCCGGGCACGGACGGATGACTTCACGTGAATGAGCTCACGCCCTCGGCGTCGCCCACGTACGCGTCCGTCGTGGACATCTTCTTAATAAGGTTTTTCGAAATTTCGAAAATGCGAAAAGTCTTTGGGGAAAAAATTAAGATGGCGCTTTTTATAGTTATTGATGATTTCCAAAGCCTTTGAAAGTAAAATAAAGCTCGATAATGAGGTAAACTCTCCTTGAGAAAACCTCCAACTGCTACATAGAATGGAATTTCATGACAGTTCCCGAGAATAGAAATTTAAATTAAGTGAAAAGGAATAAATAATTGCATCATACTAATAGCGTGCTTCATTCATTGCACCGTTTTGTTAATATTGATTTAATGTTTTCATTATTTTAAATGAGGTGAAAAGCGCAAAAGCAACAAGGAGTCGAGTTCGACACCCCGGCTTTTAGGATGTATCGTGCTCATCACGATGAGTTAGAAATTTTACCGGGTGAATCTGACTCGAGTTAAGCTTAATTCACGTGATTCGTCGACCATTGTGAAATTTAACGGAATTTATGTGCCAACATATACAGTGTGTGAAAGTTTTAGGTATTTTGATTAAACAAAAAGTCGAAATGAGTGTGTCCTAAAATTTAAGCTGAATAAAAATCAAAGCTCGATCCAAACTCCCCATCAAATACAAGAATCAACTGACTGCAATACTGCTGAAAGAAGATTAACATCGAAAACTTTAGTTTCAGGACAAATTAAATCGAATAAAGTTCAATGGTTTAGCTTCTTGAGAGGTTCCCCGCAATGTATATATAGCCCCTGCATACGTCAGATAAGCCGATAACAAAACAAAATGAATCGAGATGACCAACGCGCATCGTTCCTCCAATTGATTAAACTACAGCCATGTACCATATAAAAAGGAAATGCCCTTGATCTTGAAACACAAAAAAGTTTCATACTTGTCTGCCCACACATTTCCATCACAGATTAAATTCCATCACAGCTTAAATTGGCTCATGACAGAGCCATCAGCTGCCCGTCAGCGGTTTCAAGGAGAAGTGATCTCTCCACCTAGATATGCCAGCGTTCAATGCCTTCTGTAGAATGCTAATCCGCTCCGACACGACCAGCCCTTTAAGGTCATTGATTTCAGCATACTCTTTCTCCATTATATGTTTGAGATGTTCAAAATACTTGATTTTGTCATGCACTTTCTTCATCTGCCCCAAGCATTGACAGAAAAAGAAAGGCGATAAATAATGAATAAATCTACAAGTTGATGAAAAATCAACAGAAGAAATCACGCCCAAAAAACCAAAAGTCTGCCATCAGTAATGTCAGATTCAGGTAGAAGCTAAGCTACCTCGCAGCTTACCATGACTCAAGAAAAATGAAGTTGCACTAGAGCATGGACCATCCATATTATATGACTACTAAATAAGCAGACACTAAGAATCACCTGTGTTTCAATAATTGAGGCCACTTTCTGTTCAATTTCTCTATCTTCCTGGTCCGCCAACAATTTGGCACGAGCAGCAACTACTCCAAGAGCAGTCGCAGTTGCTGCTCTTACCTGCAAAGGCATGTGACTTGTTGTTGGGAGTGGCCCCTGGGCATCTGTTTATGGCAATATGAGATGAATTCAGTCTAGTTCTGATATTAATTAGAAATTAGCGAACCATGCACTACAGATAACAAAGTAGATGACGGTGTGGACCAAAAATGGCAATACCAACATTCTACTCCGGCATCTAAAAAAATGTGAGTTCTTTTACTTTTTTGGGGGAAGAAAATGGGGTTGACATTGGCTTCCCACTTGCCAAAGGACGCAATTGAAGTTCATACTATAGTTGAAAAAGAAAAATACCGGCTAGGAGGACCTCATCCTTCATCTCAGCATCTCCATTTTCAATGTCCCTGGAAAGCAGAAGATATACTAGGCATCATAGTTTAGACAAGACAACCTCTTTTTCAGAATCTCATAATAAATAATTGATGTTACCTTCCTAGGTGGTTCATTGCAGGAACAGATGATCCATTGCTTATGTGACCCATGGAACCATAAAAAATCTCCCTTGGACAAAAGGTTTCATTGCAAATCGCTGAAACAGCAGATTCAGTAGCAGCAGAAGTGATATCCGGCCCAACCAGTGCCGACATCAGAGACACCTAATACAGGATGATTATGGAAGCATAAAAGACAGACTGTAATTAAAATTGCCCACCTCATTTATCTATGAGCTGCTTGAAAAGGAAAGATAGCCTAATAATAATTCAGAGTAAATCTCTCTCCAAAGAGGAATGACAGCATTTATTCACTGGCTTCTCGCATAATATAGCCTTGGAAAAACATACAGGAACCTCGTAATTGTGCACCAAAAGGAATGGAGCTTACACAACTGGATTATTAAAAATCACTGACATCCCTAAACAGGGTCTATGTACAAAAGTTGGCCTATAGAAACAACATATAACAAAAAAAATACCTGTTTCATGAGAGAACTACCACCATCAGAGAGGGAAGCTACACGCTTCTTTTTAAGAGGAGGACCCTCATTGAGAACATCGTTAATCTGATTCTGCACAATCTCTTCTATTTGGTCATTAGATCGTTCCTCTGGTTTGGTTTGGCCTGGTAATTCAGAAGTAGCTGACTGAACATGAGATGTATTGTTAGCATTTCCGTCAACATTTTGATCTCTACCATTTTTGTTGGTATAACCCAACAAGAACTCCCCAAAAGGTAATTCTATGAGCTTCAATATGCAATCAAGTTTAGTCTTTGTCTTCACATTTTGTGCCACTAGATCCCAGTCATCCCCATGCTTTGAAATGGATTCCAGAAGGAGTTGAGTTTCTGCCTCGGTCCAGATAGCTGCATGACTTGCAAAGTTTCCCTTGCCTTCCCTGAACTCAAAATCATCTAATGACTTGTTCTCTCCACGACTTCCCTTGTTGTAGCAGTTCACACAAATTTTAAAATCGCCCTGCTGAAGTATGTACTTAATGGTTAAAAAAAGAGTTTTGCCAATCAAAATAGATAAAAATGCAAGTTCACAAATACAGAAACAACATAGATCTTGCCCAGAAAACTTTGCTGGAGCAAGTTATACACAAAGGAATCTCCATCAAGAAATTTTTCCACTCACTGCATGTCGTTGCTGTTAGGACCAAAGCTAAGAGAGAAAAGGAAACGAATGAAAAGAGCATAAGGAAGAAAGGTGGGTGAGGCAGCAAATGCTGTAATCCTTTATATTGTTTTCCCAAAAGGGATTAAGAGAAGAAAATCAGCCAAAAAGAGGGATATGGATAAAAGAATCACCATGACGTCCCTTTAAACGAGCTTATTCCTTTTTTTCCGCTGAATGAGTAATTTGAACCCCGAATAAAGGGCAACTAAATATAAACTAATTGTCTCGCATTTTCTTTCTTCAATTCATGTACTCACTGCATGACTAGCCATCCGCAATTCAATTCACGTAAATCAAAATCACGGTCTGATTGCCACTTAACTCTAAACAGATCATTCCATCAAAGAAATTTGCAAACTACAATCACAGAACACGCCCCACCAGTGCTTCTTATTAAAATCCAATTAGTCATGAAAAAATGTGCGGATCATGAAAACCTGCTCCTTTTGAATCGGTGAGCTCACTCGCCTCATTAAGATGACAAAAAAGCCAATACGATGTTGCATCATAGAATCTTGAACCCGATCATCCACAACCATTGGAGCAAAAATCTAGCAAATTAAGTACATGTGCTCGAGGAAGTGCTTAAAAAGCCACGCTTAAGTAATGTGACAGACAAGAGAAATCAAATCGGTAACCTCATATCCAACCTAATCATTTTGGCAATCCAAAAGAAGTAATCAAAGAGAGTATACCTTAGTACATTCATAGCATCCAGACTCACAAGTTACGCCACAGCTTCCACAAACCAACCCCTTCTGCTTCATCAATCCGGCAAAAACGTCGGAATACGAAGCCAGGGAAGGCAACCTAAACTGCCCCGCGCTCGACCCCTTCCCGCCATCATACCTGCCAACGGCCGGAGTAGGCAATATCACTGGCCTCCCCGAATTCGGTACCGCCACGACCCGGACCCCGACCGGCGCCCCGTCTTCGACCACCACCCTGCCGCGCCTCGCGCCACCATCATCATCATCGCCACCCTCGCCGCCTCCTCCTCCGGCCCCGCGGCCCTTGGGCGCGGCGAAATTGATGAGCCCCCACTTCTCGAGGAAGAGGAAGACCTTGCGGAGGAGGCAGACGTCGCCGACGAGGGCCTTCCGGACGTCGGTGAAGGTGAGCCGCCTCGACGGGTCCTCCCGGTACCGGTTGATGATGAAGTCCCGGTAGTCCTTGTAGATCTTGGGGGTCCTCGAGATGGAGCTCCCGTCGAAGAACTCCCGGAGGGCGGCCCTCTCCGTGTCGTGGATCTCGTCCCAGGAGAACCAGCCTGCGAGGGCGGACGCGCGCCGTTGTCGGGGTGAGTCGGTACGAGGAAAATCGAACCAGGGTTTTTTGTCGGGAGGGAGATATAGAGAGAGGAGAGAGGGACTTAACTGGAGTGGATGGGGATGGTGTAGAGGTCGAGCTCGTCGAGGTCGTGGCCTCTCGGTTCGGGCCGTGCGGCGGTCGCCATTCGGGATCCCTCCGGGAGGCTTGGGGACCGGCCGGCTCTGCGTGTGCGATGGGGACGACGGCACATGCGCTTGCGCGATCAGGCGAACCAACGAAAAAATAAAAGAGAAGTTAATAGGGAAATCTCCAAATAATAGTACGAAGTGAAGCTTCTGTCAAATAAATACATGAAATAGATATACCAGTCTCAAATAAAGGCCTCAAGTAATCATGACAATTTCAAATAAGAGCCCGATCACGCCGGTCTTGCCAACCGGTCAAAACCATTTTCATTTAATGACAATTTTAATTTTAAATTATGTTTTTCTCATTTTTTTTATTTCTAGCGAGGGCTAGCCTTACCCGGCCCTCTCCAGGCATTGCTGATGGCTACCCATCGCTTCAGACCGGCCATGGGCGAAGAAGAAAGAAAAAACCGAAAAAGAGAAAAATAAAGGACAAAAATGCTTTCATTAACCAAAAAGGCAAGCCTTTCTTTGAAACTGTAATTTCATGCTTTTATTTAAAATAAGATTTATTTCAAATTTTTATTTGAGAAAATGAAGACACTTTGTACCCTTATTTATAGTTTCCTCAGGGTAATTTGAAGACCCTATGACTCGACTCGATGCATAATTTCATTAATTGTCACCACATGTTAAATATTCGTTGAATATAGTACGTTTATTTATTTAACAAAAATTTCTGTAAAAACATTTTGTAAATTTTTCCGATGTTTGGAAAAGTGAATATGATAAGTTGATTTTAAAAAATTACGGTAAAAAATCAAGAAAAACGTATCTCATTAGAGAGGAAAACGTTTTCATTAGCCAAGTTTCACGTTGGTCGATAGCACAGCACATTAAAGTACTTAATCAAGCTTAGAGCTGATAATGTTATTTCTCTCTCACATCCTCATTAGCTTCCAGAATTCGTTTTCTCTATTTCTTATTAATAATCAACAAGTAATGTCCTCGTTTATTACAAATTGATATTTTTGATCTGGGATTTTTTTTAAAAAATTATTTAATGGAGTTAAAGTGGAGAGTTTAGAGAAGGTATTTGTAAAAATGTCAGCGTATTTTGTACTTACCACTTCACTTCTTCTCAATACTGATTTGAATTAAGGGTAAAAGAATGAAGAAATTGATCACTTTTACGTATATTTTTGTTTATAATTACTATAATTTATAGTTTCCGTACTTGCTTTCTCATGGTATTTGATTTGAAATTTGTTGATCTTTTGTCATTTATTCTGTGTTAATTCAAATAACGGAAGACTATTTTCCTCTCCTTTTTATGCTTCCAACCAAACTGGGGAAAATCAATCACTTTCCTTAAAAGTGAATTTCAGGAAAAAAAAAATTCTTGAAAAACAATTTTTTTCAAACATAAAATTTTTCTATTAAACAAATGCGCTTATAAATTTTTCCTTTTTTTTCAAAGTTTGACTTTTCTCCTTTTCATGTTATATCTCTCCCCTCTTGGGTTGCATTCAATAGTCCGTAATCGAGTCTGAATAATATAGCAAAATAACTTATTTGGTGTTTGGACGTTCTAGATTGGATAAGACATTTGAGATAGGAGGTGGGATAAACCCACCGGCTTCGCCGCCCACAGTGCAAGAACTACATTTATGATAGCTGGTTGTATCGTGCAATTTCCCTAATTATCATCACCATCCAGCCAATTGTGCTCCAAAGATTGAAGGTGAAAAAGAGAAGTTATACTTCACGTGGCCATTACAATAGAAGAATTCGAATCCCTTCATGAGCGTAATGAATCCTTCGAGATCATCATCCATGATAGAGGTGTGTCTACCCTCCTTACTCGCTGTCCCGGTGTCGTCCACCGATGGATCTCCATCCACCTTCGCTCCGTCCCTCGCTACCCCAAATTATCACTTTGATGTCAAGTGGCACCCGAGCTTCGCATGCGACGTCCACCATCCCGTCACTAATCTTCAACTCTACATTGACCATTGCTGTCTCATCGACCAGATCAATGTGGTTGTTACCTCTCCCTATCCCTTTGCGATACCCTTGGTCTCCCGAAGCTCGTCTTATATGGTGCCCGAATTGCCTTTGATACGGTGAAGCTGAGTGAAGATTACGATTTAAAGATAGAGATGACGGTGGATATGGCGAAATTTGCGGTGAAGGAGATGAGCCGGATGAAGTTGAAGAGAGTGGGTTTGAGATGCTAACAAGAGAGCTCAAACACGAGATCTTGATATAACGAGAAATTGCACTTGGCAAATGAAATTTTCAAAGATTTTTAATCATATGTACAATTAGGAGGGTGTTCGGATGAATTCTAATTCCATCTCATCACATAGTATTTCAATCTAAACCCGGACGATCAAGCTCATAGCCTTATTGATTCATCATTTCTTCTTCTACATAATCAACCAAATTTAAAATCCACAAAATCTAACCCTCATAACAACGCAAAAATTATAATTTATATACACTCACAACCACCAATTTCGCTATCATAGCCGTTGCGAGCTCCAAGCTTTTTCAGCCATCCGCGAGCTCTACCATAGCTGCAAAAAGTACAAAATTGAAGCCATCATTACTGTGGTAAGCTGGTGAGCTTTAGATCTAGGCCATGACCCATGGGCTCAAAATTCAAGCGTCCGTGGTCGCTGCAGCGTAAAGGTTGCGCGACCTGGCCTACGAGCTCAAATCGAGCCACAATGGCTGCGAGCTCAAGTAGTCATGCCCAAGAGCTCAAGATTTGACTGAGGCGACTGCGAGCTTAAGCTTGAATGGTTATGGTCGCGAGAGCTTAGAATTGGAGCTCGTGGACATGATAGATGTGATCTCTCGATTTTGTTTTTGTTCTAAATTATTTAGTTGTATGATGTGGCACTTATTTAGTGTTACGTAATAAGGAAAATCACAAAAGCAGTCCTTGAACTCTGATTTAATATGTAATTTGATCTCTTAATTTTTAATTTATTCAACGTAGTCCATAAATTTTAGCCTAATGTTTAATTTGATCCCTAAACTTTTAATTTGTTCAATGTGGTTTTTTGACTTTTGGTACGTATTCAATTTAGTCTGTGAACTGTTTGAAATTGTTCAATGTAGTCCTTCCAGTTTTTGACTTGTTTGGATCATTATCCCTACATAATACGCATGACATGTGTATTCCGGCATTCATGTCAATAATTCAACAGCTTATCTTAGAAATTTGGCAAACAAAAAATGTAATAGCAGAGCTAACGATGATATTTTTTTAGAAAATAAAATGCCGTTTTTGGGAAGAAGGGAAATGTGAAGATTTTGAATTTCTAGGGAAAAGTATTGGGCCAATGATGATATTAATCCTATTTTAGAAAAGAGATAAGTTTTTTATTAAGCATATTTGACAATTTTCATGATATTAGCCATAATGAACTAAAGGAAAATGAGAGAAGAAAATGAATGAAATAATGATGTAAATGATCCATGAATTTTGGTCTAATGTATAATATAATTCTTGAACTTCTAATTTATTCAACATGATTCCTAAACTTTGATACATACTTAACGTAATTCATAAACTATATGAAAATATTCGATATTATCATTTTATTAATTTTAGTTTGAGGATAATATTGAATATTTTTATATATTTCGTGGATCAAGTTAAAAAGTTTAGGAACGATATTATATATTAGTATAAAATTCAAAGACCATATTGAATAAATGTTTAAATTAATAAATCGCACTGCACGTGAGGTTAAAATCGAGAGCTCTTCGCGTCATTTTTCAAAAAGAATTGAACGGGGCAGGATAAGGTACGAACAGCCACGGCATATCCGAGGTAGACCTTACAAGTACGAAATCATCGCGGTCGTTCGTCACCATCGAATCATCCCTTTCCGGCATCCGCCTCTCTCCTCATTTGACCACGGTCGAACCCGTCGAGCAACCCCCCACAGGCGCACCGCCATCACCATCGTCGAGCTCCGGGCGTCGAGAGAGAGAGAGAGAGAGAGAGAGAGAGAAGAGAGCTCGGTGACAATGGCGTCGGGCTGGGGAATCACGGGGAACAAAGGGAGGTGCTACGATTTCTGGGTCGACTTCAGCGAGTGCATGTCCCGCTGCAGAGAGCCCAAAGACTGCGCCCTCCTCCGCGAAGACTACCTCGAGTGCCTCCACCACTCCAAGGAGGTCTCCTTCCCTCTCCCTCTCCCTCCCTCTCTCTCTCTGCTTGATTGGTTCGCAGATTGAAGCCATTAGCTTTGCGGGATGCTTGTGATGAAACCCTAGTCTCGACAATTGGATCAGGACACCTCGACGATGATGATCAGCTAGTGGTCTGTGTGCTTAATTGGACTGGGAGTCCGAGTTATGCATTTGCGGTCGATGCCGCAGATCAGTAGGTGAGCCTGATTGATGGTGCATCGCATCGTCGGGGCAATGTCGTGCGATTTATTTGAGAGGATTTTACAGTCATCAGTGGGAGTGAGTCATTTGCCTCTGACTGTTGCTTTCAGTTCATGAGCAGAAATAGAGCTTATAAGTAGATATGATTCCTCTTATGTGTGAAGGAAGCCCTGAGGTGGAGTTGGTGCTATTGCTTGTTTGTAGGCAACGATGAACTGCATTATAACAGCAGAGCAGCTGCATTGGTTTGAAGTGAAATACACGGTCAAGTTTGTTCTGGGCCTTATTTGGTTATTTGAACGTTCTTGGAATAGACTGTAGTAAACAATTGCTCACAGTCCATGCAGGCGATAACACAAGATCTCTGGTTCATTTCTAGATTCTGGATTTAGAATTATCTGGTAAATTGGCTTTAGACGCACTAGATAGTTTGCGGTCGCGATGACCACAGATATTACAGTATTTTGGGTGATGCCCTGAGAATTCACGAGCCATATAGCTGTGTCCCATTAAAGAGTAACTTTAGCTGAAACTCATGGTTTCCTTCTGAGCTACTTAGCCTACTTCCAAAAGTAAAGCTAGCAGAAGTAGGCAGAATTAATTATGTAGTAAGATTGAAATCTGATTGCAGCTTAATTTCTACGTGTATGGATAGAAGATCAACCCACCATTTGCACCTCATTGTACATCCTATTTGGACTCCTCCTTTTTCCATATCTTTTTATGTGTTTGCCAGAAAATGAACTATCAGGGACGCAGTTTGGCACAATAAATAGATGTTTGGGAAGCATCTTTTTGAAGAGTTATTGTATCCGTTGGGACTTTGTGTGGCTCCTTGGACAAGAGTAGCATAATGCTGATGCTTTGAAACCGGCTCTTTCCCTGACGGTGGTTCAAAACCTATTGGTGACTGCATCAGTTTTACCTGTTTGGTCTGGTACTACCGGGTTTGAACTGGTTATATAATATATAAAATCATAAGTACCCATGAAAGTTTGGAAGGGAGGTGTAAGTAGGAGAAAAGCAATAATAACAGATGAAAATTTCATGTTAACATCGTAATTTATTAATTGGTTAATTTAGATGACAAATTTATCGTATGTCTGCTGATTGATAAAAGAAAGCAATATTCTTGTCGTGCTTTTGTGCGATTAAGTCGAAGAATTGCTGTACAGATTCTGTATAGTACTTGTTTTTTCCAATCTTCTTCAGCAATTTGGGGGGTTTTAATTTTAGTCAAAATTTAGCTATTGATATCATGCTGTCAACAGATGGTATCAAACCAATTAAACCAGTCTTTTGGTTCTAAGAACAGCGCTTCACAGTTCACACACTAGACCAAGTTATGGATTTAAACATACAAATTACCACATTTTAAGACTACTTTTATCACTAGATGCTTCCTCCAGCAGACTGCAAATTACTAATATTTTAGTGATCCTATCAATGAAGTCTTTTAGGGCATATTATCTTGCAGTACCAGTACCTTCTCCTTTTTCAGCCGGTAAATTCTTAGATTTTTGGTCGGGATGAACTTTCGTGGTCATGGTGCTATTTCAAATTTTTTTCTGTTGGAGCTCAAAGGTTGTTGACTTGTACCAATTTTTAGAGTCAGTCCTCTTTTAGGAGCACTTCAATGATCCCCGTGATTAGAATCAGTCTATTAGAAAAAAGAATTGAGAAAGGGTGGTAGATGCACCTGCAACAATGAGGTCAATGAATGAGGCCTAGTTAATATCTATGGATTCCAGGGCCTGGCTGGTGACATTTCTGAGAGCCTTTGTAGGGAAGAGTGCAAAATTTTGGGGTTTCATCAGTGCGAAATTTTGGAATTCATAAATGCAAACTCTGTTAGTGTACATATGACATTGGCTTGATTTAGTGATGATTGCATGCACAGTGGATTAATCAGCAATTACCATCACCCAATATCTTTGTTTAGCTATGCCCCTTCATGTGAAATTGGAAACCCTGCTTCCAATAGCTCAATTCTCGAACGTGATTATTGTGGCTCCATTGTCATTTCATTGTCATACGCTTTACTCCTGTGGATGATTGATATACTCAAGTGTGGGTGCATAACTATGTTAGGACTGTCTTGGATCGACAAATGATAGTAATTCAGGGAAAAGATATGATTGGTTAGATACTTCCTTACATATGGTTTTCTTTTCTTGGTTTGTATTGCAGTTCCAACGGAGAAACAGAATTTACAAGGAAGAGCAGCGGAAACTTCGGGCAGCCGCACAGAAGCCTGAGGGCGGAGATGGTACTCACAGCCATCACGCATGACAGAAACATGTCCTCGTTGCAAACTCTGGACTGAATAAGCACATGTATGAGGATCTCTTATCAATTGGACTTTGTTGTTTGACTTTTTTGTACACTCCCGATTCATTGGAGGGTTTTGTTGCTTTGGTCGGCTTTGCAAAAGGGGAATATCCGACTTGTTTCTCGCATATTTTGAGTATTTGAAAGTTGTTTTATAGTTGATTCTGGTCTTCCAAATAAAAGGGCCTTTGTAGGTGGGATGGTATGTCTGCCTTATTGACATTTTTGACTTCCTTTGCTAGGTCTAGAGAGAGATTAGCGGTTTAGACGGAAGATAGACCATTAAGCAGTGTACATAACATGCACTACAAGTCCTCCCAATTGTCCATTTTCCCTAAAACACCCGATCCTAGAATCGGATCATTTCACTTTCCAATGCTCTCAAGATGAATCCAATAACACCTTTTCAAGTATGCATGGCGATTAGATATTCAATGACGAACAGAAGCATGTAAAGAGTCGAGAAATGGAGTGAGTTGAGACTATGCACTTCCAAATCGCGCAACTGACGGGAAAATGAGCAACAAAGCTTTTGTTTCAATTCAAGTGGTAACATCTCTTGTGGAAATGATTTATGGAGCGCCGTACAAAAATTTCTTTTGCTCGGACGCTCGAGTTTTGTGATTGAAGCATTAGAATTGTCACTTACCGTTGGATGCTCATGGGGTGAAAGTGTACTTTTCTCTCCATCTTACTTGGTATCTTGAATAGAATACCACACGATTGGTTCTATAGAAAGCAGTCAAGCTTGATAGTGTGAGCAACGATAATATTATATGACAATGTAGTTGTACCACTGTAGTTTGAAGACCGGACGTCTCCTCCTCTCTGGATGAGCATAGCAGTTGTATGGAACTCAATCTTATAAGTAGGGTTGTCATTTCTTCAACAAGTTGCATCCGACGCAAATTTATCGAGAGCAATCCGAATTTGGTGTCAAACGAAACCGATTAACTTGAAATTTGAGATAGATGGAAGTGTTTCGATTCATGTATTATCAAAATAATTAGTTATCACACCGAAACAATTGGGGTGATAATGTTAAATGACGTAAATGCAATAACTATTTGGTAAACTAAAATTTGAGATAGACATATAACTCCCCAAAGTGAGTAAAAAAAGTAGTTAAAAGTTATTTTCATTCAACCAAGGGGCTTTAGAGCTCCAAAGCCTATTCCATAAATTGAACCAAATGCATCCAAAGAACTTTAGCTGAATGCACGAGGATAACATTTGCTTCTGTGAAATAATGTCCTTGGATGCATGAGGATTACATTTGCTCGTCTAAGGTGACTTTTACTTATAATTTTTTACGTTTTATGACTTTGCTTGAATTCACTCTATGAACTCTGTTTAATTTGAAACACCTAAATTTATTAGAATATACGAATGTTGACATGTAAAACAACATGTAATTTTTCATACTTTTTGAAACTTAAACAATAACTTTCAATTTCTATATTTTGGAGGGAATATCGTAAGGAGGAGTGAAAAGTACCTCTATTTACAACAAACAAACGTCACTATATCTCTAAGCGACTCACCACCAGAAATTGTAGGTAAACTTCACCGTGGCCATTGAATTTCAGTAGATTTTATAATGAATCACGTAACTTTGATTTCAATTATCAATAGTAGTAAAGCTACTTTGTAATTTAGCATTGTGACGGGAACGTAGTTAATCTTTTGGCGAAAAACAAGTGGTCAATTTTCTATATTTACCAAGTAGCGATTATGTCATCATTTAATCAAAAGTTTGACAGAGCTAGGTTGAAGTGCATCGATTACAAAAGAAAAAGAAACGGTTTTTCATCTTAATTATATATATTGTCCAGCCAACTATAAATGTATAAAACAGTTTTCATATTCACAATGGATTTAATGCTATTTAATAATTGAAATTTAAATCCAATTACAGCGACGCGATCGCATGCGGTAACCACCATGTAAAATTAAATCGACATTCGAGAATGGTTTCAAGGCCAATTGGAGAAAAGGAAAAGCTTTTTTTATTTTTTAGTATACATGTTATCCATGCAACGATAAATATGTACTATAGCTTTTCTATTGACAATGGGTCAAACAATGCTTGATAATTGAAATTAAAATCAAGTGACGGTTCGCATGTAATGACCACCACGCGAAATTAAATCGACATTCGAGAAAGGTTCCACGGCCAATCGGGAAAAAAAGAAAACTTTTCAGGGGAAAACTCGAAATTTCCAACAAGTTAAGGGGCTTCCGCTTAATCAACGGGAAAAGAGCGCCCGACCAATATGTTAACGTACGCCTTGGCACACGATATCCTGCACTCCGAGTCTTTACTTTATGTTCAAGCTCGACCCACATCCATCAAAACCCTAGTCATCGAAGCGCCTCTCCTCCTCCTCCCTCCTCCTCCTCCACCTCCCCGAGCGATCTTCAAGCTTCGGAAGGTAAGCCCTCTCGGTCGATCTCACAGCTTCTCTTCGCTTCCCACGTGCCCTTTCGCATGTACCTCGGCGTAGCTTCTGTCGGCGAAGGTCAACGTCGTGCTAATCTAGGATTCTTGTCGCTGCTCTCTCGGTGGTGCTAGGGCAAGATGAGCAGCCGTGCGAGCCGGACTGTTTACGTTGGGAACCTACCCGGCGACATCCGCGAGAGAGAAGTGGAGGATTTGTTCCGCAAGGTTTGTCGAATTCTCGTTCAGTCCTTGTTTTTGGGTTTGCGAAATTTAGCCGATGCAGCTTTTCTTTTCATTTCCCCTCCTTTCTTTTTTTTTTTTCATGTATGGTTTTTTGATGTTCCGTCGTGTTGATGTGTGTTTGAATTGGAGTTTTTTTAGCGACGAATTCTCCTATCATAAGAGAAGATGTCATTCTTAGTGTAGTACGTGCTTCATTCCGTAGTCTCGGAGCAAACGATGGGCATGGCGATTGAGGTGATTGGTCAAAATTGTAACTTTAGGTTCGACGTTTGAAATCTCATGGCAATGGTTCTTCTTGGGCTTATACCCATGGCTTGGTCATGTTAAACAACAACATAAACGATGAATTATTTTTTTCTTTCCTGTTTATCTACTTTTTGGTTATGTTGATTATGCTTCCAGTGTTCATACGTGCTATTTTTTTCAGTCTTTTCATTTATTCTGTGTAATCTTGACTCTTATTAGCTCTATCACCTTAACGGGGGTGACTCGAGTCTACAAAATTGTTCCTCTTTTCCCTTGCTAAATGACAATACAGCCGGATTACCGCATGTTGATGATTGAACTGGGATGACATTGGTCACGACTGTATGACAATGTGCATTACATTATCCCTTTTGTCTGGGGTGCTGAGGAGAATGTTCTCAATCCTTGAGCATTCGTTTTCTCCTCTTGGTATAACAAGCTATTATATATCTTTACGCTCCTCATTAACATTTGGAATCGATGCAAATGGCAAACTGTTCCTTCTGTAAGGAAAACATGGGTAGCATCTGTCCTTTGGTGCCTCAGTTTTTCCAAGTGTACTCAATCAACTTGCAGTAGCATGCTCCCTTATAAATTGATCTACGTGGATGAATAAGAAATAAATAGTTTTGGGGATGCAAGAAAAAATCTTGATTGAAGTCCTTATCTTGGAAAAGTTCAGGCGCCCGAGCTCTGTTAATCAGTAATTTAGAGAATGTTGTTTAATCCTACTTCGTGATAAAGCATATGTGAAGTAGAGACTGTTTAGTGGTGAACTGAGATTTTTCTAGAATTATTTGTTTCGTTCAGTTTGTATTTACTTATTCAAATGATGTGGACTGTGGAACAAGTTGCAGATGTCTTTACTTTGATGAATATACTTTGTGTCTTCTTTCCCTTGTCTTCTCTTCTTGCAGTATGGACCGATAGCGCACATTGATCTGAAGATACCACCCAGGCCTCCTGGTTATGCGTTTGTTGAGGCGAGCATAAGAAATTTAAAATTTGCTTCCCACATTTCCTGGCTGGCAATTTTTTCTGACTAAGAATGTCACTTACAGTTTGAAGATGCTCGAGATGCTGAAGATGCCATCCATGGTCGTGATGGCTATGATTTTGATGGGCATCGTTTAAGGGTTGGCTACCTTCAGAACGTACCTTTATAAATGCAAAATTTAAAAACATTGTGACCTTCCTCATGTGTAACTATTTGTTGTATAATAGGTGGAGCTTGCTCATGGTGGTCGCGGGCACTCATCATCATCTGATCGTCACAGTAGTCACGGTGGTGGTCGGGGTTCACGTGGAGTATCGAGGCACTCTGAATTTAGAGGTTGTAATTCTTCATATTATAAATCTAGTGGGTTCTTGTCCTTTGCATACACATATCTAATTTCCACGCTCATTGTTATACAGTCCTGGTTACTGGGCTACCCTCTTCAGCTTCATGGCAAGATCTTAAGGTGAGAATGACCTGGATCTATTGATTATAGTTTCTGGTATTCTTCCCTCTCTGTGCATGTACGTTAATGTGTACATGTGAGGTTGATGTATTGAATTTATTCTTTTAGTTAGTTGATGCGTGCTTTCTTTGGTTAGGATCACATGCGTCGAGGAGGAGATGTCTGCTTCTCACAAGTTTTTCGTGATAGTAATGGTAAGTTGATAAGTTATATGGATTACATGTGGCTTCAATTGAAGTTCTTGTTAAGTTCGAGGTACTAAAAATTTAAATATATTAATCAACGATTTTTATCGTGAAGTTGAATAGTTCAGGTTTTTTATTTTTGAGTCCATGATCCATTCTCTTATTGGAGGCAGTTAAATGTTCTAGTGTATATGATGCGTCATACATGGAGAAATGTTGGTTTTGCCGTATATATTTCTTTCAGTTTTCTTTCTCTTATTCTGATAAGGATGTTTGTGGATCTTGTCTTGAAGGCACAACAGGGGTCGTGGACTATACCAACTATGAAGACATGAAGTATGCAGTAAGTCTTTTGCCTTGTCATGCTTTTATTGGTATGTTAGGATAGAGATTTATTTGCCCAAGCTTGTTGGGTCTGTCCATCATTCTGCGGATGAGATTGTGTACATTTTCTTTGCAGATAAAGAAACTCGATGATTCAGAGTTCAGAAATGCCTTTTCCCGGTCATATATTCGGGTATGACTTTTGATGCCGCTCTTTTATCAGTTACCATCGGGTGCACAATTGTGTGCGCGTGCATTTATGTAATTTGAATTGGTTTCTTATGTATGTTCATGTGCAGGTTAAGGAATATGATTCAAAGCGCGAGTCATCAAGAAGTCCTAGAGGCCGGAGCTATAGTCGCAGTCCTCGCAGTCCCAGCCGCAGTCGTAGCAGGAGTGTGAGGTCTGGTTTTCTCAAATAGTGATACATGCATTTTTTTGTATTTCAATTTTCTAAACCCTTTTCATTTAAAATGCAGCAAGTCTCCGAAAACCAAAAGTACACGGCGTTCACCTGCAAAGTCTCGATCTCCTTCACACTCCCGCTCTAAGTCACCTTCCTTATCAGGGTATGCTTTCTCTGGCTAGTTGGCTTAACCGTGGTTTGTTCCTCCATTTCTCAGAGCTTTATGCCTTAAAAGTGGGTTATAATGCAAAAAGGGTTGCAGATGTGAAGTTTCAATCTACAATAAATTCTTTCACAAAGTATGATTTTGGTGGAGATTTTCCTGACTATACTGGGGGCCAAGTCATGGAATCTTATGTGTTCTTCTTTTTTGTCCTCGGAGTTTGATAATTAGGATCATATTTTACTAATGAAGTACTTGCGGTGGTGCTTGTTAATTTGCTTTCTCCTATTAAGTCATCTTCCGTTCAGTAATTTCTCAAGTTCAAACAAATGATGGGTCTAAGATGTCCATTTTTTCCCCAACTATTTACCTTTTTGATTCTGCATGACTCTTGTAGCAGGTGCGTTTTGCTTGAACTATTGGATTAAATTCCTTATTGTTTGTGGGTCTTTACTATTTTGAAGGCACTATCTCCTCAAATGTTCATGTGGCTTGATATTATTTTGGAGATTATTTGATGGCTTTTATGGGTGGGCTAACAGTCACATCATGATTAGGTGATCAATATTCAGAATTTGAAACTGTTTTTATTGCACGGTAGGCGGTGTCTTGGAATTCTTCCGAATAACTGTTCTTTTGCCTTCTGTATGAAAATCATCTGTTCTCTTTTTATAGATATGGATATGGATATGGATAAATGCGGCAAACTGGGGATTCAATATTAGGATCTTGGTGGGATATGGTTCAGTTGCCTGCAACTATATGGTTGTGGAGGTATGACGTTTTCTAGATGGGCAGCTTTGGAAAGCTTCATGGTGTCTCTGTTCTAATTTAATTAGCATCACAATTCCGTGGGTGCTAGATTGGGAACAAAGGAGATCATGGAATAACAGAGCTGGATTCTGTGAACTAGTTCCATTGGGATCTACTTCAAGAAGTCTCGAGCTAATAGGATGACTATCTGGACTCCTTTGGATTGTTTTGGTACTTTAGGGTGCATTTTCCTCATTTGTCTCCTTTTCTGATCTTTCATGATGATAAACTTGTTCTTTTCCCCTTTATTTTATGCTATTTAGCTGGACTCATAATGGGTTTGATGTTTTTTCTTAAGTCTCAAAAGAATTACGGCTTAATCTTTTCATTCTGAAAATGGTAATCTGACGTGGGAGAGGCATCAAGGCTCTTGGATGAAAGACGTGTGGATTTTAAATTTGGTTCTTTCTGGAACTTTTGCAGATCGCGTTCAAGATCCAGATCACCATTGCCTTCTGTAAGTTTTTCTTTTGTGGGTTTAGGCAGTCTCTTTTTAACTACGTTTTCATGTCTTTTTAATATTTAACTGGTTTATATCAGCAGTTTGCTTGATATTGGCCGAACTTTTGGGATGTTGCCCCTGCAGATCTTTCGTGCCTGTATTGGGGAACGTCTGCCCCCAATTATGCTCTTAACTTTTAGCTAAAAGCACCAAATAAATTGCATGATTTATCTATGAAAGCTTAAATTGAAGTTATAAGAGTTTGATTCTGCTTTGGTTTTTGATGGTGATAATTATTTTAGCAAAATGTTTAAATTGTCATTTTAGAATCTTCTTTTTTTATCCCCCCCAAACTGGCATCTTGGTTGCATAAAAGTTGGTCTTTTTAGGTGTATTATCTGTTTTATATTCTTATTCCTATGAGGTAATGTTGGCATACTGCAGCGTGAGAAACAGCTGAGCAAGAGCCCTAGGAAGCGCAGTGCAAGCAAGAGTCCTAGCAGGAGCAGGAGCAAGAGCTTATCCCGGTCTTGTCTTTTTTTCAGCATGATAGTGTTTATTGATGTTGTGCTAACTCATAATTGTGTTAATGGAAAAAGTAATTAGTGAATTAGTATTTATATATTTTGCTCACATTTTACAGTGCTTGTTGATATTTCTTTATCATCATGTTGCGCGTGAGTTTATTGCCATTGTCCTGAATATGGTTTGTATTTATTGACAGGTGATAGGATTGCGGGGCTAGCTGAATGTGGACCTTGAAAGATGTGACCCAAATGGAGCATTCAACTTAGCTTTAATAAATCATCGTTATAATTGGAAAACCAGGTGTTAGCTTTCTGAAAGACTTCAATATCATGACGGTTCCTGAGTGTGTCAACTGTGCTGTTAATTACTTTATAGAACTCATTTAGTTTCCATGAATTTGAACTTGGTTCTTGAGTATGCTGCTTGTAAGAGATTTGAACGGTATTTATCTTTTCTGAACTGCATATATATCTAGTTTCATGAGATTGTGGAACTTAGTGGTTCTTACATATGCCTCATGTCTCCTTCGGTCAATATTATCGATGTAGTTGATATGAAGCTGTTTGCTGATTTTATTTAGTGGACGGGGAGAAATTAGAGGAAATTGGTCCTAGTACTTCATGTATGATGGCTGAGTATCGAAAACGTTATGGATTTCTCTTTGGTATGTCCCATAGATGCTCTTGTGCGCGGCCCCTTGTTCTTTGTTGTGGAGCCAAGTCCTCACAGGGCGCTAGGAGGGCCCTTGTCCTTTGCTCCGGATTAATTTCCAGGTTGCAATGCTAGTCGTAGGATTCGAATTCGCATGGCGTGGGTGGGATTGAAGCAGCAATCCATGGGGCTCCTATTTGTGGTCTTAGTTAAGATAGTTTACTCAACATCATGTGCTTAGTCTGTAATGTTTCTTAGGACAGGAAGACAGCAATTTAGTAAGATAAAATGAAAAGACAAAAAGATTTTGTAATCGAGTGCCTTTTATGTTACTTAATTAAGAAAGATTGTCATTTCTTCATGCGCTTTCTCATATTATATGTAATTGGTATATTGGAAAAGATAATGTTTCTTTATTAGAGTGGCTAACGAGTGTTCGGGACATTGATTAATAAAATTCCATAGAAAAAAGGAGAAGAATTTGCTGCGACGGCAGCCGAGTGACGGCGTGCCCAGCGAAACCTTTTTGGAGGGTTTGCGGCTGTTAGATAAAAGAAATAAAACTTCTTGCCCGGTGGTTTAATTTTTCTTTTATTCTTTTTTCAACAGTTTTTCATGTTTTAACACTTGGTATGACGGAAAATGCACGTCATTACGATTAGCAGCCGTCATGGAACTCATCTCTCAAGGGACCGTATAATAGCCTGTCGAAGGTAGAGTGGAGAGAGAATGAGATTGTCATCTTCATCGCCCACCATCGCCATTGCTGTGGTCATTGGTATCTTGTCTTGGTGCCACCATAGACGTAGGGATTGTTCAATCAGTTCTGGCTCTATTGTACATATAACAATTTAGTTCTAAATTTTTTATTTTTGTCAATTTAGTTATAAATCTTTCCACAAAATTCCTATGTAGTTCTTCCGGCCAATTTTTGCCGGAAACGGTTGAGTTACGGTATGCCACGTAGGGGGTATGTTATGTAGGACAACCGGTGGTGACTGGATCGCTACGTTAGAGATTTATGGAGGAAAATTATCAAAACAGTCTTAAACATATTACAATTGTGTCAATTCAGTCATAAACCTATTTTTTGAATCAATGCAGTTCTAAATCTTTTGTATTTGTGTCAATTTAGTTCATTCGACCAATTTTGGTCAGTCGGCGTTGATGTGGACGTCAGCCCGATGTGGTAATTTTTAAATATTTTTTTCGCATTTTTTTTCCATCTTCTTCTTGGCTAGTTGTTGCCAAGCGAGGCTTGACCTCACCCATTGACGGTGAGGGTGAGCGAGATCTAGGCTGCCTCACTGTCACTAGGCGAGGTCAAGCCTCGCCATGGTTGGGCGAGCTCGACCTCGCCCACCAACGACAAGGCTCACCCTCTCCAGTGCCAATGAGGGCGAACTACGACAGCCTCGGCCCTTCGTTGGTCTGGCGACAACTGGCTAGAGAAAAGATGGAAAAAAATTTTTAAACATTGAAAAAAAAATATATTTTTTTAAAAATTGTCGCATCAGCTAGACAGCCAGCACCGGTCGGCGTCCATTTCAGCATTGGCTGGCCAAAATTGGCCGGATGGATTGAATTAATATAAATACAAAAGGTTTAGGACTGAATTGATACAAAAAAAAAAGATTTATGACTGAATTGGTACAATTACAGTAGGTTTATGACAGTTTTGGTAATTTTCTTAATTTTTGGTGAAAATTGACTGGAAGAATTGAATTGAAAATTCAAGTAAATGGTTAGGATTAAAATGATAAAATCAAAAAGTTTAGTACTTAACAAGAACTTCAATGTAGTTCTCATTCAATGAAAAGTTTTTGGAAATCAATTATTATGTCTCAATCCGTTCAAACTCTCTCTCTCCTTTTCTCTCATAATTATTTTGAACCCCTTCTTTTCATTCCAAACTAGTGTGGAAATAGCTAACATCAATTGACAATCTGATTTTATATACTCTTTATATGCAGATGGCCTCCCTTTACCTATCATATTAAATTTTTGGATCGGACTTTCAAACATAGTATCAAAGTTAGGTTTTGCCTCAAATTTATTTCGGGCATGACATAAAATATAATGATCAAAAGCAAGATCTCACGAAACTATATGGACCAAAGAAATAACTATCCGGAACCGGTATATTGCACGTGTATTGATGTGCTTGCGGCTTGTGGCTCAGTCATCAGATCCCACGTTAGGTGCTTGTGCTTGTGTAGGTAAAGATCAAGTTCCATGGTAGAAAAGCCGTTGCATTTTTGTCTACTGACGTGCTCTCTACGAGATGAAAAGTCCAATCATGTTTAGAAAATTTGAGACGCCTCACTGGAATTAAGGGTGCATGTACAGTGAGCATTCAAATCAAGTGAAAAGAGGCGAGAAAATGATGCGAACCACACAAGTACCCAAGAATCGCTTGGTCTACACGAGAACCAATAATATCTGTAAAAACTGGAGTCTTCCTGGACCACATGTGACAGAATACCAAGTCGAGAACGCAAAACTTTTTGTTGTCTGTTAGTGCATGAAGAATCATGAATGAGAGAAGGACCAAGATGCTCTTGTCTCTCTCTCTCTCTCTCTCACACACACACACACACACACACACACACTCCACACACATTCATTTACAAGCTGTGGATGATGAACTAGTTTAACTTGTGTGTCTGTGTGACTGTCAGTCCACATTTAAAGAATAAGAAAATGTGCAGGCTCGGATTTTTGCTGATTCTTGCGGTGCAACCAGCTCTGACTGCTGTCTTTGGAGCTGATACATACAGTCGATACGACTTCCCACCCGGATTTGTGTTTGGTTCAGGCACATCGGCTTACCAGGTTTTAGCAACTTCCCACGTCGTTTCACTTCTGAGACAGTATCAACAAGTTTTGGGAGAACTATAGTGAATGCTATCCATGTGTTGTTATCGACTTACATGTTTTATTCATCGTATGTTTCTAATTAGAGATGTGTGCCAAAAATGGTGCGAGTATAATAGGTTGAAGGGGCAGCAAATGAAGATGGAAGGACGCCCAGTGTCTGGGACACCTTCACCCATGCAGGTGACGGTCGATCTGTTTCTTCTCTCTGTGCGAGCGCGTGTTCACTCACATGTGCACGTTTGTCGAGTCATCTTTATTCCTTTTCAATTTTATGTTTGTGTTTCATGCAAGTAGTTTGTTTTCCTTTTCTCTTGCTCGCTTGCATGAATCTATGCGGTTATATGTGGGGGAGAGATTGCAAGGGAGGACGTTTGCCTTGCTACAAAATGAGCAGTTATTCCCTTAGGTTTTTCTTCACCGAACTTGCAAACTATGATTAGCAGATAGTACATAGAACAACCGTTGATAAAATGTCATAAACATTCATTGTTTGTAGCATAACTGTTTTATCAGATGGGAAGGTAAGAATATCCCCGTCAAAGGATGATAACAATACCTGCTAAACAAACTTCAACTGAGTTTAGCCGCACTTTTTACAGCGTATATCCCAATTTACGCCTACCGTTTATTAGATTTCATCTAACTACTTCTGTTGTGACTAATGGCAACATCGCCATGAAAACGAGAGTATTCTGTGACATCGCCATACTGGCAAAGTATTCATGTTATTCGTGCTCAAGAGGATTCTGTGGATCTCAGAATGTCGAGCTGTCTCACCCATTACATATCACACAAGCAGTTATTCTGTTTCCAACTCTAGTGAAGGCGATCAAGTGAATAGTTTTGTGGCAATTTTCGGTTGAACATTTGTTCTCTGGTTGACAGTTTAACGAACAGAGAAGATACCCACTTGACTTTCCAGGTTTTGCAAATGGAGCAACTGGAGATGTAGCTTGTGACGGGTATCACAAATACAAGGTGTGACTCTTCAAAACCTAAATTACAGAGCAAGATATCACATAGAGTTATGGATAGCTGAATAATTTTTTTACACTAATTTTCTCGGTCATGGCTATATTACATGACCACATAGGGATTGCAATTGTATGTTTGAGGACTACGTTATGTCTATGCATTGTAAGGCACTTGTGTTTCTTGCAGGAAGATGTTCAACTCATGGTAGAGACAGGCTTAGATGCCTACAAGTTCTCAATTTCATGGTCAAGACTCATCCCACGTAAGAACTTGCAATTAACTTGGAAATTTAAGCTAACACAGAGAATCAATTTGATATCCTTTTCTGAAGCATCAGACAACATTGATCTCTCTCTTTTGCTCCTCCAGATGGCCGAGGACCAGTGAATCCAAAGGGTTTGCAGTATTACAATAACCTCATTGACAAACTTATTAAGAACGGTTAGTGCAGAATCCGGTTGAGAACTGCAAATGAAGTTAATGTAAATTTGCTTACAGTGGTTTCTTATTGTCCTGCTAAACTGTTTCTTTGATGCTATTGATGGCAAGCAGGTATCCAACCGCACATCACCTTATACCATTTCGACTTGCCGCAGGAGCTTGAGGACGAGTATGGAAGCTGGCTTAGTCGTAAAATCATGTATGTTTATCAAACCTTGCTGGTCTGAATTTCAATCTTTTCTCCTCCTCCAGGGGATATAGTTAGGATTAAAACTATGAACGACTATGAAATAAGAAGCAACAATGCATAACTCAGCATGTTTTCGTAATTAGGGAAACCAAAAACCAAAAGAAAATCATCATTAGGGTCGAAAAATAGTTTGAAACCAAGACTTTGTCATATTGAGAAGAAACTCTCCTTTTCTGGTTGCAGAGAAGATTTCACGGCCTATGCGGACGTATGCTTCAGGGAGTTTGGCGACCGTGTTCAGTATTGGTCTACTGTGAACGAGCCTAACATTTATGCCATTGGAGGATATGACCAAGGGATTGTGCCGCCTAAACGGTGCTCTCCTCCGTTCGGATTCAACTGCACCAAAGGCAACTCCTCATCCGAGCCGTATCTTGTAGTTCATAACGTCTTGTTAGCGCATGCATCAGTTGCAAAACTATATAGAGAGAAATATCAGGTATACTTACAGAATTGTCTCGTGCCCTCAGTGTGTTCATATGTTTTGTGGCCTATCAACAGATTTCTGAGGCAATGGAAGTGAATTGTTGGCCTCTTTGATTCTTCAGGGCCTGAATTTGTCCTTCCACTTGATATGTTGAAATGAAAAGAAAGTCCATTATTTGGCTTTGGTGCATTGACATGGTGTTGCAGGTGAAGCAGCAGGGTTTTATAGGTCTCAGCGTCTATGGTTTTGGGATTTATCCCTTCACAAACTCGACAGAGGACCTTATTGCTGCACAGAGAGCCTATGATTTCTTCATTGGCTGGTAGATTTCGAATTCTTATTGCTGCAGTTTTCTTTTTGAATCAGCCTGACTGCATTTCCTTGCTGGTTTATGAAGAAAAGTTAGTAGGACTCTACAATAATCAGTTACTATATCGGCTCTACCCTTAGGCCTAAGCCGATAAACACATTTGTTTCATAGAAAAGGATAATGGTTTCACACGATTATATCTAATACATTGAGACACATCGAAGGGGGATTTCTATTCTAAGCCAGTAGAATGGTGAAATTCTTCTGATTTCTGATCCATTTCATCTTGTTATTCGTCCCGAGTAATTTCTCACTCAAAGTGTGGAGGATTTTCAAAGCCCTTCAACACTTGCCATTGAAACATTTTCAGGTTGATGCATCCTCTGATATATGGAGATTACCCAAGAGTGATGAAGCAAAACGTGGGGTCTCGACTCCCGGCCTTCACTCCTCTCGAATCAAAACAAGTGAAGGGTTCGACTGACTTTCTGGGACTGATATATTATTCTTCCATTACCGTCAAGGACAAGTCCAGCAGCCTGGATGGAGAACCCAGAGACTTCAACCGAGACATGGCTGTGGAATTATTCAGTATGTTTTCCTACATTTGCATTGCCATCTACATTGCTTGCTTCAATGGAAAAGCTTTGCTTGAAGTTAATTATGTTTCACCGAAGAGATTCTTGCAGCAGCAGAAATGTGAAATCTAGTCACAGAATTAGCTGTCACAGACAGACTTAGGAAGCATTTCATGTGCAAAATTCAGTGTATTACCCTGATGGGTGATCAAGTATGGTGATGTCTGCCTCCGTTTTGGCCTCGTGCACAATTTGGAGGCACGATTTACTGTAATCAGACGAGTTGTCGTAATCCTTAAGACATTTTGCTGTGCTTTAACATTGCTAATACAGGGCCAGTCGGTATTGACTCACTGATGTTTTCCTTTTCAGCAGATAATATAAACACGTCCCAGTACGAGGTGAGCATCGATGTCCTAAGCGTGCAAAGTTGTGATCTTTCGTGTTTTTATCTCCTTCTTCTTTTCCATCCCATGGTTCGTTTGCAGTTTCATGTTTTTATCTACTCTGCTTCTCCTTCCCATGGTTATAGATACCGATCATGCCGGAGGGTCTTCAGCGAGTGCTCGAGTACTTCAAGCAAGTCTATGGCAACCCTCCTCTCCTCATATATGAAAATGGTCTCCCTCTCTCTCTCTCTCTAGTAAACTCTTTCTTGCCGCGAAGATCCGAGAAGCAAACGCTCCTCGTGCATTGCATCTTGGAATGATAGCACGAGCGAATCGACTCGTTCATAAGATTACCATGCATTGCAGGGCAGCGGACTCGGCGGAATACAACTTTGCAAGACACAGAACGGATTAGCTACATTCATGCGCATATCGGAGTGGTGCTTGACTCAGTGAGGTATGTGATTCTGAAACTCGGCCAACCCCACCAGTCTCTGAGAGATTTTTCCTGGTTAGGATGACGAGCTACCTGGATCGTGCTCTGTTTTGTTTCGTGATGTTATTCGTCAGGAATGGGTCGAACACGATAGGCTACTTCACCTGGTCCTTCCTGGACGTGCTTGAGCTACTGGATGGCTACGAGTCAAGTTTCGGTCACTACTACGTTGATCTGGATGATCCGGAATTGAAGCGATACCCGAAGCTGTCGGCGTATTGGTATGCCCAGTTCTTGAGGGGGAAAAGCGTTGGTCCTGAACCTGGTGCTCTCATCGAAGTCGGGAACAACCCATCTACTGCCAACAGCAAGTGAAAGCAAAAGCTAGTCAGTCGTCGCTGCTCAGGGAGCTTGATGTTATTTTGTCACACCGGACAGACTTGTGATCAATATTATGTTTGGTTGGACTTCTTCTCGCCTTAGTCAGATCGGTGATGTATGGATATGTTCAATAATCATATACTCGAAGCAAAAGTTTCGAAGAACGAATGGTGGAAAGTAACAACATTGCATCAGAGGATTTACCATTCATCGCAAATGCGACATAACTAAAGGTCAATTGAAGGCTTAATGAACAAGCTCGAGAACATAGGCCACGAAGAGACAGAACTGGCAATAGCAGTGCAAGTCTAGTCACCTTATATGCACGAACAGAATGCAACCAAGTTTATCAGAGAGGAAAGTCATTTGTTGGTGTCATTATGTGTACACACTCAATGATAATCTATGATTTACACAACTGCTATTGTCGGATCAGCCTTCGATTTTTGGCCTCTTCACAATCAGCACCGTGCAATGAGCGTGATGAGAGCAGTAGTCGCTGACGCTACCCCAAAGAGCCCTGCAGGGATAAGCGCATTCTCTTAAAGAAAAAGAGAGAGATTTACATAAATCCGTCCAATGGAAGCTCGCGTAAGCTAACAACCGCTTCGCACTCATGGTAAAAACTCAACAATCCCATTAACATGTATTGAGGAGGGAAAAAGGAACGGAGAACATGAGTTAATTTGCCATGAGATCTAAACTTTCTATCTTTCTGTGAGCTTTGCCTTTCAGATACGAATGGAGTAAAGAGCGCATACCTTTTTATAGCTCCATGGCCGTGACTCCCAACAACTAGTACTGAAGCATGGTGCTTTTCCACGGCATCGCAGAGAACGCTCCTAGCATCGCCCTCCATCAATTGGAAAGTTACATCGTGAGCCTGCACAAGATCACCAAACGATGGACCGTTAGATGTTAATGTCCAAATAAGTTCAGATCCGCTGAGGCCCATAATACCACAAGTATTAATCCACAGGTTTATCACACCTCCAAATTGTGCACTGGCATCAAGTAATCACAACCAATTCAGGGGCATCGCTTGCGCGTGCAACTCCATAAAAGGATTCCCTTTTCACATCGAAGTGCGTAAACTATAAGGAGAATTATCCTTTTCGATTAATCTTTCTGGCCACAAGGTATCAAAGGCCAAGCTCCAAGAGTCCACTTCAAACTGATACACCCACAATAACAAAGACACGAAAAGCCTATAGATAAGAGCACACTGTAGACGCGGGTTTTTAATCAGTCATGTGCTGATAGAGATCTGAAGCGATTTACCGATCTGCTGTTACAAATGTCCTTGGCCTTTTGAGTGACCCAAGCAGCTATTTTCCTCAAGTCGGCATCGACTATCGGCAAGACCCCTATTACTCCTGCGATATCTCCAAGTTCAATTACCGAAAATCACCACACAATAGACCGAGAGATAATAGCTCACTCTACTCGAGTCCCCTTGTAAGCACCCCAATTGAAATAATAAGTACTCGAAGTTCCAATGAACGAACAATGGCACGCCGTGCGCCAAAAGACAAGCTGCGGATTATGTGTAGCTTATACATGGGAAATGCACCAGGCTAGAGGTCCCAAAAAAACACTTCGCTTCGACCTTTTAAGTCTTAAAACGATTCATACAAGTATTGCTGTGTTTCTTCACAAGAATTCAAATTACGTCACGTCCAATTTGATGCTAAAATCTATTCATAACAAGTTGTAGGACTCAAAAAACGGTAAGGTAATCACAAAGCTTTATATTCACTGGTACTCTGTATTGTACTAGGACTTCCGGGACATTCGAACCTCTTTCTATACAGAGATCAGCGGTGAGGTTACTGGGATCGGCGAGGCCGATAACAGAGGCAGGGCTGGGCTTGGCATGGACGACGAGGAGCTTGAAAGGGAAGTGAGGAGCGAAAGGAGAGAAGAAGCAGTCGAGGGTCCACTGGAGAGCGTACAAGCTGAGCTCGCTCTCGTCCACCCCAACCACCATCACTTCTTGTTGTTGCCTCTCTTGTTTAGTAGCCTCCTCCATGACGAGCTCCAACTGCGTTAGCTATTCCTGGCTCGCGCTTCACTCTTTCTTCCGACTTCCGAGTCTCTTCGAGAGTACTCAGACGCTTTTCTATTAAAATATCATTGTACGTAAACCGACAGACTCAAGCAGCTGCATTACGAGAAGAGTTGACGTGGCTTTTGACAGGTGTTGCGAGAGTGAGATGCCATGCGGAACCTGGAATCATCGAGACATGGGGAAGAAAGAAAGGAGTGGCGTGAAATGTCGCCATTTGTGACAACTAAAACCTCTTGTAGGTTCAAAGAGAAACCACAAGCAACATCGAGAAAAGCCGAGTCCCCCCCCCTCAAGTCCTGACAAGCAAGAAGCAAATCACTAAAAGATTTTTTCCCCGTGAAGACAACGTATACAACTGGAACTGCTGTCCAAATTCTAGCATACATTTGGCCAAGAATTATATGGTCTGCGCCTTATTGAATGAACAATAGTGTGATTGACTAGTGTGATTCGGAAACATCTCCGGTACAAATCAGGCCCAGTACGTTTTCACTTATTCAAGCAGCGCCCCTTGGTTTGTGTCCTAGTGCTTGATCTTGGGCTTCTTCACAATCATCACGGTGCAGTGAGCATGGTGAGCACAGTAGTCACTCACACTACCCAGGACGGCCCTGGAAAAACGAGAGAAGCAATTCTGCATTAGGAATCAATAACCACAATCGGCACGAGAGTTGAAACAATGGCTTAGGCTTGTGGCAGTAATTCTCCACCGCAATTCGCAACAGGAATCCAATGAGCCATCGTCGGCACTGTGTTGCTGAAGAGAGTGAGTGACTATCTAGCCAGAAATCGAGGATAAGTATGCTGTACCTTTTTATAGCTCCGTATCCGTGGTTGCCCACAACCAATATGGAAGCGCGGTGCTTTTCCACAGCCTCGCAGAGGACATTTCGTGCATCTCCTTCTCCCACCTCCAGTACAACATCATTCACCTGTAGAAGGGCAAATTCATCAGAAAATTTCCAAGGTAACGGCATAACGCCACTTTCTGAAGCACTTGCATATGTTTTCCAAGAAAAGCTATGTGTACAAGCTTCGGTATGAACCAAGTAAAATGAGAACTAACTAAATTTTAGAGCAAATAATGCAGAAGCCACTCGATTAGAAATGGCAGGACAAATATGTTTCTAATATGTGCATACACAGAGGTATCTATATTATATTGGGATATGCACAAAAATATTCAGATATCGCATTAGTCACTAATTCTTGTCCCTGTTTATGCAAAATGAAACTGCCAGAGTTAAGTTCTTAAAACTTCACCTCATGTATCCAGGAGCACAAAAGCGTTGAGGATTTACACACCAAGTCATGACAAAACCAGCAATTTCCGAAATCTATCTAGAAATAAAATAGATTGTCGAATTAATCTTCGTAGTGGCATCAAGGCATAGACCATGGACAGCATGTTGTAATGGAACCAGGGGTTTCTGACATCTGTTTGCTAGCATGAAGTTTTCTTTGATAACAGAAAGAACAGGCGGTTGTCGTAATCGTCAGAGCCCCATGAAAATTTAATCAGTCAGTACAACAGAACCTTCTCAATCAGTCAGGTTTCGACCGTTTTACTTTTGATGAAGACTCTTTGAGGTGTATCTTCTCCTCAAGTCTTTGGAAATGCTTGCATTAAAAGAATTTCAGTAGACATCATCGCAGGGCATGATATCGAATTACCAATAAAAGGTGATGTCGATTGAGTGGGCTATCCCACAGTTGAATGGGCAGCACAGAGCATCCGAGGTGGCTAGGTTCAGGTCAATAGTCACCTTGGTGCTGTGGATTTAGCATTGCCTCAAACCAGTAGGCTAGGCTATAATATATGAGGGGTCAAGCTGTAGCTCAAACTCCTGTGAAGATACTCAATAGAGTATGCTCTAAATAATGCTAGCTACTGTGTAAGCTAACGAGGGTGAGGACTCCTTCCATTGTATCTATGGGGAATTGCTACAGGTCAGTTGCCCTCACCGCCTCTTTGACGACATCAAATTTGATCGTGAGAGTAGTTAACAATCACCTAAGCTGTGCCCAAAAATGCCAAAAGTCAATCCCAAAGAGCAATAAAGCTTCATAAGGTGAACTGTCCAGGATCAATGCAGGTAGGCCACATTGTTGCTGTAATAATTATATAACCTCTTGTAAAGACAAGTGCCTCATCCATTGGCTGTGTTATTGTCAAATATTACTGAAGCATCTTATTCTTTAGTGCTTTAGTTGCTTTGGGCCTTTGGCCAGTAAAATGAGACAATTCACCTTCCCAGAATGATAATGCATGCTTTGCAGATTCGGAAGACTCGACCTAAATATAAGGCCAGTTCATAAATGCCCACAGATGTTTTTTTTTTTTTTGGTAAGATCCACAGATGTTCATCTTAGCTATTCCTTTAAGTATTTGAAAATGCCTTTATTACCAGTATCTCTATCTCTTTAGAGAGCAGAAAAGGTTCTTTTCTTATTTTCTAGTTCTTTCTTGGCACACATTTGATGCTTGTCTCAGACCAGAAAGTTAAATTTTAGTGATGGATGGTTAAATTTTAGTGATGGATGGCTTATGGAACTCTCCCTTATCCAATTGTCTACTGTACGATCATCAAGTTAAAGCGCTTATAGATTGTCAATTTAAAGATAATCATTCAACTGATTCTCTATCAATCCCATGTATCTTCTATCTGCAGCTACAATCCATTCAAGAAATAAATTTAGCTAAGCTACTCAACCACGACAGGACTGGGACTTGTTTCCTCATCCCGCAGCATTTCTCTAGCAGAAACGCCAGCAAAACACGAAATCTCAGCCTCTACGGTCCTGGGAAAAGACTAGCCACCATCTAAGTCCAAAGTCTATCAGGCCTTACCGACTTACTGCAGCAGATCTCCTTGGCCTTCTCCAGAATTCTGGCCGCGATCTTCTTGAGGTCCGCCTCCACGAACGGCAGAACATCAGCCGAGCCTACAAGATTCCAACACCGAAACCGGGCGAATCAGAGCCGGAATCCCTCTAAATCGCGCGAACGCGAAAACCGAAGCTCGCTGAGCTCGAAGCACCGCGAGGCACAGCGGACGCTCGCGATTTTACCGGGGCCGGCGAGACCGACGGCGGAGGAAGCGGAGGGCTTGGCGTGGACGACTAAGAGCTTGAAAGGGTGGTCGGGCGCGAGGGGAGCGAAGAAGCGGTCGAGAGTCCACTCCAGCGCGTACGCGCTGTGCTCGCTGTCGTCCATCCCGATCACCATCGCCGGCTTCTCCGCCATCGCCGCTGGAGCTCCGATCGGATTCGCGCGCTCGACCGTTTCGCTCCGGTCGAGAGGACGCGACAGAGAGAGAGAGAGAGAGAGCGAGAGAGAGGGAATGGCGAATCGTGTTCTCGCGAATGATCGGGGGTGAGTGTGAGGAGAAAGCCGAAGGGGAGGCGGGCGATGCGACGCTGCATCCGCGCTCAGTTTACGGCGTTCGTGGCGGGCGAATCTGAGCCGTCGATCAGCAGCAATGGGAGATGCCTGGCCACGACTAGATGGGATTGGGATGAGGAGATGCCACGCAACAATAATTGTATAGTTATATTTCTAATTTTAGATAGTTAGAGGAAAGACATGATTGATGGCATGTACCTCTGATAGGCGCTTACGATAATCATTTTATTTCTAATTTAATTTAGTTTTTAATCCCTGAAAATAGATTTAGAATATAAATTCATTTGATAGCGTAATTTCATATTTCTATTTCCTCCATATATAGATTTTGAACGAGAAATGAGGAGTAAAATTTTTTCACCTTTCTGATCCTAGAACAAAAAGAGAAATAGCCGTCACCTCCCCCTGTCGGCCACCGGCCGCCACCTCTCCCCGCCGCCCGTTGATGAATGGAAAAGAGTGTAAGAATGATATATTTAATAAGGTCTATCAAACGAATTTTTGTTTCGGAAAGATAAATTTTGTGTTGTTATTAAATGCATATTTTCGTTTAGAAGTTTGTCTAGGAAATATAAGTAGAAAAATCTATTTCTAGTTAGAAATTTATTTCAGAAATAGAGTGATTATTATTCGCGGCCCTAAGTGGCTTAAAATGAAATCTGGTAATTCAAAACAAATCAGTGACTTTAGATGGGTAACTCAAATAAAATGAGCAAGTTTGTATAAGAGTTGATAAGATGGCAACATCGATACAAATACGATAAGAGTTATCAGGAAATTTTAATAACTCAAAATCGATCGAATAAACGTTGGTAAGTGGTTCAAAAAAGGGTTGAAGGCCAAAAAAAATTAGTTGGTCGATTCATGGAAGAAAATTTTACACTTACTTCAAGTAAAGATATATGAAAATTTAACACTTACTCCATATGCGGACACGTGGGAAATTGCGGGTTTGTCGTGTTTGACCACGTGCGGCCACGTGAGATGCCTCTCCACGCAACTATAATTGTGTAGTTATATTTCTAATTTTAGATAGATAGAGGCAAGACGTACGATTGATGGCATGAACAAATGATAGGCGCTTACAATAACCATTTTATTTATGGTTAATATGACGAAAAATCATAAACTGGTATTGTTGTGACAATTTTATTCAAAACTATTTTTTACCACAAAAAACGTCAAACTAGTACATTTGTGATAAATTTATCCCGAACTATTTTTTTGATCACAAAAAATCCCGAACTAATATACTTGTGACAATTTTACCCCAACTAATTTTTTAATGTTATTTTTTATTTTTTCGAATTTTTTTATTAATTTTTTTTTCATTTCTTTTTTTTCCTTAATATTCTTCATCTTCAACTTCTAGCCGGTCGCCGGACTGGCAACTAGCTAGAGGCCGACCGGCGACTAGCTAGAGGCTGAAGCTGGCAAGGTTAGCCCCGCTGGCCATTGGTGAGGCTCGACCTCGACCTCGCCGGCCGCTGGCGAATGCTCGTTGATGGGGTCGAGCCTTCGCCAGATCTGGCGATGCTCAACCTCACCGGCCGCTGGCGAGGCTCGACCTTGTCGTTGTTGGGCGAGGTCGACCTAGCCATCGGCCCTGCCGGCCATTGGCAAGGCTGACCTTGCCGGCTTCCGCCTCTGGCCGATCGCTAGTTCGGCAACCGGCTAGAGGTTGAAGATGAAGAATATTAAGGAAAAAAAGAAAAGAAAATAAAAAAATAAAAAAATTTGAAAAAAATAAAATAATAATAATAATATTAAAAAATTAATTTGGGTAAAATTGTCACAAGTATATCAGTTCGGAATTTTTTTATGGTCAAAAAAATACTTCGAGGTAAATTTGTCACAAGTGTATTAATTTAGGGTTTTTTGTAGTCAAAAAAATAGTTTAGGGTAAAATTGTCACAACTGTACCAATTTAAGGTTTTTTGTAGTATTAACCCTTTAATTTATGGTAAGATCTATTTTTCTGATCGCAAAAACAGATTTAGAATAGAAATTTATTTGATAACGCAATTTCATTTTTCTATTTCCGAAATAATTTTTTTTGTCCATAAATAAGTTTTGAAAAGAAATGAGAAGTAAAATTTTTCTATTTTTCTGTTTTTGGAACAAAAAGAGAAATAACCCTCGTCTCTCGCCGCCTTGCCCCACCGCCCATCGATGAATGGAAATGAGCGTAAGAGGGATATATTTAAGAAGGCTTATCAAACAAATTTTTGTTTAGAAAAGAGAAATTTTGTGTCGTTATCAAACGCATATTTCTGTTCAGGAACTTGTCCAAAAAATAGAAATAAAAAAATATATTTTTGACTAGAAATCTATTTCGGGAATAAAATGGTTATCATTCGTGTTTTAAATGGCTCAAAATGAAATTTGGTAATTTAAAACAAATTGGTGGCTTTATTGAAGAAAAACATTGATAGGCAACTCAAATAAAATGCAGCAAGTTTGTACGAGAGTTTGTAAGATGGTAACATCAAAAAAGATACGATGAGAGTCATTGGGAAGTTTCAATTGCTCGAAATCGATAGAATAAACATGAGTGAGTGGTTCAAACAAGGGTTGAAGACCAAAAGAAAAATTAGTTGGTCGATTCATTGAAGAAAAGGTAACACTTACTCCAAGTAAGACCTATGAATATCGCGCATAAGTGATGCTAACTTATCGAGCACTCGTTAGGTACACCGATAAAAATTTGGTAATTTATTGCAACGATCTTGTATTTTTTTTTTTTTTATCTTATCTGTAACTATTTTCACTTTTTGATTTTTGCTTTACCTCTTATAAAGTGCGAGAGTCGAACCTCGCACCTGTATTACTAGCGTCACCACCCCTCAATCCCTTTGCTAGTAGGGCCGCGTGGCTACTGGCGACCTTGTAATTTGTTGATAATCAAATAAAGGCCGGTGATTCGATAGAAGAGTTGGCAATTTACTAACAAGATAAAGGGAAAAAAAAAAAAAAAAAACACAATTTGCTTCCTTTTCCAAATGGGGCGCCGGAATTATGCCTCTCTAGACTTGTGTGTATGCTGGTGAGTAGTGTTTCGGATGCTTAAGCCTTTCTCATTGGTAGAGCTAACACATGTAGAAGCAAATATAGTTAAATTTCGGCAATTGGTATTCCGACATTTCCGACCAAGTTTTCCGTGCTCTCGAGGCAAGCGAGCCCGATTCACATTCGCCCTTTCTCGTCTAACGGGGCACGAGAGTTGCACTGACATGCACCGAGTTTCACTCGGAAAATTTGTCGCGTTTCCTTGATCTCGGAATACAGAGTAATTCACTTGTCGGGCAATAACACAACGCTTACCACGGCTTCTCTTAGTTAAGGAATTCACACTCGACAAGTCATTCAATCGCATTTCGCAAAAGCCGAAAGAAAAAGACATGAAATGAGCAGTTCTATGATCTATATGATTGTAAGAACCTCTTGATTTAGTACAGAATCTAACAAGGCACTTTGCGCTTGAATTGCCCTGATATAACTGGTGTTCCTACTCTGAGGAGCTTAGCTAGAGTTACAGGATTTGACATCGTTTTTCGAAATCTTTTCACGATTGTTGATCGCGACAACTCGGGCCCGAGAAATCCCCGGTATTGATTTTCCCTTTTGGACGAGTAGCGCAGCAAACTGTTGGAAACTGAGCAACAGACGGCGGTTGCACTCATAACCCGGACGAGCGGTTTGCATACTCCTGGACCAATGCTCCGAAAAGCGATGGCCTTTCGAGCAACACCAAAGGTGTATCGAATTCCTTTGCCCTTCCTGTCAAAGTACAAGAAAACTTCTATGTCAAAAATGTCTGCGAGTGAAGCAAGTTACTGGGCATCTGCAACATTAGAAAACAAGAAAGAAGAAGAGAGAAATAGACATATGATCGATTATGCTGAAATATATCCAGTGAACCGAGTTTCAAGGAGGGAATGTCGCACCTGCATCGACGACTAGGACGCGATCGCAGTCCATGACGGTGGGGATTCTGTGAGCAATGCTGATAATCGTGCAGGTCGCAAAGTCCTCACGGATGATCCTTTGGATCACAGCATCAGTTTGCGAATCCACAGAAGCGGTCGCCTCGTCCATGAACAAGAGGCGGCTGCGCTTTAGCATCACCCTCCCTAGGCAGAGAAGCTGCCTTTGTCCCACACTCCAATTGTCTCCATTGTCAACCACTGCAAATTCCAGGTATATTGATAAATCTTTGGCCGCTAAAGAACAAAAACAAGATTTCAACATCACAATCTTCATCAATGACAAGTTTCGTACCTATGGAATCGAGTTTATCAGGTTTGGAAGCAATCACATCCTTAAGCTGGCACCTCTCTAGGCTCTGGCATTGACAAACCCAAATGTGAGTTGTAAGTCCAGATGCAAGGATGCAAAAGGAAATGAGAAAAAAAATATCACAACTTCTCTAATGTGATCCGCGATGCATCAGAAGCGTAATTTGCAGTGGCGAACATGAAATATGACATTCTCATTATAGCAAAACAGAAACATACCTTCCATATCTCTTCATCGGTGTACTGTCCGACTGGATCGACGTTGCTCCTCACAGTGCCCTCAAACAGGACGGGCTCTTGAGGGATGATCCCGAAGCGGGAGCGGAGATCGTGAAGTCCTAGAGTGCAAATGTCGATGCCGTCTATGATTATCTGCCCTCCTGTCGGCTCCACCAGCCTAAAGAAGACTTGAATGAGAGTGGACTTGCCGCTCCCTGTACGACCGACGACACCAATCTTCTCGCCCCCATGAATGCTAAGAGTAATTCCCTTGAGCACCAAAGGCGTATTTGGACGATACCTAACCTGCTTGCAGATTGCAGATGATTATTACTGTACCATTCAGAAAAGATTAAAAACAGCCATCGCCGACAAATCAGAAGATTTATAAACACGCCTAACTATATCTGTACTGACAAATCCATTTGAAGGATATTCATAAGTCAAGTTACCTGCAAGTCTTCGAGATCAATATTGCCCTGAGAAGGCCAGTTCGGAGGGGGAAGGCGATCTTTGATTTCCCACGCCGCTTCCGAAGGAATGTTCGCGAATTGCTTTATCCTCTCAACCGAGACCATCCTGTTCTCCACGAAGCAACTCATATATATGGCCCAGAAGAGGACAGCATTGAGGGACAACCCGTAGGAGAGAGATAAACCAACATTCTCTGTGGAATACAGTAAGATGTCAGACGATTAAAACTAGAGATGTATTATGTGCCTGCTCGGAAAGCCCATAACAAATCCAACACATAAGAGACGTCCATAACTTAGATTCTATTTCAGTTGAATCTACTGACTAGATGTATGTGCCAGAGTCATCAAGAACATCAAATTTTTTAAACCAGATAGTAACATGACATTTACAAGATGCTCACTTAACAAATGGAGAAGTAAATCTGGTATATATAGAGTCGACATCATTTTGAGTTTTTTGAACATCATAAGAGGAAACGCCTAGCAGATTTTGAGTCGCGTGGAGAGAGAGACTATTTGAAATACACAACACAACCTATGTTGTCATGCTAAATGTTTGGTGTTTGTGTGATCGCGTGTAACCTAAATTGTACCTGGTCTGATAATGTTGCTGGGTAACAAGACCATGAATGCAGCAGAAGTGCAGAGCATGAAGCTTCCAATCAATTCCAGACGGAAACCCAGCCACTCATTAGATCCATTGTTGTGGAAATCCATCCGCAGATTTGCATTGACACGATTCACATTCTCTTGACTGAACCTATCCTGCTTTCTGAAAGAGCGGATTGTCATGACGCCGGCAATGCTTTCCGAGAAATGATGGATTACTGGAGCTTTGGTGATCGAGTCTAGGCGCGTCAGTTCACGAGACGATGAAAGATAGTATCCCTAGGAACAAGAAGTGACTGATTCGTTAATGCAATGTTTACATAGAAGAGACCACTAAAATTATTGGCTCTCTTTTACAGTAGGCCATATTAAATTAGGCCAATCAAGTAGCAAGTTTTTTGGTAAGCAACGAATGAATTTGAATGCTTATACTTCCCAGATCGAGTATATTCAAAGTATTTGCGAAAATTAGCTAACTACAAAGAAAAAGCTCATACCCTATACCAGAAATTTAGCCAGCCAAGTGGTACTATCAAGAAGACGGTCGGCCAAGCATATTGGCACGTGATGATGAAGATACTGAGAACCGTTATATACATGGCAATGGCCATTCCCATGAGAAAGGGAATGAAGATGTCAACGTTTGTCTGATCAGTCGATGCCTGCAGAGCAGAAAATGACCGCCATCACTAAGACACTCTTCACATAAACCGTTATGTACAATCAAATGACATGCACAACCTATTAGGGTCAGCCGATCCTTCCTTACCCTGGTTAAAATTCTTCCTGAAGGCGTGGTGTCGAAGAATGACATTGGGGCGTGCAGAATGCTATGGAGTATTTGACTGAAGAAGATCTGTGCTGTCTTCAGCCCCAAAATGGTCACAGAAAAGGCTCTTAGCAGAACCACCAAAAAGGAAATACCAGCAATGATTGCATAGATGCGAATGAATAAAGAAGGGTTGAATAACGAAGCACGCTCTTCTGCAGTCTCATACGCGAGCCAATAATCTCCGGCCATTATGGACGACTGCCATAAAAGTGAAAGCAGCACCACTCCCACCACACCCCACCATCCAAAGGCTTCAGTGCAGTACAACTTATACACGCGCAAGCTGACTCGACCGGTCTCTCTCTCCTCGTCTTTGATGAGCTTCGAACTTCCCTTATCAGACTTGACTTGGTCTAGAGCCTTGTTCTCGCTGTTGGCTTCCTCGCCATTACCCTGAGGCCTTTGCTGTTTCGTCAGGGAATTCTCAACCTGCGCAGTGGTGTGTACATCCACGAGCTCCATGGAAGTTTCATGGGCTGCCACTAATGCTTTGAAATCCATGCCAGAGTCCAGCAACTCGTGGTACTTTCCTGATTGCACTATCATCCCATCTCGCATGACCTATGAAAGAACACACCCCATTTAAGAAAAGCAAGGCATGTTTAAATGTTGTGTAGTTAGGGAAAATTAGTAAAGCGTGCTCACCATTATGAGATCAACATTATGCAAAAAGTCGACTTGATGAGTAACAAGTAAAATGGTCTTGTCTTTAAGAGCTCCTCTAACACATTCCTGCCTCAGGAACAAGCATCAATAGATTAGCATCCTAGTTCTAGTTATATTGGTGATATCATTATGATCAGACCAAGACAGCGGACTTAAATCATTGCGTTACCTTAAATATTTCTGTCCCGGTATGGGCATCCACAGCACTAAAGACATCATCGAGAAGATAGGTATCGCAATCCTGATAAACAGCTCTTGCTAGCTGAATACGCTGCTTCTGGCCCCCACTGAGGTTGATGCCGCGCTCTCCAATCTCAGTCTGGTCTCCATGCTCCATCATGTCCAGGTCCTTCTCTAAGCAGCAGACTTTGATTACTTCCGTGTACCTGTCTTGGTTCATAGGCAAACCAAATAGGATATTCTCTTGGATAGTCCCATTTTGGATCCATGATGTTTGAGCAACATAGGCACTTGTACCACATAACCTGACCTGAAAAGCCACAGATGTTGCATTGACATTTGATTTGAGTAATTACAACAAACTTTAGTCTTGAAATTCATAGAGCAGAACCAACAAAGTTTCACTAAAAAAGGTGACCAGTTATTGCTTTATCAGAAACCATACCTCCCCTGATATCTTGTGCATCTCACCAAGAACAGATGCCAGGAGAGATGACTTCCCAGATCCAACAGTCCCGACAATAGCGGTAAGCTGACCTTTTTTAATCTTCATGTTAATATTTTTCAGGACTTCCTCTCCGTTTTCATCGTCCCAGCTAAATACTCCGTCCTTAACCTCCACCATAACACCATCTTCACAAAGTTCCACTCTTTCCACAGAACCGTCCACTAACTCTTTACTCATCATGTACCGATCCAGCCTTGCCAAGGATACCATTGCCTGTGAGAGAGAGATCATCGATTGCGGGAAGGTCCTTATTGGCTCCTGCAAAATTTTGAAAATTGTTGTGGTGGTGAAGACTGTACCGGCATCAAGATGAACTCCCAAGAAGATTGCGGCACCAAATGTGATGGTTGATATCAGCAATGGCGTGCTCCACATCACCACAATATTGCCAGACACCGAGTACATGAACTTGCTGAGCCAACTAAACTCCGATTCACGGAAACTTTGGATCCTCTTGTTGAAGTGTTCTTCCCATGCCTGGAACTTAATCACGCGCATGTAATTGAGCATCTCGTTCGTTGCTTTCATCCTCGAGTCACGATTCTTCATCACATTACGCTGAAATCTGTTGTTTCGCCGAGTTCCAAACACAACAAACACAAAAACAGCAATGATTCCAACAACGGCAGCTATAACTGCTCCACCGAGGTAATTGTAGAGGAGCACTAAAGCAACACCGACTTGCAAAGGCATCAACCATATGGAATGTAACTGTAACATCATGTCTGAGAGTTGTTGGGCGTCGACTGCCATGTAGTTCACAATCTGCCCAACCCCATGAGATTGGCGAGCTGAGCACGATAACCTCAACCCTTTCCTGTAGAGCGAAGTAATAAGGGTTGACCTGATGAGCATTCCCAGCTTTTGCGAGTTGAAGTTGAATTGGTGGATGGTCAAGACTTCGATGGACTTTGCGACAAGAAGGGTGAATACGAGGTAATAACCTTCATAAGGGGAATTTCCTTTACCAGCAGTGAAATTGACAAATCCTTGGATGAGAATAGGCCCTACATACATAACGCACAGCCTAACAATTGCGAGAAAGGCCGTGAAGGCAATTTCTCTCCAAAAGCACCGAACCAATGTGGTTCTAACTGGATGCTTTGACTTTTCGTGGGGCTTAGGCCATTTCATTTTGAACAGCTCCGACATTCTTTCCGCTCTGTGCTCAGGTGATAAGGAGGGAACTTCGTCGATTTTGAGAGGCGATTTGTACCCTTTACTCAGAAGCGGATTCATCCAAAGCCAAAAGGCCTTGGACACAAACGAAGCCGATGCAAAGCTGGTCACATTAGATTTAGTCAAAAGCGGTTCATACTCTGCATCCATCTCTCCATCAGATTCTCGAGCCACCGCTATCCCAGTGGACCCTCTGATGGCAACAAGGAGAAGGACAACAGACAGGGGGAAAGACACCATGGAGACTATGTCATCCAACCTCAAATCCTCATCGGGGGCTCCTTCTACCGAGGCGAAACGGACGATCCCGGAAATAGCAAACAAACCGATAATGACGAAACTTGCCACCCAGTAAGCTCTAAGTGACAGTGGATGAGTCTTGGCTTCGAACCTCTTCTCATGGATGATAATTACAGCAATAACTGCATGAGTAACGGCCTGAACCAACCAAAAGAGACCATTAACCAGCTTCCATGGATACTCCACATCCTTGCCGAAGGCCAGGATGCAGATGATGGTGTAAGAAAATGCTAATAGGACGGTCACAATCAGAGAGAGCTTGAACCAAACATTAGTTCTGAGAATAGCTCTTTGGTTTCGGATCAAGGGCTTATTGAAGTCGGGAATGGAGTGACCCCTGGAAGAGAATCTGGAGAACAGCTTGAGAAGAGAGAATACAAGGAGGGCGAATAGGAAGAGAACGTCAATGGAAGAGAGCAGAGCTCTCTGGGGACATGGGGATAGGAGAATGAACTTCAGCCAATGGAGTACGAGTGAAACAGAGCCATTGTTCTCTAGGGATTCAATCTCTGTGGTTGAACAAGAGAGGGAAGAAAGCCAAGATCCAGAAGACATATTCACAGCCTTCAGGAAAAATAAGCCAGAAATCAAGTTCTCTGCCCAGTTCTCATCAATCTCTCAATCTCACTCCCTGAGAAAAAGGCAAAACGATCCATTTGAGAAAGTTAGTAAGAATTTATGCAATGACCAATAAAAAAAAGCAAGAAAGACCCACTACAGAAACAGAGAATTATATCATTGAAAGTGAATCATCAGTCCTCGAAGGCCAAGAAACGAGGGAAAAATCAGTACCACCTTTCTATTTGACAGAAAAAAAAATTTCTCGGCTCACACAAATTTTGGAAATCTGACAGACTACTGGCGAAGGAGAGGATCAGAGAAGGCATGAGAAACTGAGATATGCTAGTGCTGTATAATAGCTAGGCGCCAACATAAACCTTATATACGTTCATTAGCTGGTAACAAGACGGGTAGTTTTGAAGATTAAATAGCTGCATCTTTCAGCTCCCAATCATCTCATCTTGTCAAGACTTGTAAGTGAACATTACTTTAATCACTTTATTACAGCGCAATGATAAGAGGGTTGAAGCAATGACACATAATTACAAACCCGCTGTTGGATTACGTTCTTCGGCCTGTCGGACGATAAACCGCAACACAACAGCAACACAACAAGCAAAAGACAACGAGTAAATGAGTCGAGAGGACAAAATAATGATACCCCGCCAATCAAGAAACCAAAAAGCGAATTCCGAAAGCAGGACTTGCCATGTACGGGCGATGTAACTAAAAGTCTACACACACCGTTGAATCTTGGAAAGACATCGAAAAGGGTTTAAAGTTCATGGCATATTTGTGGAGAGCAATAAGCTGATCAGAGAAAAACAGAACGATAGAGAGCAGAGGGGTTGAAGTCATTCGGCTCCGACGTGTATCGCACCTCCGAGGGAGAGAAGGGCCACGGCCTCCAAAACGACAAGAGCGCCGTGAGGGGGTCGGCTGAAACGACGGCGCGCGGTGGGGGCGTGGCGGAATCCGCGCGCTCCAGGTCATGGGCCTGCAGCTCCTGCTCGTCCCGTACGCATCAAACTACAGAAGAAGACGCGCATCAACGCAGAGGGAGGGAGGGAGGGAGGGAGGGAGAGAGGGATTGCGTCAGGAGAATGAGTTGTGCATGGCGAGCGGACAACAATATATGAACAAGACAGACTCGATACGAACTGTTGGTTCTAACTGAAATCAGTGAAATGAACGGTGTTGAATTTTCTTGACGGACGCCATGGTCAGGGAGAGGGAGAGAGAGAGAGGAAGAGAGGAAGAGAGAGGGAGGGAGAAATTAGAGCAAAACAAGGAACTTCCTTGTATGTAATGGCAGAGGAGATGGCATCGTGTGAAAAAAATGGGAAAATAAAACAGGCAAAGCTGAGCTGTTGTGCTTAGAATTTATGACTTACCAAATAACGTATCTTGGTACGTATCGACCATTTTATAATAAATTAAATAAAATAAAACTGTAGTTAGTCATGATAAAATTTTGGGATCAAAATTTATTATTCACCATCTTCACCGAAGAGCGACGCAAGATAAACTAATCGGGATGCTTTACTTCGATATCAATCGGACAATTTTGTCGATTTTTTGAAAAGGAAATCTGTGTCTATCAACATAGGGAAAAAATTTTCCCGGACTGTACCGGTGGGAAAAAAGGAAAGTCTTCGCTGGGCTGATCACGGGATAAGTGTAGAAAAAGGAGAAATTATTTTCATTTTTTGGTCCACCGGTGATAAATCGAGCGAGAAATTCGAAGAAGAAGAAGAAGAAGAAGAAGAAATTGAACAAGGCAACGAAGTAGCGGTGTTCGGTTCGCACATGAACTCACGTGTTGGCCAAGATTGGCGGGATGCCCATTAAGAAGCAAACCTAAAACCCCACGTGCGGTGACATCGCGTGGGTGCACTTTCAGGTGGAGGCGGGGACCGTTCTTGCCTGCCCATGCCGACAGTTTACGCTCCGTGAGCATTACATGTAATGGTCCATTTTTAAGGTGCAAATCACTTACAACAACGTTCGACAAGGTTTTGCACTAATCGGTATTCATAGGGCGCATGCAACTCAGAGCTTGCATGGTCCGAATTTTTTTCACAGCGGTTGTTAAGAGGGTGAAAACGAACTGTGCAGGTCTTGCCTTAGCATGTTCGATTTGTTTCCCATTGTAAAAGAATTCTAGATAAAAATGAGAATTAGCCTTTCGAGATACCGATATGATTGGCAAGAACCTCGCACTCTAAACACATCTCACATCCGCAACAAGTAATCCTAGATCATAAAAAGGTTATCAATATCATTGCAACAGTATCAAATAATCAAGAAGAAAAAGCTTTTGATTCGCCCAAAAAAATCAACTCCAATCGCGTTTCGAGGCAGCAAAATTCTATATTTTGCAGGTCCCGCCAGCCCCATTGATATGATCAAACTTCCCAAAGTGGAAAAAGCCGATCGATATCGAAGGTTAGGCAAGCCGAGCTAATGATAATTCTGCCGTTACGTGAAATCGCAGAAAGTGTCTCCTCTTTCTTTTATTGAGCATGGTGACGTCGCGAAATCTGGACCAAGCAGCGGCCGGGGTAAGGCTGGGCGGAGGGGCGACGTGCTCAGACGCGCGTGGTTGTGCGTGGTCAAGTCTGGGCTGCGAGATTCGCCAGGTTTGAAGTGGCGAAGAATGCGGTTCGGTGCGGGGCGTGGCTTTGTCTTGGCGTGCATCAATGCTTGATTCTTGACTTTGACTGACTGTTCGGGCAGGGCTGCGAATATTCTTCGCTGGTTAGATAGAACGGGATGGTTTAACCCTCCGAATTCGGAATCGACAGACCTTTTTTGAAAAAAACGAAACTCAAAAAAAAAAAATTTATATATATGTATTGAACAAAATGAATTTCGAGTCAACGAGACTTGAGGCTGGCTCACACTTATTAAATTGAGACGCCATTCTTAGGGGCACGACCCCATATCGAATCTCGATGAGAGCAGTTGGTGACGAATTGATCATAGTATCCTCGACGTTGCACACATGAAAAAAATGAGGGTTGGAATCCTCTGATTTCAAGAGAAAATGAGATGATTGGACTAACTTCTCGTGTTAGTAGTGATCAACGGATGAGCAACCCGTCCGAGCTCGAGAGCTAAATGGATAGGGTTGAACGAAAATCTCACATGAGAAAACCCACGGCCCAAAAAAACCATTCGTAAATTTTTATGATATGGGTTTGCGTGGACAATATGTTATGTCTAGCCTAGCTTGAACCTCTATTATGATTGTATTTTGTCAATGCCATAAAATTATAAGTTTTTATCATATCGATTTGAAAAACTTGTCTCGATGATTAGGTGGAACACCATAGACTAAACTACAAATGTTTTTGCTTCAATTTTTTTCCCCTTCCTTGCGATTTTCTTGTAAAAGGTCATTTGATATTTTTGAATATGAGAAATATTCTTTATCTGGTAAAACATGGTTTAATCATGAGAATTTGGAATCAATACGCCTAGAGGCGGAGGGAGTTTTAAATTAAGAGAAAGTTATGATATGGTGATTTGCATTTTGCAAGGCTTGCACCTCTTAATCAAATTACTCGCGCGCGAGGGAGAGTGCTAAGTGTCCAATCTACTATAATTGACTTGGGATTGCTTATTTAACAAAGAAGAAAAGAGAATTGAAATCCTCTTTATTTTAAGATAATAAATAGACATACCCTGAATTGATTAGATAAGCTTCTTAACACATCGATGGATGAGAGGACGCATCTCGATCGTTCATTTAGCAATTTGACTAAGTCATTCGACACTGTTCGGACATCTGATCTATTCTTACAGAGTGCAATATCGACACACCTCAGCAAATAAAAACACAAAATCCTCCACGAACTCCTAAGAGGTGAACGTCATGTGATCTAACTAGGTATATGTAATCTAGCAAAAAAGAAAGAAAAGACCAATTTTGCTTGCCCAGAAAAAATCAACAGAAAGACATATAAAAAGTGGGTGACTTGCATATTCATGTATAATCAGAAGAGCCGGATGAGATCCTTGCCCACCACGTTTCTCCAAATATAAGTCAGCAAAAAAAAAGGTGACGGCTTCATTTAACCCTTTGACCCTATCAATAATCACAAGGAGACCACCCCAAGTCCCTCTCTTTAATTTTTAGTTTTTGTTAATCATTGCATTAAGAAACAAAAACTAGTGACAAGGGATGGGCCCGCCGCCGCTCTTGTATACAAACATATGCCCAACTATCACATTGCGGCCCCATGACAGGTTTGTCCAATGAAACAAAAGATTTGGCAGGAAAATTGTCCGATCAGCCCCGAACATACTGCACGGAGGCTAATTCAGTTACGGACTTTTTAATTTTTATAAATTTAAACATAAACTTTTATTCGGGATTCTCGTGTAGTCGTGCCACACATGGTGGCCGGCGATGAATAAACCGTCACGTCAGCGAAAGGCTTCATTGAAATTTCACGTAAAGAATTAAGACTAAAAATTGAAGAATTTTAGAACTGAATTAATATCGATATAATGAATTCAAAATTGGCAGGATAATTTTCCACACCGTCAATCCGACGGGTGGCTAAGGATGTTGTTTCGTTTCTTCTGGGTACGACAACGACAACCCCCTTCATTCCTTTTCCCCCCCAGGCAAATTTCTTTCTGCCCAAGCAAATTTCCGGGTCAAACATAGCGAAGTTGATGCTGATTTGTCTTGCGAAAAACGACCGCTAAGTCAGTTCGTATGCTATGTAGAGAGACAGGGACCCCGCAAAGTCTACAAAATTTTTCTCACCCGGGTTTAAATCACGAGATGAATTTCGTGGTTTTATTGGTCTTCCCGATCGAAATAGAAAGAGACGTGCTATATGACAGTCTTTAAGTCTTTTGGTTGGCCAACGAAAATTTCGAATGGTATGAACACTGATTTCGGCTTTGATTAATGTTAAAGATTGATTTGTTTCGTGAAGAATGGATAATTTGAAAAATGTTTCTTGTAAAAATGATAGCCCGTATCGCTTAAAATAATTAGCCGATGAAAATATTTTCACTATCAATACCGATTCACGTCTATACATTTTCGTAGACCATGAAAGTATTAAAAATATTTTTTTGGTTTGTTCGTTTTTATAAGAGATACAAACGATCAGTTTCAGGAAAATATTTATATATGATTTTGAAATTTGAATAGCATTTAAAATTTTAGTGGAAAATGAAAGGATTGATTTTTGCCTTTCATTTGAAATGTGCAAACAAACAAGTCTTATGTTTTAAGAAAAGTATGTGCACATTCACATTTAAGATTAAGAACAGTGAGAGCATACACCGAAATCTCTACAAAAGTAAGACGTGTCTGAATACATCTTTATATATATATATATATAGTTCATTCGATCATATCTAGATTAGCTTTCATGCATCTCAATCGATCCGCCTTGTCAAAACAAGTTAAGTGTGCACTTCCTCGCATCAACTTGGTGCATTCAAGATTCAATTCCCAGAGTGCTGCCAATAAAGTTCGAACCCAAAATCATAGAACGATGAGTGAATTTTTTTTTGGTCATTTAGGCCAACACTTTATTGATTAATTTTCATGTGATCGATACCATCCATCCTAGGTTTAATATCTATAAATAGCAAAATAGTAACACTCCAATCATCAATAAAATTTTCTTTCAAATTTCGTCAAAGCAAAATACATTGGTTGGTATGCGAAAATGGCAATCGAAGGTTGCACCATTGAAAGACCATAAAAGTGCTCAACGTGTTGTTGTGAATGCCAACCTTGATCGAGAAAACTTTGTTTGCCCCTTAGCTTACAATCGAGGTGTGGTGGACAAAACAAATCGCGGTATAAACAGTAGCATCCAAACTTCGTAGGTCCCAAAAAAATTTCAAAAATCCGAATGATTGGACTAATAATTTGGATTGTATAATACGGCCACCGTTTTGAATGCGTTTTCAAAGGGTGGCGAAGAAGATAGGGGCGACATTTGTTTTTCTTTGGTTTCTTGTAGCACGTGATTGAAATTTGGCTCCTCCTGCTCAATACGATTAAAAAAAAATTATTCTTATTTTTTTTACTTTGGGTAATTATCTTTAAATCTTTTTTTCTTTTTTAAATTACTGGTGTGATACCTATGCTATGCAACAGTATCGGGTCAGGAATCTTTTGCCGTTTCGTGCGGGGCTGCAAGCAGAATAAGAATCGTTTGCGTGATCCAACGGCTAAAAAACACGACCCTCCTGTCTTGACTTCCACCAATCAAGCGACAGCAGTGACGAGCGAAGTCGCTTTTATGATTACGGTCTTGCAGGTCTGCTCTTTGATTTTCTTTTTTTCCAAAATTGTTAATCTTTAACTGTGAACGCCACTGGTGAGCATCATTAATTTTCCGGCAGTAGATTGCCAAAATAATTACTCGCCCCCGCTCATCCATGAGAAAACAAACATTGCACACACGCACGAATGGTCTTGTTGGAGTTTCTTTTTGTGACGAGGAAGTCCTTTTATCCAGGCTCTCGAAATGTCGCACTATGGTCCAAGGTACCATTTGTTCCCCAGAAAACATGATATTTTTTAAAAGGTCATTTTTTAGGAAAATAATAATATTTTCTATCATTTGGTAACGATAGTTTTATTTGATTTTCCTAAATAAATAGACACTATTCGAACGCTAATAACTTATGTATGAGTAGTCAAGGAACTCAAGCACCAGTACTGGGGTTTTTTAAGTCCGAATCCTCAACTTCGGGGGACGAGCACGGGCACTGATCTTGGATTTTCCGAAACCAAGCTTGAGAATTCGATGCTTTTGCCTGCCTCCCTAATGCCTTGGCCCCGTGTCTATAGAGGTCATGGCCAAGTCCCCAACATCTGGGCTTGGGTCCATCGAGGTCGACCCACCAATATTGAAGCCTAGGACCGGAACCCCGACCAATGCCTGGGCCAAGGTTAATCAAGGCCGGGCATGGGACTTTCGTACCGGTGCCCACGTTGGGGACCTAGTCCTAGGTACCAAGGATTCGGGGCTTGACCTCGATGGACCCAGGTGTGGTTGGTTGGGGTCTTGCGCACAACTTTGATGGACTTGGGCTGAGGCGCCAGGATCGTGGCATGAGCATCGAGGTCATGGGCATGGCTTTGATGGACCAGGCATTGAGGTCTTGGACCTACACGATGGATCGAGGGCATGCACGCAGGGAATTTGGGCCTCAATGGACTCGGGCTCAGGAGTCGCGTGCCTAGGTACAGGTCGAGGTCCAACCTCAATGGACTCGGGTGTGGCAACTAGGGTTTCGGGCATGGCCCAAATGGAAATAGACTAGGGTTCGTTGGGGTCTCTGGCCCAGCCTCGATGGACTCGACCCTGACATCTAGTCTCGACCATGTTGCCAAGGGGCCTGGAAGTGAGCATTGAGGTTCCTGTGCCCAAGTATAGAGTTCCTTGTCCATACACTAAAATCTAGTAATATTTTGAAAACTGATTTCCTGATTTTTTAGAGGAAAATCATTTTCTTGAATTTAAACTTTGACAGAAAAATCCTTTTCATCGATTAGGAAAATATTTTCCATTAACTCATTTTTCTAAACAATCCATACGTCACAAAATGTTTTTTTTTGGAAAATATTTTTCTTGAAACAAATGTGGTCCAAATATTGATTTATTTGTACATGGTGGTGTGGCTCACTGGCTCTTTTGATAGGAAAATTTTAGTTCATTTTTTTTTCAAAAAAAATTTCAGAAAGAGGCTAATCAAGTCAAATAACTTCTAACATTTTTTTATGTAGAACTGACCTGCGATCAAACTCTATTATTAACGCTCCAAAAAAAAGAAAAAAATCTACTAGTAAAATAGATTATCTCCACGAATTTCCATCGTTTTCTGGCCTAGAAAAACAAATCCAATGTCCATACATAACTCAAGCAATATTATTCCGAACATTTCCATCATAGAAAATCACCGGCACGTACAGATCCGCGCAATTAACAATCTCCAGACGTCACGTGTGACGTCCGGACTGCATTATTAGCAATCATCATCGGAAATACGACGTCATATATACTGGTCCCGGTTTGTCTTTGACCACATAAAAGAAGTGCGAATGGCGTCCGGTACTTTTGTTATTCAAGTCCCTTTGTTGCGTTGCTCTTTTATTCCGAAGCGTCGAATCTGGCGGGCACTTGCATGGGGTTGGACCAGTCCGCTGAGCCCTCACGATCGTCGAATGAAACAACGTAGAAGAGCGAAAAGAGAGACCTTACAAAACGTCGTCTTCCACATAAATTTTGGGTCGATTTCCATCACAGGCTTTGCAATCACACGTTTCTCTCGCTCTCGTTCGTTCTGGTTCTGGATGAATACAAGTGAATCTGAATCGGTTGTGATCGAGAGGCGCCTGTCTTAGCAGGTTGGATTGTGCTTGTCTTGTCCATATGCACATGCATGCGATGTCGTGGAGTTCATTGCGAATCTTGTTGCTTCACGCTCTTATGCCCTTTAATGCATATGATTCGGTTCACGTCGTCGACACCATCGTGCAAATATTTGTCGTTGTGCGAGATCATCGACAGTTCCATGCCTAGTGTAACATCCTAGGCTTTGCGTCGTACGTGTATGGGTATGTATCATTTCCGTGCAAGTTTGAAGGACATATGAAATTCAAAAGAAGAAAATGTTATCCGGATTTGTCCTGCCATATCGAATCAATCCGAGTAACAGAAGTTAGCCAGACTTCTATAGGTGCCTAGAAGGAGTACGTAAATCCGATTTTGGCTCCCTCATTTTCATAAGATTGTTGTATCATGCGAATTATAGAGTTTGTGTAATTAAGTTTTTTCTTAAATTGGGTAGGCTGTAGTAGATAGTAGTGCTTATGGTTTTGCCACCGCCTCCTCGGTGTCATAGCCATGGTCATTCCGCCACCGCTCTCACCACAACTAGGGGTGTGTAAAAGGAATCGCCTGAACAAGACTGAATTGGCCAGTTCCGGGCGGTTCTTGAAGGCACCAATCCGTTTCTTGGTTCCACGTATGGAACCGCTCACTCGGATTGAACCGATTTTTTTTTAAAAATCTCTTACAAATCTGTAAAGAGCTCTAAACACGTACGATTCTTATCCTCTGCTCGTCTCCTATTGAAAGCCTCGCGTTCATCGCTCTTTCACAAACCCTAATCGCATTCTTCGTTTTCTCACCTCTTTACGCTCTCTCAACTCTCCCTCTCGCCTGTGTCCCTTGCGTCCCTCTGGCTCGCCGTCTCCCTCTCATGGTCTCATCTTGAGTCTTGACTCTCACCTCCCTTTCTTTCTTTGTTTTTTGCTGATCGTGATCACAAATGCATCTTATCAAGGTAAATATCCAATGCTCTGTTTTTATTCCCATTCTTTGCGCATCATTTTCGATGCTATGTCTAAATCTCATTTTCAAGCTGATCACTGTGTGTGTTCGTTGAAATACCTACATGAAATGCATGTACAGATTTGAGAAATATCCTCATGTATAGTGTCTGGATTTATTGTTATTCAGTATAAACCATGCATCTGTTACCTATATGCATCAAAAGAAAAGCGGGATTAATGATCAAGAAGCTCTACGAATGAAAATGTCATCGATTCCATTGGCCCACCCAAGAACCGGACTGGACTGGACCAATTGATTTGGTCCAGTCCGGTTCCAAACTCAGGTGGGTTAGTTCCCGATTCCTGGGTTGGAACCGGATCACCTAAAAACCATTCACCCCTAACCACAACCCCCCCCCCCCCCCCTCTCTCTCTCTCTCTCTCTCTCTCTCTCTCTCTCTCTCTCTCTCTCTCTCTCTCTCTCTCTCTCTCTCTCTCTCTCTCTCTCTCTACAATGGTCGATCACTCAAATTCGAGGCTGACCACTAGGGTCGTCCACCACCGACCATCTCATATTGAGGTCGAGATCGAGAGAGAGATTGGCAAACAAAACTTCTTTCTAATTTAACGTTTTCTGATTTACTTCATCGTTCGTTTCCCTTTGGTTTAACATGTCCTGATAATGAATTGGCATATTCTCACAGCATACACAGCGTGGAAATAGAGTAGCTAGAGCTAAAACAAGGAAAACCAAAGGTGCTCTTCTAGTCCTCGTCTCAATTAGCTAAGTAGAACATCAAACACATAACAGCATTTGCTTAGAACTAAAATGGATAAAAACTAGATGGCAGATCCATATCTAATTCGACGTTAAATTTTGTACTCGTACATACGTTTGCTTGTTCCTGAAATTAAAAAAAAAAATGTGCACCATATATTTGTCCAAGCATTATTTAGATCTCTTGTCGATGGGATTTTCCACACAGGCCATATTATATGCATTGTTCACGCACCGTATCATCAAATCAAGTTCAATTGTCACAACAATAGAGTCTGCTTAGATCACGATTGGACAAGTTGCTGCCCCAGTTCGATGAAGTATTTTTGGGCTTTCATGCCCTCCTTTGCCTACCCAAAAAGCCCACCCACATCCCAATTCCTTTTCCTCCCCTGAATCTTAACGGAGCAAGCAATCCCGGGCGCACTCGCGACAGCCCGCCAATATCGATATACCGAATGACTGGACGAATTCTCATTGGGCCGTTCACGATGGCCCGCTCCACGTACCCCGGCTCTTGCACCTAATCGTGGCATGCCAAGCATCGTTCATCTCGAATAGCAAGCGATTCGACGGCCGTGCTTGTAGGACTAGCTAAGGGCACATGATTATGAGCATTCACACGCCTTTTCCATCGAGCTTATGCTTAGAGCCAAGCAATTAGGGCGTGAATGAGAATATTTTTCTTCCCCGGCCTTATTTTTGGCTAGAAATAGAAAAATCTATTTCTTTTCCCTGAACGAGTTTCTGAGTAAAAATAAGTGTTTGATAACGACACAAAATTTCTGTTCTTACAATAGAAATTCCATTGATAGGTTATTCTTAAATTTCTGTTCCTGGCTATAGCGGGCGATGAGCAGCGGCAAGGGTGAGCAATAAAAGAGAGTTGTTATTTCTATTTCTTTTTCAAAAATAGAAAAAATAGAATATTTTAAATCCTTATTTCTATTCTAAATCTATTTCTGGGCCAAATTTTGTCCTAGAAATTAAAAAAAAAAGAAATTATTTTACCAAATGAATTTACATTCCAAACCTATTCCCGAAATCAAAAAAAATAAAAAAACAGAGAAACAAAATGGTTATCATTCGTGTCCTTTGAAACAAAAAAAAAAGTGCTCAAATTATGAGAGATATCGAGAAAGATGTGGTGCTTCGCTTCTCGAGAGCTGTCTAGCTATATCACGCTCAACTTTTTTAGTCTTACGATTCATCAATTCAAAATTTTACAAGAAAATACATATTTGACCCAATTAAAATAAGAAAAAGAGCGACCAAAAACTCTAAATTTATACTCATATGACACATTTACCCTAAACTTTTTTCGTGACATTAAAAACCTCAAACTTATACATGTGTAACACATTTACCTAAAAATATTTTTTTTATGACGCCAAAAGCCCTAACTTATATCCGCGCAATACAGTTACCTCAAAATTTAGGGTAAATGCGTCACATGAGACAAGTTTGATGATTTTTGGTGTCATAAAAAGATAATTTAGGGCAAATGTGTCACACATGTATAAGTTTGAGGTTATTAGTATCACAAAAAAAGTTTGGGATAAATGTGTCATATGAATATAAATATGGAGTTTTTCATGTCCCCAAAAATATGTGAGGTGAACGTGTCGTAGTGAGCATATTTTATATGGTTTTGGTAGCTTTTTCCCTTAAAAAAATCCTTTCAATTTTTTAATTTTTATCTTTGCTCGGAGAAAACGAAAAGCATCCCGATGAAAATCCCTCTTGAAAAAAATTTCAAGGCCCAGAAGCTATTGGGCCCACGAAGGGCCCAAACCACGGGCGCCACGCACGTCGACCTAAAAGCACATCATTATTCCTTTCTTCTGGAAAACGGAGCGGCGACCGATTTCGACCGTCGATTCGAGCGCGGGGGGCGGCACGGGGACCGTCGGTTCGGCCCCCAGGTTTTTTTATAAAAAAAAAAAAAAAAGGAGAGAGGGACCCGGTGCGTTTGAGAAAGTACTAGAAGTTTGCGTGCAGCGCATAAAAGCACTGAGCAGAGAGACAGAGAGATAGAGGCAGAAGGGGAAGTAACGACGCTCGCGCTGCGTTTCTGCTGCTCGCTCCTCCTAGGGTTTCTTCCTCCGGCTTTCCATTTCGGGCCAGCCATGAGGTAAGCTTCGTCGCTCCTCGCGTCCTCCCTCGGCATTTCCTTCTCGGTACCTCCGCTTTGAGGCGCGCCTCGTGTATGGATCCCTTCAGCCCTAGGTCTTATTTAGCTCGGAACGCGTCGCCGATTCGGCGTCCGCCGCGTGCTCCGCGGCCCGTTGCTCCGGCCGATGATCGGAGCGTCTGGTTGGACGATCGACGTCCGTCGGTTTCGGTTGTGGATTGAGCTTGAAGCGAGGGGAAAAATTAATTAGGGCTTGGTTTTTTTTTTGACTGAACGTGTCCTGTCTGGAGAACGAAAGGTTTTTATTTATATTTATTTTCATTCTTTTCTCGTTTTCCTTTTTAAACTTGGCAATGATATGGAATTTTAGGCAGGCAGTTTGGTAAAATGGGAAAGGCGATTAATTTGCTCTGGAGCGGTAGTTTGTTTTGTGTACAAGGTTGTGTTTTTTTTCTCTTTGTTTTCCTTTTTAAAGCTTACGCAATGATGCGGGTAGGCAGTTTGTACTTGGTATAATGGGAATTGGGATTACTTTTCTCTGAAGCGGCAGATTTTTTTATTTTTTTATTTTTTTTGTGGGAGCGGTCCTGCTTCTGGATGTCTGCGCTGATTCGGATGGAGTGCGTGAGAGGACTGGCTGAGATTTCTCCCCATCAGGGTTTATGGGTCTAGGCCCCTTTAGTGAGCCTCTGTGGTGTTTTCCTTTAGCTTGCTTTGTATATGGACCTCTTAGGTGTAATTGAATCTCCGACTGTTGGGGAGTTATTTGCTTATAACGCACGGCTTCGGCGATTGGGTTAACTCCGTTATATTGGGATTCGTATACCGTGCACGAGTTGCTTGAAATTTGTCTGTTTTTCGTTTTCTCCGATTGACCTCTACTTATAGTTTGTTGAAACCTTGTAGTCGGCATCCAGAATTGAAGTGGGCGCAGAGGAAAGACAAGGTCTTCCTTACGGTGCTTCTGCCGGACGCAAAGGATGCGAAGGTCAATCTTGAGCCGGATGGCATTTTCACCTTTTCCGCCAAGGCCGGAGCTGAAAACCATCCTTATGAGCTGAAACTGGAGCTTTTTGATAAGGTCGATGTGGAGGTAAGGAGGCTGTAAATGCTTTTTATAATTCATTTTCCATTATATACATGGCATATGTTCTTATGCATCTGTTCAGCATTTCATTCAAATGTGGCCGTGATCTGGATGCTGCTTTTAGCTCAACCTTTTAATGGTTGCCATATTAAGCTGCTTTAGTGCACTACAATTTTCTATGCCGTTGTTGGTTGATGGACATCACTGCATAATACCTGAGCGATCAAAACTCTCTCTCTGTCTCTCTGTCTCTCTGTCTCTGTCTCTCTCTCTCTCTTTCTCTCTCTCACTGGCTCTTGTTTGCTATATTGGAAGCTTCCTTGATTAGTTTAGAAGGCGAATTGTGCATTAACTGTCAGGTATTGGGATGCCAAGCCATGAAATAAAGTTATTATTGCTGCTTATGTGCTATTCTTTCATTCTTTTTATCTAGGAGAGTAAAATCAATATTGGAGTTAGGAACATCTTCTGCATATTGGAGAAGGCAGAGAAAGAATGGTGGAAAAAGCTGTTGCGAGGAGATGGCAAGCCCCCTCACTATGTCAAAGTAGACTGGGACAAGTGGGTGGATGAAGATGAAGACACTGGTGGTGGTATAAATTCATCAATGCTTTGTTTCCTCATCTTAGATGGGTTTAAGTTGGTAAATACTGATGTTTTGACTGTTTCTGAATGTAGGTATGGGTGACTTGGATCTCGGGGGCATGGACTTCTCAGTAGGATGTTTTTGACCTTTTGAATTTTGTGTGGTAGATCTTGATCGACTTTGTTAACTAGTTTCTGATTGCAATTTTCAGAAATTTGGTGGAATGGGAATGGGAATGGGAATGGGTGATGACATGCCTGAGGACTTTGAAGACAGTGATGATGATGGTAATGATGTTCTCTTTTATGGACATAGAATTGCATTTCTTTTATTTTCGAATTGTTTTGATGATGAATTGTATGACCCTGTTCTTCATATGCGATTTCTGCAACGTCAATCAATGTTGTTTTCAGAGACATTTATGGTCATTTTCATGCAAAATTTTCCTGTTGGCTGCTGTTTTACTCGTGGATGAATGTTTGTGTGGTCTTCTCTTATCAAGAAGTTGCAAAGCCGGGCGAGTCAAGTGCTGGTGAGGCAGAAGCAGCTGCGAAACAAGAAGATGAAGAAGCTGGGAAGAAGGAGGTCAAGGAACCCAGTACATGATTTCCATAGTAGCTAGGAATGTCATGGTGTTACAATCTTCAATGTAACAGTTTGCAGATGATTTTTCCGGTATCTACTGGTGGGTTGATGTCTGTTTTTTACCTCACATAAATCATGATGGTAAGCTATATTTGGCAAGTAGCGGCACCTCATAGGTAAAATGTTTGATGAGATGTTTGACATTGTATTTGATTGTGACTTGATGGTTCATATGATTTTCCCTTCTCTGCCCTGCGGGAACATTTGGGCTCTGGTCTATTATATTGACCATGCGTTACGCTACTGCTATTACCGAAGTGTAGTGTTTAGGGTTCCTTGCTGTTTACGTTGAAAAAGAAGGAACGGACTCTATTCTCTTATTTCACGTGGGGAGGTGAGGTCAAAAGGACATTATGGTGGAGAATGTTGAAGTTTTGATTTCAAAAGATCGTTTCTTTCCTAGGCAAGTTCTTTGGAACTTCGGTGCCCACAGCGCTGTCTCGAGTCTGCTTGATTCCATTACATAATGTATGGGATCGGTGTTGAATGTTGGTTGCATTTTCGAGTTTTGCCGAGCTTATTTTGGGAGCATGGGAAAAAACAAGAATCCAGTTTGATAACAAACGTCATTTAGGGATCCGTTCACTTTCTTTATTGCCGAACGAGTGCATGTTTTGTCCATGTAGTAATGCAGATACCCGATATGTCGTAACCGGGTTCTGTCTAATGCCCGTATCGCTCACGAAACCTGGCGAAAAAAATGAAAAAATCATAGCATTCTTATCCATATTTCTGTTCACAACAATGTCACAGCATGCGCCTCTCAAGTTTGATAATCTGAAACATGATGGCCCGGCTCCGAGTAAGCGAGTCTTGATATTTGGATAGTACGTGTAAATGAGCCGAAGAAGAACGTTCCAAAACACTTGCAAAGCAAAAGGAAGAGGCGCCCTTAAAATTTGATAATAAGAACAGGGAGAGGGATCCGAGATCCAAGAGGGAAGTGGGTCCTCGGACCCGGCCCGTCAACCGAGAATCCGAGGACATTAATCATGCGATCGAAATCAAAATCTGTCGAAATCAAATAGCCGTTGAGACTCAACGGCTAGTCCACGACCAGCACTCTCTCTCTCTCTCTCTCTCTCTCCCTTACGAATTGAAAATCGGTACACACTCAGTGCTGATCCTGATCCCAATTGATAAAAGCAAACGCCCCATCACCTGATTCTTCCCATCGACATCAGTCTCTCTCTCTCTCTCTCTCTCTCTGCGTGCTGGTCTCAGGTTTCTCCAGATCTTCTGCAAGTTGAGAAAAGGTAAGAGTTTGCTTGTTCTCACAAAATGATTCGAAAGATTACTCTTTTGAACTGCAACCGATTGTTTGCGTGAAGAAAGTTTGGAAACAAACGAAACCCACCTGGCTAAAACTGGTAACTATCACACATTCGCACTCCGATTCACATAAAGCTACTTGCGATCTGCACTTAGGCAACATTTCTTCGCGTTTTGCTCCCAAATTCCTGAATCAGCTTCTTTTCTCCCAAAACTCAGAGGCAGAGCGCGTTTATTTGGCTTTTCTTTTTCCAAAAAATGGAAGTTTGAGTATCATGAGAAGCTAATTTCAACTGGGTTTTGTTTTTGCAGATGAACGACTTAATGACAAAATCCTTCATGAGCTACGTTGACTTGAAGAAGGAAGCCATGAAGGACCTCGAGGCCGGCCTGGACTACGACCTCGAGATGTCGGCTTCTACAACCCAGATGGACACCAACATGGGGCTCTTCCTGGAAGAGGCGGAGAAGGTGAAGCAAGAGATGGGCCAGATCCGCGAGGTCCTGTGCCGGCTCCAGGAATTGAACGAAGAGAGCAAGACCCTCCACAAGACCGAGGCGCTCAAGTCCCTCAGGAGCCGGATCAACACGGACATTATGGCGGTCCTGAAGAAGGCGAGGGCGATACGGTCACAGCTGGAGGAGATGGACCGTGCTAACGTGGCGAACAAGAGACTCTCGGGATGCAAGGAAGGGACCACCATGTATCGGACCCGAGTGGCAGTGACCAATGGGCTGAGGAAGAAGCTGAAGGAGCTGATGATGGAGTTTCAGGGTCTGAGGCAGAGGATGATGACCGAGTATAAGGATACAGTGGGCAGGCGGTATTACACGGTGACCGGGGAGTACCCAGATGAGGAGGTCATTGAGAAGATCATTTCCAATGGTAAGTAAGACTAGGTTTTCAGGTTTGGTCTGTGCTCATGTTTCCATCGTGTTCATTTAGGATTTATATCTTATGCAGTTAATATTGTGGAAGTCTTGTCATATGCTATAGCTGATTCTAACATACGGCCTAATTGGAGGGAGGAATTGATGCGATTTGGCTCAGTGAAGCAAAATCGTATCGGAACCTTCTTTCAACCGGATGATCGAACTACTAGGAGTTACCTACTATGTATTAATTTTGACTTGCTGATCAAATCGAGATAAGTTCCTTTTTAGGGTTTTCAGTAAAATCTTTGTTAATACTAGGCCAAATTATAGTGGAGATTTTTTTTGACAGTAGATCATTCTTTAACAATGGATGAAGGACTTCCGATGAATGAGATTTGATTTACTGGTTAGGGGCGATACCCTACATTAGTCTGGTTGCTGTCTTTGATCGGGCCTTTGTTCGCCTGTTTAGTTCAATTTCATGCCGCCCTATTAAGTTTTGCATTACATCTGCTCAAAATTATAGGGTTTTCAGTAAAATCTTTGTTAATACTAGGCCAAATTATAGTGGAGATTTTTTTTGACAGTTGATCATTCTATAACAATGGATGAAGGACTTCTCATGAATGAGATTTGATTTACTGGTTAGGGGCGATACCCTGCAATAGTCTGGTTGCTGTCTTTGATCGGGCCTTTGTTTGCCTGTTTAGTTCAATTTCATGCCACCCTATTAAGTTTTGCATTACATCTTCTCAAAATATTGCTACTTGATTGCATGTGATTAACACTTGGGTGCTTTCGCCGCATCAGGAGGTGAGGAGTATCTCAGCAGGGCGGCACAAGAGCATGGGAGGGGCAAGGTGGTGGAGACGGTGGTGGAGATCCAGGACCGATATGATGCGGCCAAGGAGGTGGAGAAGAGCCTGCTGGAGCTGCACCAGGTGTTCCTGGACATGGCAGTGATGGTGGAGGCGCAGGGCGAGAAGATGGATGACATTGAGCACCATGTGATGAACGCCGCACATTACGTCAAGGACGGCACCAAGGACCTGAAGACCGCTAAGGATTACCAGAGGAGCAACCGCAAGTGGATGTGCATCGGGTTGATACTTCTGCTGGTGATTATCCTGGTGATCATCATTCCAATTGCCACCAGCTTCAGCCATTCTTGAAGTGCTGTTGTCCTTGGAGTTGGAGGATCTAATGCCCCGTGATCCGTCTTCTGCCGTTCTCGAGGTGTGATTGTTGTTGGAGTTGGAGGATCTAATGCCCCGTGATCCCGTCTCTTGCTTGTTTTTTTAATCTTCTTGTAAGATCTCTAAGCTTGAAGTGATTTGATGTTGCGGAGAGAAATTAGTCCTTCCTGTTGGGACTAAATGAAGTGTCCTTTGTATTGTAATTCATTCATTCATTCTTTGTGATATGACAACCATAGGAAACCAATGTTCCGCTCTAGGAGCTTGAGCATCATCTGCACTAATGGCTTCACTCATATTTGTTCCTCACTTCCGAGCACAATTACTTGTTGTTTTGATCACCGTGATACTGCGTCGGAATTCGATTTTCATGGGTCCGGGTTCTTTGCTGCATTTTCCGAACCCGACCCTTTTCTTCTCCTGCTCATTTACTTATGCTTTCATAGTCCATGGCAGTATGTGAGGTGCTGTACTTGTGGAGAAACTTTTGCTTAGGATTTGAGCTTAACAGAGAAGTCATATCTTGACATACACCAGTTTATTTCAAAGATGCGAAGTGCTGCTCTATATGATATGTGTTGTCCATATATTTCAATTCCAGAAATAGGATAATAAAATAAAAATAATTTCTCGGAAATATATCACTCTTTTTTTATATGTTTACCATATCACCAATATCAATTTCAGAAATTAGAAAATGAAATGAAATGAAATCATTTATTACAAAAAAAATTTCCACAAAAAAAAGGAAAATATATAAACCACAGCTGGACACCAAAGTGGGAGTCTGGAGTTTCCGGTGTGGGACCCAGCACAATGTCGAATGCCTCCACCAAAACGGCAAAACCCTAAAACCCTAAATCGAGCTCCGCCGTCAAGAGGGCAGCTGAAGAAGATAAAGCTGAACGGAGCTCGGGGAGAGCCACAAAGATGGAAGAAGCCGCCGTGGACATGGACGTGGAGGTGGAAGTGGAAGTGGAAGGACACTCTCCTTCCTCCAGCTGCTCAAATCCGAGCGACTCTTCCTTCCGAAGGTTCGGGCTCAGAAACTCGATCCAGACGAATTTCGGCGACGACTACGTCTTCGAAATTGCTCCCAAGTGCGTAATCTTTCCCATTCGCCAGCTCAATTCCCCTGTCCGATTCTCGCTGAAACTCGGGAACGATAGGACGCGAATCGAGAAGCGTGTTAAAATTTTCGAACTTGCGAGTCGAAACGAGCAGCTGGCGGTGTTGCTTTCTCGTGATCTCTAATTAGGGGTTTTGATTTATGCGTCGAAGGTTTGATTGGTCGCTGATGGGGGTGTCGTTGTCGTCCAATACGGTGAAGCTGTATTCCCCGACGACGGGTCAGTACTGTGGAGAGTGCAGGGGTCACTCCGATACCATCAACGGCATTTCGTTCTCGGGGCCGTCGAGCCCCCACGTCTTGCACTCTTGCTCTTCTGATGGCGCCATCCGAGCTTGGGACACCAGGTCTTTTAAAGAGGTACTCATGTGTGCGGCTAGCCGGCTTGCGTGTTGTAAGGAATAAGGACATTGCTAGAAGCCGCTTACTTAGTGCTGTATTTTGTCCTAATTGGGTAGTTTTGCATAATTGAACGATGCAGGTTTCTTGCATACGTGCCGGGCCATCACAGGAGATCTTCAGCTTTTCATTTGGTGGTTCCAGTGACAGTCTTCTTTCTGCTGGATGTAAATCTCAGGTTAGCTTCGTTTACTGCACATGGAGGCAATTTTATCCTGTCTTTTGAGATGACCTTTCGCAATGGGAAGTTTCTTCAGCTCATGAAAGCTTCCACTTGGGTCATGTTTATACTTGATGTATGCTTGTGATGCATTTGGCCAACACTTTTTAGCTTCCCAACCTTTCTGCACCCCTTTTTCGTGTAAGGGTAGATGACATGCAAATGACATCGGGCATCATCATGTCATGAGCTCAAGCGAACTTAGAAGACCTTTGTGTTGTGGCCTGGATAGCTAGCGCTTAGACTATGTGTTGACTATCGCGTTCAGCAGTGATCATTGCAGGATGGACTGATGGTTACAAGTTTGAGATCAACGTTGAATGTGTTATGATTATCTTTAGTGTACTAAATTACTAATTATGTTCCTTCTTCCTTTGTATGCGCCACCAGATACTCTTTTGGGATTGGAGAAATAAAAAGCAGGTTGCATGTTTAGAAGATTCCCACGTGGATGATGTTACCCAGGTTTGTCCTTATGCATGCTCAGTATGTTCTTATGAGCTCAGTGAAAGAAGATTTGTTGTCCGAATATATATCACAAGGCATGGGCTTGTGTCATCATTTTAGTTAGTTACATCCTTTCTACTAACTTCATGCTTCTTATTAGGTGCACTTTGTCCCTCACCATCAAAATAAGCTTATTTCAGCTTCAGTGGATGGGCTGATATGTATATTTGATACGGCTGGAGACATCAATGATGATGATCATCTGGAATCGGTAGGTGCGGCTATTAATTGTTTGTATTTTAATGAACTTGGATGTTTGTGTGGGATTGATTTTCATGCATATATGAGCAGTGTAGGGGGTGTTTAACATTTGTAAGTCAGGTGAAGGTTGATTTGGTTGGCATTTGATGCCTGGGGTTATAGATAATGCAGAATGTACATAATACCCTCTACAAGAGTATTTGGCGGTGGATGCTTGGTGATCTTGGGTTTGAATTTTATTTGGTTAATAAATTTTTGTTTAATACAATATAATGAGTCATAAGATAGTGCTTGTTCTAACCCAAACGGAGATAAAATAGTCTTAGTGAATGAAATGAACATGTTGCTACTGACTACGGTATGAAACAAGATTTGGATTTATTGCTAGTGTTTAAGGAGTTAACTACTATACTTTGATTCAGGTGCTTTTTCCTAATTACCTCTTTGGTGTTTGTTCTCCTTTTGCACTGCTCTTCTGATTTTTATGTATTCTGAAGCACCCGATTCTCGATGCCATCTACTTAAATGCTTGATCTAGAATGCTATAGCTCAGCCAACTTCTTTTACCAATTTATTTTTGTATATTTATTTAGGTGATTAATGTGGGAACTTCAATTGGGAAAGTGGGGATATTTGGACAGACATTCGAAAAGCTCTGGTGTTTGACGCATATTGAGACCTTAAGGTATCGAATTTCTTTTTGATGAACAGTGGCAGCTTCCATTAGTCCTCTAGAAATGGTTTTGTTGGATTATTAATTATAATTTTTAGGATAAGCTGAATCATGCCTTTTTATGTTGAGTTTGCATCTATCTAAAGAGGGTCTGGGTATAGAAAAAACGATAGACTAGGCACGATTTAGGGCCAGTGAGTTAAACTAGGCACATAGAGTTCAAGTTCAAATCAATTTCTTGTAAGTAGGCATCTGAATGCAATAGCTTTAAAGGACATCTTTTATGTCAAATGCATAAAATCTCATAGGAGACATTGTTTTGAGTCCTATAGTGATCATATATGTTGACTTGTCCATTGGATAAGCTGTTTTGCATATGAACTTTGAATTGTTGCCTCTCCATAGCGTTTGGGACTGGACAGAGGGAACAAATGAAGCCAACTTTGAAGATGCCCGAGCATTAGCATCTCATAGCTGGTCACTAGATCATGTAAGATTCTTTTTTTCTGAGCAGTCTCTCTTTTTCACGTGTTTATGACATACTTGAATGGTACCATGTTAAGAGCTGGAGCTGTAGTCTAGAAAGCAACACTTGCCAGAAATGTGGGCTATGATGAGTCAAAACTATTGGGATGATGAGTCAAAACTATGAATTTTTTGGCTCCCGTTAGGCAAATGATGTTGCACATAAGGCTCATTTGTTTCAAGAAACCATAGCTGCACTAATATATTTCATGCTTGAGTGCGATTCTTTACCAAGCTGCGTAATGTACTCTGTACTAATGGTCCTTTTCATCATTTGGTCTTCAGAACTTTGTTGGACTGAAGCAAAATTTAAACTATTTTATCTTTATTATATTTTCTGCATACTTGGATACTGTTCCACTCTATTTCGGCTTTAGTCTATCACTTGCGTAAATGAAGGCCTCTTCACTTGCTGCATGAATCTCTATTGAAGGGAGAAGAGTGCAATCTTAATACATGGGAACTTACAGAAGGTGAAAGAATAGGGAGGTTAAAGTACTAGAAAATGATCTAGAGCATGAACACAGAAGATGTTATCTGGAAGAAAATCAATTCAAGCTTCCACTGATTTGTCTACAATGGAAGTGCGCCTCATCATTGCACATCTAGTTCCCTTGGTTCTTTTCATTTAAAAATGTTTGCAGTGTGTGTCTAGATCTAGAAAAATAGTGGCACATTCCTATGGTTGAGTTTGTCGCATTAGTTTTGGTTGATGTATCCCTGCTTAATTTACTTCTTCTATTGCTGGAATCATATTAGACATAATATCTAGTCTGGGCATAATTTTTGCCTGTCTGATCTGAAGCGAGGTCTATATGTTCTTATCCTGTGTTTGCAGGTTGATTATTTTGTAGATTGTCACTCGGCTGAAGAAGGTGAAGGTTTGTGGGTTATTGGTGGCACGAATGCCGGGACTTTAGGATACTTCCCTGTAAGGTACAAGGGAGGAGCAGCAATAGGATCCCCAGAGGCCGTTCTTGGAGGTGGCCACTCAGATGTAGTTAGGAGCGTATTGCCTATGTCGGGCGTGGCAGGGACAAGTCCCAAAACCCGAGGCATTTTTGGATGGACAGGTGGCGAGGATGGTCGCTTGTGTTGCTGGCTTTCTGATGACTCTCCCGCTACAAGTCCATCGTGGATGTCCAGCAGTCTGGTTTTAAGGTCATCGAGAAGTCACCACAAGAAAAATAGGCACCATCCTTACTAGATGTTCGTCAGATTTTACTCGTTTTGTTTTCGTGCATCACTCCGCATCAATGATTGTCAATGCGATCAATATGTGCTGCCGACCTGTATTTGATTTATTTTTTGTAATACATTACACAGCGACATGTGTTCTGTATATATATATTTCCCCAATCATTAAGTTCAAACACCCTTTAGCAGTGTGAACGCGTCTTAGAAGCTTGAAGATGGACTCTAGCTTTAAAAGCACTGATTAAAATAAAATCGTTGAAATGAAATGCCTTGGTAAGAAATTTTAGGAAACAAGAACTAGTTTTTACCGTTAAAGTAGGTAATATCTCTTTTTTGCCGGGTGAACCTGACAACAGTGCACCCACTCTTGAATACACTACTCTTAAGTTGAGAATAGACGATCATATCTATGTAACATGACTAAACTTCATTCAACAATGGCGACATCAAAATGTCGGTTGAGTAATTCTGCAATACTCATAACTTGATCGAAGCATTAACATGTTTCACTCAAATGCTTAATTACTTGAAAGAGAAATTTTAAAACAGAAAGGAAAGAAACGCCAAAATCTAGTACAACATCGATCGAATCTGCCACTAGACACCGCCTTCACTAGATCAATCCCCAAGAACGAGATATCAGAATAACTGAAGCTGAACATTTCACATAAATTTCGGGCTGATGATGCCTCCAAAAAACGCAGCAAACTTGCCCAACTTGCAACATCTCAGTCTGTTCAGCCACGGCCTCGTCCTCCTCCTGTCACAGCAAAGCAGAATGCTTAGTCTATACGCTAGAATTCTTTATCTAACAGATAGGCTCCAGTGCTGGCCTATTCAACTCATAAGTGATAATATACAGTTCAACCCCAAAATAACGATGCCATTAAGACATTATGTGCTGGCAAAATATAATTACGGTTCAAATTCAATAATCATGTATAAACTTCACAATATGCTTTTAGTCAGACACAAGGACGAACATACAAGTCTCATTGTCATTTTATTTTATTTCTTTTTTCCTTCCTGTACTTTTTTTACCCATCTCTGCACAAGAAAGATCTTACCTCTGTTTCCACTTCCCTTCCCACCAGGTCCGCCTTTGCCTCGGCCTCCGCCAGGACCCTTGCTGCCCCCATCCTCAAGCCCACGCCCGATTCCTTTAGCTGGCCTTCCACCAGGACCATCCTCTCTGCCTCTTCCTCTTCCACGCCCGACACCAGGTGGCTTTCTATCTGTACAAAGAAATGCAGACAAAGTTAGAGCAATCTCAACTTGTTTTCAAATCAACACAAGTAAAATAGTACGCAAAGCTTCTAAGCTAAGCATTCAGAAGAATCTCTAAAGCAAATTTTAGAGAAGATACAAGAAGAACATTCAGAATGGGGTCATCTCGAATACCACAGTGTTTAACATGGTCCTAACCAAGAAACTTGGAGACTTTGGACTAAAGCTTTTTGCACACTTATATCATATTTACAACAAAAAATTCACGCAGGAGTATTTATTCGTTCACTTGTCTAGGATTCAGTTAGGCTATGTAAACAGTTTTTCTCCTAATTAGCTGAAACATACCTGAGCGACTCTTGGTTTCTTCCTGCACTTTATCAATTACCTGAAAGGAAAATCAAACTAGGCAGGTGACAAAAGTACATAAAACAAATGCAACAAACTAGGACAGACAAAACCAGCAGGTCTAGTCATTGTTTGGTGAATCTCGAGCAATTAGTTTAGAACAAAAGAAACCAGCAAAAAGCCGCTAAAGATAGCTCAGGAAAAATTCAGATACTTTTGCATTCTGTCTGATTCTTATAGTTGAAGAGGATCTTAAAGATGGATCATTGTCCTAATAGTAACTTGCAGCTTGTACACTTTAGAAACCCCAGCAGTCATCAGTTAACTGATGAACTTCAACTAATGAGCAACCCCTAGTATCATCTATCAAGAAATTCGGATCAGCTGATAACTAGATAAGACAACTTCGAGGCAATAGACAACTCTCCACAATAAGCTATAGATAACTAGATAAGACCAGGTGAATAATCCATGTAAAACATACCATTGTTGCAACTCCTCTAATGTAAAACCAACTTACCTTCAGGCATGATATCATGATGAATAACATGGATAAATAAAAATTACCATGGCTGTTAAGAAACTTGACATCATCTAAACACATGATCTTCTAAATTATAAGAACTTTGAGGCACACTTACCTCATCCGGAACTCGGAGATACTTAATTGTATTTCCACGGATATAGCACTCAGGCATTCGCCAAAACCTATCTCCATCCTGCGGAACAAATCAGGACATACGCAATACAGATTTTTCCTCATTTTGTTGGAAGGGGAGAAGATGAACTACATTTTATAAAAAGAAGCGAATTAACTTGATCATGAGTAAGGTAGGTTAAAGTCGTAAATTACTTTGGAGGTACAAATGACTTCACGGAGATGGATGTTCATCCAAGTATCACAGTTAACCAGATGTCCATTGTAAGTCTCTCCATTCTTCAGTTCCACCAACTGTCAAGGTGCCAAATCCAATTTTACTTAGGTCCATCTCAAAGCATGACATGGGTCATATAAACACACACTAAACCCAAATGCTGCATATTCCAAGCACAAACACGCAATCTGTGCGTGCGCGGGAGAGAGAGAGAAAGAGAGAGTCATTCTTACCATGGGGTGGCCTTGGGCAGTCTTGAGTAAAGAAAGTGGAAGCTGCAAACATCAAGCGACCACATATGAGAATTTATACAGCATATTCTTTTAACTTCTGCGCTATCATAACTCTTTGGTGGCCAAGAGTCACCGAGCAAGAGACAAAATTTCGACCACCAAATTTCTCCTCCTTAATCACTCAAAACACCGCAGAGAGCCTCGAGCCGACAAACAGAACAAGAATTTAAAAAAATAAAAAAGCTACTTGGTTTTTATCAACTCAATCTACTCAGCAGCGAAACGAAGGATGAACAACAGGAAGAGCACACGTACCATCTCTTACGGGGCAAAAGATCGAACACCCAACAAGGAAAAAGACCTGCCCAAGAAAACCCATGTCAGAATAGCCACAGAACTTTCGGCCAAATCTAAGGAAAGCTCTCAAATCAGATCGCTTTCGGCACACGACGGAGGGAGGGGAAAACCCTAAAGTTCCTGTGGGAATCGCCGTGAAGCCAATAACTTGATGGGCTTAAACCCTAAAACCAGCGCGAGAGAACAAGACGTACCTCTGAAACAAGCGAATTCGAACAGGTTCCCAACTTTTCAGAAGGACCAAGGAAAGGGCGCTGCTTCTTTCCCAGAGAGAGAGAGAGAGAGAGAGAGCAAAGTGAAGACCTTCTTTCCACTACCTGAACGTAGGTGGGGCTGTGAAAACAGGAGGAGAAGATCATTTTAAATAAGCGAAACAAATCGAAAATTTATTTCCTGTTCTGGAATTTCTTTTCGCCGAATGTCCATGATTGATATTATTATTTGCTTGGGAGGGCAATTTTGCATACAACCATCGGTATATTTGTGAAAAGCAAAACAAATTAGTGTTCGTGCCTTAAAAGATATTGCCTATTTTATGTTCGGCGGCTTAAGTAATAAGCTAGTCATTAAACTTACGCATCAAGTGAGTGTGTGTGTGTATATATATATATATATATATATATATATAGTGTCCGTACTGAGTACATTTAGATATTTCTATAACATATTACCTGAATTGTATTATAACCATAACAAATTAGATTATATATATATAGTGTCTGTACTGAGTACATTTAGATATTTCTACAACATATTACCTGAATTGTATTATAACCATAACAAATTAGATTTATTTTGTTTAATGAAATCAACTCGAGCAATTTTTTAGCCTTTTCATCTTCTTTTATTGTGTTGTTTCCTGGCATAATAGGAGAATTCGGGTATTGAATTCGTGAACTCCATGTCAAAGAAGAGAAAAATTCGCACTAAGGATTTTGTTATCTATAATATTAGGTTTTGTTTTGATTGATTTTTTTTACTTCTTATATTTTACTTAATTTAAATCGTAAAACTCACCTACTTTGACTTTTTATTTAGTTCTAAACTCTTGAAGCTTACACAACAGTCGAATGTTTACATAAAATGGATGGATAATTGCTTGACAATTTTTTTAATTCATATAATATTTTAAATTTGAAAGGGAAAATAAAAAAAAATCATATTTTGTTTTTGCATCAGTACATACCAACAAGCCCTTCTAAAGTAAATAAGACTTCACACTTAAAAGAAATCACAACCCTTTTTTTATACTCAAAGTATCTCCAATTATTTATTTTATAGGCATTCTATCAATGAAAGAACTTGTAAATTAATAATCTTATTTTATCCCTTTCAAATTGCCTTTTATATTCAAAGTGCACTATTTTTTTGGTCGAAACAAAGTGCACTTTCGCTAGTCTTGTTTTATCGAAACTCTCTTTTCAATCAGTCCTAGATTTTTTTATTTAGCTAATTAAAAAGGAATGGCGAAATACAATTAATTAAGGGAATTATGAAACTAAATCGCAATAACATCAGGAACGTTTGTATATATGTACACTGCTAACCACATTAATGGCAAATGTAATTGAATCAAGGTCCTCACAAATTGTTCATTGAGGAAATCCAGAATTCTGAAGACTAGATTTATACAACAATTGCGTGAACAACCTCCTATCCATCATCATCAGGCAGCTAAAAGATTGCTGCCGACGGTTGGATCATCACATAAGTTACGAGGCTTAATTACCTCAGTTCATGGCAGCATCAAGCATGAATCGTCAAAACTAAGCAGAGTCTTCACCTGACGTTTTGCAAATCGCCGTCAAGTCGACCAAATGACGCATGGTCGGCCTTCCATGGGGGCAGTTCCAAGGAGACTTGAGATCTGCCAAATGTTCAAGTATCTGCACCAAAGATGGGTCGGACAGCAAGCCAATTATATCGCTGTCGTTTTGTCATCAACGGTTAGCCAACAAAAGTCCCAGGTAAGACCACGTAGGAAGTTAGCAGCACAGAGGAAGCGCATTTGCGCTAGACTTTTGCATTAAATCACGCTCGATGACTATTCCAGATAGTGGAATCATCTAGCCATCCAAGGTAAATAAGCTTCACTAGAGGGGAAAATATCCATAAAAGGCAAAATGACACACCAATCACCTTTTGCATCTCGCTTTTTCCGAGAGGATCTCCAATCTTGACAGAGGATCTGCATGCCCGCGATGCCAGCATCGCACGAACTCTAGATGGGCATACAGAACTGACGGTGTCCGATCTGTAAGAACCAAGTATCGAGCATTCCCCTTGGCCGTCAGCGAGAGTGGAGATCAGGTCTTTGACATCTGTTTACAAAGCAAATCAGTGTTCTACATCTTGAGTAGAGTAATTTCGGCTACCACAGAAGTATCTGCAGAGTTGACTTTCCCGGTCTACAGTGTAGTTGCATATGATTATCCGCTTATCAATTGATGCTCTTGGCACCATAGAGATAAGACGAGATTTTATAAGTCGTCATTATCCAGTAAGAGATGGATTTAAATTGTTATTTTATTCCAAAGTGACGAGAATGATCCGCCCTTGTTCTTTCTCTCGAGATATTTTCTTCATAATGCTTTCCGCTTGCATTCTAGAGGCACGGTGTAAATCACCAAAAAGGGTTAAGCTGCATAATTTTGACCCTTCCAAGATCTGACACAGAAGAAACCTGGCATCCTTAAATTCATTTTCAGTTTTACCTTTCATCAAATAGCATATGATTTGTTGGCCAAAATTAAGGACACGTTTAAATCTTCTTATGAAATAATTCCATGTCCTGTATGAGTGTCTAGACAGTATAGCTTTGACTGAACAGTCATATAATTACCATTGCCTTGAAAGAGGGAATCTAAAGAGGAAGTACCTTCTACTCCGAAGGTTATGTTTTTACTGAAGGGAACGGCCGTTAGTCTAAAATGGCATCCCGGTGGAGCATGTGGATCTTCTTCCAGAACAAAACCATTCTTCCTGAAGTTTAGAAGACACAAACGTGACGTCACCATGAAATGAAACACCGCATGTTGAATGCACAACAAAGTTGTGGCATGTAGTAGAATCACCAGACATAGAATGCTCAACACAAATGAAAATGACATTTGTATTTCCACTTGCTAGTTGTCTAAGGACTTAATTATCACCCTAGAAATTAGGATAGTGGACTGCAAGTGTAGCTATGAATAATGATAAAAGACATTGTCACAGGAATGCTGTGTTGCTAGTTGTATGTGCCAACTGCATATATGAATTATTTCAATCTTGGTTCTTTTTTCTTTTCAAATTTGCCTGCTTCAGTCCAGAGAACCATCCTCAACACCCTTAATGTCTCCAAAACTTCTCTTATTACCTGAACACCTAGCATTCTGAGTACCAAGAGATTTGCTCCAAAATCATCAGCATCGTCAAGATGGTTATGAGAAGCCATGGAATTTTGAGGGAAGAAAGAACCGTAGGAACTATTTTTAGCTGACAAGTTATTATTTTCATTCTCCTGCTTTCCTCTATCACATCCTTTGTTTATTTTATCTTGAAACTGCTGGCAATTTGGTGGCAAATATGAGAATTCTAAAAACTGTGTAAAAACCAGATCATATCAAGATTGCACCTGATTGTGTCCATATGCATTGACGCTACCACTTCTTCTTCAGGAGATAACTCCAACCTTAAAGGCCTACATATACAGTTTAGAGTAAAATCAATACTTGAATTTTCTATATTCAAATAAATGTTTCAATACAAAATCTCTGAAAATAAACTTAAGCAGGTAATTCAATCCTAAAACCAAGTCCAAACTTTGCAAGTATGGTAAATACACAACTGTTTTCTGCCCAAGTACCTTACCGCTTTAACCATGGCATATAGAAAGCACAGAGTATTATTAGCACAGACATTTGCATCTACCTGATTATCATGCAAGGTCAACACAGGTATACTTGTGCAGATTCAGTAGCTCTGTTAGCCCTTTGAACATGTATACTTGTACTAGCTGAACATTTTGTTAGAACATAAAGAAGTCCTACGCGTGTTGTTCAGCCGTCTTCTCTTAATAAACAAGATAAAATCTCCAGACGTAAACCATGGAATCCTGAAGCTAGGACACTAGTAGATTATTTTAGCATGCATAGTGACCTTTAACATCAAAGCTTTAAGCCTCGAACATTGAAAACGGATACTCCAAACACATCTCAAGGTTGCAGCACCTAATCTCATGATACCGGGATCTTTTAGCTTATCATTTTTTGGGAAAAAAGACACATCTCGGAGGAAATCCCAAGACAACATACCCAAGCAGGTTCTTCCATGCTCTCTCAACAAGTAGAAACTGACACTTGGTATTCACAATGGGAAATGACATGATGATATTGATAACATGAAGTTACATTAATAACTGACTCTTTTCACTAAGTAAAGTCGTCTCGGAGCAGTTCTGAGAGTCAAAACTTTGAAGATAAATTTTCAGGGATGGCATGGGAACAACAAACTGACACATCCAGCCAAAGCCAAGAGGCTGCAGAAATTGGAAAACCTTTCCCAACAAACTCTTAAAGGATAATTTAAATGCAAGATACAGTTTGCTACTAGATCAAAGTGTTCCGCAAGAAACAGAGAGCAGTAAAACCCAAAATAGAGGACCCAAATCAGTGTCGTATCTAGCCTTGTAAATAATCCAGGCAAATCTACATTTGAAGAAGTGTAAGGTATAGGTCAGTAACTAATAAACTCAATGAAGCAGGTATTAAGCTCCTCACCTAAGTAAAGGCTGTTGGTTCAAGATGGTGGAATGACAGAGACGCTCAAAATTAAACTTCTCATCAGCAGCATGCTGCAGAGAAAAGACTTGGAATCACTCATCCATCTTAGCTTAAGCGGTCCAATGAAAATTGCAGGAAAGATGCAACAAAAGCTCATCATTTGGCAAAGAAGGGCAGAAAATTTAGAAAACTGAGGCAGAATTAAGCTCTGAAACAATGTTTGAATTTACCTGATCCACTATAAATAAGTCTCCATCTAACTTGCCAATGATAAAACCAACGTTGAATTGCCCCATTACCTGCAGAATGAAATACACAGATAACACTGTTAATGTACATGAGCTGCCAAAAAATTGACATAATTGAGCAATTGACGGTAGCTAATATACTATTCAGTACGTGCGCTCAATATGTCTCCACTGGGGGTTATTGACAAGGAAGTGGCCAGTTGCCACCCATGAGAAGCAGAACCTCAGTTTAGTCAAGGTGTCATGCTTCCTTATCACACAGTAAAAGGGGATCCGGAAAAGAATGACAGCCATGTCTCCCACAACACTAGCTATCTCGGTTTACTTAAGCAAATCTAAGGGAGACACACAAGCTGATGCTCAAACATTTCTATGTTCATGACAAATATATGATTTATGACCTGCATTCGATGAAAATCTTCTTTCCTGAAACATATTTCCAGCTCCTTTGTTGCTGCAGCTAAAGCCCTTGCTTTTCGCTCCTCATTGTCTGGCTGAGAAAGCTCCAATGTTGCAGCAGCATAGTGTCTGCGAATTAGCATCGGCACCTTTTTTTATCAGAAACAGAATGAACTTCTGACTATCAGTCCCATCACAAAAGTAAAATTGCGGACCTTTTTGACTTCACACTCCTACACATATAAGCCCCTGACTGCAATCTCGAAAGCCTCTTCTGTCGTCTTGTCTGTAGCTCTTGAAAAGAAAATTGCAAAGTAGAAAACATCCTTTCACTAGGCAAAGGCATCTGAGTATCTAATGTGGATCCAGAAGCTAGAAAAGAGGTATCTGATGCACAAAGATCTTCTGCCAAATTGTCGTCATCCTTCCTGATTAAAACTTCCTCAGCAAGAGGCAATACTTTCTCCTGATCCACTAGTATCTATAAGAGGAAGAGACCATGAAAAAAAATTCAAAAACTGACGATTGAATCACTAGAAAAATACTGTTGTTAGATGAGGTGGCTACAAATTCTTGTCATGAGAGAAGGCTACAGTAAAGTATGCTTCTAGCGATTGCAAAAAATGCCAACCAGTTTGCTTTGCCCGGAGAGTATAGCAGTCAGTAAAATAAAAGGGATGCATATTACCAGCAATCTCTATTTATTGAGGGGATAAAATAACTAGCTAGTTACAATTCCAGCAATTACTAACTCTCTTCAATAAAGGATGCTTTGTGTTAACCAAACAATGAATTCTGAAACAATCAGGAAGCAATTTATGGCCTAAATTGAGTCCAGCGGGCATGACCAATCATAGTGCTCCTGAAAATTGGGTTGAACCATACACACAGAAGCAATTCCAGACTTAAGCTAACAATACCAGTGAATAGTGTTCAACTATGAACGAGACATATGAATACTCATTGTAGCCAGCACATCACTTCTCTTTTTTCCATATGGAGGGCAATTTACATAACTCATTTGCTCATTTCGTTCTTCTTTTTCATTCGTCTTAGATCCATAGCTTGTCTAAGATTCTTTTGGCCAAACACACAAATAGGACTCAAAGCATTTCATTATAGCATCCCGGCATGCCTAAAAGTCCCAAAGACATATTTTGACAGAACATGGTACGATGCTTAATGGGATCGAGTTATAGCATGGTTCATTTTCAACCAAGGTTGTGTGCATTTGCATTTGCTTCCAGGTGACAGGAAAACACCTAGAGAGCTTTTGTCTGGTACTGAACACAAAAGTTTACAAACTTTACAAAGTAACACAATTTTGCTTGAAACTAAGTTCAATATATAACAATACACTGTCAAGTACCTCCTCAAGCTCTCCCTCATTGACGCTGCCATCAGAAATATCAATTTTTGCAGAGATTTCTTTCTTATGATGCTTGGAGGGCACAAACTCAATTTCTTCATCAGAAACATCAATTTGCTGATGCTTAGCTGGAGAACTTATGCCGACAGAGTGTATTTTGGAATGGTCCTTCTCCAACGGAAGATGAGGTGTGTGATTTCTTAAGACAGGCATTTCAGATAGTGCAGAAATACTGTTCTCGTGCTTTCTCTTACTTACAGTAACAAAAGTTTTAAGTGATGACTGAATACAGCTTGAGCGACATTGAGAATCTCTTTGAGCAATTGGATTCTCAACTGAACCTAATAGGTCTTGAGAATTTTGTTTAACAGCGGTGCCTTTGTGGTGGGCTTTCATTGTGCTGTCACTGAAATAATTAAATTTATCAAGACTGTGAGCTCTCAGACTGAAGCCCCCACCAACTAATTTATCACCTTTATGTTTATTCAACCCTTCCGGTACAGGGGAGGCCTGGATTTCACCTTTGACTTCTCGAGGGGAAACATCTTCATCTGCAGCATGCTCAACAGCAAAATCTCTCTTATGGTCTTCCTCCAAAGCTAATACTTTAATCAATGGATAAGATTTATCATCAGAAGGATGCATCTTCAAGCCATCCTCTTCCACTGAAGGATCCTCGACCTTGTTAACACAAAAGCTTGCATTGTTTGAGGAATAGATCTGCTGCAAACCCTCCCTTAGGGCATGTAATATGGAGCTTTCATCAGAAAAAAATATTTTCCTTTTGTCAGGGGTTACATTAACATCACAAGCTCTTGTTGGAACAGTGAATTTCATGACTGCAATGGGATACTGCTTTGAGTTTGCACCTTTATATAACTCATTAACAAGCTTGCTTACTTTAGGCATATCAACCGGTCTTCCATTCACGAAAAAGAATTGTCTGTCTCCCAAGTTGCGTCCACTACCCTGTCCAGGCTTGGAAAGAAAACCCTCGACCGTACAATCACCTGAAACACTAATTGTCACAGGCTCTAGGCATTTAAATGTATTCATTCCAAACACTGTTATGATGTTATCTTTGAGAGAGCCACTTCCTTGTGTTTTAAGTACGACAGACTTTGCATTTCTTCCAGTTGTGTTGGTGCAAACAATCCGAACTCCCTTGGCAATAAGAGCATAGGCCTGCAAATCAAAGTTATTGAGGGAAATGCAAATTTTATAATTAATCTCCCAGGTAATTTACAAGGATGCTGAAGCTGCACCAAAGAAATAACAAAATTCCATACTTCAAATGCTAAACCGAAGAACTTGCATAGATAATGATACAGAAGAACAACACAGTGGCAGAAGCGTGATCTACTGAATCTCCCATAGGATAATCAGGGTCTAAATGCAACTTGAACCATAATCCAAAAAAAAAAAAAAAGCACCCAAACTAATTATACAAGGAAAACCACTCGTCGATAAAGCTTGGGAAAATCAATATTGCAGAAAAGATGCACCTCGTTTCCCACACAAATACCTAACAAACTACTCTGCTCCAAATCAATATGTTCAGATTTATAAACAATGGTAGAACATGTATAGATATTGAGCTTGCCGATTTAGCAACAGCGTGATACTCAGCAGACGTAAAGTATGTAGCCAAAGATAATAAGAGGCGACATGGTATTGAAGGATATTTGACCATATCGATAATAATATAATTGAATTCGTGAAGCTAATATGAAACACTCACATTCATTAAAGATATCAATTTCCCATATTCTTTACGGATATTGCGGCTAAATTCTTTGCTTCGCACTGGCAGATTCGAGAATAGCTTTTTGACAGTAACCGTTGTCCCAACTTGACGCGCTGTCTTCTTCTCAGCGATTAGCAAACCGGAGTGGTCAAAAGTCAAGTGCGTGGCAACTGACTCGTCTTTCGTCCTTGTCTCAACCGTTAAGTTCCCTAAGGCACAGAGGGAGCTCAATGCCTCGCCTCTAAAGCCAAACGTCGTCAGCGACTGCAGATCCGGAAAATCAGCTAGCTTGGAGGTGTGATGTTTAAGGGCAAGAACCTGCATTGATCAAGGACTCAGCCGACATTAAGCAAAGTCCTGATAAAAGACCAGAAAAAAAAGGCTAGAATCAAGCACGAAATTAGTTGCGGGAGATCCACTACATTAGGAAATAGGATTCAACTGCGCAGTTCCCCACCAAACAACTTGTGTTTTTTTTTTTTTTTGAGTAATCAGAAACTACTGTCCTGCTTTCGATAAACCACATCCTCTTTTCTTGTTTCCTTATTCATCATCCGTTTACCCGCCCGTCCTTCTACCGATCATGATAGTGCTTTTCTGTCGAGGTTAAATCTTTGAGCAATCACATCCACGTTCAGTTCAACTATCATTGCCCTACAGTACGATGGAGATCGAGGATCAGAACGGATGCCACTCCAGCACTGACCGAGCTAAATCAACACGCCCTACCCACTCGCTCACTACTGCACAACACGAAGAGTCCATATCCCCGACAGGCACATATAGTCCCGCCCACCCGAGGGCGGAGCAAGACGAGCAAACACTACCTTGAAGCTGCTCGGCGGAATGCCGCAACCGTTGTCGACGACCTGGAACCACTCCTGCCCGTACTCCTTGAGGGCGATCTCGACGCTGGTGGCCCCGGCGTCGAGGCTGTTCTCGACGAGCTCCTTGACCGCGGAGGAGAGGTCGAGGATCACCTGGCCGGAGCATATCCGGTGGACGGCGCTCTTGTTGATGGGCCGGATGGCGGGAGGAGGAGAAGCCTCCGGCGCCTCCGCCTCCATCGGAGGGGGGCGGTAGCCCTAATCACACGAACGCCGGAGTCGCACGTCTCGCCGTCGGAGGCCGGTTAATTAGTACGAAGATAAGGCGAAAGGCGCCGATTCCGTGGGAGTTAGCAATAGAATGAACACAGGACTGAGAACACCACGTGCCGGAGGGAGTGACGGAGTCGGTCTGTTCGGCGTTCGCGGCCGGTTTTGCCGCCAAAACTGGGAGGATATCCGAGCGGTGGTAAACTCGTAAATACGAAGCGCCGGTGAGTCCATAATTGGACAAGCATTTCAATCGGTCTTTTCTTTTTTTCGGAAAAATTGTCCAAAAAGTTATCATCCTATTATACTTTTAACAATTAAGTAATAAATTTTTCGATTTTATCGATTAAGTCTTAAACATTTTCACTTCTTAGGAACTAAATCCATCTAAAATCGTTGATGTGAATGCCGACAAGCCACGTGAGCATTTTTAAATAATATTTTAGATTTTTCTATGATTTTTTTTTCCTTCTCCCTTTTTTTGGGGGGGCTTTTGGAGTTAGGGTTGTCGAAAAGGAAAAAGATATAAAAATTCATAATATTATTAAAATATTATTTTAAAATGTTCACGTCAGCATCACATGGCTAACTAATGTTTACGTCAGCAATTTTCAGTAAAAATTGGTCGGATAAACTCAATTGGTAATAAATAAAACAGTTTATGACTCAATAGACAAAATTAAAAGATTATAGTGAAAAGCTTGAGGGATGAAACATACGGGCAACTAGAGTACTGGTGGTAATTCCAACTTCGAAACACATAAAAGTTGGGTTGTTTTTAGGGAAAATACCACTAAAAATCCTAAACTGTGCCACTCGTGATAAATTTATCATGAATTTTTTTTGTGATACGAAAAATCACAAACTATGCCACTTGTGACAAATTTACCTTGAATTTTTTTTTGTGACGCGACAAACCCCAAACTATGTCGCTTGTAACATATTTACCCCACAATATTTTGACCCATGACATTTTCGTCTTTTTCCTTTTTCTGTTTTTTCTTTTCTTTTCTTCTTCGGCAAGGGCAGCTCTCGCTCGACGCCGAATCTAAATTAAGCTTGTTGTTTTCAATTCATGAAAAACATTTTCCATTAAGAAAGTCAGTTTCTCATAAAACAATTTTCCTTTAAATGCGCTAAAAAAGGGTGATTTGAAAAATATTTTCTTAAAAATAATTACTTGTATTGCTTAAAATAATTAGTCAATGAAAATATTTTTCTCATTCATAATAGTTTATATCTAAATATTTTTGCGACTGATAACACTAAATGTAATTCATGTGTATATATTTTCCTAATCATTCATTATTTGTGAAACAAACGGAACCTAATTTCAACACATTTGGTACGTGAGTGAGTCAAGCGAAAAAATATATGGGTCTAGATGGAAATATAGATCAATCTACTAATCGCGTTCGTAAGTGATTATTTTTAACTAAGGTTCCATTCGTTTGGCGGAAAATATTATATTTTTGGAAAATATTTTCCCGGAAGCCATTTTCCTGGAAAATATTTTTCCGGAACATAATTTTTCGGTGTTTAGCAACCAATATGAAAAAAATTTCGGAAAAAAATTTTTGCCGGTGGCGGCGGTGGCGATGGACGACCGACGGTCGGCGATCGGAGGGGGGAAGCAGGAGTTTGGTGAAAAATAATTTTCGCTTAACGGAAGTCATTTTCCATAAACTTAGGCTATTTTGTGAAATGGGGGAAGGAAAATATTTTTCCACAGAAAACGTTTTTTCATCCCCCGAATATCGAAGAATTTGAAAAATATTTTCCGAGAGAATATTTTCCGCTAAATGAACAGAGCACAAGAAAAATATCAAGTTGCTCAACATAAGGAAGAAGTGTACAAATATATTCGACTTGTAATTCCCCTTCATCGAAACGAAAATATTTATCCTATAGTGCGGTCTCCGATTTTTTGAGTCGTGTCGTATCATCATATTAAATAACGATGACATAAAGTGGACCATCAAGTCGAAATATGGAATATCTTCTAATTGGGGGACGTCTCATCGGAACATAGATTCTGCAGTCGCAACCAAAATCCCATTTTATCATCGGCCGGAAAAGACGGGAGGAAAACGATCAAACCAAACGGAACCTCAAAGGCAAACGTGACGCATGGAAAGCGACGAAAGCTATCGGGCCGTCGCAACCTCCCCGTTCGCGGCGGCGGCCGGCCCGCGCTTCGCCTCGTCGAACGCCTTCGCGATCCGATCCAGCGGGACCAGCGGCAGGTAGCCCGACACCGGGTAGCCCCTCTCCGCCGCGAAGCACACCGCCCTGTTGTACTTGTCGGCCCAGTAGGCCACCGAGGGCACAGCTATCTCCGCCACCTGCGGGAAGAGCGGCAGCCGATTCAGGCGGCGCCAGGCGGCCACCGCGTACTCCTCCGCCACCGGCTCGTACTTCTCGTACATCTCCCTGGCCGCGGGCTCCAACCTCTTGCACCCGCTCCTCGCGGCTCCCGCGAAGCCGGCGCGCTGCACCTCCGAGGCCACGGCTCGGGCTTGGCTGGACGCTTGCTTCACCAGCGACGGCACGAGGCTGTCCAGCTCGTGCACGTACTCGTCAACCTGCCACATCAACTCGAAATCAAAACGCCAGAGCATAATCATATCCATAGCAACGTTTCTTCATCCCAAGAAAATTGCCTGCAACGTCGTCCAGCACATGCGGCACTAACGTTATGGAAACACGAACGTAACGAGGCCACAAAACACAACATGCACCGCAGCCTAACAGTGACCTTGGAGTCGACGAAGCGGAGGATCTCGAAGGGAACGTCTTGGAACCCGTCGCAGAGCGGCCCGACGACGGCCTTGACGGTGGCCTCGACGGTCTGGACGCCCGGCCTGAGCGGGCCGGAGTTGTCCTTGGCGAATTCGTAGAGAGTGGAGAAGCAGATCACCACGTAAATCAGGGTCACCTTGACGAAGTCCAGGTACTTGAGCCTCCTCTCATTGTGCTCAACCTATATACATAGAAAAAAGGAAGGAATTCACCAACAAATTCTGCACATAAACCGACCCGAAACCCAGATATACAATCCCATTCCGTAATCCTAACGGGAACCGGTTGAGGTCACTCTTTAAGACGTTCGAGTTCTTCCCTTCTTTCGCGTTCGACAACATACATCATCGTTCGATTCTTCGCCTCCGCTCGACTCGAGCGATCGTTTACGAGAGATGCGTGCGAATTGCTTCTGTGCATGGAAATCGGGAAAACTGACTTACGTTCTGGGTTTGCGTTCTGGGCTCAGAATCCGCCATCGTCGTTTCTCTAAACCCTAACGTCGGGGGATGCTGCGAAAAGAGGCCTGCGAAGATCGGCTTTGCTAAGGACGGACTTGGTTTTTATGGAGGGGGGGGGGACGATCCCCGTCGCATAGGCGAACAATCCGACCCCGGAAAAAAGCAACGGCTCCCCAACCCAATCCGGGCCGCGCTGCCACCTGGCGCGCGGTGATTGGCGGGATCAGGTCATGGGGCATTCAAACGTTGACGGCTTCCGCGCTGACGCTGGCGATAGCGTCACCGGGGGGCGGGGGATTGGTCCGTGCGGGCGGGCCCCGCTCGGGACACGTGGAGGGCACCTGGTCGAGGCGCGGTGGGACGATGGCGACGCGTGGCGCGGTGCATGGGATCAGCATTGGCTGGCACGGAGGACGAGGCGAGCAGAGCGTCGGGGCACGAGGTTCGGAGGAGATGGGGGATCACGTTCCGCCCGCTTGCTTTGTCATGGGCCGTGGGCCCTCTCCTCTGCCGTATTTATCATCACCGTAGATCAGATCACAGAGAATGTAGGGATACCGGGAATCGATTCAGTTATTTCGTGAGGTCTGGACGTGTCAGGCTACTCGCGGTCGCTTCAGAAGCACATAAACTTCATTGCCGATGTTAACGTAGCTGCCTGGTCCTAAGCAAAACCTTAAAAGTGTTTCATCTAGAGGTAAACCAAAGGCCCTCGTGGTCCTATGGATGTTGAAGTAATCAGAGGATGTCCCCGCACATCTTTGGAAAAGAAAAAAGATAAGGGAAAATTGAGGGGGAGGCATGGCGTGCGAGTGGCGTGCTCCCGTGAAGCGTGTCCCGATTAGAGGGGATAGGCCGTGGTTCTGGTAGCCTCTGCGTGGAGCTAAAAAGCTGCCTTCCTTTTGGCACTCTTAATTGGGGTGAAATGGACGCACCTGCGGGCCCTCCATGCCCCGTCGTCGTTGCATGCCGGGCCGGCCCTGCCCGACGCGTGATGGGCGGTGACGTTTGTGGGCCGAATCACTTTTTCAAAAGGATAGAAGCCCAATAGTTACTGATGACCGGGCCACGACGGCCCATCAGTAGCGGGCTATTTGATCAGATTGGCAAAAGGGCCCATTTTTGGTCCCAGAAGACGTGAGTTAGTTTTTCGACGCCAATTAGATCGGGCTGGCCCGGCACATTTTCAGTTCTGGGCCGGCCCAGCACGGGCCCATTCTGCAATCGGGCACGGCCTAGACGGGGCCGTTTGCCATTTCTGACAGTCATGGAGACTTGCAGAAAGAACAGGAGGAAGGGAATGTGTGTACACGAGACATGCACGGAAGGAAAAATAATGAGGGGAAATCAAAATGGAGAAGGTTAAGATTCTCTATCTTTGCCTTTGTTTCTTGTCCGATTTACTAACAAAATGAAAGAATATCAAGACAATTCGAGTCGAATTGCTGGTCATTACTCTATAGTCATATGCTATTTCACGTACCGAATCGTAACGTATAAACATTTTACAATATGTTTAGGCATATAAAAAGAGAACCTGCCGAATCTCAAGACACTCTCTATCCCTTCCTTCCCATAGAGCCCTCTTGCCACCACCTCGCCTCGGCGCACCATAGTTACGAGGATAGTTGACTCACAAACACACGCTCTCTCCTGATCTCTCTCTCGCATGTGCACGCACTGGTGTATAGCTAGAGTTTGATATTGACAATGAGCCTAAAGTTACAAAGCTTGCCTTGGGCAAGTTGCTCGTGATGAGAGAGAGAAGTCGGTTCAAGTATTTTTGACACCCCTAATGGCAAGGACGGCCTATCCACAATAATTTGTATCATACGGGGACCGTATATATGTAATGACTATATTTAAGCGCTATGTGCATTTAAGATGACACTCAGAAATAAAAAAAGGTTTTCGATCGTGACTTTTGCAAACGGGTCGATGATTTTGAGTTCGTATCTACTATCTGCAACCTTCGAGGCCTAAAAGGAGGCTCTGGCCACCTTCAGCTCAATGAAAGCTTCAGCCTACTTTGAAAGGAATACGAGCGAATCTTAATTTTTCTTTTATTAATTCGTGGGACAAAACGTGACTGGATAGTTCTTTTTTACCCTGGCTCGAAAGTTGCACTAATCAAAGGAAAATTTACAAGTTTCTTTTTGCGAAATTAGCACCGACGGAAGTCAAAATCAATGCTTCGAAGGCCAGGAGGTCAACATTTCACTATGCCAAGGCTTTTGTTGCATGTCATCTCGACGAAGTTTCTTTCTGTTTACCAACCATATTCCTGTGTTCATACATCTTTTTCTTTGACGAAAGGGATGTTGCAGAAAACATGTGCTGTCTATATCTCCAGCCGACATCTTTCCTCATGGGGCTCTCCTATTCCCCAGAAGTCATGTAGGAATTGCACGATTAACACATTCATGGTTCGAAATTAGCACACAAATTAGAATGGAACCTGAACATTAGATGCATATAAGAACATAGAACAAGCACATAGGTGCGTCAATCCTTAACGTGAGCGACATTACAGCATTGGCAGAATAGACAGATAGATAGAGTAAGTCGACTAAGCAGAGGAAACCGAGAAGATTTGAAGTTCAAGGTCGATGGTGGGTTCGTTTCGCTTAGCTGCGGCACTGCGTCACGGCAGAGCACGAGCGGCTGTAAGGGTTGGACTGCGCGCCGGGCTGGCAGTTGTAGTAGGAGGCGCCCCGCTGCGAGCACGGCACCGTGTTCCGCTGCAACGCCTCGTAGCTTATGTACTGTGACGTTGCCAGGACCCGCCGGTTCACCTCCGTGTCCATGTCGAACTCGCCGTTCTGCTCGGCCATGCACTCCGCGATCGACCCCTCGCACCGGCCCGCCCTGGAGGCGGCGGTGGCGGACATCCAGGTGAGCCCGTCGATGCCGCCGGCCGAGGCGGCGGACGTGGAGATGGCCGCGGCGATGAGCGAGGTGAGGAAGAGGGCGTGGAAAGCGAGGAGAGAAGAAGAGGCCATTTGTGATCGTTGGACTTGGCGTTGGTTTTGGCTTTGGTTCGATTGATGGTGATTCCTTTATATAATTCCGTTTGGTTTTGGTACGCGAGACTTTTGGTGCATTGGACAAGAAACGAGATTAAAATATAGGTTTAATTAATCCCATTAAGGACACTTTTTTTTTATCATAATCACGAAAGTGCCACTTCACATGCACCCCGTATACTTCCATCTCATTCCATTCGGGGTGATGGTATTTCATTAATTTTGGGTTTCGTTTGTTTCGCGAAAATTGATTGATTTAAGAAAAACGATTGCTCGAATCGTTTGAAATAATTTAGCTAATGAAAAAATATTTTCTTTATCGACAACAATGTTTATTTAAATATTTTCGTGGGCGATGAATCTATTTTTCATTTATTCATTTTTATAAGCGATAAAACGATCGCTTTTAGAAAAATATTGTTCAAATCATTCATTTTCCGGGAAATAAATGGAGCCTTGATGATACTTGATTTTACATGAATATAAACACAGGTTTAATTACCTTACCAAAAAAAAAACATAGGTTTAATACGAGTTATTAAAAAAAAAAGATTTTCAAATTTTAAATGGGTATTCAAATGAGCGAGAAGCTCTTTATAAACAGAAAGCCAAATTACTTCATTAAATAATCCTTAAACCTTTTGGCATGTCGAGTTAGTACATACATTAGAAATTCTTGGTAACTCTTGACATTAGTAGAAAAAGAAAAACTTGTACAATATCATACACGATACACTTACCATGCCGGCATGCACTAATACGAAGCTTCAAGGTAACTTGCCAAGAAGAAAACATCAATAGCGACGACAATCCTGCCTCGTATTTTGGTCTTCATTTCTGCATCGCCTATTTTTTGGGAGGTAAGTATGAATCACTCAAGTGATCTGAGACTATTTGTCACGGGCCGACATATTCTTAATTGTGAAATAATTGGTGAGTCGAGAACATCGGGACAACCTTTCTTCTATAGTTGTTCCTAAAAACAGTACAATGAATGGCATCCTCATATCGAATTGTACCATATTTAGTTTAGCTGGGTCACAAAGTTCCTCGAGTGAGACACGTAGAACACTTCGGTATGACGATTGGTTTCGACCTGCCATGGCCTCATTAGGAGGGTGGGATCAACTCCTGACCAGTTTGTGAACTCGTCTTTAGAGCTCCTTAGAGATACAATCGTTCTATCCTAGAACTTTTAGCACAAACCCCCCCGATGTCACTCTTGCAGAGCAATTGTATCATCCTCTCTGCCTCGTTCACTCTTCACTTTGACGCCACAAAACTCTATTCACAAGGGCACAAGAGTACAAGAGAATTCAGTCCGTGACACATAACCCTCTCTTCCCTAAAATCTAAAAGACTCGGCAATTCCTTCCTTTTTCTCTAATAATCTAAGTGGAAAAAACATCAATCAGGTCTAGTTACTATTAGAATTTTTAAAATTCAGCCATGCTTTCGTCTAATAATTTAAATTTTCGGGATAATTGACAGTGATCCCATAAAATCTTCAAATGATACGAGGAATAGGAGGCCTTAGGTCGAAAGCGATTTAATAAAATTTTGCACTTGTTACACATTAACCATGTATTGCTGCTGTACACTCACATGGTGGTGGCCCGGTCGAGGACTCGACATGCTCAGGCTTCCTAAGCCCAGCTTTCAGGTTCGAATCAAAACGCTACCCATTATCGCGCCGAAATTTTCCTCTGTTGATCAAGAAGCGCATCCCACGGCGGGCAAGCGGGGGCCTCCGGCAGCGAAATAACTTACCAAGCGAAAAAATAAATAACGAAAAACAAAAATAAAGACGATTAGAGGCGCTTCAATATTACTACTAATTTATATAATTTCCTAAAATGCGATGCAAAGAAGGAAGAGGTGGGGGGGGCAACGATGTAATTATGGGGGAGATTAATGGCTTCCTTCGCAAGGGCGCATTCAGTTGACCATTAGCCAAGGGGTGGTGGGCGACGGCGGTTCGAGGGGGTTAGTCCAACCACCGTCGTCGTCAGTTGGGCTGTCTTCATCTTTGCACTCCCTTTCATAAATCATTCACAAGGCCAGTTCCAACTTCGAAAATTCTTTTTTAAAAATATTATAAATATATATATCTCTTTTCGTTGCGATCCAAACTATCTAACTCTTGCCCTTAGGTGAGTATTTTTTATGGGTCCTCCAATCGCGATGTAGTTTCGATTTGCAAATCCTCTTGCTTTTCTCTTTTTCGGAAACCCCGAGTACTTGAATCGGTCAAGAAAACCCGGTAATCCTTTTCTTTTAAGTGACGTTGAGCACCGGAAGTGATTACTCGAATAATTAGGTCATATTCAGTACTCAATAGAAATCGGGCAATAACAATTTCATGGATTAAGCATTGCATGGATTTAATATATTTTCGTGCGTCTACTTTAAGGTAGGTTTTTGAACAAGTCCATCGCGTCAGTTTCTCAGCACCTAACCCACCGCGTTTTGAATTGGCAACGCATGTGTCCTCTAGAAGATGGGATCGGTGCATGACGATAAGAGTCCATGAGAATTTAAATAAAAACGACCATTTCAAAGTCAATATTAAGAAATTAAAAGTGCATTGCTTTGTCACTGTTAATTTTACTAACTATAGTTTGTTTTTTCACGGTGGCTAAATGTTTAATGAAAAAGAACATAATCGGGCTTTTTTCGTAAAAGAAAGCACGACATGTTTTTAGCCAAAGTTTAGTTTCGGTGCTCATAATACACCAATTCACTCCATGTTGGGATCACATGTTATCGGTGTATAGAGTCTAACGTAATATAAAAGTAAAAAGCTTTGAAGATTATTCATCGTGGGATTTTCGAACCTAGAAATGAGCATAGACATAATGTAACGATTTCTGATGGGAAAAGTACTAAAAAAATCATAAACCTATTGCGTTGGCACCAATTCAGTCATAAACCTTTCAATTAGATCAATTTAGTTACAAACCTTTTATATTTGTACCAATTCTGTCCATCTGGCCAATTTAGGTTGAAAATCGCTAACGTGAACACCAACTGCCCTATGTGGCACGGCCGGTGGATGGTTGGTGTTGATGTGGAATTTTTAAATGATTATTTTGAATTTTTAATTTTTTTTCCTTTTTTTTCTTCCTTCTCTTTCCTCGGGCCTATGTCCAGTCGCCAGTTGTGGCCCGGCTATAGGCAAGGGCCGACAAGGCAATTGCGGCCCTCACTAGCTTTGGCAAGGATTGGACCCTCGTGGCCAGTTGCCTATGGCCGGTCACCTACCATGGTCGAGAGCTGACCATACTGACCATAGGCATAGGAGAAGAAAGGAAGAAAAAAGGAAAAAAAAAAAAAGAAAGGAAAAAATATTAAAATATTCAAAAAATTAAAATTATTATTAAAATTATCTACATCAGCGCCGGCCATGTAGGACGGCCGGTGTTCACGTTAGCGATTTCTGACCTAAATTGACTAAATGGACTAAATTGATACCAATATGAAAAATGTTTAGGACTGAATTGGTAAAAATGTAATATGTTTAAAATTTTTTTTGTACTTTTTCCGATTTCTCACGTTATCATGTCATCACTTTACTTTATTTATTATATCAATCATGTCGCCTCAAGAGTTATAAATTATTTTATATTTAAAGCAAAAAAAAAAAAACTCACCAATATTAGCACTTGATTTTTAATTTGATTGGACCATGATAAAGCATAGGGAGTAAGTAGGAGGGAAGAAGAAAAGTACAAGCGTGTGATTTTAAATTGGGAAAAAGTATAAATAAAAAAATAAGTAAAGTGTGATGATGAAAGAAACTTTATTAAAGAATTCACTCAAGCTTTCCAACACGCTAGGAAGAATAATGTATTGCCTATGGAAAAAGAAAAGAAAAGAACAGAACAAGAAAATCATTTACTCTGTTACGTATGCGTTCAGGAAAATCATTTACCCCATTAAGCATAACTTCTATGATTTCAAATTTATTTCACTGTTATATGAAATTATCAACATAAATTAAAGTGACTTAATAACTTTTATTTCCCTTGATTTGAGACCCATCACAATTTCACAACTCTTTTTAGAGATTACTAACTTAACTTAATACAATTCATGAACTTTTTTTCCCATTGAATTGCCAAATAGTATTCGGTTATCAACTTTCATTTAAGTTATTTACCAACGTTAATTTAGTTTATTTTTAACGATTTGCAATTACCAATTTTTGCTATCGTTTACAAACTTTTTTTTCGCATATCTTAGTAATGCCTTAAATTTAGCAACTCTCTTTAGAAATTACTAACCTTAATTAGAGGAACTCATAAACTTTTCTCCGGTGAATTACCAACTAGTTTTATGTTACCAAGGAAAACAAATGTGGGATTGATTATTTTGTTGATTAGGAACCCTTTTAAGAGGCGAAATGGGGTTCAAGAAATGCATCTCTTTCGCTTGTCATAATGCTCCAATGTCCAAGAAGCATCATTGAATAACTTAGCATATACTATAAGATGGCAGGTGTACGTTTCAAGGCTCATTCTTTGATGATCGATCCCCCCCTTATTGGGTCTATCAAAGTTCTTAGTATCTCACGCCTTTTTGAGCCCTTTTTCACATGCCAAAGCGGCCTCTTCTTTTTTCCATACCGTCGATTTGCATGGAAAGTCACACTAGCATTGAATTATCGAGCTAAACTATTATATATGTATAGTTTTATACTTGGTGCAAATTTTCTCGCAGCTATATATGTTAAAATTGACGTCGGGACGACTAAGGATATTGTACTGTCTTGATCACTCACGAACCCCAAGAATCCATTAAAAGAAATAGGGAGAACATCATAGAGAAAAAGGAAAAATTCTCTGAAAGATTAAATTGACTAATTGTCAAAAGGTTTAGGACTAAATTGGTAAATAATCAAATGATTTATGACTAAACCGGCTTAATTAAAAAGTTTATTACTGAAATGGTCGTTGTATAATAGGTCTAAGACTTTTTTTGGCGATTCTTCCTTTTTTGCAACTATATCTGTCAGAACTATGGTGTAACGAGTTAAGATATGAAGCTAGCAAGTAGTGCCCCCACCATTACTCCATAAAAACAGACATATCAAGTTTTCATGCTCAATCACCTTAGATATGTTAGCCTTAGGGCCTAACGTATATCTATTCACACTTGGAACTAATCGATTACAAGTTGAATAAGGACTTGAGTCCGACCTTTATGAAACTCATGCTCAATGGTAAAGTCAACTTTAAAATTAGCAATGTCGGACTCAATGTCCATTAATAGGAAATGGGGCAAAAATACAAACTACAGGGAAAATACCCAAGTACGACACATCGTATGCGCTTAATTTGCATGTCAACATGAAACGGCGTGTTTCGCTATGTGCGCATCGTTTGAATTGTTAATCAAAAGTCCGAATATTTTAGCGATGGCACGGCTGTTAAGAGAATATGACGCGTTGACACAAATTTTCGAGTCCTCGGAAAGGTCATGTCGAAGCTAACTCAGTGGCCCAGATTGGCCTCATTTTAGCCACTTGTCAAAATCTGTCCATTTCAAAAGTTCTAAACCGGCTGGGCTCGACTTTGACAAAACGTTGGCCGCTTGCTGGACGTGTCGAGCCCGTAGGCTCATGATGTTAATGTTTTCGAGCCCAATTGGCTAATTCAACGGGTCAAACCTCAACCCGCCGACGTCAATACCTAGTGTACCATGAGTTAATTCTTGTTTCAAAAACTAGTGAGCAAAACTCAGATAGATAAGTTAGTTTCCAGTACCAAAAAATTTAGCTACTTTGAGCAAGGATCGATGGCCTCCTCTACGCGTTATCACAGCACTGCCTGCAACCACTGTACATAAAAAAAAAGTTTGATTTGAGACTTTGAGCCATAGCTACTAAGTTAAATACTAGACATCAAGGTTAGGGTTGATCGATTCTAGGGTGGGCGGTTCCCACCCTGGAACCGGGAACCGCCGTTTGTTCCATGGAGCCGGTCAAAGTGTCTCTAACAAATTCACACAGTTCATGTGTTTTACCTTCCTTTGTTGTGATCTATTTGTGTATGTTTTTATTTCTTAGCAAGGGTGACTTTCGAAAGAGTCTATTTGAAAGGTTGGGTTATCTAGGTCATCTAAGGCACCTTATCAATATCTAGTACTTACACTTTCCAACATCAACCTTTTACAAAAATCAAATTCAAAACGGGCCGAATGTTACTAGCAAGAGTTATAGAAAATGTCATTTGCCGTGGCCGACGTTTGGCCCTACTCCTTCATAAATATTTTTAATGGAAGAGAAGAAGGTGGAGATGATCGACTTAGCCTTAGAAACTATGTTGTGGTAGGAGTTATCTCGATAAATTTGAGGACTCCATATGGTAACCGTGAGATGAGTGAGGCAACAGAAGGAGAGAGACGAAGATGAAACTACGGTTTTGATATGAAAGAAAACATAGAAATAAATAACTAAATATATGTACATACTAGGGGTGTCAATAGGTCGGGTCGGGTTGGGTTGGGCTTTCATGATACCCGACTCGACTCGAAATATACAAAGTCACGCTCAACCCGACCCGACCTAACCCAAGACCCTGTTCAGCATATACTCAAAGAATAGGTCGAGTCGAGTTGGTTCGAATCAAGTTTAGGGTCTCAAAACCCTAAGCCTTATGTGGTTGCCACATTCCTCGATTCTTCTCTAGAGCGAAGCCGATGGAGTTTGGGACGTATTGCATGTTGACGAAGAGGCGGCTCGAGTGCCGAAACGCGGCGAAGCACTACGACTACGACGCGTCGTCATCGTCACACTCGCCCAACGACTCCTCGTCATTTGCCACGGCCTCGCTCCACACACAGTCGCTGGACTTGTTCTAGTAGATAAGATTCCGGGTTGAGGGGGGTGAGGGCGAGATTGATCGGATATGTCGGAACCTGGGGCGGTCCGGGATCGACGACTTTGCTATCCCGACAGCAGCGTGGGAAGTGAGGAAGATCAAGTTGTCCTTCGATCTCCTGCCGCGGTCGAGGTTGGATTGGATGGAGAGTCCCAAGGAAGGAGGCGAAGAGAAGAAGGCTGCAGCGCCGAGGCCTCGACCTAGGTTGTCATGGCGAGCGCTGTGGGGGCGAGGACCAAGGCCACCACGGCCATGTTCGCAAACTTCACGGTCGCCATTGCCACAAACTCGAACTCGAGAACGAGGAGGAGCAGAGAGAGCGAAAGGGGGGAGAGAGAAGTTCACGGCTGCCAGAGAGAGAAGAAGCAAAGGGGAGAGAGAGGGGGGGAAGGGTTATATTTGGTGCTAGGTCAAAAAAGCCCAGCCTAGCCTGGCTCGGTCCGATCCTAATAAATACCTACGTCTAAAACCCATGCCCAGAGAAACTAAGACCTGACCCCAAAATACTCTAAAATTTCTGGTTGGGTCGGGTCAGGCCGAGCTCGGTCGGCTCAGGTTTTTTTTACACCCCTAGTATATATCAGTCTGGTCCAGATGGGTGGTTTCACATTTGGAACCGGATCAGTATTCACCGGTTCTAATAAATTGAAATTAGGAATTGGACTGATGCTCATGGGAACTGTTTGTTTTGGACCAGTTTGGTTCTATTTTGAGTGGTCCAGGCAGTTTCCGATTTTTTTGTACACCCCTAATTAAGGTCTAAATTTGGCAATCCCGTCATTGCAATTTTGCTCACATGTCAATAGCTTGTATCTCTATCCACACGAGGCTGCAATCAGGTGTAACTCAAACTTACAGTCTTGTAAATGATAGGTGAACGCGAAATTGTTGAGCCAATCATGTTTGATAGTTAGTTTTTAGTCATAAGAAAGTCTTCCCGTCAATTTCTATAATTTGAACACCATAAAAAGACACCAAACGGTTTCTTCATTTACTCAATTGATACATATGATATATCAAGATAAGCTGCTCATACTAAAATTAACAAGAATGACTTACCTTCGGAGGGTTTGCCCAACCGGAGTATCAATCATGTCACCTTAAAAGAAAAAAAAGAAAAGAAAAATCGACAACCATCATGAAAAAGCTTCACAAGTTTGATTTGTATTAGTACAACATAGAAAAATTTGTTGATTTAGGTTATAAGGAAATGGGAGTGTGATCCTCTCGAAACGATCTGTACACAATAAAATCATGGGCAATTCATATAAACGTGATATCCAAAGGCGTGCAACAAGTTAATGACTTTATAAAGCACATGGTTCTTCCACGAAGGTGGCTGGCTGTGCATCTCCTATTGGCGCTTTGTTTCATTTTTCAAACTCACCCCATCAATGTTCAAAAGGTTGTCCCCCTTATGCAATAAAGCCTGGATGCTCCCCACGCAAGCTTCGCCTTTTTCTGCTCGTTTTGTTCTGGTTCAATAATGTGTGTTTTTTGAATACATATGCGGAGAAGAAATAGTGGAGAACCTTTTTATGAGCTCGTTCGCTTTTCCTTCTTGAAATGATTCGAAGAAGAAATTAAGGAAAGGTCACAAAAAGGCGAAAATATTCGGTGGTTCACGTGATAGGCTGACAAGGTGTGCATATATGTATTGAAATCCAATCAAAAAGTTAACACATGTTCCTGACGCGGTAATCAAGGGAAAAAAAAAATTAAAAATCAACTTTTCCTTTTTATTTTTTTTTTGTCTCTCTGGTCCCTCCACCAACCTCAGCCACCTCTTCCATCCAACAGTCACTGGCAGTGTCGCCGGCGCTGCGCCCAAGCCGTCCACTGCTACGCGTCCATGGCTGAGCCAACCCTTCGACCGCTCGCAGTGGCAGTCGTCCATGGCCAAGCCACCCAATTCGTTGCAGATAGTCCATTCGCTTCACTGGAACGGGGACAAAGAGGAAAAGAAAAGATAACCAGCAACGACAGGAGCTCGTCCCATTCACCGACAGCAACGAATGCGACCAACGAAGTCCAGATTTGGTAAGCCGGATGTATTTGGCGGAATTTGATACGCGACAACGAAGGCCGAGGGAGGGAACATGCTGCTGGGTGTAGCGGCCACGGCGGTTGTGCTCAAGGAAGGGATGGTGGCGCGTTGGGCGATGGAAACGGATTTTAGATCTGGTGATGGATGATCCCTGCCGTGAGTGACAATGATGAAGGGGGTTGGCTTGACCATGGGTCATGGCTTTAGATTCGGCGACGGACAAGCATGGCCACGAGCGAGAGCAGAGAAGGTGGCTCTGTTTGTTTGTGAGTTGCGGCGACGGCGGAGGGAAGGCTCAGCCATGGACCTCTGGACGACCGCAGATGGTGGAGGAAGGAGAGAGGGAAAAAAAAAAAAACAAAGGAAGGTTGATTTTTAATTTTTTTATTCGATTGCCACGTCGGGGACACGTGTTAACTTCTGATCGATTAGATTTCGGTACATATATGTATATCGTGTCAATCTATGACATGGTACTTTGCAATCCCTCAAATATTTTCTCGAAAGGCTCCTATATAGTGCATGGATAAGAACCAGTTGAATTTTCCTTTGTGGTTTTTTTTTTTCGATTTCTTGTCTGTGTGGACTTCTCTTCAGACCCTTTTGCTTCTCTTCCCAAATTGGTAAAAGAAAAAACAAGCCGATATAAAAAACTTTGAAAAAATTGTAAAAGACACCACTATATGTGGACGTTTGTGTATCTTAAAGGACTCTGTGGATACGACATGAAATGAAAAGTCTTGAGTTTGCATCTCATCAAGAAAGAAACGAGGGGTAATGATATCCCAAGGTCCCGTGTACGATCACTCATCACGCAATCGAGCACCTGAGATTTTTTTCATCAATTGAAGAATAGCGACTTTTCAAACATGTACAGCGGACTTATACGATAAAATTTTTCCTTTTTATTTTCCTTTTGTTTTTGTTTTTTTTTTTTGTTACACTTCTTTCTTGATCCATATATGATGATATTACGTCCATAACAGTTATCATCCACCTTTGGCCATCACCATTGTTATCGTCTTTATTGTCAATGTTGGCCTCCGACTTGGCCACTATCCTCCATCACGAGTTCTCTCTCTCTTTTTCTCTCTCGAACCCTGGGTAATGGTTGCAATTGGGATTCAGGCCACACAACCTTAAATTCGATATGTGACCTCTAGATCTAAGGTCATAGAGGTTGTGCAACCTTGTCTTGTGGTCGCAATCTCCTGAGAGAGAGAGCCCGGGGGGGGGGGGGGTGGGGGGCGCGGGGCTGGCGGAGGTGGGTTTGGAATGATGGAGCTACATCCGTTTTCATTGATAATGAATTATGCAGTTTGCGAGTTTCGACTGGCCTAACTGAAGAGACACACACAGATAGGGATTAAGGCGCAAAGCATAGCTCACGGCAAGGTTGATCCTTGCTATATGCATCTCCAAAGGAGCAAGTTGGGGGTGGGGGAAGGCTGTTGAAAAGGGCGACATGCGACATGCGACGATGCCCTTAGCTGAGCCTAGCAAGTCGTTGGACACCACCTGTACTTGGAAGGGGTCGTCGAACCCTCTTCAAGGACACGCCCAACACTCCTTGGCCCTTTCTCTCTCACTAGATTTCTTCCTTTTATTATCTTTCTTTCAAAATATTTCGGTTTAAAGCAGTCATCTCAAAAAAATTAGATATATTAAATAACGGAGCCTACATTATCAAAGCACGACCAATGAGTCTTATAATAACTGTCTTAACCATATTTTTGTCTACTTAATAACATTATTTCGACGCCGAGGAAAACCCAAATAGTGGATAAGCATGATGGAACAGAAGCCCTTTTCCAAAGTACGTTCCGGTCCGGACATGATCATTGTACGGCCTACGAGCGTGGATTAAGCATATGGTGAAATACGACATTTCATGTGGGTAAAGAACACATCATGACTCGAGCATTCTTTTCCACACTCTCTCTCTCTCTCTGTGCTCCCCCAACTTTCTTTTGCCCTCCGAAAATCCAAGGCCTGCCAGGAAAAAAGCTTTATCCTTTTGTCTCCCATTACCCCAAAGCTTCCCGAGAATGGGAAAAAGACAATCGAAGCACTATTTGGTTTGTCTTGCTACTATGGTCCGCGTGGAAATAATGAGCATGCAGGAGTCCAGGAAAAGTCTGAAAGGTGAGCTAGGGTTTTGAGTGCCAGGAGAGCCAGATTATCCTAACCCTGAAACTTCGTTGCAATCCACAAGTAGATTCACTTTAGGCCCCCAAAAGGGTGAAGTCATGCCATTGCATTTTGTCGTGGGATTCTTGCTTTGTTTCTCGAGCAAGTGACCTTGAGACGGATGATGCTAGGATATAGAAAAGTGTATACTTAATGGAATATGTTTTGGATGAGGATGTGTGCATGGAATGTTAACACGAGCAACTTTGTACGTCGGTTGATATAAGTGCCCTGAGTAATGGTGTATCTACATGTCATCGGTACTTAGGTTAGTAAATCACGATTTTTGGGTGTATTTAGAGGGCCGTGAAAGAAAAGGGTTTCCCTAACAATGTAGGAGGACTAAAATGTAGGTAAAGGTGTTGTCTGGGGCAAAATCAAACATACATGGCGTTGAGAAGATGCTCGTACTCGTCTATGTTGGCCATTGTCCTCGTGACGCATACTCGATTCTCGAACACGATACAATGATGAGTCGTTTGTGGTATAGAATGGCAAATTATACATTCTCAGGTACGATTTTAGTGCTTGTCCATAGAGTGTAAGGTTATGTCACCAAAGGAGAGAAAAGGAAAGGAAGAAAAGAGGACAAAGCATGCATGCATCATCACGAATCCGAAAGAAAAAGCAAAGTAAAAAGGAAGGATTGCAAATGGATGCGGCGATCGACCACCAACCTTCCCTTGAAAGATGTGTTAAAGATTTGATTTTGATTCTAGTTTCATGTGCCTGATCTCATTCCGGATAAGGTACGGCTTTTATTCTTTTGTTGCTTAAATGTAAGTCATTGCAGTTCCATCCAGCATCTTGAATCCGATCCAAAGGCCAAAATCATTTCTCTTTCTCCACTACCGCCCCTTTTTGATCAAAAGTAATCCTCGGAATAAATAAATTAATTCATAAAATTACCTTATAAAGTGACATAATACATTACAATTAATGGATAAAATTTAGACAAGAAAGCGTCACCATTACTTTGCCAACCGATCATCTTCCGCTAGTATGGTTCCTTACTAATATACCTCCATGCAAAATGCTATCGCTTGAATGACCTCTTGACACCTCCAACTAGGTTTTAAATTTGACATTGAAATGAAGGATTTAGGGTTTCTCTGTACTTTCAGTTTAAATTTAAAATATGCTTCAATTACAAATCGAGAAGAGAGGTACTTTAGGGCCCATTTGGTTCAACTTTAGGGGAATGCATTTGGGGGAATGCAAATACCTTTGGGCTAAAGGGGTTTTCCGAAATACAAGTAGTGTTTGGTAAGTGTTTTTTAAAATCAACTTGAACTAAATAACTTTTGCTAATATATTTTTTTAAAAAAAAGCTCTTATGGAGTTTAACATCCGGCCACCGTTGTTGGCCAGATCTAGTCGCCGGCCAACCGCTGACGGCCAGATCTAGTAGCCGGCTAGATCTAGTAGTCTGCCATCGCCACTGGGGTCGCTTGACCCCGGCGACTGCTGCCTAGGGTCTAGGTTGCGTGACCTAGGCCAAGTGTTGCTTGAGTAGTGCGACCCAGGTGACGCCCAAGGTTTGGCGACCCTAGGCGGCGGTCGTAGGGGTCGCACGACCCCTAGGCGGTGGTTGCCGGGGTGAGGCTAACCCTCAGGCAGTGGTCGCCAGCCACTGGACCTACCTCTGGGAAAGATGAACAGTTGTGATGAATAGTGCAAGTTGCATTCCGAAAATGCAACTTTCCAAAGCACATCCACTCTTGCATTGGCCAAAAGTCTTTAGAGAGCATTCCAAATACAATTGCATCTCCCCAAAGTGAGTAAAAAAAGTTGTCAAACACCATTTGCGTTTGGCCAAGTGACTTTAGAGCCCAAATGAGCATTCCAAATGTTGAATCAAACGGGACTATTCCACTTATGTTACGCATCTCAGTACAAGAAACTGCATAAAGCAAAAGTTTAAGAGAAAGAAGGGATAATGACACAAATGGTCTATGAACTTTTGGCTCGATGTGTAATATAGTCTATGGACTATTAATTTGTTCAATATAGTCATTAAACTTTTGGTATATGTTTAAACTAGTCCCTGGACTATATAAAAATGCTCAGTATTGTCCATAAACTTAAATTAATGGAATGACGAAATTGAACATTTTTATATAGTTTATGAACTAGTTTGAATATGTACAAAAAGTTCAGAGACTATAGTAAATAAATTAAAAGTTCAGTAATCACATTGAGCATTTTTGTATGGTCCAGGGACATGGACTACATTGAATAGATAGAAAATTTATGGACCACATTATATATTAGGTTAAAGTTCATGGATTGTTTATATCATATTCCAGGGAAAGAAAGTACACGGAATATATTTTGTTAATGTTGAGACCGAGAATGATATTCTACCACCTAAGATCTTGTACACACTATTGGTATTTTAGCATTACCCTTAGTTTTAACAAACATACATACTCATTTTTAGAGAACATTTTCTTTTGTAGATTCCTCCTCCACACGATAGATTTGATCTGATATTCGACAAAATTATTGCTTCCAAAGCAAATTTTAGCAATCCTTAGTTGCAAGAAGCATGTGTGTTTCCGACCAGTTTTATCCTCTAGGCTTCCCAGTGTGGAAGTGATATCAGCAACAATATATTGCTCCAACGTGGTGACTGTGATGTGCAGGAGGTGACAAACAAAGAGACAAGAAAATCCAACCCAAGATTCATAATGAAAAGACTAATGAGCATACTAAAAATTATCCACAAGATTAACGTACTAAGCAACGCGAGAGATCATGAGTGAGCGTTTGAATATGCGGGTCGTATTCAATACCCAGCGAGAGCCTGTCATATTCATTTTATATGCCGACTTCGTGGATCAGTTTCTGTATAATCTAGTATTATTCGAATGTATATTAATCTTTTTCTCACTATATATATTGCTGCTCTCCACAACTATTCATATAGAGTGATCTACCTCATTGGGTCTTCTCCTCTACATATCACCGCTTGTTTTTTTCTCCATATCTTCTCTGTTACGCAAGAAAATGGATGGCAAGAAATTGGAATACAAAGGAGAGGCTGCACTGAAAGAGATAGAGAAGCTCACATCCGAGGCTGACATTGTCCAGCAAAACATTCTGAAGGAGATCTTATTGCAAAACCAGAAAACTGAGTACTTGAGCAAGTACTTGAGAGGGTCAGCACTGGACACTTGTGAATTCAAGAAGTCGGTCCCTGTGATCACTTACAGGGCCATTCAACCTTACATTACAAGAATTGCTCATGGTGAAGGTTCCTCTCTAATTACAGGAAAACCTATCACTGAAATGTTATGCAGGTCTCTCTCTACTATTTGTCTCAGCTCTAGTTACTTATTTTTCCCTGATTGAAATTTTTTTTAGCTAATCAATGATTAAAAGAATGTCCTTGTGTAATTTGTAGCTCAGGGACTTCTGCTGGAGAGCCCAAGATGATGCCATCAATTGAGGAGGACATTGACCGAAGAACCTTTCTTTATAATCTCATCATGCCCATTATGAGCCAGTTAATTAATTTGATTTTCCTTTTCCCTCCGCTTTTTTGCATTCTTCAAGTTGAAGTATAGGAATAACGATCCTAATTACCATAGTTGTCGAGCATGTGTAAGTATGCTTTATATTTTTGCCTTGCACACATGACATGGAAATTCAAATGTTAGGTATCTCACGGGGCTTGACGAGGGCAAGGCCATGTACTTCTACTTCGTCAAGGCGGAGAGGTCCACCCCGTGCGGCTTGCCCGCCCGGACCGTGCTCACAAGCTACTACAAGAGCAAGCACTTCAAGTTCCGGACCCCCGACGCGTACCATGACTTCACGAGCCTATATGCGACCATCCTGTGTGATGACGGCGACCAGAGCATGTATTGCCAGCTCCTGTCAGGTCTTGTCCACCGGCACCAGGTCCTGCGCCTCGGCGCGGTCTTCGCATCCGCGTTCCTTCGTGCCGTATCATTCCTTGAGGGCAACTGGGGCCGCATGTGTGACAACATAGCCGCCGGCCGCCTAGACCCCTTTATCACTGACCCCGAGTGCCGATCCTCCATGTTGAGCATACTGCAGTCACCGAACCCTACCCTCGCAGCGGAGATTCAGGAAATTTGCGGCTGCCCATCGTGGAAGGGGATATTGTGCCGGCTTTGGCCTAGGGCGAAGTACATCGAGGCTGTCGTGACGGGGTCGATGGCGCAATACATACCGGCCCTCGAGTACTACAGCGAGGGGAAGCTGCCGTTGGTGTGCACGATGTACGCCTCATCGGAGTGCTACTTCGGGGTCAACTTGCAGCCGCTGTGCGATCCGTGCGATGTCGCGTTTACGCTCCTCCCCAACATGGGCTACTTCGAGTTCATCCCCTTGGGAGGGAATGGGACGCTGGTGATGAACATTGACGAGGACGAGGAAGTGTCCGGTCGCAAGCTCGTGGACTTGGTTAATGTCCGGGTCGGGTGCTATTATGAGCTCGTGGTCACTACATTTGCTGGTGAGCATAATCTTTTAACTTTAGTCCCATGTTTGTGGGATCATATCATGTTTATCTTCTAGGAATGTGAATCACTTCGTCCTGATGCTGACTTGTTATCCTTTTGTCGAAGAGTAGTGCACTCTTGTCTTGCGAAAGGATATCGTGTTATCAATCACTTCTGTGAATCCATCTTTATCCTCTAGCATTACTTCACAGATAATCTCGATAATCACGCTATTCTCGTATTAACGCAAATTCCTTTGTTTTATGTGAGTTCCTTGTCGATAATGCTGAGGTGGGAATAAGAGAGAATTTCCTTTGGTTTCATAAGCTGATCTCTATTTGAATGCTATCTTTAAAATGATTTATAAAACGACATTTATTTTTTTAAAAAAAAAATCATATACACAGGCTAAGTACACCGAGAAAATATCACAATGTTTTCTCATATTTTATTTTCATATCAATTTGCATCTTAAGTTTTGAAAAACTACAATTTGCATCCCAAGTCGTATCGAATAGTCCTATTGCAAATTTACCGTTTTCCTTCCAATTTTGTCTCTCCCACCATTTCAAATCCCCCGTGATGAAAAACACATTTACCCAAAACCCGACCAACCACCCACTGCTCAGCCCTTCTCCTACATGTGCTGCCAACCGCCACCCTTGCTAAGCCGCAAGCCATCATCAACTAGGCTAGCGTTGATCTTGACCCAGATCCGATTGAGCTCCGTTGGCATCCAGCTTGACTCAAATCTATTGGGTTCATCCCAGATTTGTCAAGCTCGATGTTGGCGAAGCTCGTGTGGAGCTCAACCCTTGGTCGATGAGGGCGAGGCTTAGGTCGGGATCGAGCTGGGGTGAGAGAGAGCAAAGGCGAGAAGAAGAGGGGAAGGGCAAATGACATAAAGTTAGGATGAATTTGTGAATTTTTAAAAATTCAGGATGCGAATTAATATGAATGAAAAGTGGAGATAATTTTGAAATATACTCTAGTCCTTTTATTCGGAATAAAATTGGTTCTTAATAAATTAGTAAAGACTGCACCTTAATTAATAGAAAAAAAAATTTATACGATTCGAAACAATACCCTTCTTTCTTTAATCTCAATCCAAGAAATGCTATTTTTCTTTCTCTGGTTTTTAGTGTTTGCTTGAAGTGAGTGGAAGGAGAAGGACCAATGTGGATGTATTTTTTTTTTTTCACTCCATAGCTCAACGAAGGTACAATTGATCAATCTAATGATTTGAAAGTTGATTTGGCTTGTTCGTATTTCTATAAAAATTTTCCAATTAATTATTATCTTAATTCCTCTCCTCATGTTTTCTGTAATTAATTATCCAAAACACTAAAACTCACTCCATCAAGGATTCAATATTGTGATGATGGCGCTTTTGCCTATTTGTTGTAAATGTCAATTTCAGGGCTCAATCGGTATCGAATCGGGGATGTGCTCCAGGTGACAGGTTTCCACAACCGCGCCCCGCAATTCCGATTCATTTGCCGGAGGAATGTCGTCCTCAGCATTGACAACGACAAGACAAACGAGGAAGATCTCCACAAGAGCATCACAGCGGCCAAGAAACTGCTGGAGCCTCACGACGCCCTCCTCGTGGAATACACTAGCCGCGTGGACACTTCATCCGTCCCGGGGCACTATGTCCTCTACTGGGAAATCAAGCATCATCCCAACAATTCGGTGGCCAACAAGCTGGTGCTCGATGATTGCGTGCTTGAGGAATGTTGCATCGCCGTGGAAGAAGAGTTGGACTACGTCTATAGGCGGTGCCGCTCCAACGACAGATCGGTCGGGCCGCTCGAGATTAGGGTCGTGAATCCTGGGACGTTCGACTTATTGATGGATTTTTTCATAAGCCAAGGAGGGTCCATTAATCAGTACAAGACTCCTAGGTGCATAAAGTCCAGTGCCGCCATTGAATTGCTTGATGGTAATGTGAAGGCCTCTTTTTTCAGCCCTAGAGATCCAACATGGAGACCTTGAAATTGAGTTGGAACTTGAGAGTATGTGACTTAGCGATGCACTTAGTCCAAATGCTCAATGTATCAATAATTTAATAGTCATGAAGTAATGTAGAACCTCAATGCTCTCATATTGATGTCCAAATGGATCATCCTGGTATCAAAGTGGAGTTAATTAAGTTTGCTTTGCCATAGGAAACTCTCTCTTTCTCTTAAAGATTGCCCTACTTGAGACAAGGACGTACATGTTTGATCAGGGTGTACATGTATCTATTGCAGTCAATCTCATGAAGGGTTTTGGTCTTTAGGCAGATCGGTGGTGTTTCGTATTTAGCTACAACAAATTCTGACGCGAAAACGTTGCCTCTAGATAGGCTCTGAATCTCTACTGGAAGTACTGGGTCTTTCCTCATTGACGGTACTAGGAGTCGAGAAACTATTGGGCCTGTAAAAAACATCAAATGTCAATACTCCTGTGCTATCGACGAGATGTCCATTAGCACGAAATGAGCAGTAAATTGTCGATGGAGCGTGAAAAGTGCGACGACCACGGCTATTCAAGAATACATAATAAAAGAGGATCTGCTCTAGTAATGGTGAGTCCAAAAGACATTGGGCAAACTATGTGAAGGAACAGAGCTTTATGCTTACTGAAGAAAACTTGGTTGGACGGAAGATGGAAAACATTTTGCATAGAAAATAGGCTCAGTTTCGCATCACAGATGGGACATCTTTGTGCTTTAAGTGAAAATTTGACAGACACCGTCCACTTCTATAATCTCCTCTAGACCTGATAGAGATGAGGTTCGATTCTCGTCTCAAGGGGGTGGAACCATTTGCGGAGAGTTCAGAAATGGACCTCTTTTAAGGTTCTACGAGTGCAGGGGCCAACCCCCTTTTGCACGGTCAATCAAGTAGACACAAAATGCAACATCAAGACAATCTCTCTTTCATCACTTCTGAAATAGCACATTTTAGCAAGCTTTAGTCCTGCTATTTTTTCTTGATACAGATACATCTTCACACGGTATAAGATATCAAATCCATATGGTGTCATAGGACTCAAATTCCATATTATCCTTATGTGTGCACTCCATTCTAATACAGGGGACAGCCAGTTTCTTGCGTCGAAACAGTAACAGCAGTTGACACATCACATGTGACGATTTCAATGGCGGAAAGAAGCTTGTTGTAGCCGACCAGTTTGGACCACTATGGGGGTAAAAGAACCTCGATTACCATCAAATCTCTCTGCTCAGGAGGTTGTTTACCTTAGGACTATAGCTTTGAGTGTCGAATATTGTCATTTCTTGCCAGAGCTATTTCTTGAGCAAGGACTAGCTAAATATAGAAGCTAAAGGTGATCATATGCTGTGTACTCAAGCAGGAAGAAAGCGCTGTACCATAAGAGTGCCTTGGCCATCTTTAAGTGTGGTGTTGAATTGGGGAATGGGAAAGTGCCAGCGAGTCCAAAACTTTTCAGCAAGATGAATGGGGAGAGGCCCCAGATATCTAATACAATGTGCAAATGCTGTTTACGATTTTTCAAAGTACTCTTACTAAAATATTGGAAAGGTATTCGCCTTCGGGGTAGGACGGGTCAATAGGGTGATCACATCCTGCTCCGCTCCGTCTCAGAATTGTGGCTCTTCTCCCAGCTGCTGATGCTGCGCCCTGAACATCAAAGAAACCAATCAAAAAAAATAAAATTAACATCTTAGACAGTGATCTAATAACAAACTTCAAGAATGTTAGGCTGCTTAACAGGAAAAGCTTCTGAACCATGCGGTGTATGTATTGACATTACATATTGGCAAGCAAAATGCAGCTTGCCAGGGCCTGATCAGCAAGAAATGCAGTTGATCTCATGCCCTATTAAGATAGCCAACAAATTTCTCAAAACTGTAGAAAAAAGGGTGCATCTAAGCACCCATTTTCTCTGGCTCTATGTTTCCAGTTCAACTTGGTTCAGTCAACATCATTCTGGTTAAAAGCTTCCTTATCTTCTGATTTACTTGGGTTTTTATTTCAATCCTGAACACCTCATACAGCTGCCCCTTACTATTAGAGGGCTCTGCAACTGGATCGGTTCTACCTGGGAACCAGATTGGACCGCCCTAAAAACCAGTCCGGTTCCTGGTTCTGAGTGAAGAACCACCTAGGAACCGGACCGACCGGACCAAAGTTGGAACCAGTTTCATAAAACCAAAAAGCCCTAGTTTTCCTCTTGGCATCTTTTTCTCTATTAGTTTCTTTTTCTTTGTTGTCTCCAACATCACTCAGGACTTCACGGCTCTCTCACTCACTAGCGACTCACTTTCCTCCTCGCCCTCACTCGTTCTTGACTCGCCTTTGCTCACTCGCCCTCGTTCATCTTTACATTGAACACTTTTGCTGCTCATATTATTTTGCCGTAAAAAATGAAACCTACAAAAGGAACAAAAGAAAAAGGGGTTCTCGGGTAGACCTTGGAACCGGACTGGAAAAATAGGATAGGTTCCAAGGTCAGTTCCAGTGCAAATAGGGTAAATTCTGGGTTTCAAAAACTGGAACCAATTCTAACACAGTAGGTTATAGACCTCCACATCTGGAACCTACCCACCTTGGAACCGATTACCCCTACTTACTAGAGTAGTGTCCTTTATCATAAGAGCTCTGCACTTGCTGGGTGAGATCCTATCATGACTAGCTACATCTCTAATGGTCTACAGTTTTACCAATGCTTTAGATCACCACATTCACCACACAAATTTTGAACAATCAACAGGGACACAATTACATATTAGATATGACATGAACTGGTGATATGCTTGCCTGAAGTGTCTTTATGAACATCCCACTCTGTGTCATAGCTCCGGAACATGAACAAGTCATAAGTAGTCCGCCTTTCTTCGTCAATCTCATTGCCAGTGAATTCAAATTTCTATACATGCCCAATGCACTTTTTAGAGCCTGAAAAATGACACTAAGCAATGAGTCACTCAGCTCGCAATACCAAAGAATGGAAGCTGACATAACTTTTCACATGCAAAAGTACGCAAACCTCTCAAAGCGAATTTTCGTGGCAGCAATGATAAAATTACCAGATTAATAGTTCGTAGAACACAGATTTATTGGCATCTGTAACTTGTCACTGAATGATTATATCGGAAGCATTGAAAATATAAAACCACCATTAATAAGTACAACCTAGAAGAGTAGTGTAATGTTTGTGAAAGTTATTGGTAAGGGAAAATACCATAAAAAACCCCAAACTATGTCATTTGTGATAAATTTACCTTGAAGTTTTTTTTGTGATACGAAAAACCTCAAACTATACCACCTGTGACAAATTTACTCTAAACTTTTTTTTACACGAAAAAACCCAAATTATGCCACTTGTGATACGTTTACCCCACAATACTTTGGTCCATGAGCATTTTCGTCTTTTTCTGTTTTTTTCCTCTTTTTTTTCTTTTCTTCTCCGGCGAGAGCTGCCCTCGCCAGCGATGGGTGAGGGCTGCCCTCGCCCGATCTGGCTAGGGCGACCCTCGCTAGCGTCGGGCAACCCTCACTGGAGAAGAAAAGAAAAAAAAGGAAAAAAATAGAAAAAGGAAAAAGACGAAAATGCCCATGGGCCAAAATATTGTAGGGTAAATGTGTCATAAGTGACATAGTTTGAGGTTTTTCATGTCACAAAAAAAAATTCAGGGTAAATTTGTCATAAGTGATATAGTTTGGGATTTTTCGTGTCACAAAAAAAAGTTCATGATAAATTTGTCACAAGTAATATAGTTTGGGGTTTTTGGTGGTATTTTCCCTATTAGTAAAGAAGACACAAAACCAAGATGGAACAAGATCAGGTTGACTAGAGTCCTTCAAGTCAATTTTTCTTTTGACAAGTCATTACCTCAGTGAAAGAGTAAGTTCCTTCTGCTAGCTGAAAAGAGCATGCAATCGACATCTACGATTACTAGAACTATTTCACATTTAAATATGAACAGTAACTCGGTACCTTCCTCTTTGGAGCTAACTTTGGAGGGTCAAGTATGACTATATCCCATGACTCATTTCTTAATAAAGCACTCTTCATGAATACAGTTGCGTCTTCTTTTAAAAACGAAATCCTGGCTGGATCCAATCCATTAAGAGCAATATTTTCTCGAGCAAGCTCCAATGCAGGCAACGACGTATCAATACCTGAAATGATATGGATAATATTAAACAAGCTGTAAAAGTTCATCACCCTAGGGTACTCTCATTGTAATTTTAATTAACCTTGGAAATACTTAAGTCAATGTCACATCTTTACAATTAGAAAGAAACATGATAGAACTTCAATGGAATCTCTATATCCTCTTTTATTGTCCACAAGGATTCCAAATGAAGTCCTTTGCTAAAAACCGAGCCGAAACTCAGATTACAAATTAAGATTGACAAAAGAAAGAGTTACACAGACTACTTCAACTACACTTACATCTTATTTATGATTCAACAAGGGGAAAATTGCATGCACTGATGTAAAAGGCTGCCACTACTTGCAGGTGTGATAATTCATCTCCTGAGTACTCAGCACAGACGACAAGCAACTTGTCCTCCTTTGTTAGGTGGGAACAAGGGACTCCCCAGCCCTGTACTCCATCTCACATTGCATTGACTGCCCCCAAGTCGGGGTTGGAGTATGGATCCTAAGCTTTCTGTTGAGCTTTATTAGATCCACCCTCCCTATGAAGACTGACTTTAATAAAGTCTGCTCTTCATTCCCACGGGACTATTCACCCCCTTATGAGCAGCAATCCTAGAAGTTATTCCTTACTAATGAAGAATCTGTTAGTAGCACCATGAGTTGATCTCCTACCACTTGATCTATCAGATGTTTGCCCAATGGCGCTAGCAATGGAGGATGCGAGACCAATAACTTCTTCTGATAGCTACCACTACTAGTCTGCAAAGTGTGCCCTAGGTCTTGACCCTGACAAGACTAGTTCTCTCTCCCACACCAGCTAAGCCTCTAAATGACTCGATGCGAAGTTCTCACAAAAAGAATACAAGGGTTTATATTGTTCCAGCCAACGTGCTTTGACAAAGGTCCAAACTGACAGATTGTGGAAGCATTTGGATGTAGTAAACTATAACGCAAATGTTGCTAGTTAATAAAGTGAATTTTCATCACTCGTACAGCTATGTGAACAACAAAATTCTTGATGACTCTGGATCACTTATATTTGTTCCAAGGACAGCAAGCAAATTGCACACAATTTTCACACAGAAGCAATATGTTAAGGGTAGGGTGGCATTGTCAGGAACAAAGAGTAAAAGAATGCACAGTTAAGCCATACCCAAAACATCAACAGCACCTCCCCTAACTGCATTTAGGGAAAATCCACCACTGTAGCAGCATAGGTCAAGAACTCTCTGACCATCACATACTGTGGATATAAACTGACGGTTTTCACGTTGATCAGCATAAAATCCTGTCTTCTGGCCATCAAGTGAGATGACATAAGCGATCCCATTTTCAAGAACCTGGGATGAGCCATCAAAAAGGAAAACATTGGATGACTATACATGAAGAGAACTTCTTGTTAAAGTGTGCAAGGAAATATACCCAGCAGGTCACTTTCGGCCACTAGTCATCCTTCCTCTAGAGCACTTTCCAAGACACACCTCCTACAGCTATGACAAAAGGAGCAAGAAAAGGTCCATTCTTCATTTCTTCCACCCTAAGAGCATTTGCAGGCCCAACAAGTTTTAGGCAGCCTCCCAAAACTTTTAACCGTCTCTAGGAAATCGCACCCTATTGGAAGAGGCATAGTCCTAGATCCTCCAGTGACATAGAGGATAGATAGCACGTGGTTCTAAGAACTTATCGATAACAAGATATATAGGTACATAAAAGTTTCACTTAAGCAAATCTTAGTATACATAAACAGAAAGTCCGTCAACTGTTCTGTACCTTGGTTCTTTTAGGACAAGTAGAAGGCTGCATCTCCTGCAATTTGGATACATCCAGTCCTTCCTCTTTTAACATTTCAACGGATGGTCTCCAGCTTATGTGATTTATGCCACCGATTTTACAAATGCAAGCCTCTATTTCTGTCCTGTACTTCTCAACCCAAGCAGCAGATGATGCTACTACGGCTAAATCTCCAAAGACATCGACAATCAAACCTGACAACCTAGATGCAGACAATACTACTCCCATTAAGGAAGAAAAATACAGAAACTCCTAGTAAAAATTAGGATAAATGTAAAAAGGGATGCTCCCAAGTCAAAATTAGGACAGAAGGGGAGGGTATTTGATGATTTAAAGAACACAAAGTTTATTCACAATATTTAAGTGTTTACAAATGCTCAACTAGCTGCGCACCTGTATGCCTAATATGAATTATCACGGATACCACTTGGAGACTGCGATAAATTCCTGTGAGATTATGCTAGCATAAAACTCCCTCTGGCCGTAGTGCCGACCGGCAATGCTCCACATGAACACCATCAGTTTCTTCGTCTTAACCAACTTATTGCCAATCGATTTCTCAGCGCACGATTTGATCACAGTAATGATAATGGCAAACTACTCTTTTCATAAAAAAATTCATCTAGACTATACCTATCCCCTTCGCTGTTGATCAGACGATATGCATTCGTATTGACAGAAGGCAACCCCAAACTCTTGCGCAGCTCTATGGCTGCCTCGATTCTTTTCTCGAGCAACTTCTCCATGTTCAATGCACATGACGGATTCCTGTCACACGGATTAAACACTTACAAGAAATTGCCAACGTGGGGAGATGCCAATGCAAAATGAAACAAACTCATTGGTAGAGTTCAGTCGTAACCACACCCTGTTGCTTCCTCTTCTAGCTGCATCAGCCTAACACAGAACATGGAAACCGAATTGTACAAGCCCCACCCAATCGGTTTCTCCGTCCCATCAGCCACCATCACGACATCCCCGGTTCTTGGCGGCGGCCGACCGATTATCCGGTCGACGGCGCCGCTGTACACCATGGGACTGCCATCCTTGAACAACTGGGTCTTCCCCTTTTTAAGCACCACCTTCGCAACACCTGCCTAACAAAACCAAGATGAGGGACAGCAGCACCGCAGCTCGGAGAACTTCGCAAAGTAAAGCAAGCATTTCACTCAGCTCGATGCCAACACCCAACATACGTATTGCACGGACAGAAGCAGCATAAGTCAGACACGACAGAGGGATGACAAAAGTCACAAGCAAAGATGGAAAGGGAGAGACAGGGAGACCGGGGGAGTGAGCAAAGGCGAGTTCTTGGAGCGCGGCGGTGGCTGGAGCCGTGGAGAGAGAAAGAGACTTCATCAGGCGGGAGGTAAGACGAAGCATCTCTCCCCCTCTCTCTCTTTCTCTCTATCTCTGTCGCGGGGCTTAGGTGGAGCTCCGAGATAAAGAGGCGCACATGCGCAAAAAATGATGGAAATTGGGAATTATTTTCAAATACGAAATTAAATTTAGGTAAAATTTCAAGTAAACGCGTGCAGTGAATTTTATTTTAAATAAAAATATGAAGTGAGTAAGGGTCTAACTTTACCGACCAGTTAAAGTCATTTTTGATCGTTTTTTTTTTCCTTTTTTCCCATTTCTTTTTCTTGACGACCCTCGCCGGTCACTGGGAGAGGGCTCGGCGGCTTGGGATGGCCTAGGCGAGGCAACCCTCGCCAACCCTTGCCAGTCGGCGATAGAGGAAAAAAAAGAAATGGGAAAAAAGAATAGAAAAAAGAAAGAAATTTTTTAAAAAATAAAAATGATAAAAATGCCTTTGATCAGCTGATGAGATCAAGCCATTTTTTGATATTGATATGGCTACTTCAGACTCTTGTTTATAACAAGATCAATTTTAGGCTCATTTTTTAGAAAAATAAAGGCATTTCATGCCCTTATTTGAAATTTTTCCTTAAATTTAAACTTCGTCTTCACATCATTGGTCATTATAATTCTAAAAATTTTCCAACAAGTGTCATGTTTTATTATTTTTTTTTTGGTACTGCGAGTTTATGAACTTAAAATATTGATCAGTTGCCGATCGTGTACTTGTCTTTGAATTTTCAAACATCTACAGCATTTCAAATCTCGGTCAAAATCGGTTAAATATCCTTTCGACAACATCGGTGCATATCGAGATAACTTTCCAAAGGATATTTGATTTTTGAAATAGTGAAGTGCGAAATCAATTCTTCACGTACCAGAAACTGTTCGAGATTAATTCTCCGCAACAATATTATCAGCGAATGTTATATATGCACAAAGAGAATTTGGACTATTTAAAATGGGGCTCCTCAAGACTATGTAAATTCCACTTTGATTTTGATATAGAATACACACACTCACCTAATAATTCTTCGTTTATAGGATTGACGCATCGTTTTGAAAGGCAAATAAGCACGAGATTAGAAGTGACAATGACAAGATTATCACAAATGAATAGACTTGGTAAAATATGATGAGGTAATTATTTCCCATTGTCCGACGTAATGAGTATAGGAAAGACAATGTTACATTATTCTTTATTAGCATTCCTTATATCCTCCCTAATCATCCTTCAAGTAACTCCGAGCTATACGCCCGTTTCCTCCATCCGGGTAGAACCCACCGGGCTTGTGTTCGCTGCCGCTGCCATAGACTATCCTCAGTATCTCCGGTGGGGTCCGCGAGTACGACACCGAGTACACGTCTGCCGACAACACGTTGCTCGTGGTCCGGTTCTCGGCCCCGAGCTCCTTGAGCACCATGATGCCCTCGTCCTTCAGCCCGCACATGGCGAGCTCGTTCCTGAGCATCGACAGACGGCTGGTGAATTCGGCCACGGTCATGTTGTAAGGTTCGACCTTCTCCTCCGCGCGTTCGTACAGCAGCGTCCTCAGCACCGCGTCCTGGCCCGACTCCACGCCCAACAGCGACGCGACCAACTGCATACATGCGTCGAAATGAAAAGGAAATTATTTGACATGACACTGCTGTCTGCAATAGCTTTTAGCTATATGACGACACGTTATTTAGGGTACACAACTCATTAAAATCGGTCGAAAATTGAAGAGAGGGTCGAAGAGTTATCGTCTTACGCTTTTGGAATTGTAGCTTTCAAGGAATGGGATGGTGCCCACATAACCTACGAGCCCCACGTAGGGGATAAGATAGGATGCTAAGAGAAAGTTTACAGTATTTCTGTAAGGATCGAATGGAGGTTGCAGTTTGTGACCCACGGCTAGATCAAATACCGTTTCGAAATTCTGGGCACTTATATTCAACAGAGGCCTTTGGATTCCGCCAACCCTCGTGTAGATAGCCCTGCACAAATCGACCGACGTTCATCACAATCATCGTACATACTGATGCCAAAAATTAGTTGTGTTACCTGAGATGGCCGATTTCTTGATACCCGAACTCTTCGATAATGCGACGGGCGATGGGTTCGAGGCTGGCCTTTTCCCCCCCGACCGGCGGCAGACCGCCTTGGGCCAAGTACGGGGCGATGCTATCGAGCCCTTCGCCGAGCGAGCCGAACAAGAAGAACTCGGCCTCCAAGAACTCCAAGTTCATAGCGAACTGGACTCGGTCGACATCGCTGGCTACAATGGGTTCGCAACGGGAATCACACGAGACCTTGTGAGAAAGAAGCAGAAGGAAGAAGAAGGAGGAGAAAGGAGATGGGTTTCTCATTTTGGTGAGATGTCTTTATTATACCGTGTGGAAAGTGGAAATAATGCACGCATGGAATTAGATCACATAAGCTATTTATATAGCGAAGTGGTGAGAGGGCACAATAGGGGCAAGCATACTTAGATTGGGCTATAACCCAACCGGTCCTGATACGATTCTGAGAGGAATTGGGTCGGTCTTGTTCCTAGGACCACCGGACTCTTTGCTGTGCAATTGATTCTTAGTCATGAAAGTTTAGGGTTAGTTAAATCCGAACTAATCTTGTATATATTATATATTTATTAGTTATTATATATTATATGTTTTTATCTACTCTAGACCCTACAACCTCCTTTGTTCTCTTCTTTTTTACACAATTTAGTTTGCCGTGTTAGTTAGAAAGTAGAAAGAAACCAGCCTAATTCTACCAAAAAAAATAGAAACCCTCTTTGCTCGCCTTGCTCCGTTCGCTCGCCTTGGCCTTGCCGGCCCACCTCGGCCTCTCGCCTCGCTCGCTTCGTTGCTTGACTAGCCACTTGCCTCATGAGCGTAGCTCAGCTGAACAAACATACCTTGTTAAGTATTAGTTATGTGTGTTATTTGTTTTGTTTTCTAGTGTTCGGAAGTTAAAGTGATCATTTAAGAATGAACAAAATATGGCGTTGTATAATTCATTGTTTTTTTTTTTTTTTTTGGTAAGGAAGTTGTATAATTCATTGTTTATATTACGTATTTTGAACTTTTTATGGTTTAATTGTATTTCATGTGTTCATTTTCATGGCTTGTTGCTTTTAACAAGTATGAAATTTATGTTGTTGCCTCATCTTATATTTATGTTTGATATGTACCGGTGTTCATAATTTGGTTGCTCGATGTCACATTGTCGATAGATATATAATTTGAAATAGTATGCCCGTCCTTACAAGGAATACAAAAATGAAATAGAAAGATAATCGGTTGGTCTCGGCCATAGGGTTGATCCGGTCCTCAATCTTAAGCTCAATAGGGTCAGTCCTCGGCATCAAAAATTAGAGACCGACACTGTACAGCTTTATCCTTAGGTTAGGTGTTGGACTTGTCAATTCGGACCAAGATGTAATCGCTTGGAAAGTCAATTTGATATAGTTGCATGACGGACGTTCTAGATTCTTTGAAAAAAGTCGTTAGTAATTAAGAGCTCGTTTCGTCTTGATCTTTCTCTTTCTCTTTTTCTCTTTCTTTTTTATTTTCTTTATCTTTTCTAGTTTTTATGTCTAAAGATTGGAAGGACCAAACAAATAAAATCTTGAATTAAGTTGCTAACTGAAAGCACATTCGGGTATTAGTTTTTAACTCTTTTGAAGAAAAAAATGAATTGCTCTCTTCAAGACAGGGTTCAAGAAAGCATAAAAAGAAAAACTTTGAATTAAACTGAGATAAGAAAGTAATAACTCATGGGTCATTCATTTGCTTAGAAATAGTGTCAGTAAATTATTAATACATGCTCAATAAAGTTGGAAGGAAGCTAATTTGATCGATTAACAAAAAAAGACCGTGTGTTTTAGCCCGAAAAGAGCGAGGAAATGGCGCCTACTAGTACAAAAAACCTTTTTGTCATAATTGACAAATTGGAGCAAAAAATTGACAAATTGGATATTTACCACGTACGTTCTAAAATTTGTGCATGACATCCAATTTGGTCATTAACTATACGGATTGGTCCTTGGGTTAAGTGTTGGACTGGCTAACCCAGACCAAGATGTAAACGCTTCGAAAGTCAATTTGATATAGTTGCATGACGGACGTTCTAGATTCTTTGAAAAAAGTCGTTAGTAATTAGGAGCTCGTTTAGTCTTGGTCTTTTTCTTTCTCTTTTTCTCTTTCTTTTTTATTTTCTTTATCTTTTGTAGGTTTTATGTCTAAAGATTGGAAGGACCAAACAAATAAAATCTTGAATTAAGTTGCTAACTGAATGCGCATTCGGGTATTAGTTTTTATCTCTTTTGAAGGAAAAAATGAATTGCTCTCTTCAAGACAGGGTTCAAGAAAGAATAAAAAGAAAACTTTGAATTAAACTGAGATAAGAAAGTAATAACTCATGGATCATTCATTTGCATAGAAATAGTGTCAGTAAATTATTAATACATGCTTAATAAAGTTGGAAGGAAGCTAATTTGATCGATTAACAAAAACAGACCGTGTGTTTTACCCCAAAAAGAGCGAGGAAATGGCGCCTACTAGTACAAAAAACCTTTTTATCATAATTGACAAATTGGAGCAAAAAATTGACAAATTGGATAGTTACCACGTGCGTTCTAAAATTTGTGCATGACATCCAATTTGGTCGTTAACTGTGCGGATTGGTCCTTTGGTTAAGTGCTGGACTGGCTAACCCAAACCAAGATGTAAACGCTTCGAAAGTCAATTTGATATAGTTGCATGACGGGCGATCCAGATTCTTTGAAAAGAGTTGTTAGTAATTGAGAGCTCGTTGAAATTAAGGTACTTATCAATGTGGACGCCCATTCAATTACGAGCTTAACAAGAACTCAAAATAAACTTCTTGGCCTTGGCCTTTGCTTGCGGTTGCGTTTTCAAAGTATAATTGCAACTCATTCCTTTCTCTCAAAGTTACATTTATTATGTATAAAGATCTAAATAGATGAGCTTTGGTGAAAATTAGATGAGCCCTCACGAACTGTTGCAAATCGAAATAATCAGGTAAGACGAACTTATGAAAAATTCATAAATTCTCTCTCTCTCTCCATTTCTTTCTTCTTCTGTTAAAGGAGATGCTATTTTCGCACCATTGGACCGAAACACATCGTTTTCATGTGAACTGATTAAATTACCCTTTCATAACAAGATTTCGTTCGATATTCATAATCATTTACAATGTCTTTTGATTCGGTAAAGATAAAAAGATGTCTTTAACTTTTGGTAAAACCATGTCTCCAAGTTGAAACACAAGTTTCCTTTTGGCAATCAAGAGTTTATTAATTTGTCGAAGATAATAATGTTGTTAATTTGAGTTGTTAGAAAATCATTCATTTATTCTTTTTTAGGTTGTTTCGATGGAAGTTCAAATCTAATGATAATTTCTTTGCATTCAAATTTATATTTATTCATAAAAAATAATATTGACAACATATTTCACGAACAACATTGATAATTTTCTTCGTAATTAAACAATAAAATAAAAAAGTTTAGTCGTTATCTTTCTCTTTCTCTTTCTCTTTCTTTTTTATTTTCTTTATCTTTTCTAGTTTTTATGTCTAAAGATTGGAAGGACCAAACAAATAAAATCTTGAATTAAGTTGCTAACTGAATGCACATTCGGGTATTAGTTTTTAACTCTTTTGAAGGAAAAAATGAATTGCTCTCTTCAAGACAGGGTTCAAGAAAGAATAAAAAGAAAAACTTTGAATTAAACTGAGATAAGAAAGTAATAACTCATGGATCATTCATTTGCTTAGAAATAGTGTCAGTAAATTATTAATACATGCTTAATAAAGTTGGGAGGAAGCTAATTCGATCGATTAACAAAAACAGACCGTGTGTTTTACCCCAAAAAGAGCGAGGAAATGGCGCCTACTAGTACAAAAAACCTTTTTGTCATAATTGACAAATTGGAGCAAAAAATTGACAAATTGGATATTTACCACGTGCATTCTAAAATTTGTGCATGACATCCAATTTGGTCATTAACTGTGCGGATTGGTGCTTGGGTTAAGTGTTGGACCGGCTAACCCAGACTAAGATGTAAACGCTTCGAAAGTCAATTTGATATAGTTGCATGACGGGCGATCTAGATTCTTTGAAAAGAGTTGTTAGTGATTGAGAGCTCGTTGAAATTAAGGTACTTATCAATGTGGACGCCCATTCAATTACGAGCTTAACAAGAACTCAAAATAAACTTCTTGGCCTTGACCTTTGCTTGTGGTTGCGTTTTCAAAGTGTAATTGCAACTCATTCCTTTCTCTCAAAGTTACATTTATTAAGTATAAAGATCCAAATAGATGAGCTTTGGTGAAAATTAGATGAGCCCTCACGAATTGTTGCAAATTGAAATAATCAGGTAAGACGAACTTATGAAAAATTCATAAATTCTCTCTCTCTCTCCATTTCTTTCTTCTTCTGTTAAAGGAGATGCTATTTTCGCACCTTTGGACTGAAACACATCATTTTCATGTGAACTAATTAAATCACCCTTTCATAACAAGATTTGGTTCGATATTCATAATCATTTACAATGTCCTTTTGATTCGGTAAAGATAAAAAGATGTCTTTAACTTTCGGTAAAACCATGTCTCCAAGTTGAAACACAAGTTTCCTTTTGGCAATCAAGAGTTTATTAATTTGTCGGAGATAATAATGTTGTTAATTTGAGTTGTTAGAAAATCGTTCATTTATTCTTTTTTAGGTTGTTTCGATGGAAGTTCAAATCTAATGATAATTTCTTTGCATTCAAATTTATATTTATTCATAAAAAATAATATTGACAACATATTTCACGACCAACATTGATAATTTTCTTCGTAATTAAACAATAAAATAAAAAAGTTTAGTCTTGATCTTTCTCTTTCTCTTTCTTTTTTATTTTCTTTATCTTTTCTAGTTTTTATGTCTAAAGATTGGAAGGACCAAACAAATAAAATCTTGAATTAAGTTGCTATCTGAATGCACATTCAGGTATTAGTTTTTAACTCTTTTGAAGGAAAAATGAATTGCTCTCTTCAAGACGGGTTCAAGAAAGCATAAAAAGAAAAACTTTGAATTAAACTGAGATAAGAAAGTAATAATTCATGGATCATTCATTTGCTTAGAAATAGTGTCAGTAAATTATTAATACATGCTTAATAAAGTTGGGAGGAAGCTAATTTGATCGATTAACAAAAAAAGACCGTGTGTTTTAGCCCAAAAAGAGCAAGGAAATCGCGCCTACTAGTACATAAAACCTTTTTGTCATAATTGACAAATTGGAGGAAAAAATTGAAAAATTGGATAGTTACCACATGCATTCTAAAATTTGTGCATGGCATCCAATTTGGTACTTAATTTTCTATTGTTTGCACAATAGAATCTTAAAAGTTTTAGAAAACATGTCCAAATCGAGTTTATCTTGTCAACTCGATCCGTTCAACTTGAAAGGAATCCTCCAACATATTGTCATCAAGCGGTTTGCACCGACAGCACATATAGGAATCTATCGAACCTTTAATGGAAAGGCCTGATTAGAATGATAACCATTTTATTTATCTGTTTTTCTATTTTTCTGTTCCCAGGAGCAAGTTTGGAATAGAAATCTGTTTGGTAACGTAATTTCATTTTTCTATTTATAAAACAAATTTCTACTCTAGAAATAGATTTGGAACAAAGATCAAAAATATAAATTCTTTTCTTTTCTATTTCTGGAATAAAAATGAGAAATAAAAACTCTTCTCATCATTTGCCTTACTACTAACCGGCTACCTGCCCACAACCCCACGTCGCCGCTGGTCGCCTCCTACTGTCGCCAACCATTGTCCTTCGCCGTTTACCGACCGTTGTTCGTCGCCGTTTGCTGCCATCCTCTGCCGTCGGCCACCTCTCGTCGTCTGCCTTCCTTTGCCACCCAACACTGGCTGCCTCCCACCATCGATTGCCGCCTCTGGCCGTCCTCCACTGCCTCCCGTCGCCACCCGACATCAGCCACCTCCCACTACCGCCACCCTCCCGTCACCGCCCAACATTGCCCACCTCCCACCGCTGCCCACTTGCCGGCTGCCTCCCGTTGTCATCCTCCACCACTGGCCGTCTCCCGTTGCCGTCCTCCTCCATCGCCGCCTGCCGTCCTCCTCCGCCACCCAATGTTGGGCACCTCTCCCGCTGCTCACCTCCTATTGTTGTCCTTCACTGCCAACCGCCTCCCGTCGCCATCCGACATCGTCTTCCGCCGCCCAATGCCGGCCTTCTCCTGCCACCATCGGCCTCCCATTGTCGGTCGCCTCTCACCACCGCCCACCGTCCACCACCTCTCGCTCGTCGGCTATTCGAGAGCGAGAAATTTTATGTCGTTATTAAACACATATTTTGACTCAGAAACTCGTTCATAGAATAGAAATAGAAAATTTTATTTCTGGCCAGAAATTAATTTCTGAAACAGAATGATTATCATTCGCGCCCTTAAAAATTAGAAAACTCGATTGTAAAATGCAATCTCTAACTATCAACCAAAAGAAGCAAAGCTAAGCCCAAAGCTTATTTTGGCACTATCTTTTCTTAGCAATCTTTGGTAGTCTTAATTCATTTGTACCATTGTCTACTGAATCGGCCATACTATACGTTGTGGAAAGTTTATTAGGTGGAGCTTTCTGAGAGTGCCTTCAGTACAACTTTCTCAAGAGGCTTTTGGTCTCTAAAGCCTCTTAAAAAAATGCTAAGATGTTTGATAAGCCTTTCCAAGAGGCTTTCAGTCAAATGTTAGCCCTGAGAAAGTTAAAAGCCCAATGCCGGTCTCTACCAGCATCAGGCTTTCAGTATTGGCTGAATACCAAAACTAGTTTTAAAACTATCCTCATTTGTAGTAGAGGCACAAGGTTTGGGAAAATTGTCAAATCAGTCCTAAACCTATTGTACGGCGGCCAATTCAGTCCTAAACCTTTTAAATTTGTCAATTCAGTCCTAAATCTTTTGAATTCTTGCCAATTCAATCCTTCCGGCCAATTTTGGCCGATCGGCGCTGATGTGGCTGCCGACCGGCGCCGGCCGTCCGGTCAACGCTGACGTAGCAAATTTTAATTATTTTTTTCAATTTTTTAATATTTTTTCTTTTTCTCCCCTCTGGCCGGTCCGACGACCGGCTAGAGGGGAGGGCCGGCGAGGCCTCTGGCGAAGCTCGCCCCACCGGCCACCGGCCACCGGCGAGGGCGAGCCTCGCCGGCCCCTGGCTGGGCGAGGCGAGGTCGGCCTCGCCTCGCCGTCGCCTAGGTCGTGACGGCATGGCTTGACCTCGCCTCGCCCAGCCAGGGGCCAGCGAGGCTCGCCCTCGCCGGTGGCCAGCGGGGCGAGCTTCGCCAGAGGCCTCGCCGGCCCTCCCCTCTGGCCGGCCGCCGATTGCCGGAACGGCCAGAGGGGAGAAAAAGAAAAAAAAAAAGAAGAAAAAGAAAAAATATTAAAAAAATTGAAAAGAATAATTAAAATTTGCCACGTCAGCGTTGACTGGACGGCCGGCGTCGGTCGACGGCCACGTCAGCACCGACCGACCAAAATTGGCCGGAAGGACTGAATTGGTAAGAATTCAAAAGGTTTAGGACTGAATTGGCCGCCGTACAATAGGTTTAGGACTGATTTGACAATTTTCCCTTTGAAATGAGGACATTTGCTCCTCTAGTTTTATCTCCAAATAACATGACAATCATTACCGACGCATTCAAATGTCATGCTCACGTATATATCAGACAACGCCCGCTCCACAAGGTGATCTTCATAAAAGACGTTCAGATTGGACTTAGAGATCTACCCAATTCGAATCAAGCGCTTAGCCGTTTAGCTAATCCCATGAAGGTTGAAAGGGCATTTGCTCATTACATGTATTTGATAAGGTTGTCCTTTTACACATTCACCAAAGTACTCTCTCTCTCTCTCGTGGGCGCGACATGGAGTGGGCTCCAGTCGGAATGTGTTTCGTTAAGGTAGGTGAACCCCGTCTTAACAAAAATAAGAATGGTAAAACATTTTCGACAGATGTTGAATAGTAGATGCATCTGACGATGGTCCCAAACCATCTAAGTTCTGACCACAAATAGCAACTAAAAAGGAGGGTAAGATTATAGCATGACAGCTTAAGGATGAAGCAATAGCCAAATTCTTCTAAGAAACTTCACAATGAAGAAGCAGCATAACTAAACGGTGAGACAAATTGAGGATGCATAGAGTTAGGTAAAGAGATGAAATCTTCCGTCATTCCAAGGAATACATATGCTTCACAAGTAACAATAAACTGACAACCGATTTTCCCTATAACTCGAGGGTTACAATGCTTCGATTGATGAAAGCAATGCTTGAGCGAACTACGATGCCTTCTCGTGATTAACTGTGAAGAATTCCTTGAGTACGTAAAGAAGCAAGGCCATTAGAGGACAATAATCGATCGGAGCAAGTGCTGGAATCTTGTGCTGTCAATTCTCCCTACTTAATAAAACATGGGGGGTTATACTGTTCGCACAAACTAGGTTTATGGCATTATTAGTCGCTCTTTAAGGACCACCAATATGAAGATTGGGTTTATGATGTTACTGAGGAAAACAAAGTACAGCATGATTTTTGTGGCAACAAACAAAAATCTACTAGTTTGGAAACAGCATTACACAAAATTTATAGATCTGCCCTGTGTCGTACCATTTTGAGCACTAGATCTTCATTTCTCAATCACGCGCTTAGCACCCTCGAGGGTATTCTTCAATAGCATTGCAACAGTCATTGGGCCCACACCACCTGGAACAGGCGTTATGTATCCTGCTACCTTGCTAGCTTCCCCGAAATGCACATCTCCAACTAACCTGTAGCCTGTTTTCTTACTGGGATCATCAACAGCGTTAGTTCCAACATCAATGACTGCAGCACCCGGTTTGATCCAGCTACCCTTGATCTGAATTTTGAATGCATAAAAAGAGTGTCACATTTGCGCAGGGAGATAAAGGTCACAGAAATAATCAATTACCAGTGAAAGGTTTGTCAACTCAGGATAAAGAGAAAGAGCTAAAATCATTTAACCTTTAACAGAGATCAAAAACAAAAGTCTCTGTTCTATTCAAGAGGTATAATCAGGTCGCAAAACAAGGTCCTTAATTCATAGAGACAGGACCATAAAATGTCTGGAGAGTCTGCATACCATCATTGCTTGTCCAGCTGCAGCAATAATTATGTCTGCTTCACGAATAATAGATTCTGGATCGTGAGTGTGCGAATGGACAACAGTAACAGTGGCATCCGCTTTCAGAAGCAACAAGGATACTGGTAACCCAACTATGTTACTTCGTCCAACCACAACAGCCTTCTTTCCCTTCGTACTTATTCCACTACGTGAGAGGAGTTCGAGGCATCCCTAGAGAAATTACACTTGAGCAATTAGTGTAGTAGTTCTTGAATATCCTGCTTCCTTCTTGAAGGAAGTAAATAAGATAGACTGGAAGTATGAACATGATAATTAAGAAGCATGAACATCATTGCCTTGGGTGTGCACGGAAGAAACAAAGGTTCTCTGCCTTTCATGGCCAACTTTCCAATGTTTAGAGGATGAAAGCCATCAACATCTTTCTCGATGCTGATTGCACTCAAGACTTTCTCTTCATTTATATGCTTTGGCAAAGGAAGCTGAACCAGTATACCTGCCAAAGCAGCAGATTAGACACAAGGTGAGGAGAGGATCAGAGCCTTAGGAACTTGAGCCTTTGCAATCAGTAGGCTTAGAAAGGATAGTCTATGCAACAAGGTCCACTTTTTCATGTTTCCAATGCTGCACCATTAACCTTTAACACAATTTATGCTACAGGTTTGGAAAAATCAGACCATAGCTGGAGATGGCACACATATCTTTCCGATATATGACTCCAAAAATTGGAACTTTTCATATCAGGGGCCTTTTGTCATCTTTGAAGCCTACAAATTACATGTTATTCTCCAAAAGAAATTTTCTTTTGCAGGCATATGAACGTATATCTAACCCAGTCTAAAAGTTGACTTTTGAAACTTTGCACAGGTAAAGCAGTGTTATCATAAGAAAGGTTAATAATGTGAACTGGGCATCTAAACCAGTGTTTTCGAACTGATGATAGAATAAACACAGCGATAACAATAGGTAACAAATTTAAAAACAATCAACTGACCAACCATGTACATCAGGGTTTGCATTTAACTCGTAGACCTTGTTAATCAATTCAGCCTCGGATACTTGCTCAGGCAAATCTACATCGAATGACGTGATACCAACTTCAGCACAAGCCTTTCTCTTCATGCTTACATAGCTTTGCGAATCCTTCCTGGTACCAACTATCACCACAGCAAGTCCAGGAACCTATGTTCATTGCAAGGTGGTGATCAGAAGCCAAATGTCTAATCAATTGAAAGTAAAAAAATTGACCAAGAGAATAAGCCAAGTGGAAGCTCTCGAAGATGTACAATATATATAGTCCAATGTAACTAGTAGTGATAGATCACGAATTGGACAATCACAAAACATGGAACTGCAGAGATTCCTAACATCTAGTTCAGCAGCACGTTAAACCCCAATGCTGAGCAATACTATGACAGGCTGCATTAGATGTGGTTCCTAAATTTCAGTATTGGTACTTTGATGAGAATGCAATCATCGCATTCTATTAAATCCAGAAATATACAGGAGGCCTCTTTCATTAACAATGTACAGATCATATGAGTTTCTGCATAGGCATCCCGTAATAGGAACGCATTTGCAGCAACTAGTAGATGGGACAAATAAATCATGCGAACCCTTCTCACTTTCAGAACTGCATGCAGACAGAGCACCAAAGGAGTACACTTGTACGGCCTGGTGCAATAAAGTATTAGGTGTGGCCAACTGAGTTGTAAATAAACATTCCTTCTGACTAAACTGCTTTTCTCAAGGAAGAAGTAACTTTGCTCTCCATGTTAATCAAGCACAAATGCATCTGGCCTTTATTTATGCATTGTTGTCCACCAGAAATATGAGAGGAAAGCTCTGAACTTTAGCATACCATCAAAAACAGTAACAAACAGTTCCATATCAACTTAACATAAACGAGACATAACAAGATTCAAATTAGCAACGTAAACCTTGCCATACTGGAACAACTTTTCCAGATAATATAAGAACAGCTAATCACACACATCCATGCCACCCGGCTCGCCCACGCGCACACATGCCGACTCATACACGCAGAGAGAGAGAGAGAGAGAGAGAGAGACCTTGCCATACTTCTGAGAAAGGTGGCTAACTTCAGAGGCAATTTCTGATCGAATGGTCTGGGCAATGGCTTTTCCATCGATAATTTTGGCTTTGTGATCAGAGGGAAGCGACGAAGCCATCACTGTTGTCCAATCTCCTAAACAAAAGCAGGAGACAAACCTAGTGAGCAGTGAGTAATTCCGATTTTGGAGCTCGAATCCCACGAATCATAAGCGAAACCCACGAATTCAAAGTTTTGATCTTGCAATATGAAACTTCCACGATTCACCAATCGGACAAAAACCCATCATGCATCACGATAAACCAGTCCCAATCCCCAATATTTAGCTCTACCAATCATGACTCCCGTTGGGTCACCACAACTTCGAAAGATCTCGCGCCAAAAGCTCGGATAAACAATCAATCAACGGACACGAAAGAGCAGGAACCTAAACACAGCGATCACCGCGATGTGAATCGAAAAGGGTTGCAATCGGATAAGCGAATGACTGGATTTGGAGGAGGCATTACCTCTGCTTCACTCCCCTAGTTCGCCAAGAAGATGATGCTTCGACGGAGTGGGGTGCAGTCCCTGAGTCCAAGGCGAGATTAGATCGGAGTCGCCCGGTTCGGTTCGACCGGATTCACCAAAAGCCGGTTCGTTTATGGGTTTGTCTTTTCTTAAAAGAAAAAGAAGTTAATATCACGAAAAATTTTAAATCGATATACTTATAATAAATTTATCACAAATTTATTTTTTGACTACTAAAATCTCCAAATCAATACATATGCGAAAAATTTACCTTTAATTAATTTTTTTTTAAATTATAATTGACAAATATACCAATTTGAATTTATTGGACGGGGCAAAATAAATTTCATACGAGTCATGTGGAGTAGGCTACCCAGTCTCGCGACGGGGCTCATTTTTCTTCGTACTTTATCTACCGGACGCTCTTAGACAACGGGCCAATTGGATATGTGAAAACCGCAACAGCTGATCACGGCTTTCTTCGATAACCGCTCTGGCTTCCCACTTAGTCGACACGAGCTCGCTAGTGCGCTCATTCAGATCAAACCAATCCGACCCATCAAGAAAAGCTCTCTCGCTTTTGTGAAGTGAAGTACTTTAGGGTTTCCAGAAGAGCGAGGGTTTCAACCTTGAGCAGATGAAGCTACCCCCCCGGATAACATACATCACGTGGCTCCTCAAAATCTCAATTTCTTGAGAAACATGAACGACATTGATCCAAAAATTTCACAAAAAATTTTAATTTGACGATTCCCTGTTTTGGACGAAACAGTGTAATTCCTTCATGGGAGAGGGCTTCAAGCCCCTATCTATTTTTGCATCTTTTTTCCCTTCGTTTTCGAAGCAAAGCATCAATTTTTTTTACGTTCAGAGCTAAGTGGGTAACCAGACAGAATATGGATTCGGGTAAAAGCCCTGTCGGACCACCCACCTCCTGAGCTTCTTGGAAAACCGAGTCCACGATCAAGATCACCAAGAACCACGAAAAGATAACAGAGGAGATGACATTGCTTTCAACATAGTTCGACAGATCAATTACATAGCGAAAGATTACAACAAATGCTTTACGACAACATCTGACTTCATCAGTCAGTTGGATACACGGTCATCATCTTCGACCATTGACGATCAATTTAGTTACAACAATCTCCCGGTTATGCCGTACATTTCTAGGATGTAGTCATGACACTCTAGCCCCACCTCCCATTCATTTACACCTCCCCATCACTTCAGTCCCTTCTTCTCCGCAAGGAAAGATACAGGCTCCTTTTTTCTCAAGTGTGGCTCCAAGATCCCAGGAACATCATGGTCCTGATCGGGTCCTCGACGCGATACCCCGACTTCCGTCTCTCCACATCTCTCGGGATCGCGAACCGGCCCCATACCGGGGCTTCGCCCCTCGACGGAGCGGCGGCAGCGGCGGCCACAACGGCCGCCTCGTATGCTCGCCTGAGCCTCTCTCCGATCGTCGCCGCCCTCTTGCTCTCGTGGCCGAGAGAGCAATCCCCAGGTGGGTGCTGAGGTTTCATGCTTTCAATGGAGTTCTTGCCTGTGTGGTGTGCGTGTGTGGAGGATAAGATAATAGCATTGAGGAGAGGACATTTAAGGGTGTATATATAGAGAGAGGAAATCACATGGTCGAGCATTGAGCAAGACATGGTGGTGAGGGTCCAGTTGTCACTTTCAGATAAGGCTATCTTGCTAGTTGGTACTATTCTTGACTTAGTGGATGACACACCGAATTTCACAATCGATTCGATTGGTTAACTCGTCCACTTTTCACAAGCAGACTTGCCTGATTTGATTTTTTTTTCAAAAAAAATTAATGATTTTCCCACTTAACTAATCAAACAACATGAGATGACATTACTACTATAGTTCTCGCCATTTTAAGTCAATTTTCATCTCTTTTTCTAGAATTAAATACTAGGAAAACAATCGGCCAGAGTGAGTGGTTTCTAATAATCCAAAATTTAACTACTTTGATATTGGTAATTCATAGAATTCACAAAAAAAAAAAAGGAAGAGAAAATTCTCCTCGTTATGCATCTAATTATTCCGATCCGATCTTAGTTCCATGCAGCACGGACTTAATATTCTTCCTGCGTCAAAAGAACATCATGGAATCGAATAAAAAGCTTTTATCTGTCGAAGAATCTTTAATGCATCGATGGGGAATAAATTCCATGTGGAAATTGCAAATGAGAAAAAGCAAATCAAGAAAAGCCTCTAAATATAATCACGTTTGATGAGTTGAGCGGAAGTGACTGTTGCGATAGAGAGATGAACAGATGCAGGGTCTTGACATGTTACTTTTGGGGGATTTTTTAGATGGTTTTGTTTATTTGATGATGTATGTGTATAAAAAGTATAGGTTGCATATTTGCAATTGAATGAATACCTGTATATTGATGGGCCTTTGGCAGGCCCAATGAGTTTGCTCAAGAGCGTGAACTGGGCTAGTCACTTCAAGGCCCATCATGCCCGTCATTCGTGGCCCATCTCCTTATATGACTTGACCCGTCTAGATTGGTCGGGTATCATACGGAATCCGCTTCATTCAACGGTACATGTGAGTTAGGTTCCTAGCTAAAACTCTTCTCAGGGCATGTTTGGCTTTATTTGTTTAGCCATCGCCAATCCCTATAGGCGAATTCCTTGGTAACGAAATTTCCTAACTTTCTTGAGTTTGTAAATATGATTTGATTAGGGTTGATCATCATTATTATCTGTTAAGTTCCACCAAGCTCTGTCTAATCTTTCCTTTATTCCACCCAATCCATCAATGTCATCACCATCATCGTTTATTTACCGGAAAAACTAGGTAATCAAAATTATCACAGCATCATCGTGGATCGAAATATGAGATGACTAACTTGATCGTTGGTGAGCACCACACCATTAACTGGATCGAGACTTTGGTAGAGTATTAGAAAGTCTAGTCCGTGTGAAATAAACTTAAATAGGGTATGGGGAATAAAAACTCGATTTGGATACCATATCAAAAAGTCCAATCTAAATGCTTAAATTACTACTTGCCACTTCTCTCTCTTCTTGCTCTAAGTGACTCAACCACTTTCACGCTTCAAATGAGAAGTTGTGCTTTCGATCTTGTTCTCAACTACGGGGCTTTAGATCTTGTTCTCAACATTGAGTTTGGTCCTTTAGGTGAGGCTCTTTACTTTATAGCGTGGTTCCCTTCACGGTATAGGAATTCGTGGTTGGCTTACTTTTGTTTGTTTGGTTATAGTTCACGCGCACTTGTTCAGCTGATTCTAGTAATTCAATCAGTAGGAAAGTCAAATGCATCTCCTACATTAAACGGATTATTACAAGCCAGATTCAAACATTAGGATGGTTATTTTAATACTTGCGTTGAACACAGGGGACCTGAGAGCCCTAATCATTTGATGATCAAATCGATCATGTCCCACCTAGATATTCTAAGGAAAAGGAGGCCCAAATTTTAGAGTTTTATTCGATATATGCCACAAGTGGAATTAGGGAAGAATTCTCTAGAAGATGCTGGAAAGAAATGGTTCCGAAATTAACATATACATACATATATATATATATGAGCAGAATCGGAAAAGAAATTAAGCACATAAGTCGAAGAATTGCCCCGATAATTTTATGAGGTTCGTGTGCTTTCCACTCGATCCCATGCTCTCCCCCAAGCCCTTGAGCTATATGAATAGTGTCTATTTAGCGTCTCCATTCATCTATCCAAACGTACACAATGTTTTCTTGATGCACTTGAACCCTATTTGGACTATGTTCGACAAAGTTCGGAGGTGCCGTCAACAAGGACTACCTTCACATGCACAATTGATACTATTGACGACCGTCGAACCATTCTAAAATTTTAAACTATTAGATTAATACACGTTTTTATATTTAAATATTCCAACGCTTCCTATCAAGCATAAAATGGAGTTTTCAAGAGATAAATAATTGATGAAGCAAATAGGGATTTGGAATATTCGAACTCAATATCTCGTGCTCTAATAAAGCGTTATATTGTTTTAGACTCTCTGTCAACTGTTCTAAAAATTTAACTAAGCTATTAAATGAAAGTCCAGTGTACTATTAAACACTCAATATTCGTGAAAAGTTTAGTTGGGAAAATAAAGGCATAAGTGCCCTTTTCTATTTCTTTTCCTTTTTGCCTCTCACTCGTAAATGACAGTTAATATCTCCATGTTTTCATAAATAAGTTCTTCATGAAGATTTTGTGATTGATGTCCTCTTGATCTTAACCAAGGGTCTCCGGTGGATTATTGGTGTTCGGATTAAGAGGTAATCTCACTATAAAAGAGAAGTCGAAACTCTTAAAAGGACCTCGGCGGCCTATCCGTTTAATGTACAGGGACAACGGGCACCATGAATACATTTTTTATTTTAACGTGCCGATATCCGCACGCTCTGTGCCCCTTGTTCTCCCCGCTTCATATCTTTGTCTTTCTTGAGAGGAGGGGAATACCCTCTATCTGCTTTACATCCGAACGAGGCTCCGGATGAAGTCTTTTAATGCCATGCTCAGGTCGTGTATATTAAATTTATATGACCACCTTATTTAATTCCTCTCATTGCTATATGTACTTGTCCAAGAAAAAAAATGATCCCCACATATCTGATTTTTCATAAAATTGAAATTGCTTCAGCGGCGTACGTGTTGCCAAAAATAAAGCGCCCTTTTGGAAATTCCAGTCAGAAGACAAATGGACGAAGAATATCGATCGGACGGGATACGAATATACACACGCTCTTTCGGTAAATTAGAAAATAAAATGAAACGGGGGGGGGTTAAATAATGGATGGTGAATATTCTGCAAATTACTCTCCGGATAAAGCGTACGCAAAAGGTGGTCGTGTGGTCCTTGTGGATATTTCATACAGATTTGTCTACTTTTTCTCTTGGGATGATAAATTCCCACTTTTATTTTCCACGCTAACTGATAATGCACAAGTTCAATCTCTCCACAAGCAATAGTTTAAAAAGTGACAACGACAAATTCACATTACAAATAGATCACTATATTTTCATTCCACGGCTGTTCGTATGAATATGTATGCATGGACCGTCGTCGGAAGTGTACGGTATAATTCCCAATCATTTTTATCGGACGATTTGTTTGTTAATCAGTCCAATTACATATGATTGATTGCACAACGCATTAGAGATTCTCGTTGGAAATAAGGTAAAGAATGATTTCTCGCTGGTCCCAACTTTTAGGGTTTCCTCGTGCAAAGGTGGCAGATTTGAAAGAAAAGGTGAAATCAGGAACAAATATATCAGTCACAGAGAATTTTGGAGTGGCTTTCGAAAACCAATTCAGTGGGCACCAACGAAGATTTCTTTGCTTTTTGGGGCCAAAGGGAAAAAGGCATGTACAGCATGTCCTGGCCAATGAAATCAGCTCTTTTTGTTTTTGTGAGGCTCACTTTAGCAATCTATTATCCCTCCCTTTCTCTTTTTATTTTATTTTTCAAAACATGACAGATAGTAAAGAGAGGAAAAAAAATATATTTTCCACAAAATTCCCAAGAAAATGTTACGGCTGCTAAAGTACCCGAGTCCGATGCGTTTTTAGAGCATTTCGTTTATCCCGAAAATTTTCATAAAATGCTTTCAAAGTATCACACGACGGTCTGCCCAATTATTTGCGATAAGGTTCATCGCTCTCGATGCTCCATGACTTGCATTAGGTGGACAGCCACCCTAGAGCATCTAATAATCTTCCTATTTGCTTAGTTTGAAGGGTAAGTTTTGGGAAGTACTCGGGAAAAATTGAAAGAGATGAAAAGAAAACCCAGCAGTATTCCTGCAAAGCATGCATGCATTACATAGCATTGACCTCCCTAAGCAAACCTTAATTTATTTTTGTTCGAAACTAAGCAAAACCTTAATTAAAAAGAGAAGAAAGTAAGACTTTTGAACTGAGGAGTTCCTACCTTAAAATGCAAAGCACATCCATAAAACCCTTAATTTCTCTCTCCATATTTCATTATTCTTCAAGCGACCCCCTACTATACGTATCATAAACTTCCACAACACTTGTTTCCCTCAAACAAAACCTGGCAAATTCACGTGTTAATCACTTCACATGATTGAGCACCCGCGGTCTTCGTCGTCGTAATCGCGATCATCGTCGGCGTAGCTTCTGATAGGATCAGACGCTGGAGGGAAAGCGTATGCCTGCCCTGGATGAGAGTACAAATATGCATGCATCGGAGAGGCGCCGTAGTAGGAGGTGCTGGGGCTAGGGTACGCCGCATTGTAGCTCATAACTTGCGGTGAATAGGAGATCGGCGGATACGGGTTCATGCTCATCGAGCCCGTAATCGGCGGACTGAATCCGGAGCTCGTCCCTGGAGTGTTGCCCGGGCCTGCCCCATCGCCGGTGCTGCCATCGTTCTTCTTTTTCCCTTTCTTCTTTTTCTTCTTCTTCCCACCCGTTCCGGCAGCGCCGGCCTCCTTGGTCGCGCCACCCGTGTCCTTGTTTTCAGATCCATGGTTCTCTCCCCCTTCGTCATCGTCGTCGCCGTCGTCATCGCTTTCAACTCCATTTGCATCTTTGGAAGCCTCTTCACCGGCGTCTTCGGAATCTTTGGGGTTTTCTTGCTTGTTGTCCTTGTTCTTGGACTTCCCGGATTTTTTCCCCTTCTGATCGGGCCAGAGCTCAGCCTGTTTTCCTGATTTGGTCAGCTTCTTGATCAGTGTCTCGGAATCGACATCACCAGTCACCTCGACTTTGTGCAGTTGTGAATCAATGTTTGTCGTAAATACACCTGAGGGACAGGAAATTCATATGTTTAGCGATCATCAATTCATGGGAAATCTCAAACTAAAGTTGTGTTGAGACATGTTCTTCAGATAGTCTTTTCATAAGTGAAAGAGAGGAAGTCGATCGAAATCTGAAAATCAGATGGAAGAACTATAGTGATTTGGGATTGATATACAGATTTACGAATGAAGAAGTTCGGGATTTACAATCGAAACTTTGATCCGTAGGACGCCGTAGGAATCGATTACGAACATCGCCAGGTGCTTAATCACGTGACTTGCTTGAGTAGTGATAAAAGAGGAAAATAAATCACTATAAGTACTCATCAACATTATGAGGAGCTCCTTACCAAAAAAAAACATTATGAGGAGCTTGGTATATGCGTGGTCAGGCAAAAAAGAACGACATGGTGCGAGCTCTTTGTGCAAGTGGTTGATGAAGTAAATGGAAGCAGAAACTAGAAACAGTAAGCAACGCACTATACCATCGATGCTGTGAAGAACTCTCTTGACTTTTCTACTGCAGCCTTCACAGTGGATTGGGACCTTCAACGTCCATGTCTGTATCAAACCGATAGACATAGAGAGGTCCAAGCTAAGAAGTTTCGTCGAAAATATGCTTCAAAAATAAATTGACAAACGGATTGGAGTATGTAGGAGAGATACAGCACCTGGTATTTCAAGGCTCCTGGCATGCCATCTCCTCCTTTTGCTCCCATCTCCTGTGCTTGTGCTATGGATTTGCACGCGTGGAGAGAGAGAGAGGAGTGAGCTCTACAAGCTTAAGAAGAAAACTGTGAGGAGGTAATTAAAAAGAGAAGGGGGAGAGAGGCTGCCTGAGAAACACTTCTTAAATACCCAGAAAAAGATGTATAATGTGGCATATACCACAAGAGCAACTGACGACATTATGTACATACCACTTTGTTTGTTTGGTCTCGGAGAAAAAAAAAGAGAGAGCGAGAAAAAGTTTGTGGGTCAACCTGGCTCATCGAATAGTATAAATTCAGATCCATTCGAGGCAAAATCTCTTGTCAATATCAATTACTCCTGTATCACATCAATTCTCCGATGCAAAACTTTTCTAACACGATTTGCATATGCATCTGGACAACTCATTTGGGCACACATTAAGATATCATGCAATACATAATTGCGGACGCAACAAGTAAGACCGCAAGAGATTCTCTCGACACCAATACAATTCCTTAGGTTATTACCAGAACTGATTGACAGGCGATCTTCTTTTCTTCTTTCGAATAAATAGGTGAATCGATTTCACGTGTCAGCCTCTTGTTTGTAACTTCTACTGATAAAGCGGTTGTATATGGTCCGCATCGAGCAGAGCTAGATGAATTTTTGTCCCTTGACCTGACCTGCTTTCTGGTAATTTTCTTCCTGGACTTGTTTTGAATGTCAACTTTTTTTTTTTGGAAAAAGGAGTGGAGATGCCAATTCTGTGAATGGGAAGAGAGTTTATTTGATTTGTATCTTTTCTGCGGTTCTCTCGACCTATGTGAGATAATTGTAACATCGTTTAACAGTGCTTCCATACTGAAGTCGAGCTAATAGCAGTTTGATTAAGTACACAACATTGCAGTGAGTTAGACCGACTCTATCGACATAGACCAACATGATCATAATCATCGAATGTGTGGACGTTAACCCACATAATCAAACGACTATAATGATGCTGATCTATATAGAATGAAATCTAGGTAAGAACTTTCGAACAATTGCTTGTGAAATTGACAAGTGGACTCGGATCGAAAGAATTTTTTTTGGGGGGAGGCATTGACATCTATATGACTTTTCTTTTGAAGTAGAAAGAGAAGATATACATATCATACTATGCATAATGGTATTTTGATAGAATAATCTCGCATACTTCTTGAATAGTCCAGAGCAATCATTCCTTACCGTGAGTCTTAGAACTTGCAGATTTCTTATGATTCTTAATCGTACCTGTCAAAGAAACACGGATGGTCTCAAGAACTAGACGGTTCTGAGAGCAAAATGATTGGTCAAGACTGGGTGCACTCAGTTAAAACATAGCCGAAAGATCTTTGCTTTACAGCTTTAGAAATATATGTCAGCCAGTATTGATCTCTCACATATTTCGATTGAAATAGCCTGGTGAGTGCTGTTGCAGGTCTTTTCTTCTGTATTTTTTCAGCCATTGAACATAAAAATGATGACTTTAGGTGAGTGCCCTATTTGCTTTGGCTTCACTTTCTTGATGAGATCTGGCACCAGAAATCTTAAGTACAATTATCACATGAAGCCAAAAAAATCAGTACGTGCATGAAATGAAAAGTGGAAATGAAGATATGTAATAATGATCTTTTTGCTCCCACTTTTAAAGATAAAAGGACATCCAACTTGTTAGCAAATCCAAAGCCACTCACGGGTCTTTTTCTTATGCATTAAGGAACTTGTTCAAGGACTGAGCACTGACACATGATGACAATGTAACCACATATGTCTCTATTCTTGAATCTTGATAGGACCATGCTTTTTAGTTCCTTAGAAAGCAAAATATCATCCAACCAAACAAGGTAATTGCACAATCAGAATGCTGCATGACCTACTGAAAAACAGGGTTTTCTTTGTTAGGTTTACTAATGACGTAAACAACAGCATACGATAGATGGCGCAATTGAACAAATAGCCGATGTGGTTGGAGCAAACGATTTCTCCGTGTAAATAGGCTTTTATACTTTCACTTATCAATGAACCTAATGAAAAGCGCAAGAGATAGAAGATTACGACTGCACTAAGAGAATAAAGTCTCGTCTCCTTCAATTTCACTCTCTATAGTCATCACTCGTGTCATCCTTCTGCTCTGGACGGAGAAGAGAGTCCAAGAAGTAACAAATGAACAAGTAAAATGCAACCAAAATCATGAAAAAGGTAGAACTTAGGAAGTGAGATAATTTTGACGAGGGTAATTGGTTCTTAACATTTCAGAAACAAATTACCATTGAGGCAACCAATAACGTTTCAGGGGGAAAAGTGCTAATTGAAATAAAATCCCACACCTAACGTACTGGAAAATAACTGATTTGACTTAAATGATGGGGTTAAAATTATATTCGGAATCATACGAGTGTAATTAATCTATGTTACTTTATAAGACCAAGTTTATTTTACACTATTATAATAAACAAGAATGCTTTCTTCTAACAAAGAACAAACTCTGGTTGTGGTTGCCAGGACAAGCTATCTTGGAAAGAAAACTAAAAGCATGAACACAGACAAAGAAGACAACGAACGCATTTGAGAATGGAAAAGACAAAGATTGTCACTGATTCAAAATAATTAAACTACTCTGTTTTTCACTTTTAGCGGCACTAACAAAGCAATATAATATGGTAACTAATATAAAAAGGAGATATTGCAGTTGAACTTATCTAAAGCTATTAAAATAATGGGTTAATTTTACTTTTTCACTGAATAGAGATAGACATTAGTCATCTCGATTAAATGAAAAGGTATAGAGATATTAGTGCAATCCACATACTCACTGATGTGGACTTGATTCTAATTGTGGTGATGAACCATTCCTAAATAATTTCCTCAGTCAAGAAAAAGCTTCAAATAAACAATGAACGCATATACATCTTTTTGACAATCAACAAAGACTCAAGGAAACAATAACACCTACTTCAAACAGACTATTTTACTTTTAAAGCCGCAGATAAGTTTATTTCCGGGAGTTGATCAAGTTCTTACACAAAATTCTAGTTTCATGAAACGCCTAGTAGATAAAGCCATCAATCTGTTTTGGAGCCGCAACATTCATGGTGACTTAATCAGTACCTCCGACAGAACACAAACCAAGTAACGATATGCCCACTCAAGGGATTGACACAAATCTATGAGTTCAATAATAGAATCCAGCAACAAGTGAAACTTGTGAACAAAATGGAGATGTAAACTCGAGTAGATTGATCAGAGGCAATAGTGTTTATATTTATGAGCTATGTCTGTGATTATTTCCTGACAAGAAACTCACTGGACAACAATAAGCAAGTCACGAGAACTATCAGATATTAGTCAAATATATCTGCGTATTAATGTGTGTATGCTGATGTACTCACAGATAACATGTGCATCCTGTTCATAATGAAGATGAGATATCATCAAACATAACGAGAAGCAATACTGATGGCAACTCCTGAAAAAGACTGTAAATGCATCATTTTGTTATTGAGTTATTTGCTTTAGCACCAAAAACATTTGCAACAAATTTCTGATATTAAACAGCGACTGACAAATTGGACATTGTCTTGTAGCTTGAATAGCAATCATTTTTACAAGGATGCTTTTCTGAATGCCAGAACACCAATGGTGATCGAGAAAAGAGCCAACAAAGCTCCTTGTCTAGAAAGTGCAAATTCTGTCCATGTCAAGGGCCTTGTGACTTGGAACAAAGCCTTCTGGAACTGCTCATTTAAGTCCTCTAATGATCCAGTGTTGTCAATTACTATGTCTGCCTTAGACCTTTTCAAATCCAACGGCATCTGAGCATTTATCCTGTTCCTAGCATCTTCCTCGTTTGTTCTGTCTCTTGCCAAAAGCCGTCGAAGCTGAGTTTCTGGATCGACCCAGACAACAACAATGGGCTTTGTCCACTTATCCATCTTTGCCTCAAACAATAAAGGGATATCAAGGACAATAACCTTATGTCCTTTCAACCAAAGTTTCAAAATTTCTCGGAAGATGCCAGATGATATGTAAGGAGACAGCAGCCTACACATAAGTAAGCACAGAAAGCTTCAGGAAATTAGAAGATTGGAAGATTTCTTATCTTGAAGATCTATGCAACGGTTAATGCATCATTCAAACAAACAAGAAAAAATCCAAGGTGCGTCAGTAAAAGCACATGGCTACTGGCTTCAGAATGAATAACTCAGCTATGACCAAGACAATTCAGAACTCAAAGGTGAAAAAATTTCAGACTGACATCACAAATTACAGACAGCAACTACATCCATGACAGGTGTAAACAAACTAAAAATTAGAATTTGTCCCCTGTTTCATCAGAGCAAGAAATCTCCCCAGTCAAGCAGAAACTTATGCATCTGTACTTATGAAAGGCAAAATTTGCTGTTGTGTCCAGCATGCTTTGATTGCCATTTTGAAGCTAGAACTAATACTGCAAGTTTAGTTCAGATTTACCATTACCTATTCAAAACTTGACGCTTTGCAGGATCAGAAAAGACAATTTGGCCCAACTTTGGCCGATCAACTTCTCCATTAGCTTGTAGAATCTCCTCCCCAAATGCAGCAACAACTTTTTTCCATCCACGAGTCCCTTTCTTTAATACATCCTGCAAGCACAACAAGGAATTTAAGAATTCCAAGAAGGAAAATATACTCTTAAAGTCCTGTCAGGTGGCAAGATGCCATCCTCACTACATGGAGCCACACAATCATTGAAACTTGCGAGAACAAGAACAACTCCCTGCAGTATTTCACATGTACTCTTGAGTGAAACTATCTGTGCGTTTTTACATGACACAGTTTAAGGTTGCCATACTCTATTGTCTCATAAATCATGAGTATACAGATATTTATGGAAGCTTAAAGTAGGAGAGACTGAAAAACAAAATGCAAAGCTCCTTTACATGGAAACTGTTTAGCCAACGACAAAAGAATCATTTAACCAGTCAAACGAGAAAGTGAGATCTTTCAAAGAATAGCATTCTCAAAATTTGCACAATGTTTCTCCTTGTTGGAGATTCCAACTTCTGGAACATCCCCTTGTTATTCATATCTCTTAAAAAGGAAAGAAATCGATAGGAAACATATCCGATGAATATAAAATAAACCATCTACATCCCCTTGCCGTCATATTTCTAGACAGAATTTGATGCACATATCGTGATTGATTTACAGTCATCAACTTCAGGAAAACTCTCAAAACATCCTTTTCAAAGATCATTGATTGTAACAGACCAGAATAAGGGAACATTCTTGAGGAATATAAAGTGAATCGTAACTAGGCAAAAAAATCAATAGGACCAATAATCATAACTTAAGCAATATCAAGGAAAACATACACGAGCAACAACGTCGGCATCAACGACAGGGACACCATGGGCCTTGAAATGGTTGGAGACTGTACTCTTCCCTGATGCAATTCCACCGGTCAGACCGACTATCCTCATTCTTCTTGTTTTACTTCTAGTTATCAGATCAAACACTCTGAAAAGTGCAGATGCAATCTGTCTACTATAAACCAGAAAACAAGGTATATCCGTCATTCTCGCTTCATTACCAAAATCAGCATCTACATGTAAACCTTAAATGGTACAACCTCTACATACAATTAATCTCAGAAAAAACAAGTCAGTTAGGTCGGCAAAGATAAACGTTGAATATGACTTTTGATAAGAATCATCAACACAGCATTTTTTTGCACACTCATCTAAACCAAAAAGCTTTGATTTTCCATATATTTCTTGGCAATCAGCAGACCAATATAACGCAGACACACACACTTAAATGCGGGATAATAGCAGAAATAAGAGCTGCCATGATGTGGTAGCGAGAACACGGACATAGCTCATTTCACCGCAACCGCGCTATGTTATAACGGGTGGAAAAAAAAAAAAACAAAGGATGTTATCAGTGCTAACTTGAGCTGCATCAATTGCAGCTTCAAAACTCATATTTGAGCAGCATCTGGAGTCTAAATTACTCATTGCTCTCTAAATTTCCACGGAAGATTCTCCCGATATCTTCGATTTCTTCAGTATATTCACCAATTACTTCAAAGTCACAAAATCCAAGCAAAATCAGAAAACTTTTTGGCTCTCTGAAAGTGATCTGAACTTGGTCATCGAATTTCTGTCAAAAGAGCAGGACATTTATCTCCAACTTATGTGTCAAATTCAACCACGAAAACAACAAGTTATCGTTAACCGAGAAGGCATCAACAAAATTTTCGCATCCTAAACAGAATTTTGCAAAACCAACATCAAATCTTCGCGGGTTTCGCCCCCACAGTATCTCAAACTATCAAAGGGACGATCTTTTTTCCTAATGTTAAGCTGGAAACTGCAAGGTATGAGAGATTACAAAGCGTATCTGAATCGGATACAACCAAACCAGGAAAAAAGGGGAAAACAAAGCAAAAGGAATCAGAATCACCCGTAAGTTCAAAGGTCTCGAAGGAGAAGACTCGGGCCACGCATTCAAATTCGCCGACAGCGACGGCGGTGGACGCGCCGGCGCGGCCGAGGGAGACGGGTAGGCACGAAACTGGTGGCGGCTGGTGGCGTCGCGGGGATGACGACGAACTTGGTCGCGAGGGCTCGCCGGCGCCGTCGCTGGGTGGAGCGTTTTCTCCGTTGCTCTGCTCTGACCGGCTGAGGTCGTTTGGTAAAGAGAGTGAGAGATTGGAAATGGGCCGGGCCGTACTTGGGCCCTGTGAGCACAGATATAAGCAGTAATGGGCCTAACGGCGTCCCCTCCATCACACACCGCCGTCCGACGCGACAGCCTTCGCTCCAATCTGACTCGCCTCTCTACTGCCGGAACAGTAACTTTTTTCGCTGGCTAGCAGGTATTTTAGCCGACCAGGGACCCATGTCCTTATTTGAGATTTTTTGGGTACTTCGGGTCCTTATTTAAAACTGATTAAGCACTTCAAGCTCTTATTTGATATAATATTCACTTTGGACCCTTTTTTGAGAATTTAACCCCACTTGGGGTCCTTAATTGGAATTTTCCCTAAAATAAATTACATTATTTTAAGGCAAACTTTTTTCTCTTATTTTCATGCGATAGTCGACGATCACTTTCTAAAATGTGGGAAACAAACAGGTTCCAAAAGGGAACCCCACAGCACTTATCTTTCCCTCCATATGCATCTGTCGGATTATAAAAAAGAAGTGGACCGTCACGTGATTTTTGCAGAAAAGGATTATAAAATTCTCTTTTCCATTTTCCCATAAGCAATTGTAAAAATAACTTTGCGGATCAATTGAAAAGAGAAAAACTAGTTCTTAGTCGGAAAAATGACTCAAATGATCTATGAACTTGTGTTTAATGTGTAATGTCATCTTAGAACTTTCAATTTGTTCAATATAGTCAATGAAATATTGATAAATGTCCAATCTGATCCCTAAAATATATAATAATATTAAATGTCATCTTGTCATTAATTCAAGTTTAACGAAATCTATTGATGTGGCCTCCAATACATAAAGTTTGAACTGTGGGCAAAAGAAAAGTTACACACGAGTTATTTACGCTAGACATTCATCTTAGTCTAGGATATAATGATACAATAACGATGGACGTGTTAGCGCCTTAATTTTTTTTTTATAAATTTTATAAAGCTAATGGATGAAGAAATGGATATGTTGACTCGTGGTTTTCAAAAACCCAACTCTTAATATAATAATTCACGTCATTAAATAACGTCTGATTAGTTGTTTGAACAACCGAAAAGATTATATCAGATGCTTATCAATTATTTAATAATTATATTAAATAAATTAAAAATTCATGGATCACATTGCACGTCGGGACAAAATTCACGTTATATTTATCATATTTTCGCTGTTTAGTTCTTTTCAACGTGTGAAAATTGATCTTCGAGTGAAAAGATCGGAAGATTTTCAATTGCTGTTCTGCAGCTTTGGCTGGCAAGCAGTATAACACGTGCAGCGCAGAGTTTGCTGCAGCGCATACGGATTTTGCCCTTTTTTTCCTGTTCTTCTTTTTCCCTGTTTTTCACTAGTACGGTCAACTGAACTGTTGCTTTCTGTGACTTTGCAAGTATAAAGCTTTGCAGCTGATAATGCGGCCATGGCACCTAACAGAGACAAAAAGATGGACAGAGACAGAGTGAGAGAGAGAGAGAGCGACCGAGAGAGATGATGACTTGAGGTGGAACGAAAGGGTTGTGTGGATTTTTTTCAGACTGGGGGATTTGTCGGCATGGTCTTATTTACTTTCGTTGAGAGAATGACATATCAACGCAACGCATTTGATTTCGACGGCCGCTATGATGTACTCTTCTTCTTCTTCTTCTTCTTCCCTTTCCTCTTTTGCTCTTTTCGCCGCCGTCTTCTTTCCGATAACACCGCAGCGAAGTGCTGCTGCTGCGGCTAACCCTCATCGACGCGCCTACAACTGCCGTCACCGACGTCGCCCTTTCATCACGGTTCTCAATGTCTTTGTGCGCATGTGCATGTCGTGTCCGTGGCATCTCCGATCAGGTGGCCTTCTATGCGAGCGAGCAGTGGGAGTTTGCGACCCACGAATCGTAACAGAAACAAGAAAATGGTCACTAGATCGCGAGAAGTCCATATGTAGTCGCTACATCTTCTGGCCACCAAAGTTTTGGCCGTGAGAAGTTCTAGCGACCACATTTTCATGTTCTTGTTGCCGAAAGGGATTGAGATTTGAGAGGGTTGCCCTAGGTCAGTTTTGGCAACCGACGTTTGCAAAGCTTGATCGCGGTCGTTAAGAGATAGATTTCGCTAAAAAATGGATTTCGCAATAGTTCAGCAGACAAAACACCATCTGACTAGCCTATGAACCCCCATCACAATTCACGCGGAACGCGCACTACACTAACACTGAATCAAAAGCAAAACATTCGCACGACATTCATTTTTCTTTTGGTCTTCTCCGTTTCGCTTCACTCACTTCTTATCCTCACCAAACTTCATGCCCTCGCCCACCTTCTTGAACGCCGCCCGCCCGGACATCTCCTCCCACCACGCCTTCACGCGGGGGCGGTCGGTGACCGCCGCAGCCCACGGCGTCTTCATGAAGTAGAACATGTAGGGGAAGTGGTGAAGGTCGGCGAGGGAGAAGAAGTCGCCGGCGAGGAACTTGGTCTTGGCCAGCCTCGCCTCGTACACGTCGAGGACCCCGGCGAGCTTCGCGAGGTGGTCGTCGATGAGGGCCTGGTCCGGCGCCTTGCCCTGGAGCGGGACCACGAAGTGCTGGAAGATGATCGGCGACATCACCGGCTGGAAGTGGTGGGACTCCACCTCGACCCAGACGCGGACGGTGACGGACTCTTCGGGGCTGTCGGAGCGGAGGAGGTCTTCGGTGCCGGGGGATTTGTACTTCCTGGATATGTACTCCGTGATGGCTCTTGATTCTGATACCATCATTTCATATTCCAGAAAACAAGAGAAATGAGAGAGGGTTGTCGAAGCATTCTATACAATGAACATGAGCATGAAAAACTGACCGAAAATGGTAAGATCGCCATCTTCTAGGACCGGAACCTTCCCGAAAGGCTGCAATCAAAGTAGAAGAAGAGCAATGATTAACAGAAACAACCCAGAAAAGAGGTCATACACACTGAACAACAGCACAGTAAGAGAGTCGATAGGAATGGCCAAGTCTTTTTCTGTACATTCTTGGCGAGGAAATCCGGCATCTTCTGCTCGCCGGCGAACATGTTGATCGGGACGAGCTCGAAATCGACCCCTTTCTCGTAGAGGCACGCCATCACCCTCACCGTGCACGACGACATCGGGTGTCCATACAGCTTCACTCCCATTTCTCACACTTCGCCAGAGAGAGAGAGAGAGAGAGAGAGAGTTGATTTCAGAGCGAAGAGCATGAAGAAGGGTGAAGAGCGACGAGGGCGAGGAGCCCTTTTATACACGTGAAAAAGTCTTTGGGGGAGGGGTTGGATTCTGAGTGCCTCATAGACGCTAACTACACAGACATGGTGCATGTGAAGAGCTGGACTTTTCACAGTGCACACATGCAGCATTGTATTTCGTACCGAAAACTTTCTGACGGTGACAAGGATTGGACCGATCGTCGTCCTTCCTTTTTACGTAATGTATGCTTCGTCGAAACTCAACTTACAGATGTTTCTTCTGGGTTTATCGGATGAATGGCACGCATATGGGTACACCAAAGTTTCCATATAAACTGATATTAGCTTTGGTTTTTTTTGGTAAGGATATTAGCTTTGTTTTGCTCGGCAATAAATAAAAATAGCAAACGAAATGACTGCATTGAATATTTTACCAACAGTTCAAGGATCGTATCAAGTAAATTAAAAAGTTCGGGGTACATTGTATTATTGGTCACGAAAATAATTTATTTATTTGCTGTTCTCATTGGTGGGCAGACCAAAAGCGGCCCGAAAGCGAATACGGCCCTTGCCTTGTCTTGAGCTTGTTTTCTAGACTAGAAGTGGTTGACAAACCCCATGATATTTAATAGGTTCAATATGTTAGATGGAAAATAAGTGGGGAGAGGGAGAGGGAGAGGGTTTGGTAGATAGGAGTTGCATGTTGTTTTTAAACCTACCACTCAATGCGATGATGATGAAAGTGATGGCCTCACAAGTTACTCTTGATCTCTCTAATGGAGATTAGTAGAGGTAAGCATAGTCCAGATGAGCGGTTCCCACCATGGAATTGAGATCCACCCACTAAGGACTTGTTCTGAAAAATTAAACCAGGAATTGCCCAAGCTTAATCAATTTTTGGCGCTTGCCCAAATTAGAGTTCAAATTTACAACTTTGCCCTTTCGCTTTCCCTAAAACCCCAACCCTCATTTTGTAGTTTGTGCCATGTAGATGTTTTTGGGGCTAATTCAAAAAAAAAAAAGCACAAATTTTAGGTTGAGAGATAATTTTGGCCCCAGCTTTTTTTTGTCTCGTAAAAAAACACCAACTTTAGGTCGAGTAACAATTTTAAACCCAATTTTTTTTTGTCTTATAAAAAATCACTAACTTTCACTCTTATCTCAAATCTGGCCCCTCGATTGACTCTCTGTTTGAAGTAACTCTTGTTTGAGAAAAAAATGTTATGGTGGTGAGCTTAGCAAATCTTGTCCATGGTATCTGTCAACGGACTATGGTTTCCAGCTTCAAATTACAACAAAATGACGAAGTATGGCTAGAGATATTCAATTTGAAGATGTTTTTTACTTGCCGGTGAAGTAAATGATACAAACATTTTTACCGTTGTTCTTCAAGCTGTAGCTCAGAAAATAAGACAATTAATATTGCTTTAAATCCAATCAACAAATCACGTGAAATTATTGCTAAGATGGAATAGTCAAGTTGAATAATCAGTGGTTCTAAGTCAACGGATATCAGATTTGGGATTTAAATGAAAATTTGTGCTTTTTTACTAGACAAAAAAAAGTTAAAATCAAAATTTTCATTCAGCCTAAAGTTTGTGTTTTTTTTTTTGGAATTAGGCCGACGTTCTTGATGAATTATCTTTATTCGAAACTGAAGTACCCATTTTTGTCCTTTTTCACGAAAGAGTCCCACTTCTTTTCTTATTTTTGAAAAACAGCCAACTAGGGATCCTTCTGCTCAACCGTCAAGAGGTGTGAAAGAGCTCATAAGAGTGAGTAGATTAGCACAAGATGTTTACAAAGGGGTGGTTACCCAATTAGTCACAATCTTATTGTGCATATACTATTTCAATTCTAAACTTTTCGTGGACTTAGACAGTACTATCGATTAAGCATAGAATTTTGCATCTCATAATGCAATTAGAGTTAATTTTTATTGTGAATCGAAAGCGTCTTTCTCAACGTGGGTTCTCGTCATAAACGACCCTGCTTTGTGGCAAGCTGACGTTGACAATTTGTGGATCAACGCATTAGCTGGAAGAGTTATATTGGAGTTTCATATAAAGATTTATGACTATATTGATAAAATTAAAAAATTTAGAACTGGATTGACATCGCAATAGTAAGTTTAAGACTAAATCGTTAATTTTTCTATATTTACAAAAGCATGTTGCTTTCTAAGCAATCTTTAGTTTCATTTTTCTTGTCCTTTTTTTTTCTCGTTCTTTTTTTAACAACATGTTTAGCTTCTACTGCAGCAACTATAATGTTTGGTCAATTACACGAAAGCCGCATAGCGAAACAAAGTTAAAAAAGAAGGCGTGACAAGGGATACGGTGGAATTTTTTCCTTAGAAAAAGACGAGAGATTAAATAGTGAATTATTGGACTCGCGGTCAGCAAGTTCTGGTGCTTCAACCAGTTCCATTGGGTTAATCAAAACTTGATGGTTCCATTTGCAAGTTTTGCTTCAACTGGTTCCGTGCTTCAGTTGCTTCAACTGGTTCCATTGGCAAGTTTTGCACAAAATTTTAGTGCAGTCCTTCCCATCAATTACTGTCCCATATCGCCGACGTGGCTTCCCGTCATTGCTGACCCTCCTATGTGGCATGTTGATGTGGATAACTTGTGATTCGTCATGTTAATGATTTCCAACGACAATTGATTGGAAGAACTATATTGAAATTCTACACAAATATTTAAAACTATATAGGCAAATCAAAAAATTTAGAACCGAATTTACATCACTGTATTAATTTTTCAGTTTTACAAAAGCATGTTGCTTTCGAAGCAATCTCTAGCTTGCTTGTCCTTTTTTTACCTTTTCTCTTTCTCTTTTCTTTAACAGCATGTTGATCTTCTCCCGCAACAACAAAAATGTATGGTCAAATCACAAGAAAGCTACACAACGAAACAAAGTCAAGAAAGAAGGCGTGAAAAGGGCTACTGTGGAATTTTTCCCTTGACGAAGACAAGAGAGTAAATAGTGAATTATTGGACTCGTTCTGGTGCTTCAACCGGTTCCATTGGGTTAATCAAAACTTGGAGGTCCAAGTTTCTGAATAATCCTCTTTATTTATACCTGCGCCGTTCGCTAATTACGAAGCATTAATTTAGAATGCAAAACTTTTTGGAGGACCGCCTGTATCATATGGTACAGTCTTTTTCTTTAATATTTGTTTGGCAAGCTTATAATGTATATGTAGCTTTTGAATTTCACAGATATGGAAATTGTTGAAGTATACAGCGCAGTTTCAATTTCAGTCCATCACATGCTTCGCTCTGAATCCCAATGCTCGGATGGAACTTCGGAATTCATAATCTACCTTGGATTAAGAGCACAATCCCAATATAAAAAAGGCCTTCATTCAGCCCTTGATCTCTATAGTTGGTGAATGGGGTCGATTTGCTCGTGGAACGGTCAAAGACCGCGAAAGTTAATGACTGTCAGACCCAGAGAACAAATGGCACTACCAATGCAGCGATGGACAAAAGTATAACTACAAATAATCACGATTGGTTCCTTTTCTTTTCTAGGGTTTAAGCTAGTTGACTTGTGGTTTCGTCTAATCTTGGTCTTTAATGGAGCGGTTAAATGTAGATTAGCGTCCCATCGCCATATGCATTGACTCGAAGAGATTGTTCTTGACCCGTCAAACGCGTGGATGGAGTTGAAAATGATTTAACTTAAATTGATCAATTTAATCCGTTTTGACTCATTTATATGCAATACAAATCTAGTGACTCGTATCTGATCCATCCAATATTACTAAAACACTTATCTATTTAACCCAATTTAGAAAAACTCATACCCAAATTAAAGTGAAAGCACGGAGTAAGCGAGTTTGAAATCGAGTGAGGGCGAAAGAGAGTTATAGAGGCGGGTTGGGTCCAAATAAGTTATGAATCTATTTAATATCCATTTATGACCCATTGAGTTGGGTCTAAATCCATTTGTTGCATATAACTAATACATATAACAACCCAATCTATAACAGGTCTAGATTGTTCCATTAATTTGATTATGATCTTTTTGTTTATTTCTTACTAGAGAAACTATCCCTCGTACGAGATTAAAATTTAACCATGTAAGTATATATATTTAGTCGGAATTACTTCACAAATTGAGCTTGCTCACTAAGTTATTAACCCTAGCTCCACCGTCAGTGTCTGTGCTTGTTGTGCTCCTTGAAAGACGCCATCAAGGTGTCTTCAAAGACCCATAAAGGGCGACTCCGCATCACTCGCATTAGAGAGACCTAACCAACCTAAACTAGCGAATGCCTCCTGTTGATCTTTACAGCTAAAAGATAAGAGCTTATATGAGTAACCGTTTTATCAAATTATACGTATCAAGAAAACTTCATGTTACTTATTTCGATCACGAAATATTGAAGGGTATAGAATTTCCAAGGCCGCGAGTACGCAAAGTTTTACATGTGAAACTCTTATGATTTTACATTAATAGTAATTAAGTTGTGGGGATCAATTTTAACTGGGTTGCTAATGAAACCTTTGGTTTGTCGATGCAGTTTCTGACATCAAACCTATCGTGTGGGCCGGCGTCCTTCCTAAGTTAGATAGACTGCTCATTGTTTAATAGGAAAATAAAGATGTTGGACCACTCTCTTTGGTAAATAATTTCCTCTATTTTTCTTTTTTCGTACTTCAATTTTTCTCGGGCAAGGAGATAATTTTCAGAGCCTCGATTGATGGAGGGAGCCGAGGCTGTCCGCTGCATAATTTAATCCTAACTAATTTTTTTTTCTCGTTTTGTGTTTTTCTAGGGAGGGGCGAGTGAATAACAATCGGTCAAATCAAACCACAAATTTCAGTGCAGCGATCTGATGTTTTTAGAGACTTTCACGAATCGTCTTGAGATCCGACATCGCCCTTGCCTCAGAATGCGTACACGACACCCACGTCTGCGATATGTAACGTCACATAATACAGCTGCGGGGTATTTGTGCATGGCGTGGAACGTGTCTGAATGAACCCTCGGATTTCTTTTATAGTTTGCCCTCTTCTTTTTGGGTGAATTTCCTAAAAAATCCCAACTTCAGGTCAAATTTCAAATTTATCCCGAATTTTTTTTTATCTCAAAAAAAATTTCAAATTTTGAACTAGTCCCAAATCTGACCTGAACTTTTTTTTTCTAAAAAAAAATTCCAAACTTTAAGTTTAGTTTTAAATCTACCCCAAATTTTGTTTTATGTAAAAAAAATCAGTAAATTTCAATTTATTTTCAAAAAATATACTCCAGTGATCTAATCCCAACTTGATTCCACATTAACAAAGTAATGTGATAATAAGTACAAACCGATGTCGCATTTTCACTTCGATAACAAATCAAACCCAGTAAAAATTGTTGAAATTCTATAAAATAAAACTATTTTAGGATATAAAAGTTAAGGACAATAACAAATCCACCCTATTTTTTTAATTTAAAAAAAAATCCAATTTTTAGGTTCAATCCAAATTTTCACCGAACTTTTCTTTGTCTAAAAAAAAGCCACTTTACTTTGTTGATATGAATTTGTTATTGATATAGAAGTACCACGTTAAGGTTAAGTTAAAGTTGAATCACAGGAGTATGTTTTTGAAAATAAATTTTGGTAATTTTTTTTACACAAAGTAAAATTTGAGGCAGATTTAGGATTGGTCTTAAAGTTTGGGGTTTTTTTAAGGCAAAAAAATGTTTGGAGCAAATTTATGACTAAACCTAAAGTTTTGAGCTTTTTTTAAGATAAAAGAGGGTTCGGGATAGATTTGGGACTTAACCTAAAGTTGGGGAGTTTTTAAAAGAATCAGGCCCTTCTTTTTAAATATACATATATACATTGAAAGGGTACCTTTTCTTGGGCCAAAAAAAATTGAAGTAAGAAAAATGAAACGGGGCATTGAAATGTGGAGTAAAAAGAAAAGAAGAGTAGTTTTAGTCTAGCGAAGAAGGAGATCTCGGCAGAGTCATTTCGTCGGCAGCAACACCGATTCTCCGATTGCTCGCGAGTACATTCGAGGGTGGTTGGCGACGAAGATCGCGATTTTAACCGTAGTCAAAACGAACTGTCCTCATCAATGTAAAGATTGGGGAAAAGATTGAATTCACTCGTACTTAGTTACCAGGGGCGACAGGAAGGAGGGGTGGTCCCCTGAGTCCCTCGTAGATGTAGCAAGCCTAGGGGCACCATTCCAACACGAAATCGTTACTAGACTAGACCCCTAGACCCTCAATAACATATGTCCGCACGATTCGATTCGCGGGGATCCTAGATTGAAAGCTGGTCTAAAAGTCTTTAAGATAGTTAAATGAAATCGAAGAAAATGCTCGAGGAGCGACATTCTGAATCTCCCTCCCTATCTTTCAAATTGCTAAGCTTGGACCGCATGTGCTCAGGACGACAAAAGATGTCGGCGGGCATCTTTCTGAATAATTCAAAAGCAGATCCATAATTCAAAACCCAGTACGCATCTGTCCCCTACATTTGTCCATCTTTCGCACGTCAAAAGGGGGAGGATGCAGATTTCGCAAATCCTGCTCTTCCTTTTGTTCGCGAGCACTTCAAAGAATCAACTTCGACACAAGCCCCAGGAACTAATGTTCTTCGGAATTGGGCGACGATGTTGCGGATGATTACGCTATTGTTTCATATTGTTCAGCCGGAATCGCTTGAGTAGGGAAGAAATCGAGGATGCGTCGCACTTCTTTCTTTTTTCGGTCTTTACATCGTTTCTCTCCAGACAAAGGGAGATCACATGCCAACTTTACACAATACTCTGGAATCTACATAAGGTACAAGAAAGTTCTATATAGGGACACATTAAAAAACTTACACGATATAGAGCAGAGAAAAAGTACGGGAAGGAGTCATCACGAGGCTTGGGATTCCAGAAAGTTGTGGTGCTCCAGCTGGGTCATCTCTCCACCAGTTACTTGATCAAATTGACATCGATAAAAGCTGCAAACAAATTCAGCCCAAGGTTGATTAAGAGCCGATTCCATATATGGCCTTACACATAAAGTTCAGAGAGAGAGCGAGACAGAGAGAGATGACAGATGATGGATGAAAGAAAGTAGGTAGTCGTATGCTTAATGTCATCTAGCAGCGCTTTGCCAGAGAGAGGAAAAGCTACAAACTGGGGTACGAACATGGAGATCAAAACCAAACGCGCAGACTTTTTCATCAATATATGACATCTCTTCATGCAAGGCTGTAGATTATACAGTAATATGGAAATACCTTCCATCCATTCCAAGAATGACAACCGTGTTCTTCTCGTGACCGAAAGCAACAATATATGGAGACCCTTCACGCAAGTGATACTGAGCCACAGACCACTGTGAGCTGAAATATTTAGGCAAAACTCCTGCACAAGAAAATTCACATTTAAAACTAACTCGGTTGAAATGCAGTAAGAAGCAAAGTTATTATTAGTAGACGAACAAAGACATGACACTAATCTGATTGCCTAATACACTATACCTACGGCTCTCAAAACTACACATTGCTGTTTACTGAAGACTCTCCGGATATACGGAAATGATGGGCTGAGACCATATATGGTATATCTCATAGTTCCATTCCATTTGGTCAGAGTCCTCCAGATGACAACTAGATTTAAGCCTGCAGGTGAATTGAGTATCTAAAATGCTTTTATGCTTTCCAGCACAAGCTGAGTCCGAGAGAATCTCCATTATGCTGTATATGAGGAGCATCTTTTGCTCCATGTCATGACACATAGGATGTATCAATCGAATTTCATTTTTACATAAACCTTAGCAAGAAACATCAGCAGCGAAAACATATCCTAAAATAGCATCAAAGTTAAGCCAACTTATTGCAAGTAATTCTTGGGCAATATCAAAGTTTCTATGACATCCATGACGCTAGAAAGGTGATAGAATGTCAATTATTTCTGCATCAGAAGACATTCAACAACAATCTATGTTGAAGCAAGAGCAAAGCAGATTGCAATTATGATGATCATCGATAAATGGTGTCGGCTTCTTCTGGAGGACAAGTTCCACTAGTTCGGCTCTAACATATTTATCAAGAATGCCATATGAACATCCAAAACCATCAGAAATGAAAAAGTAGCAATTTGCTCAATTATTCACCATGAAATTAAAACTTAGTGATAGCACACAGGTTGGTTGTCGACAGGAGGCATTTTACCTCTGATAAACAAGAGAGATGAATTTGACGATAAAACAGCAGAACTAGAATCAGATGCACTTCCAGAAGCATCATTGCCTGTGGATCCTGAGTTGACTTTAAGGCCAAAAACATGGACAGTACCCTTGTCACTTGAAACTGCTAACCACTGTGCAGTTGATGAGAAAGCCAAGCTATAGATTTCCGCTCTATCTGCACCTCTTCTCATCTGCATATGTTTTTGTCGATTGGAATCATCGATATGTTTCAGAATCATGACACAAATTAATTACAATGGTATTCATTCAAATCTTTCAGAAGAATAATCAAACTAACTCAGAAAAATGTAAAAGAAGCCCAACAGAACATGCTATATGAATATAAGTTTATATCTCGATATAATGAATTGTCAGCATTATGAAAATTTTGATGCTGGATGGAAACCATACTAGGACGACTTAGACAACTTACGCTGTCATACACAAAGCATCAAAATCCAGAAGCTAACTCAAAGAAAATTAAAATTAGCAGTCACAACATCAACCCAGTTTCTATCTGCGGAATGCCAACAAGTGATGGCCAAAATGAAATTGCCAACAAGTGCAATTGTGTCAAAAACGCTCGCCTTTTTCTATAATGCAAAAATCTTTGAAAAGGAGTCCAGAGGCTTCACACACTAAACTTCCGTATGGATTGGTCCATGATTCAAAAAATTGAGCCCACGGAAACTTTCTAAATGGAGCTGAACATTCTTTAATTTGACCAATGCGATATAAGACATAACAAGGACCGAACCTAGAGCCAACTGCCCGTAAGGGAAACAAATGAAGATCAACTACAGTACATGGCTGTCAATGGTAGGAACAGCACATATGTAACACTACATCTTACCAGAAACAACTGATTTGCCTCAATACTCAAGGTGTCTTAACATGGTGGACTCAAAACTGATGTAACTTACCAGTCAGCATCATAAAACCAAATGTTCCAACCCAACTATCAAATAAAAAGGTCCAGGATAAAATCATTCACACGGAACAGGATTGACGATAATAAACTATAATTGGCATTAGCAACAGTATGAGACTAATGGAACTATGAGTTACATAACGTCGTCCAACCAAATCAAGCAAATACAACTAGAAATAAACGTTCACACAATATGGTAGATGTTATTTACAAGTAACCAGCTCCTACAAAACAAAACACTACTCACCGCATAACCCCGATACAATTGGTCATGACACCCTCTAATGGTTTTATTCATCACAGTCATTTTCCGGATTTCAAACCCATCTTTTGCTGTAATATTTTCTCCTGACAGGAGTAGGTCATTTGACAATTCAAATGTTCTTCCAACTCACTCGTTTCTCAGCTCAACAAAGGGCATTGGACACCTCAATTCAGCTGAAATTAAATGCACAAACCACATTCCAGTTCCAAATAGACTAATTCCTCAATCAAGACAACTTACCTCCTTCAACAGAGTGCCATCAACCGCATTGAAGACCCTGATGAGAGTCCCTTTCGTGCTTGCCGTAGCCAGGAACTTGCCGTCCTGAGAGAGCGCCAAGCACGCGATCCGTGAATCGTGCGCCATGATGAATTTGGTCCTCTTCGAGGCGTAATGCTCGATCCTGACCTGCCCCTTCTGGAGCCCCGGGCAGACCAGCACGAGCGACCCTGCGGTCTGTGACGCGACGCAGAGCCCCTTGGGGTTGGCGATCGTCTCAATCTGGTGCAACAGCTTCATGTCCGCGAAGTTGTACACGAACACCGTCTGCTCCAGGACCACCACTATCCGGTCCCGCCGCAGCCGCACCGACCGCACCTCGGCCCGGAACGTGAGGTCGCCTATGCACCGCGACTGGTGGTCGTCCCAGATCATGACCTTGGTGGGCGCGTACTGAGGGGCCGGCCCGCCGCCGACGAGGGCGAGGATGTTGCAGCGGAAGAGCATCTCCGCCACTCCGATGCCGCCGCCCGCACCGAAGTCGCGGCGGAAGATCTCGCGGAACGGCTCGCAGTTGTAGATGCGGAAGCCGTGGCTGGTGCCGGCGGCGAAGCAGGTGTGGTCCTGGTTGAAGGACAGGTGGAGGAGCTTGGGAGGAGGGGCGGGCGGGGCGGCCGGAGAGGGGGCAGGATTGGCCGGGGCGGAAGCGGGGTCGGGGATAGGGTTCCGGCGGTGGGGGTCGTCGTCGTCGGGGATCAGAGAGAGGGAATCTACGGTCTGGGAGAGATCGGAGGGGTCGGGTTGGGGGATGAAGCCGTCGGAATTGGGGGCCGGCCGAGGGTGATTCGGCCACGGCGGGGAGGAGACGGCGGAGAGAGTGGCCATAGAGGCGGCGGCGACGGCGACGGCGACGGCGACGGCGACGACGACGACGGCGATGGTGGTGGCGGTCTGAGTTTTAAAGAATTACGGGGGGGGGGGGGGTGGGCTTGGCAATTTTTTCAAAAGGAACAATTTAGATTTCCTTTTTAAAATTCGCTCGACGGATTGACGGTCTTGTCCCGGCGGACGCTCGGGGCAGAAGGGGCGGGTGGCGGGGGAGAGTTTGGGGATTTCGCTGGAAAATGGCGGGATGAATTTGGGAATTTTGATTGGATTGAAGATTCGTTGATTACGAGAGACACCGCGTCGCGGGGAAGGAAGCGAGGCAGCGCGTGTCGTTCGCTTCCACACCGAGCAAGTTTGTCGTCGTCACCCGCACTTCCACGACTCGCCGTTTAGCGTGATTTAATCCATTCCGTGAAAGTTAGTCGACAAGCCAGTTTGCCGTCTAACTATTTTATAATTTTTCGTGATTTAATTCAATTTAATAAAAAATGAATATATTATAAATATATTAAATTTAAATTTTTGATGATCAAAAAGTTAATTTATGATAAATCCATCATAGATATATCAATTTGAAATTTTTTATAATCAAAAAATTAGTTTGCGGTAAATTTATCACAACTTATATCAATTTGGGACTTTTCGTAATATTAAATATTTTTTCTATTGTGTTTATTATTGTGAGTCTTTGACTTGAGTAAGTCCTTAAATTACTTTGTCTGAACTCTAGGACGTTAAATTTAAGGGTATTCGTTGGAGAGAGGGAAAAATATCATCACCAATTTGGGGGTTGGGCATGGGGGTACCGGCATGATAAAATAAAGAATGCAATCCTATCAGCATGCTTGGTGTTTACACTACGGATGAGTATGGTTCGAGTAGGCAGTTTCCACCTTGGAACCAAAAACTGCCCAATAAGAACCAATTCCGAAAAATTGGAATCGAAAATCACTTGTTGGTTCTATGGATCCACCCAAGAACTGAACTACCATTCCGGTCTGATTCCAGAGTGGGTCCATGAAACCGATCCTACCAATCTTTATGCAAATGAAGGTGATCGATAGTGAAGGAGGGAGGCAATGAACGATCGGAGACGTGACCATGAGTTAATGGGAGTTGAGAATCGAGGCCGTAAGTCAATGGACGATGAGCTTAAAAGTCGAGACCATGAATAGGAGATAAAAAAACGATTTAGACAAAGTGAGAGTAAGACGAGACAAGCACTTAATAATAGACGTTGAACTTTAGATTAGAGATTTGAGGGATTTCATTTTTCTTAAAATATTTTCTTTTTTTTGTTGGAAAATTTTCTTAAAAATTATATATATTACTGGTCCGATCTGGTGGGCAAGTGAGCAGTTCCACACTTAGAACCGATTCTAGTAAATTGGAACCGAGAACCGCCAATTCCGGTTTGGTTTCTGCGGTTCCCAATTCCTTTGCACACTCCTAATTTGGACTTAGACAAGCGGGGTGACCCAAGTTGAAAGCTTAGATTTCCTCTGCTTTGGTGAGATACCCTCGGTAACCACCACCAAGGATTCAAGGCAGACCCGTGAAAGATTTATTGTTCTCACTCATTTTTAGTTGGAAATGTTTTTTTTTCTTCTTTTTAAATTTTATTTTTGGCTGTAATTTCAGCTAGAAGTTAGTGGTCAAATCGCGAGTGAGTAAATATAGATTAACGGCACCATTATGTATTTTCGCGACATCGAGTCAAATAAAAGTATTTAGAGTAATGATTCGGAATCAATCGTGCATGATCACGAAATCCCTTATGGCCCCCCAAAGAGATATAAAAAGGAAACTCACTTGGAAACAATCATTAAGAATAAAGGTTATCCTTAGCTTAGCTAGAGCGAGTTTTTGTTCACACCTTTCCGGCAACATCGTAGTCATGAATTTCGAACCGATCGAGGTGGTTGGGACTGGACTGCCGCTTCGTTGCTAAGAAATGTCGCCCTGTAGATCTGAGGAAAAGTTACCACCTGAATTCGGGTCATGTGATCCGGGTCGCAACTATCGTTGATTGAATGGGGTGAACCTTGCATGGAATTCACATGATCTAATGGTTAATATGAGATGAGGCCCCACGATTCGAGTATAGACAACAGGGTACATTGGTTCCTTGCCAGTCGAGATTAAATATTAGTGGTTTAAATAATCATAAAAATGGAAGGAGATGATTTGTTCCGAGAGCATAGTCTCTAAAGATCGTACCAAGCCCCACGTAAAAGCATACTTAATAAGGAATATTCGATCTCGAAAAAGTGACGTATGATGCTTGGGAGAAAAGGGAATCCATCATGAAAAGAAAATTTAGCAGGAGCTTATTTGGGTTGGCAAAGTATCTCGATGAGATCCTTATTATGATAAGAAAACACATGGGAGAACGACCTTACAGCATTGAATGACGACGGAAACCGATGAACGACACATGCCAAGTGCGGTACAGCCAAATCAACCCTCCTCACTATGATCTATAGAAAAAAACATGTTCCCGCTCGGTCAGTCCGGAGACGTGAGAAGGTGTCCCAACTTAATGCGCCACTCGAGATCTTAGCTTCTAAGCGTACCCCGTTGTTTACCGCCTTTGTCTCCAATGTCAACCCCACGTATCGCGTTCACATTCATATTCACATTCACATTCGAATTCTATGAAGATTCCGCCCCTTTTTCGCGGCGAAACAGGCATGGGACAGCATCGGTGGGGACAGCAAGGCACGGCATCGGATCCTGCACCATGGACGCACAAGCCAGAAGAGGTAACTTCCATGGCGAATGTAGAAGTGAAGCGCAAGGGGTCATAGATCTTGTTTGGATAAATTACCGAAAAAGTCGTAATTCTATTATATCTGTGCCAATTCAGTTTTAAACTTTTCAGTTTGACCAATTCAATCCTAAACCTGTTTATTTGGCGAGGCAAATTGGCAAAATATTTAGGATTATATTGGCAAATCATCAAATGTTTAGAATTAAATTAGCACAGTGAAGAGGTTTATGACTTATCGACACAAATGCAATATGTTTAGGATCTTTTTGGTAAGTATGCTGATCTTGTTTTTCCTTGGTCGTTTTGATGAAAGATACAATTCATGGATCAAGTAAGAGTGAAGTACAAGACGTCACTCAAAGGGAAGCAGAGAAAAAAGATAGTGCAACGACCAGAGAATACCAGGGCATTACTAATTTCGAAGTTCAAGGAGTGAACTCATTCCGACGGGGCAACCCATTGCTTGCAAGGTGGGGTCGCGGGATGAACAAGGAAACGAGGGATTAGCACAATGAACCAATTCTCTAGCGATTGTTGCACATGTTTTAGCCACACAAGTAGCAAAATCCCACTCATAGAGGGCATTCCGCTAGTAATTTGTCCATAATACGTGATCTTCAAACAATGCCACCTATAAATATGGGGTGAAATTATAAAAAATCCTAAACCTATTACATTTGTGTTAATTCAGTCGTAATTGATCAATTTAGTCATAAACATTTTGACAATTTATCATTATAGTCCATCGGCCAATTTTTTTTGGAAATCACTAACGTAAACGCGGCCGTCTGATGTGGCATGACCGGCATTGGGGTGAATAATTTTTTATAATTTTTTGTTTTCTTTTGTTAATGCTTTATTCTTCTTTTTTCCTTCTTCCTCTACTGGTCGCCGGACCTCCTCAGTGGCCGGTGATGCTCGACGACCAGCCACAGGCGAGGGCTAGCGAGGCTCGCCCTCACAGGAGCGAAGTCCAGCCACACTCAAAGTCGGCGACACCAACCCTTGCCGGGGCAAGGTTGCTCGAGGTTGGCGAAGGATGACCTCTTTTTAGATTCGACTAGGGTAAGCTTTGCCGGCCCTCACCTATGGCTGGTCATTGCTGAGGCTCGCGACTGATGAAGAAGAAGGCAAAAGAAAAAATTCAAAATAATATATTAAAAGATTGCAAAAATTGTCCACATTAACATAGGCACGCGCAGCATCCATGTCAGCGATTTCCAACTAAAATTGATTGGATAAACAACATTGATAAATTGTCAACAGATTTATGACTAAATTGGTCAAACTCGAAAGATTGAGAACTTAATTAACACAAGTGCAATGAATTTAGGAATTTTTTGGTAATTTTTCCTATAAATCTATATAGGTTTCATTGCCATTCGCCCATTGTTCAATTGATCGAAGATAAGAACACCGCAAGTGCCTAATGGTTTGCAGTCGAGTACTCGAATTTTATTTTTTGTTAAATCAAGTATCACAACCTTACAAATTTGAGTCAATAAGAGGCACTAGTTAAAATCGCGGACGGAAGCTTCCCACTTGACTGATAACACCGTTAAATAGTCATTAACCGTCAAATTAACGTCCAATTGGTCTTCCCGAGATGATGATACTAAAATCTCTCTCTCTCCTGATCACCCAATGCTTAGATGCAGACAACCCAATTAGTGCTAACTAACCGAGCCATGTCATCAACTATGCTCAAATTTTGCTAAGTAGGCGAGGTCACGTTAACAAAATCAAGTAATATGACAATTATTTGATAGAGGCAGAATTTAACAAATTGATGCACTGCCGCAAAACCCAAAAAGCACATAAATTTCCAACACACATATAATGCAATTCTAAGCACTAGCAAATAAATTGGAGTCAAACAGAGCATAATCACCCTACTTGAAAAAGAAATCCAAAAAGTTCATGTAAACTACTCGTCCTAGTGAGAATTCTTCAGTCCAGAGACCAATCTCTTCAAACGAACACAATTTTCATTTGTGTTAGATGTAAATTATAGACCCCATGTAAAACCCTACTCCAGATCTATTGCATCATCTAATACTTATCTGGTAGTTGCCACCACATCATTCGACAGACTTGACTTAACAAAGAAAAATAGAAAACGGGAAAAAAAAGAGGATGTGGAAAAAAAAAAAAAAACTAATGCAAGGGATTACGCAACCACAGATTTCGCATTTGATTGTGCCTCAACTTCTTAAAGATGAACAGAAAGTGTTGACTGATAAATCAAATGAACTACCCGGGGAAGGTATGCTTTCACCTCCTTGGTGGAACTTGAATTCAAACTGAGACGTGAGAAAAGTGCGTCGACAAAATTATGCTCTTCTCATAGCCCATGACTTGAACCTCCTTCCTGCAATGTACTTGGGCTCAGTTTCTAACTTTCAGCAACACAGACGGACGCTTACCACTGTCACAGATCATGCCCACATCGAACTTCAAATGAAAACAGCATTTGAATGTGATTTTCCATCCAAAATTTCAAGAAACAATGATATATTTACAGGATACGAGGTAACTGAATGACCATAAATTCGTATAATCTGGCAACTTGTGAGGGAAATTCTGGTTCAAAACTACAATAACTGATAAACATTTCCAGATGTAAAGAAATCTCGGCGAGCAATATTTTTCTGTGAATTTTGGTGAACAGTCGTTAGAAGAACGGTACTTCAAACCAACTATACCTACCACGGGGAATAAATGCGAACCAGGTTTCCAATTTCGAGATCAACATTGTTGCAAATTCTTGGGTTAAAAATCACAGTCCTCATTCTTCCTGTTAAATCTGCCTGACTACAATGTGAGGACGGGGTTCCCTGCAGACAGAAATGAACATTCACATCCTGCTGTGCACACATTCTTACATACAAGAATGTATACGCAAAAAAGAAAAAAATAGCATCACTATCATTAGTTACACAAAAAGGGAAGAGCAAGATGGTTTCAAGTAAATAAGCAATTACAGTTCAGTAATTCATATTCTTCCAACTTGAAAGGATTCAAATTTTCAGAGTAACAAACAAAAACTTCCCTCGTAATCTATTTATGATTCTCCAAGTCAGAGCAAAAATATACAGGTCGACAACAGCTCTTGCACTTAAAATTAGCATACACAAGACAGCATAAAATCTGAATAATTACTATTAGAAAGGAGAAACTTAATAGCCTGGCTTTCAGTTAAGCATGTAAGGTTCCTTCTAAATCTCTTAGACTGATGTGCAAGTTAAGATAATGATAAATATATTCCTTAAAATTGACTTTAATCAAAATCTGACCTCTTGGTTCTGCTCCAGAGAGCAAAGACAAACAGTGAGCTTTGCATCCAAGTTTCTCGACAGGATCATTACATCAATGAAGCCTGATCTACCTGAGGAAAAATGAAAAAGAATCAAAATTAGGCAACGGAAATAAAAAAGCACCTTTTCTTAGACAGGAAAAATCCATTTTAGCAATGCCTTTTTCCATTGGTAATTTTACCAATCTTTCTGTTCAATTAAGCCTAATTTTTTTATTCTATTTCAGAGGAGATGCTGTTTTCAGGAAAAACAAAGTGCCAAGATCACAACTTGCGCCGGCACCAGCCTGCAGGTTCTTCAAGAATTCCAGCTCGCTCTCCTTTTCAATCTGAATGACCTCTTGCAATCTTCCAAATAGTCCAAAGCTGCAGGATGATAGGCAAGTGTGGTCAGGACTACCACCTCCTTTTACCACCATAATTGTGTGAACAAAAATTTAGTCCCCAAACACTACCCCAATGATTTTGGAACTGTGATAAGAGCACTTCCACTGTCCAAAGGAGTATAATCTAAAACTTGCTGAATGCAATCTGCCATGCTTTGTTGTTTAAAGTATACTGCAGGAATCTTCAGCTCATCAAAGTTGTTCTGGATGGAAAAATACAAACAGTTTCAAGTGTACGCAAGTAAAAAGCACAAAAAGAAGAAAAGAGTCAAAGTCAATGAATACCTCATCTTCACTAGGTGATCTACTATCCACTGCCTCGAGCTCCCCTTCATCTGCCAGCATTCCTTGTCCTGTAGTAAATGTACTTCTCCTGTTTGCAAAGCCCATCCTAGGCCGTCTTTTTCTACCAGACTTCATCATAAAGTAAATCAAAAAGTGAATCCCATGTCCTGACTGGTAAAAAAATTTCAACAAAGGAAAGGGCAAACTGTTACATTTGGAAGGCTACTGCTGTCATGGAGTCCATCTAGAAGGTCAGCCATAGAATGCGTAGCATATCCATGTCCAAGAACTAGAGCATTGGACGGCATGACTTCTGAATCTTCATTTTCTTCTTGATCGAAATCATCAGGGGCATCTACAGCTTGATGGCCCGGATCTATTCCCTTTACATCTTCATGTGTTTCTGGCTGTTCACATACCTTTTGTGACCCCCCAATTTCATCCCTCGCAATACAGGACCAGTGTTCATCCTTTCGGTGAAAACCAAATGAAAATTTTGCCTTGGCTTTGCCTTTGGAAGCTGTTGCAGTTAGTTGACATATTCAACCACAGATCGTACCATGCAGAACCATGGACAAAAATACATCAGAGTTCAGAGAGGTGATAATGGGTGAGAAGTAGAAATCATGCTATAGGATGCAACGGAACCAAGCAAGAAATTCAAGAAGGAAAGAGTCAATCAAAAGTACGAAACCAGTCATCACAGGCAATCCCCTAGACGAGTCAATGTGAAGTTTCAAAAGTAATTAAACCCAAGTGCTGAAATTAGGCTTGGATTATTAATAGATACACAACCAATCCAAACAAAGTTTAGTCTCCAAGAAATAAAGCTAGCTACCTAATGTCACTGAAAAAAATCAATGGCCAAATCCAATATTGCTGATTCTCAGTTTTCAAGGACAAAGTTTGGTGATTAGAGGAAGGAAAACAAGGAACTTACAGAGAAATATAAATCATGAGATAGGCAAGCTGTAAATTATTATATTGCAAGATTCAATTTAAATATTTCGGTGAAAAGTAAGAAATTCGGTTTAGTCACCACAAACTCTCGGATAGAGAGATAGACTAGGTATAAAATCTACATCAACTATATTGTAAGGTCAAAGTCACAGAAGAGTACAGGAAAAAGCGCATAATCCCAACTAAAATATGACGCATAATTATGTACTCAGTCAATTTCAACCTCAGAATAAATCACCAAGATGGTTTTCTTGAATCAGCATTCCATTTGTTTCATCACGAATTGAACTCTCTATAACAAACTACGCAATTATTGTGACATCAAATCTACCTTAGCTCCATAAGCATAGAAAACTCTCCGTCTCCAAGTCGAAACTTTAAAGAACTGAGATGTTATAAGCTGCTTTCCATCGGATATAGAAATTCTAAACTCTAATGAAGAAATTTTGTAGTTGCCTGATGGCAACAGACAGCTGTGGAAGGAAATGTCAGGGGGGCACAAAAATGGAAAAAAAAATATACAATTAAAACCTTCGAAGTTATGTTACCTTTAGAACAGCGGTTTGCTCTAGAGTGGGTAGCATGTCTCAACGAACATGAAGCACTTTGAATGGACTGGACTGATTCTCTGGCATCTTTGACTACCGCAGAGAGTGTTGGCAATTCCTTCTCTTTCGTTTCAGAGGCATGAAAGCCAACTCCCTGAATCTTTCTATGACTCGACAGAGTGGAGAGTTTAGCAAGCAAGCTACTTTCCTGCGCAAGGTATAATAAAGAAAATGCGGCTTAGATAATGTATGACAATATCCAAGGACGGGTATGCCATAGCCGAGCAAAGGGCTGACCTATTTCTCGATGTACCTCATCATCAGATATCACTTCGTCATCGTCTGCAGTGCAGTGCGTGAAATCACTCTTCGGAGAGCAGCTGAAGCGACGGTCATTGCCAAAATCAGGAACGTCAACCTCATCCTCCAGAGGGAACTCAGCTCGCTCCTAATCGAACGAGTTTCACAATTAACAAAAAAAAAAATCATTATACTAAGCAAAACAAGCTGAAAACATTATCTAGGAAAACCTTAAACACCTGCCTCGAATGGTTTAACAGAGCTCCAAACAGCAGAAGTTTCTCCTTCATCTGATCAAATTGCAGATATATGAACATTCCGCGATAAAAAAAAAAAAAACAGTCACGACGAACGCTAGGGTCGCAGTAGCGGCGCCACTTGCTAGATCATACGTCGATTATTAAGGACATATCGACATCGATATTCTTCGCACCGAATTGCAAATTCACAATGATCATCCGACAAACATATCGATATAAAAGAGAAAAAGAGAATTTCAAGAACAAGAAACAGAAAAACAGGTACCTCCGAGTTTTTCCAGCTGAGACAGAATCCGCAGTCCGTCCTACGCAAGCACAAAAATGTACAGTCAGAACAGACGATCCATGCGCATTCCGATGCTTCAGTCGGCTCTCGATATCTACCAAAAACCGAGTTGAATTCGAGAAGCACGAACGCTCGTTCGGCAGTTTTCAGACGGAGCAACCAGAAGCGGTCGAGCACAAGAATCACGCCGAACGCAATCCGTCAGAAAAACAGACAGCGATCCAACACGGAGCGGAGCGCTAACCTCTCTCCCGGCGCGCGCGCCCAACGAGACGCAGTCATCCGAGAGGTTGCCGTCGATGTCTTCCTCGTCGGCTGCAAAATCGTTCCGGTTCAACGCAACAATGTCACACACACAGAGGCCGAGAGAGAGAGAGAGAGAGAGAGAGAGAGCGTTGCGGAGGCGAAGAGCGACGCGAGGGCACCTGAGAAGCTCCGGCCGGCGCCCGGATTATCCGGGAAAATGTTCCGCCGCCGCCGCATTTCTTTCGGTTCAGGTCGCCGCAGCTTCGCCGGAATTTGAAGTCGGACGACCGAGTCACCGAGTCGCGCGGTGCTCGAGAGCCGAGTTGCTTGGAAGAGAGGGAGTTGGAGGAGGAGTTTATGAATCTAGTTATTAAAAGGGATATGTTCACTAAAACTTGTTATTAAAGTGCAATTGTGTTATAAAACTTGCAAAAGTTACAATCAAGTCTTAAAATTTGTTAAATTGATTTAAATGAATTCTAAAGTTAATACCATCAAACTTTCTAACAGAAAATGTTAACGTGGCACTGACATGACTTATTTTAACAATTTCCCTTTCCTATATGGCGATAACGTGACTAAAACGACATCGTTTTGACCAAAATTTGATTTTTAATACTGCTTTTATTTAAATTTTTTAAAAAAAAGAGAAGAAGGATAGGCGGGGAGGGAAGGCTAGCCCCTCCCCGTCACCGCCCCACCATCACTGGGAGAGGCCGGCAAGGGTGGGGGGAAAGTAGGTCACTAGTGACCCTCACCGACAACAGGCGAGTGGATGCGGCCCTCCCCCAGATCGAGCAAGGGTCGCCGGCCCTCACCCAGACTCGGTCGAGGGTTGCCATTGGCAACCAACCCTCGCCATTGTGGCCGTCCCCCAGATCTGGGCGTGGTCGGCTGCCACTGGCGGCTCTCAGCCAGGTCTGGGGGAGGGCCGACGACCCTTGTCCAACCTAGGGGAGGGCCCGCAAGCCCTAGCCTACCATCGGCGAGGGTTGTCGGCCCTTGGTTAGGGCTTGGCGACCCCGGCCTATTGTCCCCCCACCCTCGTCAGCCCCTCTCAGCGATTGTGGGGTGGCGGAGGCGGGGAGGGCAAGCCTGCCCTCCTCCTCCTTTTTATTTTTATTTTTAAATTTTAGCTTATTTTTAAATTTGATTTAAATAAAAATTAATATTAAAATAATGATTAAAAAAATCATGTCATTGTCACGTGAGATATAAAAAATAATAAAAAAATCACGTTAGCATTTTTGTTATTCAAATTGAATGATGTTAATTTTAGGACTCGATTGAATTAATTTAATAAATTTTAGGACTTGAGCAAATTTTAAGACTCAGTTGCACTTTGATGATAAGTTTTACGACTTCCGATGAATATATCTCTTTTTAAAATGAAATAAGTGGTACAAGACACGCATTTAGTTTTGTCTACTACTTTTGTTTACTTTTATTTATTTATTTAGAGGTTTTCTTTTATTTTTACCATTTTAATTTTTTTGAAATTAAACTTTAATACTTAAGAATATTTTTTAATGTATTTTATCTTATCTTTTTTTTTTTTCAATTTGAGACTCGAACAATAACATTTGGAATATAAATGAAAAGGACAAAAATTTTTATTGAAAAAAGTAAAGTTCGTGAACTTTATTCTCATCCATATTCTTAAGATATTAAATTACTCTCTCTAATCATTGTAATTCTCTTGGTGTAGTGTATTTAATTATTTGGAAAAAAATAATTTGCATATAGTTTATTAACTAAGAGCATATGTATTTAATTTGTTCCGCTTTTGTTTTATTTTTTTGTTAAGAGGATTTCTTCGTAGATTAATATGTCCATAGATATGCGCATGCGAAGTACGGGCCAAGTAACGATTAAAAGTTTGAACTCAAAACTTATTTATGAGAACTTATGATTGGAAAATTATAAAGGAATACTTTTCAATGGGATTGTTTTCGATTGGGTAAATGGCGCAAATAGTCCATAAGTTTTGGCCAAATGTGTAATATCATCAATGGACTTTTAATTTATTTGATGTAACTCTTGAATTATTCATAAATGTTTAATCAGATCCCTAAACTTTTAATATGTTCTATTAGTCCCTTTAACTCTGTATAAAAAAATCAAAAGTTCTCATTATTACTTTCCGGATTTTGGAAAATCTTCTCCTTTCAATCCATTTCCTAAATCAGCAAAAAAATATGACCATCTTTTTATTACTTTTTTGTTAAACCTTTTTAGTCTTTGTAAGCATTACGATAGTTCCCTTTTAAGTATATTTTGAGTTATGATATCTATAATGGTAAAAGTACAATATCACTTAGAGTTGTTTGCGATTGATATTTCTGCTATTTTAATTTCTTAATTTATAGTTTTAACTAAATTTAATTAAGAGAACACAAAACATAAAACCTTGAAAACTTTATCTATCTAAATAATCAGGAACAAGATTTAGATTAATATAAGTACGGGAAATCTATAGATAAATTATTAGTCTAGTTAAATACTTTTATGGAAACACTCATTTTAAATAAGTGTATATATACTTAAATGTAACTATAGTAATATTTCAAAGGATAAAAAATGTAAAATGTAATAAAAAGATAACATAGTTTTTTGTTGATTTGAGGAATGGATTGAAATGAAAAGGTATTCAAAAATCCGGGCAATACTTTAATTATGAAGATTTGTAAACGCTACCGAAGAAAAGATTTGACTTTGTTATGGAAAGTTGAGGAGCTAGATTGCATAAATTAAAAGTTAAAGGACTAGATTAGGAGTGAGCGGTTCTAGGTTCCGAGTAGGTTCTGCCTAGAACTTGGAACCTATTCTCGGGTACAGGTTCCTCAAAATGAGGAACTTGGAACCTACCCTGTCACAGGTTTCAGGGTCGGTTCCAGGTTCCAGCAGGTTTTTTTTTTGTTTTATTTTTAGTTAATCAAAACGAAAATGAACATTCATAAAAAAGAATACAAAAGACAAATTATAGAAAAGTCACATTTTTTCTTAAAAGAAAGGGGATAACACGATAAATAGTAATTGTTGGGATACAATACATATGACTTTAAATTTCAAGATAAGATACCACATTTTGTGATGAATACAATGGTCATTTCTGTTTGGAAAGAAGAGTAAAATAAGACTCTTATCAGAAGAGAACAAAAATAGAAGGCAGAGTCAGATGGACATGGTCATGAAAAAGTACAGGCAATGAACAAATATGATACATAAAGAAGAGGCTTAGTTACTGAAGAGCATGTTGTTTTTTTCGCCATAGCCAAACAAGTTAAGAATCAAAGGTTCACAATGATAGGTCTTTTTGCCAAAGCTCGTTCTCACATATTAGCAAACTCAAGATAATCTAGTCCAACTTAGTGAGACTGACATCAACATGGCAACACAATCGCGACATGAATCTCCTACCCGAACAATTTGAGCCATGTATCTTTGTGTTCGAGAACTGAAGGTGGACATTCTCAAGTCAAATGAACTTCAAAGGGAACAAATAATACAAATCCAGCTACTTTATTCTAAAGCCTGAAAGGAACTTTCTGTGATTGAAAATTAGGCAAAATCACAAAAGTTCTAGAAAGCAAGCAGATTAAGAGACACATTGATGAACTAATTGCTAGATGCAAAATTATTAACTCCACACATCCAATGGTCAAAACAGGAGAAACTAACAGCTAAGCAAAATGCATTAAATTAAGATTACAGGCTCACTCCCACACTACCCAATTACAAAAGCAAGAAGACGATATCAAATAGCAGGAAACCAAAGGACTGCCATTCCTATTTCATCGAACAATTCGGCAACTAACATCTGAGGGTGTTAACGGAGCAAAAACTCAACAAATTTGGTAGCAGAACACCGGTTAAGCTATCTTTTAAGGTCACATCAATAAGTGGGAAAAGAACATTTAACCTAAATATCGACCAGATTGCACAAAACACCAAATAAAACACACCCTAATGGAGAATATACATAGCACCGCAAGAATCTCATCTCGGGAATCAAATCACATTACTTCGATCTCGGCACACGTAGCTCAAAGCATGATCTCACCAACCATGCAAACTCAGATTAAGGACCTCCCATCAAAATCAAGAGATACGAATTTAGCCTCTAAACGGGGGAAAGAATATCCCCAGATTGCCCCTAAAACCCCCCCTGGAGATCTTCCAAGAAAATCGATCGAGAAACAATTTTATCGAAGAATCTGGAGATCTTCGAGGTTGCGGGGCAACCTAAGGAAGCTGTAGTCCAAGGCGGGCATGGTGAGATAGACGCCAACGAATTCAAAGAGAGAAGCAATGATCGATGAACAAAAGCAACGGCGGGAATTCAAAGAGAGAAGGCGTGAATGGCAGGGGTTGTTTGAAGATGTTACATACCAGAGCGACGGAGCTTCAGAGGAGGAAGACGGCGGTGAGCCTGTATAATCGCAGCGAATCTGCGTGGGGAGATCACGAGACCTGCGGCAAAGAAGGTGAAGCGAGCCGGAAGCAGGAGAGAACCACGGAAGCGGGAACGAGGAGCAAGGTGAAAGCAGAAGCGAGAGCGAGGCAGAAGCGGGAGCAAGGCGGAAGTGGAAGTAGGAGCGAGGAGCAAGGCAGAAACGGAAGTGGGAGCGAGCCGAAAGTGGAAGCAGGAGGGACAATGATGGAGATCGAGTGATTCAAGAGGAAAAGCTAGCATTTGGGAATTAGGGTTTCTAAATATCAAATATGTAGTTTATGTTTTAATTTTTAGGGACCCGGTTCCTGGTCTCGGTTCTCGGTTCTGGTCCCGGTTCCCGGTTCCGGTTCCGATTCCCAGTTTCGGTTCCGGTTCCCGGTTCCCGGTTCCTAAAAATGGGGAACCGAGAATCGGACCCTCTGTCCATGGAACCTGGAACTGAACCGGACCCTCCGGGTCCGGTTCTCCGGTTCCCGGTTCTACCTTGAAATTGCGTCACCCAAATTAGATTAAATATATAGAAAGAATTGTAAGAACCACATTAAATGAATTAAAAGTTTAGAGATGACATTCCGTATTGAACCAAAGTTTAGAGGCTATTTGTGTCATTTTCCCTTGTCAACTTTATGTTCAATTAAATGGATTTTCTTGAATTACTTAGAATATGTGGATTTCAAAGAAATTAACTTGAATGAAGTTTAAACAGATTGTCTTTTCAATAAATTGTAATTTGTAATAAACCGCCTATTTCAAAAAATTTACAAGTTTAAGAAAAATGAATTTCGATAGTACATAATTTACAAAATAAAAACTGTCATTTAACCACCGGAACCTAGATCAAACCAAATTGCATCAAATAGTTGCTAAAGTTTCTTCAAGATACTGGCAAGATTCCAAAGAGCCAAGTTCTGCTGCCCTAATCCACCTTCACATTTTTGATATGCAGACATCGCTCCATGCTTCCTAGGTTCCCTTAGCTTGAGCTCGAGAAAATTACCCGATCAATATTAAATCTATAGTATAAATGTCAATTAATTTATAAACTTTTCAATTTTGTCAATTTAGTCTTCAAACCTCTGCGTGAAATTTCAATGTAATATTTTTGGCCATTTTTCACCGAAAATCGTTGACGTGGCGGTCCAGTCATCGTTGGCTGTCCAATGTTGAGGACCACAACGTCAACGATTTTTAGCGAAAATTAGCTGGAAGGACTATATTGGAATTTTGCGTAAATGTTTGAGATTAAATTGGCAAAATTAAAAAAATTTAGGATTGAAGTTTATGATTGAATTGACATATGTATAATAAATTTAAGACTCATTGGACTATTTTCCTGCTCGAGCTCACCTTTCTTTCCAAAGAAAGCAGCACAGCACATTTCCACGACCTTCACTATTTTCTTCAGGAAAACAGAACACTTGAGATTCAAATTGTCAAGCTGTAAAATGCCAGATATTATCAGTTGGGAGTCTTCCAGCATCTTCAAATGCCCAACTGTCCTAGCATCCATTCTTAAGGTGATTGTATCATCCATGGTTTGGATTCCCTGTCAGAAAGTCTACCATAACAAGGGACACACCAAGATTCTAAGGGTTCGTTTTACTGACATTGGGAAAATGTGCTCGGAAAATTGTAAAGGCTTTTGGACTAAAATGATTTTTTCGAAATGTAAGTAATATTTGATAAAATGTATTTTAAAAACACATCAGAAAATAATTTTGATATAAAGGCCGTTTAGTTAAAACTATACTTTATGAAGGATTTTTGCTAATTTTTTTTATACAAAATTTCCAGCTATTGGTCGGCGAAACTCAACCACTGCTAGTGAGGGTGGCAATGGTTCATCGGTGGCACGCCGGCTGCTCGCCTATTGCACACCAGACGCTTGCTGGGCACGCTCATTGTAAATGTAATTGCATCTCACCAATGCATCCAAAAATTTTGCCAAAAGGCATTTGCTTGTTCAAGGAGCTCTAGGGCCCTAAAGGGCTTTGCAAATGTTGAACCAAACGCATCTTACTCCCTTTTCAAAAAGCCACTAATGGTGATAAGCTCTGAACCACGATAAAAATAAAATTGCAGGGCATTTATAATGAGAGGATTAAGACGACTAATGGACACAATCTTATTGCATAGCACAGTTTAGTAAGATTGATGGTTGATAGGCTGTAACCCTTTATAAGAATGTTGGCCAATAATAAGTCGTCGCGTGTCCTATGCTTACGGACCGCTAAAGGGTCACTACGGCCTCATAAAGACGTGAACTAGTATCTAGTCTTCTAAAAGAGTAAGGGAGTTGGTAAGATTTTTTCGGGCAAGTCTCATCTTTTATGATGTTTCATTCTACCGAGGATAACTCGAGATTCTATGACTACTTTTGATTTATTCCCTAACGGGGCAATGTTCCGTGAGGTGCCTGTGAAAAAGAAGACCTAGACGTGAAAAATGTGTTTGTTCACAATAAACTTAGGAAATTACAAAAAGAAAAAAATCATGTAAAAGCTAAAGCCAAATTATGCACTTATAGACTGTCGAGGTTTAGTTTGCCGTCCAAAACAAATAACATCGCACCGTGATCACTCCGAGGCTTGAACTCATGAAACGCGAGTGGCATCGCACTCAGGTAAATCAAACCGGACAGCAACCCTTTATCTCTCTCTCTCTCTCTCTGTGAATCTTACAACTTCGTTCTGCCAATTCTACATTCTCTCTCTTTGGCAAAGTCCTAAAGAATTTAACTTCCCTCGACCTTCAGTATATATATCTCCTCTGTCTCTCTCTCTCTCTCTCTCTCCCTCTCTCCAGCATGACTATTTGTCTTATTCCCTCTGTTTCCCGTTTGCTTTGCCTCCTGCTTCCTCCTTAATTTTTCACGACCGAAAGGTGGCGATCAAGTATCAGCGCAAAGACCCACCTGCTCTGTTGTTCATTTAAGGGCGTGGCTTGTTGACGTGTGAGTTCTTTCTCCAATGGTTACATCACTGTTTTTACTTTCGATCATTCTTTGCATGCTCAGCTTTGTTAGTTATATCCATTTGGATGTGTCTCCTCGTTCTTTCGTTGTTTTATCAGTTAAATGTGTTTTGGAATTATATGGGTTTATGCATAGCTTTAACTGATTGCGGTTGACATGGTGATTCTACGATCCCTTTACTCGAATGCTATTCGTTTTAACTTTGATGTCTATTTATTTAATGTGACGTTGTAGGTTGGGGGCATCCTCTGAATTTGGAGATGTCTCAACGATTGCTGCTTGTAGCTCAATAGGTTTATTTTTGTGGTAGCTTTATTCGTATATTGCTTTTGGGTTCTAACGCAGATCATATAATGTGTTCTTGTTATTCTTGATCAGGAACTTTAAATGCATTGTGTTTGCTTGGTGATCGATTCAGGAATGACATTCTTCTGCTCAGAAAGCATTTGCTTGTCAATTCATCAATGCTGGTCTTTAATATGATTTATTCGCTTATGATGTCTGCTGATTTACTTATTAGCAAGTCGTTTTGTGATCTTATCGCGATTGTTCGTTGCTCATTTTCTAATTTCAAAAGCACATCTTCCTTTTTGGGCTGGAATGCAGGATTTAATATCCTAGGTAGGCAAATGACTGAGCACTTGCGGAAGATAGATATGTCAGTAAAAGTCTCAACTTTAGCACTTTCTCCATGTCATTGGGTGATTTTGATACAATAGGAGAACCGGGTGGTATTCCAATTGGCTCGGAGGTGCCATATCACTCTGATGCAGTCTCATGTATGGTATTAATATCGAACCAGAAGTCATAGATTGTGGGGTTTGCTAGTGGGTTGATGTGAAAACTGAGGCATCTAGTAATAGGTTTATATCCCCTTTGTCAGTGTAGAATATTTATAGTTTGATCATATACTTGAAAAGGCTGATGACATTTATTATAATAAGATTGATTATTCAAAAATAACTTTGTAACTGGTCCTAGACGAAGGCATCAGTCCATGCTTTTCGTGACATGGGTTGCACGAGATGGGAACAAATTGACTCTTTGTTAAAATGAATGGCTAAACATGGTCACTGTCAACTTACTTTAGTCTGAGTCCCATAACAAGTCCATTCTCAGATGTTATATAAGCTTATTCTTTGACTAGCAAGATCTTTATGCTTTGATATTTCTGAAATGTATTGATTTAAATTATCTTAGTGATGGACTTTCTTTATCGTTCACAGCAAGATGGAAGGCCTTGAAGAGAAATCTGCAGACCAGGTACTTTCTAGCTGTTTATCCAGGACAAATGATGGTTTTGGAGATCCAAAGGTCCTTCCACGGGTCGGAGATCAGTACCAAGCTGAAATTCCTTCGATAGTTGTGGAGAATGATCCTATGCAGAACTCAAATAAATTAATCGGTGCCCAATTTGTTGGCAAAGGAGAGAATCTGATGACTCCAAATACAATGTTTGCTAATGGAGAAGACGTGAAAGATCTTGAACGACTTGGTGAAGCAGATGGAGCTGATAAGATGGATGTGCATTCTTTAGCGGAGGAACCGAAAACTAAGATGGATCTAGATGTTGGCGTCTACAATCTGCCTGACTCATCCAGCGAAGCTTGGACTAAGTCTGAATGCGACAGCTTTACCCTCGGTCTGTATATCTTTGGGAAGAATCTTATCCTTGTTAAGAGGTTTGTTCAAAGTAAACCGATGGGGGATATACTGCGCTTTTACTATGGGAAGTTTTATGGTTCATCGGGATATCACAGATGGTTGGACCGTAAGAAGTTACGGAGGAGGCATGTTTCTGGGAAGAAGATATTCACTGGATGGAGGCACCAGGAATTACTATCTCGATTAGTTTCTCGTATCTCAGAGGATTGCCAAAAGCTTATTATTGAGGTTTGTTCATGCTTATTCATCCCAGTCGGACAGATAAATAATTGAACATGCATTACAACCCTCATATTTTGATGTTTTGACTAGAATGTCACAGACTCGCTGCCCTTTTTTCCCCTGAACAATGTGCCAGCACATGATCAGCATACTAGTAACTCTGGTTTGGCAGCTGATGTTTCTGGTGTTCGCTAAGATTACTTTCAGCATTATGTTTGGCCTTTATGATTATTCTCATAAATATATTACAGTCTGTTTTATTTTCTGGTGATATTTGCTCAAACACTTAAAGAACATTGACATTCCCATGATAAACATCTTATTTTAAATGCTATGAAACTACAAGAAACTTCAACTCTATAGACGATGAATGGTAAAATAAACAAGTTCAATACTGGACTCTGTTGTAATGCCATGGCACTTTAGAACAATGGAAAGTTGATATTTGACCATTTAGATCTGTAGATTTAAACATACCTGTCACATCAGTGAGAAGTGTGTTTCTTTCCACGCTGTCAGTGTTAAACACTATTTGGGCAATGTAACATGGCCAGTGAGGCCATGGCTTGGAAGTTGAGTGAAGTGGGTTATATCTTGGGATATATGGTTTTTCCTTTGAGCGAGCACCGGTTATTTTTTATATTAGAGTATTTTCTGGTTTCTCTCCTCATTGGGCTATGTAATTTATTTCACTATGCATGCTAGGAGTAAGTTCCCACAATTATCGGCTCACAACTGCTAGATTAATATCCATAGCAGCTTGATAAGGTTGAAATGAATCTAGGGAATTAAATCATCCCTTCATCCCCTTTAAATTTCACAGTATTGAAAATTGTTAAGTCACTGAATTTACCTAATCTTTCTTCCGTGTTAAACTGTGAAGGCCCTAAGGCTGAGGATCTGTTCTGTTTCTCTAATGATTTGGCTGCAACATCAGAGAGGAGCATCTAAAAATGTTACCTTAAATTCGCCTCATTATTTTTTTGCTTCTTGTCTTAGGACTAATACTCTGAATTCGCAAACTATTTTCGTGTCAGCCAATTCATTCCAATCTTTAGAACACATCAGTTTCTGTGAATGCTATATCTGCTGGCGCAACGCGTTATATTTGTTACTCAATCTATATCCTTCTATTATAAGTTGCATCTGTTTTAGTGAGAAAAGCATCACATCATACTGATCTGGACATTGTGGCTACAGGTTTCTCAGCAAATGGAAGAGGGAAGAACTTCATTTGAAGAGTATGTGTTCACTGTAAAGGATGCGGTCGGTCTTGGCCATCTAGCCGAAGCAATAGGAATCGGCAAAGGAAAGAGAGATCTCACCCGTGTGGTCGATGAGTCAACAAAAAAGAAAAGCAAGGTTCCAGCGATTCCAACTGGCAAATCTTGCGCTTTACTTCCGCCCGCTGAAATAATCAAGCTTCTAACAGGAGACTTTAGGTTAAGTAAAGCTAGGTCTAGGGATATTTTCTGGGAAGCTATTTGGCCCCGCCTGTTAGCTAGAGGATGGCACTCTGAGCAGCCTGAGGATTACAGTCATTCTGGGTCAAAGCATTCTTTGGTTTTCCTCACACCAGGCATCAAAAAGTTTACAAAAGGGCATCTTGTGAAAGGAAACCACTACTTCGACTCTATTAGCGATATCTTGAGTAAAGTTAAATTGGAGCCCGAGCTTATCGAGCTCGAACTTGGAGCAGCAAAAGAAATTAGTCTTAAGGAAGAAAGCTGGCAGGAAACATCTTCAAAGTGTGACTCGGATGACGTTGTAAATAGGAAATGCCACCAGAGGTATATGCAGCCCCAGAATTCAAAACCCAGTCCAGCTTCAGCCAGCTTCATGATAGTGGATACTAGTTTGGTTTGTAAAGGACAGGCTAAGATGAGACAGGTGAGACTTTTACCAAGTGAGACAACCTGTGCATCTACTCATTCTGGGCAAATTGAAAAAGAAACTTCTGAAGTGTCTGAAGACAAAGATGATGCAACTGATGATAGAGCAGGCTCTCATAAATCAGGTGATGCAACAACAGCTATTGATAATATACAGCCAATCTTGCTTAAGAAATGTCGATTTGACTTGGGAATGAAGGCTGGCCACCCAGATTGCAAGGGTTCCACCACACAACAGCGAGATTTAAGTCCTCTTGCTTGTGGAGAGTCGAACAGTTGCATCGGAAATCTCTCTGCACAGAGAAAATTATACGAGAATGAGTTTCATTTTCTTTCGCCTGTTAGGAACAAGAGCATAGTCTTGCAGGGAGGTTCATCTCAAGAATTTTCGGTTGCATGTTCCTTTGTTGACATCAGTCCGGACGAGCACAAGTCTGAAAGTTGTAAGAATGGATTTCCATCATTGGACAAGAAAAATTCCCATGCATCGATCAACTTGAATCTCCAGCAAGTATCAACCAATACTGGAACTCATGAATCCTTGACCCAGAAAGTAGTGCAAAGTCATGATCAAACTAGTTCTGCCAAATCATCGTATCTGTCCTCTGGGTCAGATCAGCAGACAGAGCTGTCAAATCCATCCAATGGCGCTCCCAACATAGGGCAGCAGCATAATAGGAACAGCTGCAGGCAAAGTACTAGGAACCGGCCATTGACGAGAAAAGCATTGGAATCGATGGAATGTGGGTTTTTCAACACAAAGAGGAAGAGGAAAGGTGCAAAGGCTTCAAAAGATGTTTCAGCACAGAATTTTCCCCGTCAAATGCCCATGACAGCGCGTGTGAGTCCAACATTCAACGACGGTCCAGGACATAGTGTTGCACACCCTATAAATCAAGCAGGGAGGCCCCAAAACGGACATCAATGGTAAATGTGATGTGGTTGGTTAGTCTTGCGCTTGTTTCTTGAATCGATGGGTGGTCGTACTGCTCAGAGCTCATTGTTAGTCTTATCTTAGATAGCTTTAGTTCCTTTTCAATGGATTGTCTGAATATAGAGGGAGTTGCGCATTTGATGTTTGTACTATCATATACATGAATAGTCTGAATTCACAAAATCTCGGGACGAGACAATGACTGGTCAAGTGAATGACTTATGGGAGAAATGTCAAAAACGTGAATGAACTGGATCTTCTTCCTGAAAAGCTGAGGAAGGTGAGATGGGTTTGAATTTTTAAAGTACAGAGGATTTATCATAAGCTGTTGGATAGCTTTCATTCTTTATGGTTTAGGCTTCGCATCATCTTTTATACATTCTTGGATGGCAATAGAAACTGGTATGTTTCGTCCGTGGTCACCGTACTTTGCTGCAATCCGCAATCGTTTGGTCGCGAAATCAACCAAATAATAAATCCCTCCTCAAAAAACGTTAGTTGCCCGTAACTTATTGTTATTTCCTGAGGGTTCTAGAGATTGTAATTTACAGTAGATTCGTACATTTCATGAAGTAACTTTCACATATCAGAAATTTGCAGCCACTTGAATTGGTTAGTAACTTCTCTACATGATAGAATAATAAGAAATTGTACAGAGTAACCTTTGCACTGTAGTTGATGGTTTCTTCTTTTATATTCGAAGGAATGCAGTGATTAGTTGTGTGATAAGTAACTCTGAATTCCGAAAAGCAATTTTCGCCTGCCTTATAGTTAGTAAATTCTCGATGTGGATAGTGACTTTCATAGAACAAAATAAGCTCGACAGTCTTAGCTTCTATTGATTTTCAATATGGTCAGTAGTTTTCAAAGGTGAGCAACAAATTTTCTGAACAAGAATATAATGATTGATGTCCATGGGGTTATTAGCACCACTTCTTTATCATCAACATCATTCTATAAGCTTGCGAAACTTTTGAGTTAATGTTATCGACTATGTGTTTCGAGAACAGATGCATTCTCCCTTTTGACACTATTAACAAGGTGTGGAAGAAGCCATTTCTTCCATCTCCTATGTTTTCTTTAACCCGCAAAATTGCACTGAGTTGTTATTTCCGGAGCTACCTCGCCAAGACTTAGTTTTTAGATTTGAGGGTATGCCGGCAATTTAGGGGGTGCACACCAAAATTCGAATATGACTAGTTCCTTCGTGCACCATGAGCGTACCCTCCCACTCGAGATTGATTTGGACGACTTTTAACAAGAGAGTATGAAAACGAACCGCCAGTTGAGGGGATTTGTTATCTTTACAGCCCGAATATGTCGGATTCTAATCATTGATGATGTATGATGCTCTATTTAGTTATTCTTTATATCGAGATATAGATAGATGTCAACAATTTGTCCCCCGATGCAATACAAAATTCCTAGTGGTACAAATGAAAAATGGCTATTGTCTAGGGGTGATCGGTTTTAGGGTGGACCGCTTTCCACCCTTTGAACCGGACGACTAGTGTGGTCTGTTTTTCTGGGTGGATCCAAAAACCGGCCGTTTCTCCCCCCTTTTTTTTTTCTTATTCTCTGAAAGACTACAAGTGTTGGCACATAGTCTAAACTCTTACACAAGTGATGTTAATAAAACAAGCTTGTGATATCATGATAAGCTAAACATGATGATCATCTCCATGAACAAAGCTATAATGATCATTGAGAACCAAGTCTTGAGCGTTGCGTGATCGAGACCGAGAGAAGCGAGAGTGAAATGAGTGAGCGACTAGCTTGTGTGACTGAGTTTGAGCAAGAAAAGAATGAGAATTAGGCATTTGGAAATTTGGAATAATAAGAATAAAAAAGGAAAATCGGCCCGGTCCACATTTGGAACTGGGAACCGAATTGATATTCACCGGTTCCAAATTTTAGGAACCGGAAACTGGATCGATTTCCACAAGAATCGGTTCAGTCCGGTTCTTGTTCACCCCTACTTTTGTGAATACATTAGCCCTCAAATTCAAAAATTCTATCTTTATTGGCCCATGTCCATAGTCTTGTGTCATTTGACTCCATGTTTAAGAACCACATTCGGCCCACCATAGCCCATTCCTATCCGGCCTCCGCGCCTCTCTGCCGCACTACAAAAACCCTAACACTAATTTCAAAACCTGCGCTGCGGCTTCCACCCTCCATGGGGGTCCTCTTCGTGTGTATATATATATATATAGATCTGAAGGAGAAGCAGCAGAAGAAGCCGCTTCGACCTCCATAGCTGGCAGCAGCGGAACCCCACTCTCTCTTTGTTCTCTGTGTCTGTGTTTTGATGTCGTGTTGATATTGTGGAAGGAAGTGGAGGAGGAGGAGGCGATGATGCTGAAAACTACCTATTTTCTGAGGGAAATCTCAGTGATTACAAAACTTTTACCAATGGATCCTTCTGAGCCTCTCTCCCTCGCTTCCTCTTTCCACCCTTTTCCTCGTCTCGATGAATTCGATTCGGCTCGTGATAAAGTTGCGATTTTTTATTTTTAAAATTTTTGGGTCATCGAGCGATCTTGATCTATTGTGCCTCTTGTTTGTATTCCCCTTCTCTTTTCTCGCCTCCTCTGTTTGCTCTTTGGAAGCTCCTGAAGCAGAGCGCCATTGATGTGATGATAACCTTCTCGGAAACACACAGATGTCGACTCAAAAATTATCAGACTACAATTATCTGATCAATGGTTCCTTGGATTTCCTTCCCACTTTTTCTCGTCCGATCCTGTTTTCTGTCTCTTCCCTCTCTTTTTGTATGTATTGATTATTTTCTATGGTAATCTTGTGCTTCGAGATTTTCCGTCCTTAGTTTAGAGCTATGAATCAAATATTGGTAGAATTTCAAGAGGGGTTTTTTAGTATTCTTGCGATCTTGGAAAATGGTCAAAGTATACAACAACGACCCATGAGATTTTTCTTCTTTGTATACGAAATTATTTTATGCTTCAGATTTTTTTGTCCTTGATTATGGCCCAACCAGATATTTTTTAAAATTTCAAGAATGGCTTGGCATTCCTGTGAACCAGCAATAAGGTTTTGCTGGATCAATCAATTTGGGAAGATCAAGATAGCATTCTCTCAAAAAAGGAACATCAATAGAGATATAATCAATTTTTGTTGAGTACCCTCCAATAGTTGGCCAATAAATCTACATCATCCTATTTCTGACACCAATAGTCTTCCAAGCTCTCTTTAGCTCTCTTTCCCGGAGATCAGGTAGCAGAAAAAAGAAACCTAGTAGAAAATATGGTTTTAGGGGAAAAATCTAGCCAAGCAGAAAAAAGAAACCTAGTAGAAAATATGGTTTTAGGGGAAAAATCTAGCCAAAAAGGAAAAGATCAGATAGAACGGTTCATAACAGTTCAAAAAGATAGTACTGTTCATAACAGTTCAAAAAGATAGTACTTTAAAGTACCAGGCTCTTCAGAACTTTAGCCTCATCGAGGGAAACGAGACTTCTCATAGACCTAATCAGTAGTAGAGAAGTCTGATCCATCCCACAGAAGTCTGATCCATCTATGAGACCTAATCAGTAGTAGAGAAGTCTGATCCATCCCATTCTGATCCATCCCACATACTATAAGGGGTGGAACAGATTTTTATTCTACATATACTTTCTAACCTATATGTTTGTGCTCCACGGTAGATTACTACTTATCCTCCCAATTCCTTTCTTCAAAATCATCATCGGAACGGGGTATTCGACGCCCTAACCTTAATTGAAAACTGACATGAACTATGTTAGGGTCAGTCTTCAAAACCTCCTCTTCAGCTTCTTTCACTACCTCCATTGCATTCCTGGAACGAGGAATAGGAACAACATCAAATGACTGGGAACAAGTTCATATTTTAGCAAAGAACAAAGCTGCAATAGGGGGAGAATATCTACCGTATTAACATCTCTGGAGGCATGGAGAGCTCAACCTCGAGTAGGACTTTGCCTTGCAACACGTGGTGTGTTATGCGCTCCACGGCCATTTGCTGAAACAAGCTGGAGACTGTCATATTATATGCAGTTGCAATGGAAAGTTCGGAAGCCAATGCTATGAGGTGACACTATGGTGGAAAATGGCATGTAACTATAAAAAAAGAAGAAGAAGCCATATGCAAAGGCCATGCACATAATGCTAAGTTCCAGAAACACCTAAGCACCAGTATGGCCTAATTGTATGTTTTTGTGCGGCCACAATGCGCTTTATTTGGACCATATGCATCAAAGGTGAAAGCTGAAACTACATATTCGTTCTTAGCAACACTAATTGCAAGGCACACCAGTTGGCTTCAGGAAAGATATCACACATCTGGAATGTATGCACAAACAGATTTCCGTGCACAAGGATGCAAGTTCTTCAGTCCTAATCTGATAGGGTCAGATGTTCTCAACAAATGTAACAATCATAATAGTTAATTAAATTGTCCGTGCATATCTCGAATTCAACGTGAAAAGAACTAACAAATACCTTCGAAAGCTTTGATGAGACAGCATTACGAACAACAACTTCAATTGCCTTGTCATCCACACAATTGTTTCTGTTCGGAACAACCAATCCCTTTGAGAGATTTTGTTCATCCGCTTTTGTTGGAGAAAACAGAGAAGTCGAAGGGTCTACGGATATTTGACAAACAAATTAGATTTAGCAAGTTGAATGAGAATGCTGCAATTTCTTCAGAGGTTTATGTATGAGAAGTAGTTGAAGTTGAGGGAAAATAACATCTGTGTTCACAAGAGTTTATTCGCTTTGCATTGAGTTTACAGTTTGTAAAAGTACGAAGATGAAATTCTAGTTCCTACATATTCATTTTGACATTCATCAGAGCCCAAAACTGATGTAGGATTGATGAGTGTCAAAGGAGCAAGCCCGATCTGGATTAAACTTTAAATTTTGAATGATGAAATTTTATTGGAAGTCGCAGTGAATACCTAAGAAGAGCAACTTCCTTCTGGCTTCATACCTAAAGCTTCCTAAGCATTGCACTCAAGAGGTGAACTACATAACATCATCAAAAGCCATATTATAGGGAGGTTGAGGAAATTGTCAAGATAATACACTTCCAAGTCAAGCAAAAAAGGACAACTAACTTGACTAGTAGAGAAATGTTGATCCCATTAATAAAACACGCCAATAATCTCAATGTTGCAATAATTATCAACTCATCTGATCTTGTGGATTGGATCAGAAAGATTTACTATAGTGTTCATGCCCTCAATCATTCTTTGTTACTAGCAATTCTCCATGAGATTTCTCTCAAAAAGTTACGGAATAAAAAAAAAGTAAGATGCCAAAGTGATGAGAGAAGCACTTATGAAGTTTTACCCTCTCAAATTTCTTGGATCCGGACAAATAACAGGAGGCGTGCTCCAATTGCTTGATTTTTCCTATTTTCTAGTAACTTCATGTCTACCATGAGATTCTTTTCGCAAAGTTCTGCGGAATAAAAAAAAAAGATCACCCAAACCCAAGGCTGTTACGATTAGCTTGATCTATATTTGATCTCTTCATGCCAGTAAAGAAGAGCAAACCAAGACTCACCAGTTTCATCCATTTGACTGAATAAAACATCATCAAAGATACTAGGATGTCCACATAAATATAAATCTGGAATTGACAAGGAAGGATGATACCTATGTGTATGAAAACTTCTGTAACTTCAGGGTGGGACTCATGAATTTGATGACGAACAGTTTCACCAACTCCATGTGCTGCACTAACACTAACAAAAGGATCAACCTGAGGTACATAAGTAAAAGACATTGTTAAGCAAAACCAGTCCTGCAGTTTCAGTCACATCATGCGTGAAAATTTGAAAGTTCCAGCAGCTTCCTGTGAATTCTCATTCCTCACTACTTGAACTGAACTTTGAAATTATTAGAATAAAAACTCACCTCAATATGCACATCAAGATAAAGAGATGAACCAGCTCTCCTTCCCCGCAATCGATGACATCCCTAGAAGAGTATCCAATTGTCATGTTGTCCAAGTGCTTTATGTAGCATTGCATAATATATTGAATTTGAGAATGTTTACTCATCAAGGGACAAATCTACCAGAAATAGTTCATCACCTAACCAAGGATTAATTATTATGATTGAAGGGCTACAAATGATCAAGTGTTAAACACCTCCAATCAAATGCTTGAATTCTATCCTCATCTTACAATATGACTCTCCACAGTCTACATATGGTTTGTGCCAAATGCAAATTTAGAATGCACTTAACATCTACTTTGCACAAGGGCTTTGTTCAAAGTATAGGAAGTTGTAGAATGAGTTCCTCAAGATATAACTACCGTTGCAAAAAAATTTACACGTACCTTAACTCCTTCAACTTTAAGTATTGTTTCTTTTATTGGATCTAATTCTTCAGCTGGAATTGCAGCATCCACCAGTTCCAAGATGCTAAATTGTGGTCACAAAAGAGATGTCAGAATGAAGAGGTTAGTCAGAACACCACGATAGTCCATCCAAGCTTAGGCACTAAAAACATAGTAATGACCACGGATACTTTAACAGCTGAAAGAAATAAAAGAGAAAATTTGAGTTCAATGTAGAGAATAGGACAAAGTGGAAAACATGTTAGTTCTTTGGATCATAGATACAACATGAAACTTCTATGTGAACAAAACAATCATTATTACAACTTCCTCATTACAAGTACATTTGAACATGCAGTTCTTCTCAGCTAACTTACCTGAGTGCCTTTAGCTAATAAGGAGTGACTGAGATTCTTCGTAAGAAATAAAAACAAATTTTCAAGTCCAAGATGAAGGGAGGAGTAAATGATCATATAATGGTATAGAAATTTAGTACAATAAAACTAAGAAATCATGTTATAGTACAAATGGAAAGCACTGAAATTAGGTCTTGCAATTACTATGATTGTCTTGTTAATTATCCAAAAAAAATGCAAGGTAAACTTTCAGAAAGGAATAAAACCTTTGGTAACCAGCTTCAAGTCCAGCCTTAAAGATCATGCCTGAGACAACAAGTCCTGCTAGGGGATCCAGAAACTTTATTCCCAGGATAGAGCCTCCTGAACTAGGACAAATGACACTGTATCAGCATTTGTCAATTAGAAACCAAAAAGTTCATCGACAATGCCTCGTGAGTCGAACTAAAAGGTTTATTGAACTCGCTAAATCTATGCAATGCATGTAAATTTTCTTACCTACACCGATAAGAGCAACCACTGATGAAATTGCATCTGCACGATGATGCCATGCATTTGCTTTCATTAGTCCACTGCCTAGCCTTTCACCAGCTCGTTTTGTTATCCAGTATAGACTGTGGTACAAACAAGATATGCATGAACATATTGACTAATTGACAGATCCAAAGATTGGTGAAATATGAAGTTACATGTTTGTCAAAGCATAGAGGTGAGAAGACCACTTAAACAACATTAACAAATCGTATGGCATGCAACAAGGAGAGAACTGTGTATTGTTTTCGTATACACCATATACACTAAAAATTGGTATTTTCCCTTTCCATGCAATCTCCACAGCAAAAAAACCTATTTAATTAAGTTGGCAGAGAAAACCGATAAACCCACCCTTCTTTAGTAGATATTGATATGATTATCACACTGAGAGCAAGGATGGGGTGCTCCATGTCAATTCCATGGTGATGACCACCGTGATGATGACTATGAACATGTTCATTTAGGACGAAATGGTTGACTATTTCAGGTGTGGTAGACAACAAACCCTGCAAGGAAATAAAAGCAGCCTCACAGCTAAGATGAATGTATCACAGTATCAATCATGGAGAGGTAATTCACTCAATCATCTGAGAATATTAATGCAAGGAACGGGTTAGGGAACTACTACTTTTTCTGGTAACACATATTCTTCAAGAAAGAGAATGAGTAAGAAACATATCATACAAGTAAAAGATCTAGAGCATGCCAGGCAATACCACCAGCTGTAGCCAAAAGCATACAAGAGATTCCTAGTGCTCCTAAAGTCTCAAATTTACCATGTCCTGCAGCAAAAGAAAGCAAAGCCTTGAGCAAGCAAACACAGTTGCTTTAGTTTAGCATCTTGACATAAACAGCACTAAAACAAGATCAAGTCACAGCAAACCTCATCAACGACGAATAGTCAATACTAATATGCATATCTACTATGTGTCAGAGATTTCTCCTCTAGAGCATCATGATACGTCCTGTCATCTAATTATTTGTTTTCAACCCAACGTCGAGTGAAAGTAAACAACACAAACATTCACATGAGATAAAGAATAAATGTCATTGTCATACACAAATTGGATTCAACGTAAGGCCTGGCAAGACATGAACCACCATGCATCAGGTAATAGAGACTCGAAAGAAGAGATAACTTTTTAAACTGGACCATTACATGTGATCCATAGGGAAAAGGTACTTGTAGATGTCCATAGCATTTAAGCTATCCAAAAGGACAGACACAAAGGTTGAGTTGCCAAGGCCATGCAATTGCAGAGACATTGATACCGTTCTTCAAGATCCCTGAAGGCTTCTACGGTGTTGCTCCTTCACGTTGATTTCAATTCGTATAGCATACAGGCAGAGATCAAGACAAGAATAAAACTTATTTTAGTCAGACTAGTGAGGGTATGCGCTTGAAGAGATTACCATAGGGGTGATCTTTGTCTTTAGGAACATTTGCAGCTTTATACGACCATAATGCAACGCCACTAAGAACCTGCAGTTAGGACAAAAGTGATAGATAGAAGAAATAAGGACAAAGCAAAGCAAAGAAATAAAGAGAGATTTAGAACAGTTGAAATAACATCCACGAGCAACCCCCCCTAGAAACCTTGAAAGAAGAAAGCTAGCTGTCAAGCACAAAAATGGATGTTTGACTATGCCATGTAAAACTATTCATATGTGACTAAGCACAAAACCAGCCTTTCACTTTGCTCCGCGAATACACCAAATAGTTCCATTGAAAGAAGAGAAGTACAGCGACGAGGTAAACGGGATATGCTTAAGCTAAGGATGGGCTTTTATTGGTTGCCCCATTGAATTTCTAAGATAACTCAAACTGTCTGCGTTTCCAAGATGATACGATGTTCTCAAACGGTTCATCTTTTTCATATGTATTTTCAAATTTCCCACATTTTATTTTACAATAGGAGGACAACCATCACAGATCTTCTTTGTTTTGCCTTGACCAATCTTTGGGGAATTCATGTCCATCATAGCCCACTCTCATCAATGGAAATACATAAACTTTGTTTACACATTCAAGAGCTCCTCTAGATTCTTTGGTACTTAATGTCTTTACGTTAGAACTATCCATCAAGGTTCTTAGTGAATAGGCTATCAAGTGTACTTCCCAGGGCAAAAGAATTAAAACAACCCGAGGTGATCTGACGTAACCCCGAAGAAGAAAAGATTCTACTTCTCAATCCAAAGATCGAAGACTAGGAACAGCCAAAAGGAAATGAACAACCAAGTGATGAAGACAGCTAATCGACCATACCACGTCGGAGGCAGAATGCGCAGCGTCGGCAATGATGGCGGTGCTCCCCGACAGATAGCCCGTCACGGCCTTTCCCGCGGCCAAGCAGACGTCGGCGGCGAGGCCCATCCGGAAAATACGCTCGCCCTCCTCGCCGGCGGAGAACCGGCGGTGGTCATGGTCGTGATCGCGATCGCGATCGTGGTGAGAGCGGCCCAAGTTCCACCTTCTGGGGACATGGCAGCAGCCGCCGCCGCCGCCGCCGAGAGATGGGTCTCGGAGGTGGGGAGGGAAGTGCTGTCGGATCACGCGACCGCGACGGAGGATCTTGTCGGCGGCGTCCGGTGATGCTCTCGAGATGGAGGCCCTGCAGACGGTGCGGAGGTTGCAAAATCTGAAGCCCATGGTTGCCGGATTAACGTCTTTTGCCGATGATTGCTCTGTCCATGGGGAATGGGAAGCGGGGAGAAGTCTCTGTGTATAATTTATGAATTATAAGTAAATCTTCACACAAATAAAAATTTTACATATATATATATATATATATATATATATATATAATATTATATTGCATTTACGTTCTTGGCCCAACTAGCTTCAAATTATTGCACTTTGGCTCGGTACGCAATCATTTTCGAAATGTTTTAGAATAAATGTAATCAAATCCTTCCGGCCATATATCTTTAGCTATGCTCAGCCGACCTTGCTAACTAGCAAGCTTGAATCCCAACACGACATCTTTTTAAGAGTTTTCGGAACGTGGTATTGACATGGCATTGGTACGGCGCCATGTCGAAAAAGTTGAATTTTTTTGGGAAAAAACAAAGAAAGCTAGAATTTATAAAAAAAAAATAATGAATGTATTTGAAATTCTAAAACTTGTCACAAATATACAATTGAGTCCTATAACTTTTAAAAAGTGCAATAGAGTCTTCAAACTTATCAAATTTGTGCAATCAAATCCTTCAACTACCTCCCATTTAACGATCCATTGATTGTTTTCCTGTCATTGCATTAGTCTTTGGCTTGTTTTCTTTTCCCCCTGCCTAAAATGTCAAGCATATGTTGATGGGAATGAACTCGAGCTGGAATTCCAACAACAGGACGGCAGAAATGAGACGCGGGATCGGGACAATGCTAATTCGCCTGATTATACAGTGAGCCGATGTATCTGATATTGGCATGAAACTAACAAGACATGTCACGAGTGCAAAAAATATGTGGGTGTCATTCACTCAAGAAAATGACGACATATCTGAGTTCTTGTAAAATATGAAGCAAATCTCTTCTTGGCCGGATAAAAAAAAGAAAACAGCGAAGATCGAGCGTTGAGTAGTTGGGAGAGGGATCTCCAGATGTTATGAAGCTCTAAATTGAACAAGGGTTGTGCAGCCATGGTTGAACTTGTTTCAGGTGGACAGGTCTTCGCTTCATAAATTTTACATGATAACTCAAGTTCATGTGATCAAACCCAGTTTAGAATATAACCAAATATCATATCTCTGTCTGTTTTTGTTGTTCAATTTAGGGTTTTCCGGTCGCCCTGGAGACCAAAATTTTTTTTGTTCTGCTGAGATGAAGTTAATTGTACCGTTTGGGTCACTTTCATTTGGAAGTTCGAATTGCGGTTAGTATCACTGGTGCAAATTGATTTCACGTTACATGCAACTGATGCAATTCGGTCGAGATCTCAACAAGCCAAATGATGATGTGGCCCGGTGTCAAAGCGACGCATCACCATACACCAAAAAAGAGAATAGCAGCAGGTAGAGAGAGCCCGCTGAGGGTCGCCAGACCATCACTCAACCTGGTACTTCTTGTGTGTTCTTCTATCCAAGAAACCAAATCAGGAAACAAATTTCAAGATTGAACTCTTTATCAGGTAATTCCTGTATTTATTAGTCCTATAATCGTGTTGAAAAACGAAGAGTGAAGAATTTGTAGTGCTTGATGCTCAAACAGTCTTCAGCGTAAACTGCACACAAACAACACAGATGGTACACTGTGGACAATACTTTTTCGCTGCCAAACAAACACATCTTGGCCAGATCATGTCGCACTGGTTCTCCTCTTTGGCTGATGCGATGTGATCATCATTTCACACGAGAAAAAAAGTCTCAAACTCTGGAGTGTTGACTCCGTTTAGAACCTCAGGAGGAAACAAAGGTTCGGACAATTTATCTGGGAAAGAATCAGATTTGGTTCTCAGATTGCTACACCCTTAACATGATCCCAAAACCTCATATGCCCACAGTAACAGATATAATAAACCAAAACAACTGTCAAAACACTTCAGAAGCTCTCATTTCTACTTCTGCAACATTTTTATGCACCCAAAAATTTTCAGGGGACACCGCAATCTAATTTGCACAAACATTAGCTGAGAGTGCACGACAGAAACTAACCAAGGCATCACAATCTTGAATTGGTTAAATAGAGAACTTCCCATATCTGTTTCTACTGTTTACAGACGCCAGACCAATCAAATGAAAAACTATGTTGCCATCAAAGAGACGTGGTTACAACTATGTGTACATCATACCTATCATAAAGTTACCTTGTCTTACAAATTGGGGAGAGAATAGTTCACCCAACAGCCTCCCCAAAGATCTCGCTTCTCATTGTGGCTCCTCAAAGAATTAGAATGTTTGGACAAATACCTATTTAACAGTTTCCTCCCTCTTCAGTTAAAGATGTTCCTTTGCATGAGACTCTGCTGAAGGAAACAAGGACAGGATGAGTATTTTGATTTTGACGCATGAAAAATGTCCAAGCAAATTCTTCGAACAGTTCAACTACACAGACCTCCCAATAGTGCAACTAAGAGGGGAGAAAGGGAGCTTTGCATTCACAGTTACTGTACAATCTCTTGACACCACATAGAGATCTCGCCTTCTCTTTATTCATCTTATTGATATCAACAATTGGTGAAAATTGCTCATGCTGTACCGAAAAGTCTAAAAGTGACCTGCACAAAATTGGACATATAGTCAATAAAACGACCAAACACTCAGAGAGAGAGAGAGAGAGAGCAAGCATTAGCTTTATAGAAGCAGAACTTACCAAAAAAACTGCAGTTGTCTACGTTTAGTTAATACACGGGTAAGGAATTACGTGCTGGAAATAGTCTGTACAGAGACATTATATACATGCCGGTAGCTTCTCGAACTTGAGTTGCTTTATTTAACCATGATAAATCGGCAGGCTGAAAGCTTATTCCCGCAAAACTATGTATACGCATACTAATGATGCTTCATCAATTGTGACTCTGATATCAACCTTCAAAATCACCGATAAATCCTCAATGCACTTCTAGATGACAATACTGGATTCTTCACCACTGACAATCAGGTGAGGAGCAGCACATGCATTAAGAACCATTAATCCATACATTCTGCACGTCCATATCTTGGAATTTAAGGGAGGTCACTGAACAGTGGCATGCTTTGTGCAGATTTAACCATTTAGTTCAGGAACTGGATTGAAGACCGGCCTCCTTTTCATTCCCCTCAAGCTAGCTCAACACCAATTGATACAAGCACCAAGTGGCGTGTCCTCATAATTTTGAAATCATTTCCACAGTTACTGACTCCCTTTATCGGCTTATAGCCTCCGTTGCGAGGCGTACGAGCCCCAGCAGTCCCTCTACATCTTGGAAGTTAAAATCAAGAGCCTTCTTAATGCCCAAAATACCGTCCTTGGACTGAGCATCCCCTGCTGCAGCTTTAGCAGCACTAAAAGTAACGTGTGATTTTTTAGAAGCCTCCATTGCATTGTTTACATCCTGCGTCTGCAAAGATACATATTTAAAGATTTTAACATTGAAACTGTAAAAGTACAACAGTTCTAAAAGAAGCCAAAAGAAGCCAAGCATGATATATTTAGCTATATAGTTTAGCTTTAGAATTTTCCAAAATACCAAGGTAGGAAATTTGACATGGTATCTCAATCTTATTATAATCACTTACAAAATTGAGTAACCGCGTAAAGTTTTGCCTGGTCTGCACAGAAATAAAATTATTTCCAAGAACTTGAGGAGAGCTCACACCCTTGGGCTGGGCAACTTTATCTGCTGTTGCTGAGTTGTTCACATTATCTACATCTGATGCAGAAGAAGAAGGAGACTCGCCTGATAAAATGGTCAATAAGCAACAAGTTGCATCAAAGGCATTGCAATATCCAGTTTGTTCTTTATTTAATAAAACAAAATCACAGTTTGAAACCACGATGCATTGAAAATAAAAAGGAAACCATACAATGTGATTACTTGGAGAGGTATCATACTACAGAAAGTCAACATGTCAAAGTCTGACCCCAAAAGAAGAAATAAAAAAGAAATAGAACACATGAATAGTTTTCATGGGCAAGCAATGAAGTACTCACTGCACAAGGATTTACAAAGCACAATAGCCATGCAACAATGTAACAGGAAAGCAACTGGAATAACCTAAACCATACATGAATGAAAAGGAAACCAGGATTCACACACACATGCGACATACAGAGAAACGAGCATAATCCAACACACAAAAGCAATCCACTATCAGGATGAGGATATCATTCTCAATACCTGGAGGATTTAATTTAAATGCTCGCAGCAAGTCAAACCGATCTCTGCTTGCAGTAGAGTTGCATGAATAAACTACTTTCAAATATGCTACTTCCATGCATTTGTAGGCCAAAGCAGCAGAGGCCATATCTTTAGTCTTCTCGTATTCATGGGCACAAAACCTAAGGATTCCACAGAGACTACCTTATCAAAAGATGAGGAAAGAAGCCACAACAATCCAGGTGTACAAAAAAATAGGCCAGAAATGAAATAGGACACCCTAAATGACAGGCTTCTGATTCTAAATGCTACCCTAGTATTAGAACAATCTATGTAGGCTTAAAAAACCATGAAGAGATATCAATCCAGATTCATGAAAGTCATGTACTCCTCGGATAAAATGACTGTTCAACTATACATGCCATTGCCCCATGTGATAAATGCTTTTGGATCTGAATTGCTTTAAACCAGAAAGGAAAAGCAACACAAAACCAAATTTGGATAAATAAAGGATAGTACAAGGATGCAGTGTAGCGATCAGAGCTTCTAAAACTGAAAAAGAAGTACATGACTCATGATAGGCTGTCAAGTAGGGTAACCAGTGAAGCCTTATACTGAACCCCAACAGGTTGCTCAAGAGGTAAGCATGTTTTCTTTTCTTCTTAAGGCCTAGGTCTCTAGTCTACCACCACAAGTTGCCACTGTTCTTGATGCCACCCAAGTAGAGTGGGCAGGTGCGATTCAATTAAACCGGTGCGCATGGCACTGGAGATGCACAACGGATATTAGCCGAGTGCTCCAAGAGCACTGAACACCCCATTGTTAGATACACAAATTGAAACCTCATTACAACAAATTAAACCACTGTCATTAAGTTATGTGCCATTTATTCAGATACAAGTATGAATAAGAAAGGATAAAACAAGAACCAGTGGGTGAGTCACATTAAAAATTGTGGAGAAGCTCCAATATTCATATAATTTCTCAACATGGAAAAGAAGCACATGTGCTGCAGAGACTAGGGGTCAACACTAGATACTTACTCGCACAATTTTGCAGTGCTGCCATATATTTGTACTGACTGAATCATCTCTCCATGCTTCGTACTGTCACTCTTGCTAGATTCCAACAAAGAGGCTGCATGAAGAAACTTGAGGGCTGCCTGGAAGTAAAGACCAGTTCTTTCTCCAGAGGCCTGCAAAAATGGAAATGTAGCTAAGACACAAGAAGATAGGGGTAGAAAGTACCTTTTTAAGAGAAGAAATACAAGTACCTTAAGACGATCAGCAAGATGTTTCAAATCTTTTGCCTCTTTCAAAGCCTTTGTTGCAGCCTGGCTTGACAAATCTCTTCTAACTGGACTCTGGGCATCGATATGACGAACACCATTTCCATTGGAGGTGAGATGTCTCGAACTCTGATGCTGACTACCATTTTCCTTTTCTGCCTCGGCCATTTTCATCTGCGCCTTTGATGCACCATTACCTTCAACGGTATCTGCTTTTGCAACTCCTGCTTCACTTCCCTTAAGTGGCACTGGAACGACTGCAGAGCGAGATCTCATCATCTCAGTATGACCTGCTCCTGATGGTGGTACTGGAAGTGGCTTCCCTCTTTGAGATAAATTCCCTGCTTGATCAGCTTTATAAGAAGCTAACCCTGTGGATGATTTTTCTTCATCCCAATTTGAATTAAAAGGTACATCCCGAGATTGCCCACCATCTGATTTCACATCTCGATCCTCGTGCCCTCTCAGATTCAATTGACTTCCTCTTGAGGTCCTCCCTCTTGATTCCCCAGCAGAATCCTTCTTGTTGAGCTCTTTATGCTCATTCTCCTGAAGATCTATATTGTAATCCCTGAACTTTGCTTCCCTTAAAGACACAGTCTCTTGGCAGTCATCAAAAGAGATCTCAGTAGTCTCAGTATCACTTCGGTATTTGGAACTCCTGTTTTTGTCCTTGACTCGTGAAGAAGAGTCCTTTCCGGATTTCTGAGAATGAGACCCACTAGCAGGATACAGGTCCCCATTCTCTCTTTCATTACTCCACTGGTCCGAATCCTGTTTTTTACTTGGACAAGGAGTATCTTGACCATAATCAACTCCATCTTTAATAATTTTGTGATCAGTGACTTCTGGAGAAGGCATAGACTGTATTTTTGCATTGCCAGCAGAAAAATCATTCCGAATGGCATAGCTTTCACCTCCATTTTCAACATCAGAGCACCTTCTCGGGCTACCGATGGGAGGCAAAGTGGCATCTTGAGAATCATACTTCTCCTTGAGCTTTCTAGTCACTGACGCAAGCTTGCCAGACTTTGAACTTCTTATAGGAGATGAAGAAACTGATTCTGCTGGAGAGCCTCTTGTATCCTGGAGACTTCCTCTGCTTTTACGGGAACCACAAACCTTAGAAGAGCTTGATGTGGCCGCAGCAGGTTGTGAAGATTTTGCTTTCTTTTTCACAGGATCTGTGTCCACACCAGCCAGATCATGTTGAAGTTGCTGGTTCCTCATCTTACTGCCCCCTTTGTCAGATCTACTGCTTCCCTTGCATAGATCAGATTCTTTTCCTTCAGATCTGGAAGTTTTAGGCTTTTTTTCTTTCTCATGATCGATCTCTCTGACTGGAAGCTCACTGTCATGATGTTCATAATCCATAATTGGTAGAGATTCTGAACCAGTCTGGGAACCATGAATATCCCTTTTCTTCCTCCTTTTCATAGCTAGCTCTCCTTCATTGGAATTCCCAGCTTCAAAGCACCCACTGTCTGAAGAATCCCGCACTTTGTCTCTTGGATACTTGGCAGAGACTTGAATTATCTCAGCTGTGTTGGATTTTAAAACCTTCAAAGAAGTGTGATCATCTGATTGCTGATTTTTCCCCACAAAAGCAGGAGATCCACTACTGGAGCTATGACCAACCTTCCTTGTAAAACTACCATCATCTGACCTCCAATCCTCTTTAGCATGCGACACTCCTTCATTCTTGACTTTCTTTGAAGCCTTAAGGTAATCTGGCTCGGTTTCCCTCTTTCTACTGGACTTCAGATGATTCCCATCACCTGGTCATTATACTACTGCATAAGTAATGGAGTTTTGACCAGAAATATTTCCAAAAGAAAATTCCAATTTCTAAATTAAAATAAATACCTCCACTGGAATGTCGCTCGCGTATTTTATGCTTATGGCTGTGTTTTTCTGCTTCTAGGTCATGACTCTTACTTAGCCGCCAAACATCAGCTTCATTCTCCAGAGAAGTCCTGTTTACATCATTTAAGCTTCTACTATTAGATGCTGCAATGAGCTTTTTCTCGGAGTCTGAAGTTTGAGAAGGACCATCTTTGTTCCTTGGAAAAGACGGCTCTTTTATTCCATGTTTCTTCTTTTCACCAGAAGATAGAGATAGAGCTTGAGGACTACAACTTCCCAAATTCTTATTCGAATCCTGGTAGGAAGCAAAGTTTGTGCCCGTCACGTCAGAAGTAAGAGGTGCGCTTTTTTGAGCATCAGGAACGGGAAGATGGAACATTTCATATATCGCTCTTGTAGTTTCCTCCTCGCTTACATTACATCGGTTCTTGCCAGACCTAAACAAGTAGAATGAGCAAATTAGTTGTGGAAGTAGATCAAGATTGGATAGATCATGGAAGCAATGTACACCTTAACTACCTCATTTGTTACAAATTAAGCAAAAGTCATAAGCTCACATATCAAGCACCTTCTTTTTCTATAACTACTGGTTTACATCACAAGAAGAAAGATTCCACTTGAAAGGTACTTACAGCCAATCAAGCATGCTACAGACCCACTTCTCAGGCAGGTCATGGGGATTTTTTCCGAATGGTAGAAGCCGCCATTTTCGGCACTTATCGCAACCCACCCAGTTTTCTTCTATTAGGACAGGAGCTGCAGTAGAAGGAGCCGCATCAACAGTAGGGTTATTTCCGGAGCCAGACCCTAAATGTGAAGTTCTATTATAATCTGCTTCTGATGCGGACGCCATGTCAGTTCTCTTGCTACTTAATCTCTCCTTTTTCACGTCACATTCTGATATGCCTTTGTCAACCACACTAGAGTCCTTCCGCCTTTCTTCAGGGGCCATTTTCATCAGCTGATTTTGACTTTCTTCTTCTCCATCTATATCCCCAAAGAATTCTTTGTATCTCTCCCTTCCTTTTCCGGGTTTTTTGGCCAATTTAGCGTCCTCACGACCACTTCTAGACTTAGAATTGCCTGTACTATGGCTCTTGTTATTCTTGGTCACAGAAGTTGAACCACTCAAGCTCTCTTTGGATGCATCAGCAACTGCTGCACCTTCATTTTTAACCTTCACTTTTTCTTTCCCGTTAGAAGGTGGATTATCCTTTCCAGAAGGTAAAGTCAACCCATCTTTGTCCATATAAGAACCTTTTTTAGCAGTAATTTCACAAAGACTATCCATCTGAACCACTCGTTCAGCTGAACCATTCTTTCCCCTCAGAATACATAAGTCAGGTTTTGATTCCCAAAAATTTTCTTCTGCACTAATGCCTTCTTTCCTGGAGTGAACGGCAATATCATCAATGGCAGTTCCTCTTTTATCTCTAGCAAGTTTCCCAGCACCACGGGCCTTGGGCTTGTCAAGCGAACCCAGTTCTTGACTAAACGGTGGTTGTGTAGTTTCTTCTGCAGCTTGATTGGAAAGGATATTGTCCAATGCTACAGTGCTGGCTTCATGGGCACCATAAGATTCCCCCCATGTGCTTTTCACCATGTCACCCGGAGTGCCTATGTTAGATAAGATTGGAAGCTTCAAAGTCTTCGAAACTAGTTCCTCACAAACCAGCATGTCAATGTCCAATTCCCTCTTGGGTGCAGTATCAGCACTGCTCCGAGAGTCCTTACTGCCTTTTGCCTCCTTCAAACCCTCAGTATTTCTTAATGACTCCAATTTCTTTTTGCCGATCACCTTTTTCCGATCCTTCAGACAATTAATTCCATTTGCCCGCGTGCCAGAGCTTGCTGGATCAGCACTCAAAGCAGGCCCAGTCCTATGATCAGATAGACACTTCTCTTTAATGGTTAAAAAAACAAGATCGTCCGCAAGTGGCGACAGCAGTAAATTTCCATGCACCGGATATGAAGTCATCATCTGATCCACAGAATCAATAAAGATATTACAACTAACCTCAAAACGGCAATTGAAAAACTGATACATTCAAAAAATGGTCAAAAATTATTCACCCTTAAAATACTGGTGGGAGACTCAAATGACGTGTCATGGGGTCCATGACTCATTCCCTCACTTTCAGAGGGGCTGTCCTCCAATGATGAGGTCGGTGAGACATCAAGGCCAAGACCGCTGTAAATCGCAGCCCTTTTCTGTGTCGACAAGTTATCCGCACCCACTTTGATTCTAACCTTCAGCGTTTTCTGATCAGACAAATTGGCAGACTTACTGTCAGTATACTCTACAGCCTGGAGAGGTGGCATGCACCCATCTTGCTTAACTGAATTTTCCACATTCGTTTTCTTCCTTGAAGGGTGTGATATGGTAACAGCAGAAACAGATCGATCTCTATTCGTATGGGTGGCGGGCAAGGAAACTGAAGAATCATGGTGCAAATCCTGAGCAAAAGCAGAATTCTTTAAGTGCTAAATCCAGTAATAAAAGTAAAACCAATTTGAAATACAGGCATCCCTCTAAGGAAAACACTCTCTACCTCCACATTCGATGCACACGTCGACCGTGGTGTACCATAATTCTGACCTCTTGGTGGAGATTTTGAATGGGACAAAACAGGAGACCGCCGGTCAGCTGGTAAAAACGAACCGTAACCACCAAATTTTGCCCCTGTGGAATACATATTCCCAAAAACTTAAGGTTATACACATCTGTCATTCTTGGATCACAAATAAGTATCATCTTTAACTGTTTCAGTTACCCAAGTTCTCAGCTGATACCCCTCCTTCAAAATCTTTACGGAAGTGTCCAAGCACATGCTGAAGTTTCTCCCCCTTCAAAATTAAAACAGTAACATCAACCACTTCCCTATAATTACACGACAAAGGGGACAAGGATGTATAGGAATCCAATCCTGAAGTCACTTTAGACAAATGACCAAAAGAATGAAGGAGACAAGGAGTATCAGTTTATACAGAGATATAGTCGCTACTGTACCAAAAAGTTACGTGCAGAAGAAAAAGATTACTTCCTAATCCTATCCACCATTCTTCCTCTCTTCATACTAAGAATTTTTCTAAGATCGGAAACTTAGACAAAAGTAAAAGCCCCTTTCCAGCTAAATACCTTTCCCTGCATACATAAAACTGCTGGGAATGAAAAACGGAACGCCGACAACAGCTAGACAATAGACCGTGCCAACATTTCTTTCTCCTTCTCAAATTAGATGATTGCATCAACCTGTTCCTCTTTACCTCCAGATTCTCGAGACTTAGCCTCGGAAAAAAAAGCTTAGAACAGGTTTTGTGAACAAGAAACTCAGTCCAATAGCATCCAAACCCCGTAGCAAAAACAAATCTCTGTGCCATACAGAGACATTTAAACATATCCACCTATATAGTGTCTACAGCCCACGAATGGAAGGTAAAGTGGACCAAATATGGCAAGTCAAGTCCTTAAAATCCAGCACTTGTTAAGCACAAGAAACACAAGAGAACAAACGAACTAGTTCAGAGAACGTAACCAAAACAAACACGAAGACCTTACAATGTAAGATAGAGAAACATCAGGGTCCGTGCCGTCATCAAAACCATGATCGTTGTCATGGTCAGAATAGGCCTCGCCCTCCTCGAGCTCTGTATCCTCCATCTTTCTGTCTCCTCCAAAAGATCCTAGAGCTAAACTTTTTCTTGCATCTCTGTTTCTCGCGGTAATCATCAGGGGGCCCAAAAAAAAAAAAGAGCAAAAAGAAGAAAAACTAAACAAAAGAAAAAATCAAACAAGCTGCTCAAGAACCGAAACCTCTCTCTCCTGAACAACAAGAACCCTTCGACCCATTATCCAGCTCGGAGAAACAAGCGAAACCCAGCTGGGGATTTCTCGGCCTCGATCAATACCCGAACCCGATCGAGAACGCCAGCCCGGCCACCCCCTCCCCTCCCCTCCCCTCCCCTCCCCCCAAAAGAGAGAGAGAGAGAGAGAAGAAAGAAAAACTCCAATTGCTTCAATCAGAAGAACCCCCACAACCGAAACTCCGCACTAATTGACCAATTGACCGCTCGAGAAGATGCTCCCCAGCTCCACTGTGCAGATCGCTACGGCGTGATCTACAATTCTCAACGCGGGTAAGAATCGAATTAGCTCACGGAGAGAGAGAAAGAGAGAGAGAGAGAGAGAGAGAGACGGACAGACAGAAGAGAGAGAGAGAGAGAGAGAGAGAGAAAGGGTCTCTCTGGTTTTGGTGTACAGAGCAGCCGCGTTATTTTTTCCCTTTCGTTTTTAACTTATATTTTCCTTTCTCGTTTCTGTTCTCTCCCTCGCTCCCCCTCTCCATCCGTGCCCGAAGCGAATTCATTACATCAACGCATGATCTCTCTCTCTCTCTCTCTCTCTCTCTCTCTCTCTCTCTCCCCGTGGAAAGTCGCATGGAATTGGCAAGCGACCCATCCGGACCGACCGGACCGCGCTGCAGCACCGGGTGGTGGTGCGGGCGGGCGGGGGGGGATGTTGTATCCATGTGTTCCAACGAACGACTTGACTTGTCTGAACATACTTTGGCTACGCTTCCTCCTCGACTCGCGCTACCCCAGCGCGTGCGTCGACCCCCCCCCCCCCCCGCAAGCCGCCGTCGCTTCCTTCCGCTCTCTCTCTCTCTCTCTCCCTCCCTCCCTCTCTCGTTTCCAACGCGTCTTCGAATTCGGAAAGCGAGTGTACCGGAAACGGCAAGTCGCTGCACCTTCTTTTCGTGCTTGAAGGAGCCGAGCGCCCCCGTCTTGAACACGGGTGGGATACAGCAGCTGGGGGCTCGTCCAACCGAACCGGTTCTGTTCGGGAATCAGATTGGACCGCTCCGAAAACCGGTCCCAATTTCGAGCGAAGAACCGTTTGGGAACCGGACCAAATTTAGGAACGATTTCATAATTTTTCCCTTTTTCTGTCCTTTTGAAGCTCACTCAAACACTTTGCAACTCTCTCTCTCTCTCTCTCCTTATCCTCCTCCTAGCTCACCCTCACTAGTTCCCGAGTCGTTCGCTCGCCCTTATTCAGCTTTTACTTTGAGCCATTTTGTATCTCATATTATTTTGTTGTATAACCAACAAAAACAAATAGGTTCTTGAATAGACAGTGGAACCTAACCAGAAAAATAGGCAAGTTCCAAAATTGGTTCTAGGGCAAACAAAGCAGGTTTCGGGCTTTAAAAATTTAGAAATAGTTTTAACAAGGTAAATTCAAGATTCCAACCTACCCATTTTAAAACTAATCGCTCCCACAATAATGTCATGAGATGGTGTAATCACTTATTTAATGTACATTATTAAGCTTTCATCAAACGAACTGATTTTTGCACATGTGTTTCGAGTGCGCAATTACTTTGTAAGTTGGTCATGTGTGTTTTATTGGGAAATCTACTTATTACGAGAATGAAAACTCTCATGTATATCTAAGGGGAGAAAGAATGAATAGTGACCAAAAGGGAAGTTACCAAAGAAGAGTTAGACTACTAAAGGGAGATCAACCACTTGCACAATCATTACGGTATCTCCAATTTAAATGCTACGGCTTGCGATGCAGGTTTAGGGGTAAGATTGGCCTTTTTGTGAAAGTGAGATGAAAGTTAATCATGACTTAGGTATATAGATCAACGGATACAATTTTGAGTTTTGTAAATTCACTTAGTGGGTATATACAAATCTTTGAGATTTGAATTTTAAAGTTGCCAACACGTGTTTGGCTATTATGTCGATTACACATTATGCTTTTTGCTTGTAATAGCCGTTATGATATTGTCAAATCAATAATTATTGTTGTTGCGTCCACTAATAACATCAATTTATAATCGCCATCGCATCGATATACCACGATTTATAGCGTGAAATAATTTAATTACGTATTATACTAATATATCTGTAATCTATTACACTTTTGTATGTAATTATTTATTCATGACATCATAATTAATAGATTTCTTAGATATTATCATCGAATCATTTGGTTTTTTTGTTTTTTTAAATGAGTGAGGCCACTTTAGATCAATCCATATTTCTTCTCCACACTGTCCAATCGCACAATACCATATAATTATTTCATTTGTTTGACCAAACTAGCATAATGGCTAGGACGGTTCTATCCCCTTACAATTGAAATGGTCAATCACGGCTTTATAATTAAAAGGGTTAATACCACGAAAAATCCTAAATTGGTATATTTGCGATAAATTTACCTCTAAATTAATTTTTTAATCACAAAAAATCTCAAACCAATACATTTGTTACAAATATACCCTCTGTTAAATTGCATTAATATTACGAAAAATCACAAATTGATAAATCCGTGACAAAAATATGGGTAAAACCCTAAACTGGTATATTCATCAATTGTCACGTGTCATTTAACTTAATAATTTAATGATAAAATTTACCAAAAACAACAGAGCATATATATGTCACAAGTGTAGCGGTTTTAGATTTTTCGTGATCAAAAAAATTAATTTAAAATTAATTTATTTTAAGTGCACTGATTTGAAATTTTTTGTAGCGTTAACCTCAACTAAAATTGCAGTTAGAAAGTCAAGTAAAACTCTATGTTGGATGATGGCATCTCATTTATTAGCTAGATATTGCAATACTTGGGTCTCCAGTGGCAATAATTGCAATATTTGACGTGCTGCTTTTTGTCTTTTTGGACATGTTGCTTTCTTAAAAAAAGTATTTTTTGCATTGATCACGCGCCTGATATAAGTTATTTCTCATTTTGGCTTAATTCCCCTAAAACTCCCTAAATTCAAGTCCGATTCTAAATCTACTCCGAGCTTAACCTTTTTCTTTTGTCTAAAAAAATAACCAACTTTTACTCTGGTTTCAAATTTGTCCCACGTCTAAAAAACCAACGTTGGTCTCTTCAAAATTATCAAATATCATGAGATTGTCATTATTCCATATGAAGGTGAGTGCGTTGGTGAATACGCGAATTTTGGTAATTAATCTCTAAGGGGTCTTGATATTGAACATGTCATGGGAACTCGCCTCAATTTCTGGATGCGGGAGATTGGATGCGGGAGGGCAGATTAAGGATTATAGTGAAAGGTCGTAACCTTATTTTAAATAAAATAAAAAGGATCGAGGCGGAATTGTGATTTGATTTAAAGTGGGGAAATTTTTTTAAGGAGATTATTCGCTTTTTCATTTTATATTTGCGCTCAAGTGATGAAGCCGATGGCCTTAAGATTAGGTTGCTGTGCCACGTGTCGCCGTCACGAGGCGCCGTCGGCACTCGAAAGCTTGGGAGCCACGAGCCGTCAGCGCGTGTCGCTAGTCGCCTGCGCAGGCGCGTCGGTCTGACGTGTTCTCCAAAGTCTGCGAAGAACTCCACCGGCCTTTGAAGTCCACATATGGTTTTATCTTCTTTTGTTTTCATCTTCCTTTTTTTTTTTTTTTTTTATCTTGACTATTTTTGAATTTGCAAATCAAACACGATCGTTATGTTATAAGTTTATAACCATTTGATTTTGGAGGAAAAATAAATTTGTTAAGTATAGAAATGATTCGATTGAGAAAAAAAAATCCCTTTATTTTCTAGCTATGATTTTGGGCCTAATTCCCAAAAAAAAAAATACAATTTTTACTTTGTGTGACAATTCTTGTCCAAATATGGCTCGATCAATTTAAAAATTTCACATCACGGAGGCCAAATTTGGAATTCGAGTAAAAATTGATACTTTTTATTGTGATAAAAAAAGTTCGGCCCATAATTATTACTCAAGGTAAAAGTTTGTGCTTTAAGACACTATATATGTTTGTGGATATAGAGATATGTTAGCCTAATGACTGTTTGGTGGCTTTACGATAGCATAAACTAAGAATTAAAAAAAAAATCAAATATGCAATAAAAAAAAGACATGGGTCGTATTCATAGCTGTGGAACATGCGGTAAAAGGGTAAAAGATGGCGCGAGCATTTGGAATTTTTACATCCGTTGTGCTAGCCGGATGTCTTTCTGATGAAGACTGCATCAGTAAAAGTGAAAATCTCGAATTTTTTAGAAGAAATTCATGAAAATCCACGATTTTTGGAATCGGCGCTTATGTTATTTCGAAAAAAAGAATAAAAAATTTAGAGAAGATCAATAGAAGGATTAACGACTGTATTAACTCATAAAGTTTTCGCATTCGCTGGAATTCAAATCCGATCCCCTTTGTCTACAGGCGACGTTCCACGGTCGCACAATACCGAACGCACCTCTTCTTCACTTTATCCATCGTGCATGTACATGGAACTTAAATTTATCATCCATAATAATTGACATTGGAATTTTCATTGATTAGTCTTTCTTTGTCCGTTTTGTTGACTTTTCTATGTATTCGCCAATGCTGTTTTCTTGTCATGTGCAAAGTAGGGGTGTCAATTCGAAAAAAAAGAAGAGAAAAAAAAAAGTAAGAATATCAACTATTCGGTTCGGGTTTTCATGATATAAGGACCAAACTGAAAATCTTATTGTAAATCCAAATTGAAAAGGGAGAAAACCCGTCATTACTTCAATGTAAATTATTTGAAGCATGTCAATTAGTGCGATATTAGAATCTCTAAGACAAGAAGTTGACGACCGTGTTTCAGTCCTTTGTTTAAGAGGCACAACAAAAGTGCCAGAAAATTAGAATTTCTCCTATGCAACTCCTCATTAAATTTGGACTTTTTTTTTTCTCTATTTTCTTCGGAATTTTCGCTCTCTCAAATTTTCCTCCTTTTCCTAGATCAAAGTAGAGTAAAATTGATTTAGGTTCTTCTAGAATTGAATAATTTTGAGATTTTTTTTTCTCATTTTTTAATTAGGGCGGGAAGGGATTGTTAGCATTATATTATCTTAATTTATTTTTCTTGATTATCAATTGTTAGCATAAGTAATCCTCTGGATATTTGCAGGAGAGCTATACCCCCGTCACAGACTTTCGAAAGGTCATCAATTAGTGCAATTGTGACTCTAAGGTCCGAATTGGCAAACCCGTCACCGGAACATGCATCATCACATCATAAGTCTCTCCTTGTAAGATATGTTGACAATTATTCAGGCACTTGTTATTATTACTCATCAAACTATGGAAATTAAATACAAAAACGAATATTCTAATTTTTTTTTGAAACAAAAATATTTCGCTTTCGAGACACTCAATTAATTCTGTTTTTGTTTCCAAAAAAAATAATTCTTTTTAAGACCATCCAAGTACTTTTTTTTTCCGTGAAAAGATCTATTTTCCACAAATCAAACCAAACAATAAATCTATCTCAAACAAATTCAGTGAATATAAGTTCATCTTATGCATGCGTCTCGTAATTACCGATAGAACAAATGATACCTTCGACGAAATAAAGATTTGCGAATTCGGCGATTATCAAGAAAAGGGAAAAGTTAAAATAAAATAAAAACTATACTTACTTTGTAATTTACCCCGATACTCATATTAATATTTGTTTCGACGCGCCTTATGTAAAAAAAAAGAAAAGAAATTCAAGAGCATATTGTTATTACACTTGAAAATATTCGCGTGCAAGCTTTTTCATCTCGAAAGCAGGCTGTGGAGCGTGACTTCAGTACGGTCACAGAACATCCCAATGATTAATCCGATGGACGATGTCATTAATTAGCAAATTAATTTTCACGGTAATGACAAAAATAATACAGTAAATCGACGGTGATTGACTTGACTCCTTTAGCTCCTCAGAAATTGAAAGATCGAATTCACCATAAAGAAAAAAAAAAAACGGGCCATTTCGATGTCATCGCGTTCCTTTCAGGTTCGTCTGGCAGTCACCGTACTGAAAATGAACGTGTTCTTGCTTCGCCTGTGTTTCAAGCAAGTTTATAACATGTGTGCATATATGTACTAAACTATACATGGATCGTTTAATCCGATACATTCTGTCAAATTTAACGGTTCAAATACAATATTAATTTCTCCCGTGACGGGTCATGGTGAAGACAGTAGTGGGATGAGAGCAATTTTTGTAAAAAGAAAATTCGGCTAAAGATCTCTAAAATTGATTAAGATGGTTATAACGGGGAGTGAAAATATCTCAAGTGATGTACCGCGTGAGAATGGCGCACGAATATTGATAAAAACGAGAATTTCTAGATTCAAAGGACATGAATCGCGAGATATATGTCACATGAGCAATATGATTGGTTAGTTATGCCATATCGGCCATAACAACAAGCAAATCAAAATGCTGTTTGTCGCTTCATGTGCTCCCGCTTAGAGAGGTAATTGACCCAAGAAAAATGCAGATTCCGATAGGCTTATGGTCTAAAATCAAGAAAGCTCCTGAGAAGGAAATAGGAAGCGAATATTCTTGGCAGTTATGCCACTCGGTCATTATTCTAATCTCTGTATTCCTTGGAACTGTCTATTGACTGCCTTGGGAACCTGTTTTAGCTCCCCAGCTTTCAGGGACTGGGAAACGCTACTTGGAAATACAGCAGCGATGCTGTAAAAACCATAGCAGGAGAAGAAAGCAATGGAAAGAGAAGCGGGGCGGAAAAGGATTACGGGATCCCGGAGTTGTCGAAACCGTAAAGATAAGAATCAGTTCTCTGTCGTGCAATGTCGCGCCAAGCAACTTTTTAGTTGATTTTATGGCGCTTTGCGCCTCAGTAAAACAGTTGCATTTTCTACCGTGCAACGTCGCACCGTTAGAAAAAATCTCGAATTTATGAAATGTTTGGGACCTCACCAACATAAAAACGACTCGCGGACTTTACCAGTCGGTCAACTGACAAGCCTCTAGAAAGTTTGAAAGAACAGTTGAAAAGGTCACCAAACCCGGGAGTAAAAAGAGCTGTTAGTCAAAAAAGCTCAAGAACTGATCAAGAAGCTCCGGAGTAGCTGAACAAACAACTGACTCTACTGTAACAAACAACATCGGGGTCGGCAAAAGAGACTCCTCTGTCGAATTCGTCTGCACAAGACAATCGAAAAGACGAGACAATCTCGCGGCCAAGAAGAGGACATTGAGAGTTGGAGCAAGTGAAACAATACGTAAACCTCAGATCACAAGCTCGGCCTTTCAAAATGGCCTTTTTCATTACTGGGATACCCCTTCCAGGGTACATGAACAGAGTCATCTCAATAGACCACCAGCTAACGTGACTCGAGTACGTTAGGTTTTTACTATGAATGCTAGCAACCCACATGGCCCCATGAACCTTCCGCACCTCGTGTTTCTGCACTCCGCTCCATTAGGATGCACAATTCGGAGGGATGATTTAGGGCTACGTCTTCGCTTGAACAGAGCTTACGCTGGTGATCGAGGCGCCGCAAGTGATGTTGTCTTCAGCAGCCTCTGCGACCGTCAAGTCAGAAGTAAGAGTAGCGCTTTTTTGAGCATCAGGATGATGAAACATTTGCATATCGCTTTTGTAGTTTCCTCCTTGCTTACACTACTTCAGTTCATGCCGTATGCCTAAACAAGTAGATCGAGCAAATGAGTTGGAAGTCGACTCAAATTGGACAGATCATGGGAGCGACGTACACCTTCATTACCTCATTTATCGCGAATTAAGCAAATGTCATTACCTCCAATCAACATGTCAAGCACCTTCTTCTTCCATAACTACTGGTTTAAATCACAAGAAGAAAGATGGCACGTCCAGCATGCGACAGACCCACTTCTCAGGCAGGTTATCGGGATTTCTACCAGATGGCAGAAGCCTAAATCTGCTCCCTGGCGCAGACGCCATGTCGGTTCTCCTCCTACTCAAGAACCTAAAGCTCTCTCTCCACAGCACCAAGAACCACCCTCCGGAATTTCTCAGCTTCCATCAATATCGAACCTGATCAAGAAACGGCCCAAGAAAAAAAAAAAAAGATCGAATTTGCTTCAATCACAAGAAAAGTTCCACAGTAATCGAGCCGTTCGAAAAGATGCTCTTCAGCTCCACTGGGCAGCTCGCCATGGCGTGATCCACACAATTCTCCATGTGGGTAAGAATAGAATGAGCGCTGAGAGAGATTTGATAGTGATTGACTTGACTCCTGTGACTCCTGAAAAACGGACTTTGCTGTTGCTTTTGCTTTTGCTTTCAGGCTTGTCTAGCTGCTCACCAAACTGCAAAACAGGCTTCGCCTTTGCTTACGTTTCAAGCAAGCATTCGATGTGGGTTTTATATATGTTAAGCTATACCAGAATCGTTAGATCTGAAAAGCCCCGCAACATTTAACGATCGAAAAACAATCCATAACATATATATATATATATATATATATATATATATATATATATATATATATATATGCACAGAGCACAATTACCGTTTCTCTCGTGTTTGCTCCCATCGCGTGCTACGATTGGTTACGATGTAGTCATTTTAGAGGTAAAACCTAAAAAATTGCCCGCAAGTTCATGCAAGGGATGGATACATTTATAAGAAGTCACGTCATGGTAGAAGACGCATTATATCATTACGGCGCGACAGCGACATGCGCACATCAATAAAGACAAGATTTTAAGATTAAAAAAAAAAACAAGTGATTGAGACGTACCTCACGTGAACGACGTGATTAAACCAATCACACCGCATCGACCATACAAACAAATGCATCAAAACACTATATACTGTTGCGTGGTTCCCGCTTAGAATTAAACGTGGGAAAAATTAGTAGATATTGACCCAAGAAAAAGGAAGGTTTTGATTAGTTGATACTTAGCAGACTGCTCTGGTCGAAATTCAAGAAAGCTCATTACAGGGAATTATGAAGCTAATATTCTTAGGGGTTGTGCCACTCAGTTATATTCCATTTGTTTTGTAATTCCAGGGTTCAAAGCTTAATGGTTGAATTGAATGACTATTAAAAAATGTCGTCATGAAACTCTCCACCCCCAGGGCCAGAACTTCTTGTTTCCGAAGGCGAATCTATCAAAGATCAGGCTCCACCCAACTTTTTTTGCTTCATCTCAACATTTCCCACTTGTCCGATTGTATACTTTCCATTTTGGATTATTCTCAAAGGAGAAACTATAACCATCCTTACCCCCTCACGTCAATCCCATGATCGGAAGGGGGAATTTTTCAAAAAAATTCTAAACTTATTGTATCCTCGGCTATCAAATCGTAATCCTTTCAATTGTATCAATTTAGTTCTTCTAATCAATTTTGGTTAGAAATTGCTAATGTGAAGATTGATTGTCTTACGTGACATGATTTGCGCCAATGTGAACAGTTTTTACAAATTTAAAAAAATGTTTCGCACATTTTATTAACTTGTCTTTTTATTTTATTTTTACTGCCACTAGCCAAGGGTCAAAAAGCCCTCGGCCAAGTGCTCATGGACCGCGGGCAAGGCCCTCGTCGCCCACAACGATGGTGCACGAGGGTAGAGATGACATTGCTGTGGTCTACGACGGCCTCGTTGTGGCCCACAAGGGCTTGGGCTTGGGCAAGGTCTCCATAGCCCTTGGTGCAACCACCGGACCAATGGAAAAAAAAAAGAAAAAAATTAATAAAAAATTCAGAAAATTTTTAAAAATTTTACAGAAACTATTTACGTCATCAACTCCGGCTATCCTATATAGGGCAGTCAGACATTTACATTAGCAATTTCCAATCAAAATAGGCCTGAATAACTAAATTACAAATCATAAAAAAGTTGACTAAATTTGTATAACTAAAAGGTTTATAACTCAAGTAACCACTGTACAATAAATCTAGGACTCTTTGGACAATTATTTCACCCATCGCCTTGTAAAACCTCTTTAGCTCTGCAGCTTTCAGGGGACTTGGTAGCCGTGATAATAATATAGGATGTCTAACCTAAAAACTTAAATCTATAAATGAAAAAGACCCCTTATGTATTAATGTATATAAATCCTGTAAAGAAACGATCTAGAATACTTTAGAGAAAAATTAATGGGAAGGGGAAGCTCAGTGGAAAAGAAAAATATTCTGCACGCCAGTCACGGGCTGTGTCCCCATTTCTGTCCAATCACCTTTACGAGATCTTCGAGACGTCGAAACCGTAAAGGTAAGAATCAGCCCTTCTACCGTGAAATGTCGTGCCATGCAACTTGTTCGATGTTCAAGCGCTCGGCGCTTCGCAAAACAATCACATTCTCTACCGTACATTGTTGTACCATACGGACTATTTTGAACCTCGCCAACATAAAACAGCTTGCGACTTTTTACCAGTCGGTCAAATGACAAACTCCAGAAGGAAAAGTTGTAAAGGTCACCAAACCCAGGAGATCATAAAGCCTCTGTTCAAAAACTCAAAAGAAACTGATCAAGAAGGTCCATATTAGTAGGGGTGTCAGAACCGAACCGAAAAACCGAACCGAGACACGAACCGAACCGAACCGAACTGAAAATTTCATGCATTTCGGTTCGGTTTCGGTTTCGGTTCGGATAATCAATATTAACCATTTTTTTTTTCGGTTTGGTTTATTTCAGTTCGGTTCGGATCAGTTTGGATCGAACCGAACTGAAATAAACTTTGGTTTTTGCCCTAAAAAGCCTTATCTCGCCTAACGCCCTCTTTCACACTCGCAAGTTGCATCTCCCTCTCTCGGTCTCTCCCTCTCCTTCTCGCCGCTTCGCCTCCGACCTAGCCGCCACCGCCGCCGCAGCCTCCACCAGCCGCAGCTCCCGCCGGGACCACGGGCCCGAGCCGGGCATTTTCCTCCATCGATCCGCGCAACTGAGTCTTGGGTTTGAGCCGATCGTCTTCTCGCCGATCGTCTTCTTGCCGATTGTCTTCTCGCCGGAAAAAGGGAGGCAGAGGAGAAGTTGCTATTCGCAAGGTTCGTCGTCTCCTTCGTCTCTGTTGATCGCTTCGCTTCTGATCGTTATTGCTTGTTCGTCGACGCCTGCTTTTGATCTGATGCGTCGGTGGCTTGTTCTTCGTTTGTTTGTTCTTGGTGTGCTGCCGTTGGCGTGATGGTTCTGCATTCTGGCTCTGTGGATGTCGGCGGCCGTCGTTTTCTGAGCTCGATCTATCGTTGCGGGCGTTCTTTTGGTTGTGATTGAGTGTTTTGTCGATTGATTCCCTTGGAAATGATAGGTGCACGAATGGCTTGGAAGGACCGCCGGTCTCTTTCTAGTGGGAGAAACGGTAGGACGGACGGGGTTTTGAATGTCGGAACTTTTTTACTGTTGGGTAGTGCTTGCCTTTGCGTATTGCGTCTCTTGAGCTGCTGCGCGGAACATGGTTGAATACAGGTTCGAAGTCACTGGATTGCAACAAGTAGCCTTTTGGTTTCTGAACCGAACCGAACCGAACCGAACCAAATCAGTTTTTCGGTTCGGTTTTAATTCGGTTCGAGCGAGTTTCGGTTCGGTTCAAGGGTGCTTTCTTAACGGTTCGGTTCGGTTCGGTTTTTCAAGAAAACCGAACCAAACCGAACCATTTACAGCCCTACATATTAGCTGACCAAACAATTGGAACTGTAAACAAGCAACCGCGCCCGGCAAAGAAACTACTCATTCGAATTTGTCTATATAGAATTGGAAAAGGGGAAACAATCTTTCGGCCAAGAAGAGGACAATGAGAATTGGGGCACGCAAACAATTCATATCACAAAGCTAAGCCTTCAAAATGGCCTTCTTATTACTGTGACTACCACTACCAGGGTATATGAACAAGTCTCATCTCTGTACACCACCAGCTAAAATTATTTACCGATCAGAGCTAAACATGGCTCGAGTATGTTATTTAGTATAAGTACTCGCAAAGCACGTAGCTGCATAACCTTTCGCACCTCGTGTTTCTGCACTCCACTCCATTAGGATGCAGTTTGGACGGACGACAGCTTTGCTTGCAGAGAGCTTGCACTGGTGATCGCGGGGCTGCAAGTGAAGTTCTGGCACACAAGCGCCACCACTCTGTCTTCAGCAGCCTGGTTTTTGGCCATCAGTGCGATGTTACTGTTATTCTCTTCCCAGAACTGTACCTCCTCTGAGTTGGTGGGATCGATGTGAATCACCTGTCATCAATTGCATTGAGGAACTATACACGCAAGATGACACTTAAAGAAAAGCCCTTTACATTCTGATACAGTTACATACTGTTTTGTTCGGTTCATATTCAGCATGAGCAGCAACAAGCATCTTCTCAAACTCTTGAGAATCTTTCCGACCAACCACAACAATTTGCTTCCGAGAAGGGATCGAGAATATATCAGCCGCACAACACATCAATGGCACAGCCATAGGCATTTCCTTTAATCTTGACTCGAAAACGGCCTACGTCACCATAGTGGCAGCATTGAAGCAACTTATTTTCTCTCAAGCGAGAAAGAAAAGCAAAGAGAGATTCTGACGAAGTGAATATTTACCAAAAGATGCTCCGCATTCTGCCTGTACCTCGCAGCCCTACTTCCTGAGACTAAAGATGCCAATCTGACAAGATTTATTGCTGACACTGAATTTCCTGATGGCTCGGCCCCATCGTGATCTTCCTTAACGCGGAGGAGGACGGAAGGATCTTCCCCTGGGGTGTTGAAATAGGCCCCTCCCTCTTTGTCAAGGAAGAGTTCATCCTGAAAAATCGCAACACAAGAAAGAATTCAAAACAGATAAATAACGCAATAAATGTAATTGCAGTTTGCAAAATAAACTCTGGCTCTTGCCTGTGTGACCTGTAACTGAATCGCCCATTTTAGCCACTGCACAGAACCGCCGAACTCATACAAATCAAGGAGCCCTGCTATTAGAAAAGCATAATCGTCTAAAAATCCTGGAGCTTTGGATGGGCCTTTGCGGAAGCTATGTTGAAGTCTCTGTGTCTGCTCATCATAAAGTTGCCTCTTTATAAAAGAGGCTGCCTTCTCTGCTGCCTCCAAGTACTCGTTGGGCTGCAAATGGAAAATAATAAAGTGTGTTCATGACTACATGCTATAAGCTTTACCAATAAGCATGTTAGGTAGTCAACGAAAACACCATTAACAGTACCCATAATTATCAAAAGATGAAGAAAATAGCAGTACATACAGAACAATATCTTACCCACTAGTCACAAGCAGAATGCATGTGACTAAGAACAATCGCTAGGATAAATGCATAGCAGACAAAAGCATTAAGTAATTCAAAAGGCAGCATAGCTTACATCAGAGTCGACAACAGGAAAATGGAACTTGGTTCCTTCCACTTCAGTTCTAAGAATTCTAGAAGCTCTCGCAAAAGATGATATCACAAGCCCATTCCATGAAACGATGACCTGGCAAGCACCTCCAATTAAATTATACGAGACAGGAAAAGACACGGTGCATGTTTTGCTTCAGTTTGAAGAAAAACAGAGGATGGTTCCGGGATAAATTTTCGTCACGGAGAAGAATTACATTAGTCTTTTTCTTCATTACATGGAGAGTTTTCGCAATTGTGCTCTTACAAGAATCAAACTACTGTCCTGAAATTACCTTATCATCCAAATGTGGTCGAGGACGCCTTACTCTTACATCAAAAAGCTTTTGTCTACATTCTCCCAAAATGTCAAGATATTTGCTTATAGGCATGCCATGCTTTGATGCTTGGGCTGAAGGATCACTTCTCTCTATAAGCACATTTTTCCCCTTAAATTCGTTGTGTGGATCACTCGCTCTAGAGAGGTCGCAGTTGCCAGAGGGTTTTACGTAATAGTGGTCCTTGAAAAGTCCCGAGTGTTCTCCAAGTACATCGTCAACCTTCAGAGAAGCAAACCAAGATTTTCAATTTAGACAAGCAAACTAGTTATTGAGCAATAGCTCAACTCTTCATTCCAGAGATTAGTCAGAGAAGCCAAATGAAGAAGCTACAAACAGAAAGGAAAGGAAAATGATTAATCGCATTCTTTCCTCCTTATCAGGGTAATAACTTAACAAGCGGCACGCATAATGGCATCATAGCCAGTCAAGTTTATGGATTTATTTGTAGGTCAGGGAGAGTTACTTGAAGCAAGTGTGAAGATTCTATCACTGTAAATTATACGTTTTGTTGGTCCCAAACAGTCATTGGAACAGTCAACAGAGCAAAAATGAAAAGTTGAAGCCAAACAAGGATAGTCAATACCTATAAGCTAATCAAAAGAATTTTCAGAGTAGGGATGATACGAATAAAAGACAAGCCTAGCAAGTAGTCCATTTCATATCACATGTATATCCTGTAAATGACAAGAGAAGAGGTGCACAACCAAAAAGGGCACTGAAAACAAATTCAAAACATATCGATAATTCGACTATCCAGATTACAGAGTAAATACAAAACGTAAGTGTCCAAATAAATCACTTGGAAATGAGGCCAGATGCCCTGTGAACTCACCTCTTTGCTAGTCCATACGCAAAAGGCACCTTCCTTTTTCCTTGGGGCTCCTTCATATTCTGCGCTATCTGCATCCTCTGCTGAAAATATTTCACCTTCAGACCCGGTCATCTCTCTTCTCAAATAGTCCAAAATATCACGGGAAACACACGAATAAAACACATCTTTCGTGATTGTAAAGGAATCCAGATATACATTGGTAAGCTGTCCCTGATCATACAACATCTTCTCAAAATGTGGAACTGCAAAGAGAACAGAACTTCAGTTATTTCTATCAGATTCACATCTCACAGAAAACCCTAACACGAAATATCCGTCCCCACGGAGGGAAAAAAACCCAAAAAAAGGAGGAAAAAGACAAATTCTTCCTCTTGGAAGGCACTCACCGTGCCAGCATTCATCCACACTGTATCTGTGAAAACCACCTCCAATGTGATCATGGATGCCTCCTCTCGCCATGCACTTCAAGCTAAAGAAAACCATACCCGAAGCCTTATTTGCCTGACTTGATTTGCCTGCCTCCTCCAGCTTTTTGGCATAATGAAGCATTAACTGCACTTCTACAGGTCTCGGAAACTTCGGGGCTGATCCAAATCCACCACATTTTGGATCGTAACTTGCTGAAAGCTAAAACAAAGAAGCATATCCCATTAACAATGGAACTCACAACACACGAGTAACAAATTTTTTTTATTTGAAGCCAGGCCTCTAACTTTTTGGTCAGTGAAAGGAAGGTCAAGGTGACAAGTAAATTGAACAACTATGCATCATTGTAGCAAAGTATTTGAAGGGCACTTCTTCGTGAAGTTACTACTCAACCATGATGCAGCAAATATGTACACTTACGAGAATAATCACCAGATCATCTACATATTTATTGGATTAATTAAAAACTTTAGCTCAAAGAAACAATTGGCTACAAGATGAGCCTTGTTTAGCTTGGCAATAGGAATTACAGCAAATATTATAACAATATAAAAAGGTCAAACACAAAATCATCACCTGGTCTGCACATTTTTGCACCGCAGTTTGGGGCAGTCCATCTGACAATTTATTCGATTCTGCACTCACTGATAATGCTTCTGAGAGCTGTTCAATGGCAAATGCTCCACCTTTAACAAGCGTATCCCTCTTATTGTCCCATGCATCTTTCACCTTCCTACAACAATATGATTGCAGACAAAGATCAGATCATCAATTAAGCATACAACTACATAGCATTTGCATGGATAATCAACACTCCTCCTAGAATTGAAACGTTCAGGAAATACAAACCGCTAGCATTGCAAATACACGAATAGGTACATTTTCTCACCTGAGAACAGTCTTAAAGCCCGGTCTTCCTAATTTATCATCGGGAGGGAAGTAAGTCCCACCCATTAGAGGTTTCAGGTCAGGTGAAAGAAAGACATTCAGAGGCCAACCTCCGCCACCATACAATGCCTGCACGTATGTCATGTATACCTGGAAAACGGAAAAAAAAAAATTTACCAGGGGTTCAAGCAATAATCTAGATAAATTAATGGCACATTAGCTTCACCTAATTTCTATATGCGGCTCCATATTACCAAAGTATATCTGATATATTCTAATCATTGTTTCCATTTTCATTTAAGTTGAAGACACAATCAAACACAATGCTGACAAAAACATCGCTAGCAAATGAATGATGACAATTATAAAACCCAAATTATCAGGAACATCCCCTGAGTAAGAAATAACATACCTTGTCAACATCCGGTCGTTCCTCTCGATCCACCTGTTGCACAAATGTGTTAAAATATTCAGAGCCAAATAACTAAAATAGCTACAAAACTAGCAAACAACACCGAATGGCAACCAATGCGGTAAAGCAAAGAAGGCTACATCCACCGGTATGTCCTTACCTTGATACTGACAAACCAATCATTAAGTAACTTTGCAACTCCCTCATCCTCAAAGGATTCCACCTCCATGACATGACACCTACTCATGATGAAAAGTTCACTATACCATTAAAAACCATCCACCCAGGATCTTGCATTAAGCGCAAGTGCGTTTAGATTAGAATAAGTCTCACCAGTGGCACGTGCTGTAGCCGACTTCGAATGAAAGAACAAAACGATGCCAACAAGAGATGCCCAAAAATAACACGTAAGCTCGCAACGCACGATGTTATCAAAGAATCAGACCCGCAAACCACAAAGTGAGCAAAGATGGATTTCATATTACTTGATAGGAAGATGGGCACATCCCTCTTTCTTGCTTCGGCGAAGGCCTCTTCACCCCACGGATGCCAGCTGACCTTCAATCGCCAAAAAATCGAAACTTCAATCAATCTCACCATCTCACGAGACGCGACGAGAACGCAGAAATTCCTCCCCCACCACTATTCCCCTCGTTCAAGTCACTCCAAGATTACGGGGGGTTCAACAGTGTCTATTCGAGAAATCAATTCAAGCACCCGAGGAATCCAGGCGCGCAAGCTAGCAAGCGACGACCCGAGTTCGACGGAACGAAACCTCGGGATCAAACCGTCGAAAGTAGAAACATTTTTGCTCCTAAACAGTTCACACCGGGAGAACAAACTCATGCGGAAAAGAAGCAGAGAGAACCGTTTCTCACGCACGGGGTTGTGGGCGTGCTGGAGGAGATAAGGGCTATGCTCGGAGGCGAGACGGTTGGCGAGCCCCCGGGGCAGCGACGTCGAGGCGTCCGCGTGCCGGGCCATGGCGAACCCACCGCGAGCGCGAAAGGGTCGTGGGGAAACAGCGGGGAGAGGCCGAGGGAGCGAAGGGAAGCGGGTCGCTCGGGAGGTACCCGCGGGGAGGGAACGCAGGGAGGAAGAGAGCAGAAGCAGCCTGGGAAGCATGGAATGAAGTGTGGACAGGAGAAGGTAGCTGGCGAGTGATTCGGCACCTGGTAAGATCGAGAGGAGCCGGTTCCGGATCCGGTTCCGAACCGTGGATCCGGTCAACGGGCCGGTCCCGGATTTGACCGGTTCCGGGTCGAAACTGGCCTGTGGCCATGTCTAAGCGCTCTCTCTCTCTACTTGGTTATCAATGCCATGCATGTATGTATCTCACTTTTGGTCAGTCGTCTACACTGCCTGCTGCTATCACCCACTGCATCCGTCACATAAAATTCCGTTTACACCTAAGTTTCTGCTGCCCTTTTACTATGGTGCTGAAGACAACTTTTGGGCTTTTTCAAGTGGGCTTATGCTTCGCGCTCTTGTCATGTCATCTTGTCTGTCCATGGAAAAGTGGGCTTCACCTTGTGTCAGCTTAAGACCGTTGACTTTTCTGGGTTTTGACCTGATGCGCAACTTATGGCCCAGCTCAAAGAAATTGTTCGACATTCTCGTTCGCTAATTGCAATTTAAGAGGATCAACCGATTCTTTGCTCCCCGCCATAACTAGGCTAATGGTCGCTCAATTCTGAAAATGCTGAAGAAGCCTGTTGTCCAAACAAGGTTCTGTTCAATTAAAAATTTTTTTTTTACGAATTTCCATTTAATGCATGCCAAAAAATCAAAAAATAATTGCTTGTACGTACTTGTGTATCTTCAAAATTATTACGGAGACTGGATTGAATTGTGCCATGTTCTAATTAAATCGATAAAAAATGAATCAAGCCGAACATAATGGATCAAAAGTTATAGTGAGGGTTGGATCGATACTCGATTGAATCGACCGGTCCATTATGATTTTTGAAAAAGCTAATGCGTGACGAAGTTCCGTCCACACGAAATTTCAAATCTCTCCCAATTGATCGAAACTAATGTTTTCCTTTTTTTTCAAAATCCTCCATTGCATTCTTCTGCTAGGGACATGTCAAGAAAAACTATTCGAGCAAAGACTAATTCAGGGTAATCATGGCCTGGCTCATGATGATCCACGGGTTTATATCCACTAGCACATTAAAATAAAAGCATCTCCAAATTCTTGTGTTGGATTTCTCTTATGTTATCCTAAACTAAAAATCATTATTCCTATGTCTTCATGCAATGCATTTCGTCGATGAGGTACAAAGGGGTAAAAGTGAAAACTGGAAAATTCACCCCGCATCAATCATTTTGCTGTCTTTCGTTTTTTGCAAACGAAAAGAAATAAAGGGGGAAGGGACTCCATAAACCCCACTTTACATTACTTTAGGTGGTAAATGTGGGAAAGACAATTCGATTTTGACCCGATCTGCAATACCGATTGGGCACCACCAATCAAATTTCTCGACCTTAAGACGTAAACCTTCAGAGACATTCCACGAGAGTTGTACCCAAGAATGCTAACCCCAAAATCTTGTTGGCAGGTCGGGCCACGAGTCGTACCAAAAAAAAAAAAAAACTGGCATAGAATTCAAAATGGTGGGCTCAAAGTGTCTCCTGTACTCCACCATCATGACCACCAGCTTTGGTCACCTGCCGTAATCATTCAGTCCCGGTCTGCTTTTCACCTTCCTGGGAAAATTCCCCTTTTTTTCTGTCCTTCATATCTTCTTTTGGCTTTCGCAGGAGGAGAACAGTTTTTGGAAATGATGTCACAGGATGTGGTCTCAACCGGAGGAGATTTGGAATAGGAAAAAAAATAAGAGAAATTGCTTGGGAGAGATGTGTTTGACATGGCTGAGACAGAAGTTTACATGCACATTTAAGGCATGGATAACCAAATTCTGATTTCGACATGTTAATTTGATCCGTGTAGTGGGAATACTTAAAAGGTTTGCATGTAGGTGATTTTTAAATGATGACGATCCGTATTTTCTGCAATGACTAAGGTTTCAATAACCGTTCTACTATTATGTTTTTTTTTTTTGGTAAGGTAAATTTTACTATTATGTTGTTCAATTCAAAGAACGATCATTAGAATTTCAAGTTTTATTTTCTATTACAAATGAAAACAACGGAAAGAAAAGAAAGCTGTGTAAGGGGTTTATCTTCTAGCTCTTTGCTTTTGATCTAATATGGTGGTAAAATACATTTGAAATTGATGAGAAGAAGGAAGAATTACACCAGAAAGCCCTCTTCCTTCCTTCCTTTATTTCTTGTTTGGGGGATGGGTGCGAGGGGGGAATCCTGTGCTTCTGCAAAAAGCTAATGACACCTATAATAACATGATTGGGATTGCTTAATTAACGTGATTAAGAAGACAGATGATGACTGATAACTTGTTTAAGAACCCTTAAAGCCCCAAAAGCATATGGTCCTAAGTACTTTCAAGTGAATATATGAGAAAGAATTTGCAGGTCAGGTCGAGAAATGTTTTTCTAGCGAAGAGCCACACAACTTATTTCTTTTTTTGTCACCTTTGCTGAAGCAAGCCTCTCGTCATTGATTCTGCCGGTTGTGGCCTCATTATAACTTCTTGGAATTTTCTTATATTTACAAAAAGTTAAAATAAAAAGAAAAAGGAAAAGGAACAAAATCCATTTTTATATTGTTTACTGCCCTCCATGGCCTGATCTATTTATGATAGTAGGCCAAAACTTTGGTAAGATGTTGTTAACGCTTAGCAGATGGCCTAGGATCCATCGATCTGCACCAGGGCAAACCAAGTTTCAATGATTAGAACTCTTGATTAGTCTGGAATGCTGTTCGTTAGTACCATGGTGAGAGCAAATCAAGGCGATTTAGAAGGCATAGTCGCCATGAGAATAATGCGACGCACTGTAACTAGCCTTTTAAAGAAGTGCGCCCTATTGTATACCCAGATAATATCATAACAACTTGTGTTGCAGTTTGTAAACTAATCTCGATTTACCTTTTGTCGCAATTCCATCAGAATGACTTGAGTATTATATCGTGCTAAGAGATGTTTGAGAGCTGAAAATTGTGAGTGGATATTATCTTTTTTCCTTTCCTTGTGAATTGGTAAACTCTCTAAATTCGCTTACCGATTATCTTAATGCTAGAGAAAATGAAAGGAAGATTACCATAAAGTTAGATCAGATGGTTAAAGATCAAAATTATTGCTCACTGGCACTTTCGGTCGTGGAACGATAAATATAAACAGCAGCTGTCCGCATAATGACTATATTCCTCAACTTTTCATAAAGTGATGGTAAGAGATCCTAGACAAAGTCGGCCTAATTAGCTCTTAATTTACAGGCTTAGCTAGTAGACCTTTTTCTTAAAAATAAACGTATGAAAATTTTAAAATAAATGAAAAGGAAGGTTCTTCCAAAAGTTCCATGGACCGTTAATATAATAGGACAATATAATTGTTTAGATGTGGCTCACTTAAGCTACGGAGGGGTCATGTACACCACACACTTTGTCAAATGAATTTCGGAAAGATTAAAAGAAGGGCATGCTTTTTATTCACAAAGCTGCAATGTAGATGCAGAGAGCATAAACTATAGTTTAAAGAGAAAAGAGAGATTAGTTAAAGGTGGTGGTGATCAGGGGAAAATAAACTAAGGGGCTAGGCCAATTTCAATGATCCTAGCCATTTGTTTGGCCTAACTCTTTTTTGTTAGTACATGATATGATATGCTGTTGCCGATAGAAAACCCTCCGGCCAAAAGCGAGACTCCATGATGTGATCATCATTGCCACGGGGTCGGTTGTGATCATATGTCATGATGGTTATAGCTATGCACCCGAGAAATTATGGCGTGGAATTTGGACCGTTGAAAATGGTAGATCCCATTCGGTCACACTGGATCCCACGATTCAGATTCACTTCCATACATGTATCGGGTTCAGTGAATAATTACACACGTACTACACTAGGGAGGAACATTTTATGCTATTACTCTCAAAACGGTAAATTTACTTTACCCCAAAATTTGAAGAATATAATCCCAATTTTTGAAAATAGAATAAATCGCAATAAGAATTCTAACCCTTTCATCACTTCTTAAATTTCTCTCCATCTTTTTAGGTTATCAAATAAGTGGTTCCCTTTTGAAATCATACGAAATATATCCCCAATCTAGAGTCCCTCCAAAAACTAAAAGTTAATTACCCTTTTGCCTTGTTTAGCATAAGGTATTTGCAAAATATCCATTAAGGCCAAAATTTCTTTATACAAAAACCTAACTTATTATTTTTTTAAAAAATATAACTAGAAAACTAGAAAAATAAAGAAAGGCCGGTATAAATCCGTGTACATATTTTCCAACTTGAAAGATCAAAGCGAAGAAGGGGCGGAAGAAAATCGCGTGAAAAAACAACAAAATAAAAGTAGGAGCATAATTAAAATTCAAAAAGCAATCCAAAGAAGCATTCCCTCTCAGAAAACCGTGTTAAAGGACCCGGATAGATTGGAAACGGAATTGAGAAGTGAGAAGTTGACTATTGTCCTGACGCGATTACAATGTGGCGAGACAAAATCGAAAACCCTTTGAAAAAGAGTTGAGATTTATTTTCTTATCTGGCCAAGTTTCAACTAAAAAAAAAAGAGAGACAATCCAAAGGGGAAAAGAAGAAAGAAAAAAAAGAATAATCAACTCTAGCGAAAAAACAGAAAGTGAAGAGAAAAGGAGACCCTTTCTTTTTATCTGCCTCCGAAAGCGACGAGGGCGAACACTGCACTTAACACGCGTGTATCATCCAGCTCTAGCCAGACGTGCAGCAATCACAAGTCCAGCTCACGTTCTCGTTCTTGACGATATAGTCCGTCGCCTGTGCGAGTGATCGAGTTCGTGCGTACAAATGATTTGGTCTTATCACAGAAAAAACCGATCCTTATTTGTGTAGCTTAGCCTTAAGCCATCATCATTGGAGTTAAAGCACAGCTCACAGGGAGACAGACAGGCCTTCAGGATTCCTGCGATTTTGCTCCAGGAAAAAGGCTCCCTTTTCGCAATCTTTCACCGAAAAGCGCGTGAAAAATGCATGCACACACGCAATATCCCCCCCTCCTGTTTTCCTTGACTTTTCTCTTTCTGGGGACCTAGATTGAGAAATGAAGCACATTCTCATTATAAAAAAAAAGAAGAGTAAAAAGACTCCATTAAAGTATGAACAGAGGGGACTCCAAAGTCATCACCACCTGCCTTTAATTCCTCCTGCATGGCTTCGTGTGACTCCTCTCCACACTCCTCCTCCACCTTTCTCTTCACTTCTCCACAAACACACTCAGAGAGAGAGAGAGAGAGAGAGAGTTAAAGCTGAGTAGTCAATCAATGAAGGAAACATGAGCTTTGGTGGATCAAGGCCAAAAGGGTCCGCTTCTTGAAAGAACAGCATTAGATTCTTGTTTGTTGGTCGACCCAGAATTTGTGGAGGAGAATTTCATCTTGTCGGTGGCGTATTGTGAAGAAGAGTCGAGGTTATCGTTTTTGTTGCCATTATCGCTTCTCTTTCTGTTAGAACTTTCTTTGTAAAACGTTGGGGAAGAGGAGATGGGCGTCGCGACAGTGGGTGAATTGAAGCCCAGCATTTCGGGGAAGAGGTCGTTTCGTCCAAGTTCCAGCGTGCGCCATGCTTCTGAATGGTATAACTCCTTTTGTTTTCCCTCCTTCCTCATCTATCGTGTCGTCTAGCAATTCCTGGGGCGTTTTAAGATTATCTTTTTGATGGAGTTGCCTCTGGAGTCTGCTTTTTATCTGCAGTACATAAATGCTTGGAGTGCATAAGATTGAGGAAAGATTTTGTGCACTTCCAAGTTGATTCACAAAACCGGGTTCTTGTAAGAATACAGAACAGTCAAGGCCGCAGAACAAGACAGACCGAATTTCCAGCATCGTGGAAAATTATCAACTGTTCTTTTCTCTCTTCCTTTGTTTTTTTTTTCGCGCGCGACAGCATCACGAGATTCGGTTGATAAAACGTCCATGTCTTGTCCCTGTCTATTCCCATGTTATGAACTGTGGTTATCAACATTTTGTAGACCAATTAATTATTCGAGGACCGACTCTCCCCAGGCCCTCGAGCTTAGTACGGACTCCGACTTCGCTGTGCAAAGTACTGTTTGCTTGAACATGACGAAGCTCCTGGATTCACACACTTGCACATCCGATTTATCGGAACGAAATCCACAAGGGGCCCACGTCTGGATCGTATCTAAATCTGTTTTAAGTTTGATTCCATTTTTTCCATCACTATATGCTTTCGTCTTGCCACCCTTGTTGTCTCATGTTGATCAATTATAGGGTCGGTCATTCACTGACCTGACCGATTCAGGTCGAATCATCGGTTCATGGCGGACCCATATTTTTAGAGATTCAATGAGTTAATTCTGTATAAGTTGAGTTCTTGTCGAAATAATACTAACATGAACGGCCGAAAAAATGGCAGTACAGGCTTATAACAGCAGAAGTTGCTGCATGGCTTTTGAATTATTGGCCCTCCCAGAAATGTATGCATAAAATTGAACCTGCAATAGATTCACACTTCTGGGCTTCTATCTCACCTAATGTTTGCTTGCAGGCCGATATCCGATGTTTCTAGCGATCTCACTGTGGAAGTAGGAACATCAAACTTTGCTCTCCACAAGGTATGGAAAACCTATTTTGGTGTTAAAGAATTTCCTTTATTGTATTTTTTGTTTTTTCCCTTTCTCTCTTTCCATTTAGAGAGAAAAGGGCGCTTATTGTTTGAATTTGATCCTTTAAACGCCTAGCTGTTGCAGCTTGTCTGCAATCAAGTAAGTATCAATCCGTATCAGCTGGTTAACCAAGAAAATTCTGTATTACCACCACTCGTTAATCACACGATTATGCATAACAATTCCAGAGAAGAAAGACGTTAACTACTATGCCTGAGCACATTCAGTTCAAACTCCATGTGGCTTTATTTCTTTTTCTTGTTTAAATTTGCCTACTCACAGATTTGACTCTTTTGCAGTTTCCTCTCGTTTCTCGTAGTGGACGAATCCGGAAAATATTGTTGGAAGCGAAGGACCCCAAAATCTGCAGGATAAATCTCACCGCTGTCCCGGGAGGTGCTGAGGCGTTTGAGCTCGCTGCAAAGTTCTGTTACGGCATAAACGTCGATATTGCATTAGCAAACATTGCTTCGCTGCGATGCATCGCTTACTACCTGGAAATGACTGAGGAATTCGCCGATAAGAACCTAGAATCTCGAGCAGAAGCATATATCAAGGACGCTGTGCTTCCCAACATATCCCACTCGATCTCGGTGCTCCATCAGTGTGGGACGCTCTTGCCAGTAGCAGAGGACATAAACCTCGTCTCACGCCTCATAAATGCAATCGCGAGTAATGCCTGCAAAGAGCAGCTCACCTCCGGCCTCTCCAAGCTCGACCACAACTTCCAGGGAAAAGTGATGGAGCCAGAAACGCCTACCGATTGGTGGGGCAAATCGCTTGTTGTGCTTAATCTGGATTTCTTCCAGCGTGTGCTATCCGCAGTCAAGTCAAAGGGGCTGAAACAGGACATGATCAGCAAAATTCTGATCAACTACGCACAAACTTCTCTTCAAGGCCTTTTGGCTAGAGATCCGAACGTGATGAAAGGAAGCCTACCGGATTTAGAATTGATAAAGAAGCAAAGAGTCATGGTGGAAGCAATTGTCAGTTTGCTTCCTACGCAGTCGAGGAAGAGTCCCGTTCCAATGGGGTTCTTGTCGAGCTTGCTAAAAGCTGCGATTGGATCATCGGCCTCTATTTCGTGCAGATCCGATCTGGAGAGGAGAATTGGCCTTCAACTCGACCAGGCAATTCTGGAAGACATCCTCATTCCCGCCACTTCACATGGGAACAGCCACAGCATCACTATGTACGACACTGACTTGGTCTTGAGGATTTTCGCAATCTTTCTGAACTTAGATGAGGACGAGGATGAGGATAATCATTTGAGAGACGAAAGCGAAATGGTTTACGACTTTGACAGCCCCGGATCTCCTAAACAGAGTTCGATTCTTAAGGTGTCCAAGCTGTTGGACAACTATCTCACGGAAGTAGCGGTGGACTCAAACTTGTCGCCGTCCAAGTTCATTGCTTTGGCAGAGTTGCTACCGGACCACGCTCGTGTAGTGAGCGATGGACTTTACCGAGCTGTGGACATCTTTCTGAAGGTGACCCTCTGTTTGTCTGTGTGCATGTCGCGAGTGCAGATGATAAGTTACTCATTTCATTGAGGCCAAAATTCGACCCTTTGTCTAACAGGTACACCCAAACGTCAAGGACTCGGAGCGCTACCGCCTGTGCAAAACCATTGATTGCCAAAAACTTTCTCAAGAAGCCTGCAGCCACGCGGCGCAGAATGAGAGGTTGCCTGTGCAGATGGCGGTTCAAGTGCTGTACTTTGAGCAGATCCGTCTCAGGAATGCCATGAATGGAGGCCACAACCAATTCTTCTTTGGTTCGCTCCAGGGCCAGTTTCCTCAGCGTTCCGGAAGCGGGGCCGGGAGCGGAGCCATATCTCCAAGAGACAACTATGCATCGGTGAGGCGAGAAAACCGAGAGCTGAAGCTCGAGGTTGCAAGAATGAGAATGAGGCTGACCGACTTGGAAAAAGACCACGTGTCGATGAAGCAGGAACTTATAAGGTCCCATCCCGGTAACAAACTCTTCAAATCATTCACCAAGAAGTTGAGCAAGCTGCATTCTTTGTTTCGGTTAAGTGCGATCAAGCCATTAGGAGGGAAGGGCAACTCCGAGTCGCGGTTCTTGTTTCAGAAGCGGAGGCGGCACTCGGTTTCTTGAGTTATGTAAAGGGTGTGTGAATAGTGAGTTATAGTATGATAGCTAGTGGGTGGCTTTTGTGTAGTGTCATGCTGATAATTTTGATAATTTTGATAATTTACTTTGCTTTGCTGTTATGCGATCATTCTTGTTGACAGTTCTCCGAGAGTAAGCACTTGAAGCTTACAAATGTGACCAAGAAAAGAAATGCTCTGGGTTGTGACATCGACATGAACTGATCTTCAGTGTTCGAAACTACTCGATTCAACACATGAAGGCTCACTTTTAATGTCTAATCCTCAATCCTCAAGAGTAACTGTTACTCTTACAATGCCTTAAATCTCTTGATTCCTCCTTTTTTTTACTTCTGAGCTCATTTTCTATATCTAGCGCTACGTTTCTGGATACAGATACCCGAGAGTTAAACAGATAGACAAAAAGGCGCAATCATCGACATAAAGCAAGAAAAGACACAGTGCATTGAAACAACTGGATATTAGGAAAGTGAAAGTACATGCTAATGGGAATGTTTAAGCAAGCATGCGTGATTATATTAGACAAATAAAGTGCTGATGACGTGATGTCTGTGTTCTCCACTAATTTCGGTCTGCTAAAGATAATGTTTGACTTTAATTCAAAAAAAATTGTCGGCCAAGCCACATTTTGTGAGTTAAAGTATCACAATTAGGCAAAGAGCCGAAACTTAGTAGCTGGAATTTGTTCTTGTATTCATCACTTGGTCTGTGAAGGAGCACCAGTTTTCTAATATTTCTAGCATTCTGACGAGTCTTCAGATGTGCAAAACTCGTATGTTCAATGAATACGTTGAAATCAATGTATTCTTTGAGTTGAAAATTACATGCAGTTATTAACTATCGCCTAAACTGAATTTAGAGAAAAGGATTACTCAACTACACTGCAAAAAAGTGTAATTTCATAACTTTGAACACACTTAAGGTTAAGTCCAACCTCTGTTTACATCGGCTGTTTCGATACTCAGAATGGAACACAAAAACCTATCGCTGCTGAAAAAGTAACCACACATTGACCATCAACGCATTTCAACTATTTTTCTTCAATGAAGGTACTTCCCTTCACTATCTCATTAGATCGAGACCACAGAATTATAGTGCTCTCCAAGCCCATATGCGTACCTGTGGTAAGAGAGCATGATGCTCGAATTGGACGAGCCACTTCTGCCATCGGACTGATATTCCTTCCCCATCTCCACATCAGGGAATGATCCGGAAAAGATTTTTATATGTTTTTTAAGACAGTGACTTAGCGCACCAAGCTCTAGCTGTCCGCCCCATACAGCTGTCGATTCCACTTCTTTGCAGTAATTCTCGAATTTCTCCGCTGCTGACTTATCAGCATCTCCCTCGACCGTATTTTCGGATAAGAAAAATGGGAGAAACTCCGAAGCATGTTCCCTCATGTAGGCAGCGATCATTTCTCTAAGCTCTTGGTATGTGTAAGGAGAAGAACCTCCAGAGAGTAAGGCCAATTGATTTTCCACGGCCCGGTACAGGCAGTGCCCATCTGGCTTTATCTCATTAACAGTCAATCCAAGGGGTTCAAGCTTCTTCTCCAACTTCTCGTTTTCTAGCATCCGGTCGCTCACGATATTCTGCTGCTCTTCTTGAATCCTCTGCTCTCTAGCTGCTTCTTGCTGAGCTCTTTTCTCCCGTCTCTTCAAGCTCTTGCTCGGTTTTGAATGTTCAGATTGGTTGGCAACAGAAACCCCAGCTATGGCCTTCACCAAATTGTCGAGATTGCCTTTAACATTTCCATTAGCCCCATCGTAGCCTAATGAAGCAAGTTCTTCAGCTTGTCTTTCCTTGAGTTTAGTGGAGAGCCTAGAGATTTCTTCCTCCACTTGCTTCTTCTTAGCTTTCTGTTCAGCTTTGCTGCCCTTTGCAGCCGCCTTTTTCAGTTCAGTTTCCTTGTTTTGTAGCTGTGACACCTCTTTCCTGCAACATTGTTCCCAGTCTTTATTGAAGCAAAATTTCAGGATGCATACACGTGGTGTGAACAATCCAGAAGAATCAAATCCTATTGGTTATTACAGCTCTAGCAAGAGCTACTGCATTTGATGTCAAAACGAAACCAATCGGCACTTAATACTGCAACACAACCGCTTTTTGAAGGACTCATTGTGGCTATAAATGGAGCAACAAGTAACAAGTGTCATACTAAAGCTGACAATAAAATTTCCATCCAGGTTACAGAAGGCAATTTTGCATCAAATTCATAACCTTGTCCACTTCAAGTGTCAATAAGGATCTAGTCCTAAAATTGGTTCGAAACTTGACTCAAAAAACAGAGCGTGCACAAATAACCTCATTCACGGTTTTCACGTATCCAAACATGCACTCATACATACACAAATGCCTGCGCACTCATACAAACAAAGATATCAAGTACTCTCTCTCTCTCTCTCACACACACACACACACACACACTCTTGCTCACTCATACATACAAAGATTACTAGGAAATATCACCCCTTTCTATAAATCAATAAATATCAGGGATACTTATTCTGTCCATGACAAGTACCCAAATGTTTCACTTTTCTTCGAGGTTATGCCATGACCGTCATTAGCCACACCTATAGATAACACAGCTCAAATAATCCTATCTTTATTACTTGAAGTTAGTTTAAAAATTATAAACCATGTCTTTCAACCCAATTACAGCCTTTGTGTTGTGCAACAGCAATTGGCTAATTAAACTGGGCCAGAAAGTATGCAGTTCAAATTCAGGAAAAAACAAAAAACCAATTAATCTAATTTGATTGCCATGTACCACAAGGAAATGGGAGGATAAGAGACAACTGTTCCTCCATAAAAAACGGAGAAAACTGGACCACACCATTGCCTCAGAGCAAGATATACCAGTAGCTCATGCACAACAAATTCTAATGCGCGTGTGTATCCGGCAAAAGAAGGCGAAACGAAAAAAACACACACCTGTGCCTAGATAGCATTTCATCACGGGTTTCCTGTTTGCTTTCAGATACGCTCTCCAATATTCCATCGGGCAGCTTCTCGTCAACTACTTCAGTCTGCTCCATTCGCGTACCCGCTAGTCCTGTATCAGAAACACAGGCAGTGATGGCAGGACTTCCCGTGGCCAACCTCGGAGAATCAAAAACCAACCAAATGCAGAGATTCGCATTCCTAGAAACAGCATTATCACTAGTGACAAAAGACAGCAGATGCAAAGCAATCTAGCGGTACCCAATTCAAGAATCCACTCGTAAACATTCGCGAGCCCATTCTCGACACACAAGCAACCCAAAGGTTTCAGGAAGATAGGTATACATGCGTGCCCACGAGTGCGTTTGTAGTGCTCAAGAAGATCTTGATTTTGGACGCGTAGTCGAATATACACAATCTTGAAAGAAACCTGATTTACGAATACAGATTGCCCAAGCTCGACCCAACAACACAAACCCATATCGCAACCCGAAAAAAGAACCAAGCGTCCCAATTTAACCAGCACACAGTCATCAAAATCGATCCCCAGGCCGCCTTGCACACACAAAAAAGAGAGGCCAAGATAAGATACAAAAAACCATACGAAACTTACAAGAAACACCGGAACCAACAAAAGGTAAAAAAGATCAAGCTTCCGGGGGTTCACTCAGGCGAAGCTTCGACGCAGTGTCAAATGAATATCGCATCATGTAGTACCTGCTGCTGCAGTCGATGATGGATGGCGGGTCGCTGTGAAGTCGTGAGAGAGAGAGAGAGAGTGGAAACGGAGGAAGAAGAGGCAGAGGAATTGAAGAGGAGGTTTCGTTTTTCATTCCTTTTTATTTTTTCTTTAATTCGGGTTAAATTATTATTATTATTATTATTATTTTATCTCTGCGTATTTTGGTTTATCAGCCGGGTCGGCGGCCGAACCCTAGTCCGTTGGGTTTGACCCGGCCCAAGCCCGGATGAGAATGGCTACCGGTTTATCTGATTTCTTCCACGGTTTTTTGAAATTTACTTTTCACCTTGTAAAGTTATTGAACACTCGGTAAAAGTTCCTAACCAGATAAGAACTTTACTGGTTTATCTAATTCTCACCCAAATCACATATTCAAAAGCTATCAAAACCCGTATTGAATTAGGAGTGATTTGAGTGATAACTATCAAAATCAAAGCACATATTTTAAAACTATCAAAATCCGAATTGAATTAGAAAACATTTGTAGAACGGCCTCTCTATATATGTATATGTATCTAATTCTAACCCGGATCACATATTCCAAAACTTCATACCATGGCCTCACCAGAAAAAGCTCCCGTCTTGTTCTATCTAGGAACATTCTCCGGTGAAACCACCCATGGATTCCTCGACTCCGTCACAGGACGCCTCGACGTGGTGCAGATCCCCGAGCTCAAGTGTCAACTTGACTATCTCGCCTCCAAGCACGGATGGCTCCTCCTCTCGTCGAGAGAGATCTTGTCCATCTTCCTCTTCAACCCGATAACCCGAGATCGAATCGACCTCCCTCAGCGTAACCGGCTTATAAGCACAGGGACATTCACCACGGCTCCCATGTCCTCGGATTGCACCGTCTTCATCATGAGCATGCTGATACACCCTCTCGACAATCGAATCATAATCAACACGTTCACCGTCGGGTTGGACAGAAACTGGACCCGGCATGTCTTTAGCCATGTAAGTCCAGATTTCGACTCAACCTGGCAGGTAGTCTATGCAGAAGGCATCTTGTTTTGTATGGACTTGAAGGGAAGATTAGGTACATTCAATGTTATAGACGGCTCATGGAATGTCATCCCTTGCAGGGATAAGTCCATCAAAGATATGGAAACTCCATCTAGTGGAACTCAAGGGAGAGATCTTTGCAGCCAAGAGAGGACGCCGCGGGATAGTACAAGAATTCTTCAAATTGAAGGTTAGAGATGATTTGTCCGAGTGGGAGAAAGAGGAGGTCGCCGTCGACGTTGCTTACTGCTTGGGCGATTGTGGCTCGATGGCAATGCCGGAACAAACTCCGAGAGAGGGAGAGAAGATGAAGCTGATGGTCGCCAGTCACGAGCCGAAGTTGGATGGAACATGTTGCTCGAAATCGATTCGTGTGAATGATTTGTTTGGTAGTACTTACCATCGAGTTTGGATTTGAGAAGAGGCCTTTAGATGCTTGTCCTAGGAGTCAGAATAGCTGTTTTTTACACGAGTTACAATTAAGATGTCCTGATTTTCCTTATATCTATTCTCCAATTTTCGCTAAATTTGATCTGCTTAGTTTCTCAGGAAGGCCGAGCACTCGGATAGAACTGTGCCGACGTGCAAATGCACCTGAATCGTCCATACGTCCATGTCTAAATGATTAGCTTGATCTACATTTACATTAACATAAAAAAGAACAACCTTTTCCTCATTAAATTTTCTCATTATTCCAAGTTCTTCGAGGCCCTCCCCTCTAGAGTAACCACACCTGCGTACATCCTAATCTACTGATGTACACTTGACGTACTTCATGCGCACAAACTAGCTTTGACGAAGGTGTTCGACAATCGAAATGGACATAGACACCACTATGAATCTTTAAAACGACTAAGTTAGACACAAACTTCTGCACCGGCATGTGATGAAAAGGCTGGCAAGCCTCTCCAGCACTGGGAGAAACACCAACTATTTGCACTTCATTAGCGGGTCATGTTCCTTCATATGTCCTCCAGGTCCACCTGAACAGAAAAGCTCCATTTCGTAATGCAGTCAATCTATGTGATATGATGAGATTCAAGCATTACCTCGGTTCTCTCCTCGAAGTTGCGGCCGTAGCAGTGTAGGATGAGCTTCCAATTTCCTTTGCCAAACCTAGATTGCAAAAACAATATAACATTGACATACTGCGATGTTTTGACCAACTCGGGACGCAATGCACACGACACCACTTCAACACAAAAGCACCCAAAAGTCTATGCACAACAAATATCAACAATGAAACCCTCATGCTGTTAGTAGACACTGCGCAAATCAACATTGTACCTCTGGACTCCATTCCTCAAAGTTCCTTCTTCCTCCAGACTCCATCTCTTTACTTTTCTACGCCCAGAAACTTTCAAACTTCGAGTCAATGGCTTCCTCAATGGAGAAACAGCGCTTCTTCTTGGGCTGGGTAACAGAAGCCTACCTGAGTAATCCGAAGGTTCTTCAGGTGAGCCGTCTATTGAATCGTCCAACAGCAGAAATGATCATTCTCAGACATAATATGAGCTACTACTATCATATTGTCAAAACAAACTAACTAAATTTCCCCAAAAGACCATCGTATATAAGACACAGCACACTTCTGCATCTGCAAGAGTTAACCAACGCTAAGAGTGCTTACTTTCCATCTTTACGGCTGCACTTCATTGCTTCGAGAATCAAGTAAATGATTTACATGGCTCCGTGATGCCCTCTTTTTATGCCGGCCAACTTAACAAATATAGTTCTAAATTATCCACAGAGGATTAAACTTTCAGCAGATCAAAGCTACCACCACCTTTGTCTTAACCAACGTAAAATGAAGAAATCCTACAACAGATAAACAAAATCTCCAAACAGATCAGAAATCATACGGAGAGGGAAAGAACAGGAAATGACATACTGATGTCTGAAGCAGCAGTATTAAGGCTGCTTTGGTAAAGAAATGGCTTTCTTCAAAGACTGAATCAATTGAAGAACCACAAATACTTCTCATAAACCTGCTAACCAGCAAGCTTTTTCCTACGAGAGATCTGTAGCTTCTCGACCAAACGATCAACTAAGAGAATGAGATGATGCACGGATCAGAAGGACCATTGACCACATATGTACTGTAATTTGCATGCCTCACGAATTCGACATTGCTTGCTAAATTTTCCCCTCTTAACCATAACTACATAGCTTTGCAGTACAGATAGCTTGGCACCGATCGATTCGGAGTTATTATCATTCAAGTACTGGTCTGTTTGGGCTACAACAGAGAAATTAATACTTGAAATGGCAAAATAGGAATGAAGCTTGAGAAACAGTTCACAAGTTTGCCTCCAAAGATTAACTGGTCAATCTGCTCTTCGTAATTCATAGTTTATTGAGAGATCGGAGAGATTCCGATTGACTTCCATTGGGTGTTCATCAGTTTCTGAATATATTAACTTTTTCAAGCATTCCTCTTTATTTTGCATCGTTTCCATGTACAGGGATTTTGTTGTTTTTCCACTAAACTAATTACTGCTTACCAAACAAAGGCGTTCCACCTAAATTCTAAAATAACCCTGCAAACCGCATGTCCGCACCATACATCATACTTCCTTTTGTCTCGAGGTGAGAATTTTCCAAGTTTAGTTTCTATACAGAGGTTCAGTTGGAATTTCATAACAAAAAATGCTTAATAAATTTTACAAAAGTGGGTAGAAAGAAAGAAAGGAGCGGTTCAGCATACCTGCGTTTGATAGCACATCATCTCCACTATCACAGAGGTGACCTGAAACGACATTATTACGTTTAGGATTAATATTACGAAAAATTCCAACTAGTACATCTGTGATAAAATTATTCCAAACTAATTTTTTGATCACAAAAAACCTCAAACTGGTACGTCTATGACAATTTTATCTCAAACTGTTATATTTGTAACAAATTTGCTCTCCGTTTTTTTTTTTTCAGTAAGGCTACTCTCCCTTAGTTTCCGTCAAATTGGATTAATATCACGAAAAATCACAAATTGGTATATCTGCGACAAATGGAGGGTAAAACCCCAAACTTGTACATCCATCAATTTCCACGTGTCATTCAACTCGATAATTTAACGGTAAAACTTAACGGAAATTAATTAAAGATAAATTTGTCATAGTATACCGATTTGGAATTTTTTATTGTCACAAATGTACCGATTTAGGGTTTTTCGCTATATTAACTCTTATGTTCAAGATTCACTAATTTTTTATAGCTTTAAATTTACTTTTCACCTTGAACAGTAATTGAACTCTCAATAAAAGTTCCTAAAGCACAGGAAAGCTATCCTGGTTAATCATGAAAAGTTATTAACCAAAGTCAGAAAATTATTTTCTATGAAATTAATAAATATTTTCGACTGGCTTTCTTAAATGGAAAGTTGCGGATCTTGTGTAAAAGTCAATAACTGTTGATGTAGTTTTAAATTTACTTTAAGACTTGAAAAATTATCAAACAAGTGGATAATCGTAATCATAAGTATATTAATAACCATTAAAAAAATAAATAAAAGTTGATATAACAGACAAGAATATCTTGACAAGTTATAATTACATATTAGGTTAATGTTGATTAATTTGTTGATAATATGACAACTGGCATGTTACTTACCTCGATATGCTTGCTTCAATTTTTGAAATATCTTCAAAACCCTTCACTGGTTTTGGTTCGAAAATCTGTTCAACTAAACTAAGAACGGAAACTAATTAAAACCCGTGTTGAGTTAGGAAATATTTGGAGAACGTAACATGTGATTTGGTCGATAATTATCAAAACCAAATCACAAATTTTAAAACTATCCAAATCCGAGTTGAATTAGGAAACAATTGCGAAACGGCCTCTCTCTCTCTCTCTATATATATATATATCTAATTCTCACCCAAATCACATATTCCAAAACTTCGTGCCATGGCCTCACTCAAAAAAACTCCCCTCTTGTTCTATCTAGGAACAATCTCCGGCGAAACCGCCCATGGATTCCTTGACCCCGTCACAGGGCACTTCAACGTGGTGCAAATCCCTGAGCTCGAGTGTCAAGTCGACTGTCTCGCCTCCAAGCACGGATGGCTCCTCCTCTCCTCGAGAGAGATCTCGTCCATCTTCCTCTTCAACCCGATAACCCGAGATCGAATTGACCTCCCTTGGCGTAACCGGCTTATAAGCGCCGGGACATTCACCGCGGCTCCCACGTCCTCGGATTGCACCGTCTTCATCATGAGCATGCCGATACACCCTCTCAACAATCGAATCATAATCGACACATTCACCGTCGGGTCGGACAAAAACTGGACTCGGCATGGTTTTAGCCATGCAAATCCGGATTTCGACTCAACCTGGCAGGTAGTCTATGCAGCAGGCAGCTTGTATTGCATGGATTTGAAGGGAAGAGTAGGTACATTCAATGTCAAAGATGGCACATGGAATGTCATCCCTTGCAAGGATAAGTACATCAAGATTTGGAAACTCCATTTATTGGAATTCAATGGAGAGATCTTTGCAGCCAAGAGAGGATGCTATGGAAGTGTGGAGGAATTGTTTAAGTTGAAGGTTAGAGATGATTTGTCTGAATGGGAGAAAGAGGACGTCAACAGGGACGACAACGACGACGGCGTTACTTACTGCTTGGGAGATTATGGCTCAACTGCGACGCGGAACCTAAATCAGAGAGACAATAAGAAGCTGATAGTCGCCAGTCACGGGCCGAAGGTCGACGGATCATGTTGCTCGAAATCGATTTGTGGGAGTGATTTGTTTAGTTGTGCTTACGACCGAGTTTGGATTTGAGAAGAGGTCCTTAGATGCTTGTCCCAGTAGTCAGACTCGGAATGCTTCTGCTGTTATTACTTATGTTAAATATTTACGTCCTGATTTTCCTTATATAAATTCTCCAAGTTTCGCCGAATTTTTCTCTGCTTAGTTTCTTGGGAAGGCCGAGCATTCCGATGGAACTGTGCCGACCATGCAAAGGAAATACAATCTAAATAGGTTTTCTAATTTGAATCTTTTTCCAAATTTGTGTAGATTTCATATTTCGAATACAATTCTTTCGTGTATATATAAGAAGTTGACCTTTTTCATGAATTGCATCAAAGAAGGTGCTGCTTCTTCCCAAGAAAATTCTGAATTCCTTTATGAAATTATGATACTATTCCATAAGAAATTACGAAGACCCCACCCATTAAATCACATAAATTCCATGATATCTGATTTATTTTATTGCTCTGTTTATTTTACTATTCGATCGCTTATTGTCCACAACAATATATTAATTTATAATTCTGTCGAATTAGATTTCAATCAACCTGATTCTACCCCTAAAGCTGAGGATATAGAATTTCTTTGTGGGCTCAAAAAATCAACGTGGCGTTCTTTTTTTACAGAAAATAAAACTATTGATCCTATTTGTTGGAACCAAAGAAAAGAACAGGAATGCCAATTCCCTTCGATACGCCGGAGTGACGTGAATTTACACTAACATATAAGAAAACCAACTTTCTCTCATTAAAGTTTCTCACTATTCCATTCTCTTCAAGGCCCTCAAGAGTAACTACACCTGCGTACGTTCTATTCTACTAATGCCCACTTGACGTGCTTCACTGCGCACAAAGTAGCTTAACAGGAAGGTTCTCAACAATCGAAATGGACATAGACACTGCTATGAATGTGTTAAAACGACTAAGTTAGACACAAACTTCTGCACCAGCACGCAAGCCCTCTCCAGTACTGGGAGAAATACCAACTATGTGCACTTCAGTAGCGGGTCATGTTCCTCCATTTGTCCTTCAGGTCCACCTGAACAGATAAAAGCTCCATTTCGTAATGCAGTCAATCTATATGATATGATGAGAGTCGAGCATTACCTCAGTTCTCTCCTCAAAGATGTGGCGGTAGCAGTGTAGGATGAGCTTCCAATTTCCTTTGCCAAACCTAGATTGCAAGAACAATATAACGATGAGATGCCGCGATGTTTTGACCAACTTGGGACTCAAAGCACATGACACCACTTCAACACAAAAGCACCCAAAAGTCCATGCACAACAAATTTAAACAATGAAACCCTCATGCTGTTAATAGATAATGCAAAAATTAACATTGTACCTCTGGACACCGTTCCTCAAAGTTTCTTCTTCCTCCAAACTCCATCTCTTTACTTTTCTCCGTCCAGAAACTTTCAAACTCCGAGTCAATGGCTTCTTCAATGGAGAAACAGCACTTCTTTTTGGGCTGGGTAACAGAAGCCTATCTGAGTTACTGGAAGGTTCTTTGGGTGAGCCATCTATCGAATCGTCCCACTAGAAAATAATCATTTTCAAACATAATATGAGCTACTTCTATCATATCGTCACCACAGAGCACTAAATTTCACCAAAAAACCACAAGAAAGAAGGTGCATTGGGCATCAGTACACTTTTGCATCTGCAAGAGTTGATCAGCATTAAGAGTGCTTACATTCCATTTTTACGGCTATACTTCATTGCTTCTGGAATCAAATAAATGATTAGATATACTTTTAGATTGACATGGCTCTGTGATGCCTTAATTTTTATGCTGGCGAACTTACAAATATAGTTCTAAATTAATCCACAGAGGATTAAACTTTCAGCAGATCAAAGCTATCACCACCTTGTCTTCATCAATGTAAGATGAAGAAATCCTACAATAGCTAAGCAAAATCTCCAAAAAGATCAAGAGTAATATGAAGAAGGAAAGAACAGGACATGATATACTGATGTGCATAGCAGCAGTATTGAGGCTGCTTCGGTAAAGAAATGGCTTTCTTCAAAGATTGACTCAACTGAAGAGCCAGCAAGCATTGAGTGATGTATAGCTCCTTGATCAAACGCTCAACTGAGAGAATGTGATGATAGAAGGATCAGAAGCACCACTAACTACGCACGTACCATAATTTGCATGCCTCACAAATTCGACATTACTTGCTAAAATGTCCTCTGTTAACCATTATTACATTACTTTGCAGTAGAGATAGCTCAGCACCAACCGATTCAGAGTTATTATCCTTAAAGTATCGGTGTGTTTGGGCTAAAACAGAGATATTAATAATTTAGTACAAATGCTTTGATTGGCAAAAAATGAATTAAGCTTGAGAAGTAGTTCATAAGTTTGCCTCCTAAAATGAACTCATCAATCTTCGATTCCTAATTCTTAGTTTATTGAGAAATTAAACTTCCATTTAGCATGTCTCAATTGACGAATGCTTTAACTTTTTCTAGTGCTCCTCTTTCTTTTGCATCGTTTCCATGTACTGGGATTTATTATTTTCCACTAAACTAATTACTACTTACCAAAAAAGGCACTCCACTTAAATTCTAAAACAACCCTGTACACATCATGTCTGCACCATACATCATACTTCCTTTTGTCTCAAGATGAAAATTTTCCAAGTTAAGTTTCTATATAGAGGTTCAATTGAGGTATTGTAGGTGGGAATTTTATAACTAAAAATGCTTAATAAAAGTTACAGAAGTGGGTTGAAAGAGGAAAGGGGCAGTTGAGCATCCTATGTGTTTGATAGCACTTCATTTCCATCTATCACAGAGATGACAAGTGAGAATGATCCTAAATCTAATGCAGCATGTATGTTTGTATAGTCAAAAAACATTCTTATGACACATAGATGTACTATTCTTGAATTTGTGGAGAATTTTGAGTCTCTATAACCAAAAAAAAAGTTACAAAAGATTGAAAGACCTTTGTTCTTCATGCTTTACTAATTATCTTCACAACCTGGAAGTGAACATTTTCTTCTTCTCACACCTAGAAGCATACGCCCATCCTTTTAGCTAATAACAAAATGAAGCATTAATGTAAATATGCAAAGCAAACGCTGGCAAAGTATCTTACACAAAGGAAGAGCTATTTATTTAGACAGACCAATGCCGACACCAACACTTAGTTTTGATAACAAATTAAGTTGCATAATTGTTATGTGATTCAAGCCATAACTCTCACGTATGAAGGAGACAGAGACATGGAGAGAAAAGCACACGTTTGCACATACACATAAAAATGACAAAAAAAAAAGTAAAAAGAGGATGCAACCATAACCAGATTTAAGTACCTCATAGGTATGAGCAGAGCTATTCCTTTCAAACAAACTAGGTCTACACTGGTTACTCTGATGGCTGGTTGACTGGTTAACACGATTTACTTCGCCACCTGGAACAGACCCAACATTCTGGTCGGCGGAGGCATCCGATGCATTAACATCTTCCCTAATCTGTGCTTCTGCACATTCAAAATTCGTAGATGATCCAGCGGCGTTATGCACAAGGGAGTCAGCCAATCGAATCGCATCAGGAAGTGGGTCCGTGACGACTGCTCGCAGCTCCAGAGAACTAGACTTCAGCGCTTCTTGAACTCTATTAAAATCAGGTGTAGGGAGCGTATCATATTCGCTACGCGATGCATCTCTTCCAGTTTCCTCATTATTGGCAATGATCTTAACTCCCCCTTTGGATCGCCTATGGCGGGCAAGCTGCTTAGTCGTGATCAATTCCTCATCCGGCTTTGATGTTTCTAAGGAAAACAACTTCATACGTTACGAAAAACCCAATTCACCTACTTGTTTCTAATGCTCCAGTAACAATCAGCTAGAAGAGAAATGATATTATCACAAAAGCACAAGCCGGAAAAACAAATGAATGTGGCAGGGCAACTAAATGCAAAAGAACAAACCAGGCATTTTCCCATCATCTTCTATCCTTACAGGTGGGCTTTCGCTAATCAGATCTGCACTCGCTCTGATGCCGGGCAAATCATTGCGTTCACCTGCACGAGCTTCCGCTTCAAACACTTCTCTGCACGGATTAGTCTCGGCCATCCGCCCCGCCGCCACTTCAAGGAAAGAAGGTCCCATCCTCTCCCACGCCTCGCCCAAATAAGCCCTAATCGACCTAAAAGCATCACCTCTGGTGTTCATCGCCAACAGATCCTTGCGCTCGGCCCCGTCTCGGATTGCCGCCTCGACGCGGAGCCTCCACCGGAGCAACTCCGGCGAGAGGAGCCCGCTCTTGGTCGCCGACTCATCCATCTTCCGAACCCTACCCCGCCAGATCCTCTCCACGGCGCGGAAATACTCGCCCCGCTCGTCCACCCGCCCGTGCAGGAACCTGACGGTGCAATCCACGGCGGCGGAGCGGTACGCCTCCCGCATGGCCTCGGAGACGGGATGGCCGGAGCCGTCCATCCTGTCGAGCTCCTCGATGACTTCGAGGGCGTCGAGGGTCTTCTCGGAGACGGAGGCGGCATCGATTTCGGACTGGATGGAGCGGAGGAGGACGGATTTCTTGAGACGGAGGTCGGAGTCCTTGAGGGGGAGGACGGAGAGGGCGAGCTTGACGGAGCGGTCGTCGAGGAGGGGCTGGCGGAGGAGGAACTCGAGCATCCACCGAGAGATGTCGGGGTCGATCTCCATCACGGAAAATGGGAGGAAGAAGAAGCTGCGGTACTTGCAGCGAATGTCGAACCGGAGGAGGAGATAGAAAAGAAAAGAGGTTTCTACATTACCAGTCCCAAAATTTATCTCAAATTTTAACATTTATCAAATTAATTTAAATAAATTCTAAAGTTAACACTATCAAATTAACTAACAAAAAATGCTAACGTGACTTATTTTAATATTTACTCTCTTTTACGTGGCGATGACGTGACTAAAACGATATCATTCTATCTCAAATTTAATTTTTAATATTACTTTTATTTAAATAAGCTAAAATTATAAAATATAAAAAAGGAGATGGACAGGTGGGAAGCTCCCTCCTCGCCCCACCATCGCTGGGAGGGGCTGGTGAGGGTGGGGGAACGGTAAGCGAGCATCGCCGAGTCTCGGCCAAGGGCCGGCAATCTTCGCACAGACTTAGTCAAGGGTCATCAATGGCGGCTGAACCCCACTAGTGGCGTCCCTCCCCCAAATCAAGCGAGGGATGCCATTGGCGAGGGTCGACCACCATTGGCAACTCTCGGCCAAGTCTAGGCGATGGCCAGCGACCCTTGCCCGATCTAGGATAGGGCCTGCAGGCCTTTGCCTGCGGTCGACGAGAGTCGCCAACCTTGGTCGAGCCTGGCGGCAGGGAGGGCAAGCCCTCCCTCCCCACTTGTCCTCTTCCTCCTTTTTTTTAAGTTTATTTTTAAATTTAATTTATATAATATTAATATTAAAATAATGATAAAAAAAAGTCATGTCATCGTCACATGGGATAAAAAAAAATAATGAAAAAATCACGTTATCATTTTTCGTTAATCAAATTGGATGGTATTAACTTTAAGACTCGAATGAACCAATTTGACAAATTTTAAGACTCCATTACACATTTTGTAAGTTTTAGAACTCAAATGCACTTTGGTGACAAATTTTAGGACTTCTAGTGAACATATAAAAAAAAAAAGGCTAGAGAAAGTAGACTTGTGATCTTTTTCCCAGGAAAATACGAAAGGAAAAAGTCGAATTGGGTCGGGTTTCATTGAAGAGAGGTCATTCTCGGCCCATACACAAACCAGTTTCGTCTCCACCGTTACTTTCAGTGAAAATTACCAAAAGAGTCATCAACCTATTGCAATTATATCAATTCAGTTATAAATATTTTTTTTTGTACCAATTCAATCGTAAACCTTTTGTATTTATGCCAATTTAGTTTATCTAGCCAAATTTGGTTGGCCGACACTAACGTGGACGTTGATCGGTGCTGGCTAATGTTAACGTGATAATTTTTAAATATTTTTTAATAATATTTTTTGATTTTTTTCTCTCTTTCTTTTTTTTTCCTTATCTTTTTCCCCGGTCTGTTCGACTAGAGGCTGAGGTTGGCGAGGCTCGCTCTTGCTGATCTCACCTGTCCATAGCGAGGCCTCCCAAATCTGGCAAGGCCTTTTGAGCCTTGCCATGGCTAGGCGAGCTCGACCTTGCCTAGCGACGGCGAGGGCGAGCATCCCCGACCTCAGCCTCTGGCCTATCCGACTGGGGTAGAAGATAGGAAAAAAAGAGAGAGAGAAAAAATAAAAGCAAAAATCGATTAAAAAATATTTAAGAATTGTCACGTCAGTGTCGGCTAGACGGTCAATACCTGAAGGCGTCCACATCAGCGTCGGCCGATCAAAATTGGCCAAATAGATTGAATTGACACAAATATAAAAAGTTTATGACTGAATTGATACAAAAAAAATTATGATAGAATTGACATAATTACAATAAGATTGTGATTATTTTGATAATTTTTGCTTACTTTAGTATGTTGCGAACTACGAAAGCACCGTAGCTTCGGCGTACTGCGCGCTTAAATCGCGTCCTACTGGTGAGTGAGGATTGTACGAGCTGCATACTCCTTTGAACTGGGCCAACATCCGGGACTCAAATCGTGACCCTGCTAAGCGGAGAAGTACTGGTTGAGGGGCACATTGATGTGGATTGGTTTGTCTTGTTGCATATCAAGAAAGCCAAGGGATTGCGGAAACTCTTGATTTAGTACGGTCGGAATGTTTTTGCTTGTATTGTCTGTAGTTGGCAGTCGATTTGAAGCTCTAAAGAGCCTCAGCCTTAGAACCACCACAGCTAAAGTGCAGACGCAGCCGTATGTCGATTGGCATATATGCCGCGCTTTCTCGAAATTGAAATGAAGCGCATGATATATGCCCATAATCGATAAAATAACAAATCAATCCTTAAGAATTCAAGTAGGGTGAAAGAAGACTGCCACTTAACTACGCAGGAAATCTTCCATTAGATCAGCAACAATAGTTTACATATGTACAGATGCAAAGAGATTTGGTAGATTAAATTCTACATGCATTTTCATGCTCAGCAGCACTTCATTTAGGAGCTCTTTTTGGGCCTGATCTTGATCGGCAGGCCCATGGAGGGATAAGGACTGGGCTGGCGAGTGATGGTCTCCTCCGGGTGCAATTGCGACCACTCGTACCCTGTCACCAGGTTGTGCACCACCGTGAGCGCCTCCACTCTCGCAAACTCGTTGCCGATGCACATCCGGTTTACACCCCCGAACAGCATGTAGGTGAAGGGCGGGATCGGCCTCGACGGGCTCTCGAAGCGAGACGGTTCGAACTCGTTCGGTCTCTCGAATATATAGCTATTCATATGCGTCCCGCATGCTACCCATAATACCTATTTATGAAAGTATATATATAAATATATATATCATTACGAATGAATGATTATTGAAATTTGACAATAATTGAAAGCCATTGATTCAATAGGTAAAAATGCTAAGTTTTCTACTTCTTTTTATTGTGATTAGCCAGAGAAATATTACGTGCCAGCCTTTGGGAATGTCGTAGCCACCGAAGCTAATGTCTTTGAGTGCTTTTCTAAAGCCTCCAAACGCAATAGGGATGAGCCTCATCAACTCTTGGGCAACTCTCCATGTGTATCTCATCTTTTGTATGTCGCCCCAGCTAAGTCCTGCTCTTTTCTCTCTTCCCTTCAAAAGTCTTCGTGTTTTGCATAACATTGAGGATTATTACATCCCAACTGATCACCGGTGAACCGTTAATATCAATATTGCACATTCTTAATCAAATTCGTCACAAATCCTTCGATTAGTCATTCAGTTCAAGCTTTTGAATTGACGGTATACTTTAATTACCATCGAAAGTTTGGCGCGATATGAAAACAACACGAGTAACAGAGAACCTGTCTGAACTATTATAGAATAGTGGTAATATAGCATTGAAATTTAGGGTGCTTGTTAATTACCTTCCAAGACTTTCTGTGGACCTCGGAATCTCTCGCAAGCTTCCATATCATGAAGCACAAAAGGGTCGCCAATGTATCATGACTCGCTATCATCAACATGATGATATTATCCATGATCGTCTCTTCGGCGATGTGTTCTTGATTCTCATCCATCAACGCTAGCAAGCAACTTATCATGTCGCTCTTAGGATCCAACGTTCCTGCCGAAATCTCCTCCTTCCTCTTCCTCAATATTGGCGACAAGTGGTCCACAATCCTCGACCTAGCTTGAAGCCCCTTCCGAAAGACGGTGCCCGGGAAATTCAGTGGGAGAGACCAGATGGCCTTGAAGGCAAGACCGAAATCCTCGAAGAGTTCCTCCTTGGTGAGCTCATCCTCGATGCCGAAGAGAATGTTGCACGTTATGTTGAAAGTGAGCTTCTTCATGAAGATGACGGCCTTGATGGTGTCTCTCTGTCTGGTTTCTTCGAGAATTAGGTTTCTGACTATGTCGTCCATTCTCTTAACATAGCTTTGAAGGCTTTTTGCTTTCAAGAAGCTAACCATCGCCCCCTTTATTAATTTGTACCTGCATGATGTTATGTGATTACAAGCACAATTCATCGTCCATGAATGTACCGATTTGAGAATTTATCGAGGCTAATGTTTCCTTGCAAGGCTGTACAATTTGCATGTTGAAAATCGGCATGACACTTAAAATTTCAACAGCGAACCCTCCTAAATTTCCATCAAAGTCGATAATTCTCTACCAAAAATTTCCAAGTAGATTTGGAACAAAAGTATGAAAGCATGGGCATTATCTTTGAATTACAAAAATGTAATCATGATGATAACTTAACTACCTGAATCCAGTGAGTTCGAAAAGATTGTTTTCGCCGCCGATTTTTTGGATTATGTGGGGCTGTTTAGATGCGAGGACTTCATTATCCATGGTGAGTATGAACTTGTTTCCGGCCTGGCCGACGATGATGACCATTGGCGAACCCATTAGAGAGGTCTTGAACACGGAACCGTACTTGGAAATCCTCTTCTCTACCCATTTTGCGCCTTGCTCCCTCCTCTGCGTTTTCAAAAAACTGAGGGTTTCTCCGATCACCGAGAACCCAAGAGACCCCTTTTGGAAGCTTTTTGTATTTTTGGTCCTTTGAGAAAATGATCAACAAGATGATCGAAGCTAAAAGGAAGGTGACAAAAATTAAATCAGAGAGAGACATAGCTTGAGGAATCAAATCTTGTTGCAACTTTCTGAACAAAAAATAAAAAATCTTGTTGCAACCAATCGATGGAGTTCAACGCACCACCTCAGAGAACGTGTAAATATACTGTGGGAGATACACTTTGCCTAATTATCTCCTGACTGTTTTCGCAATTAGGAATGGATTTGTTACCATACAAAGTGGCGGGGAAAGTGCCAAAAATGTCTTAAACCTTCATTTTGCATTAGTGCCAATTTAGTCCTAAATATTTTTTTGATGTCAATTCAGTCTTAAACCTTCTGCATTGATGCTAATTTAGTCGTAAATCTTTTTATGATGCCAATTCAGTCATAAACCTTTTGTTTTTACGTCAATTCAGTCATTCGAGCTAATTTTTACTGACATGGACGCCGACCGGCCGACAGCCAATCACCAGTGCTGACGTGGACAACTTTAATAATATTTTAATATTTTTTTGAATTTTTATTTATTTATTTATTTATTCTTTTCTTTTTTTTTCCCTCTCCCCTCCTTCCCTCCTCCAGCTAGTCGCCGAATCGGCGACTGGCTAGAGGCTAGAGGCTGGCGCCAGTGAGGCTCACCCACGTCAGCAACTAGCGAGGGCGACCTCGCCCTGGGCGAGGCCCAACCTCGCCAGTGACAGCGAAGGCGAGTCTCGCCATGACTCGGTGAGGCCCGACCTTGCTTGATCTGGTGAGGTTAAGCTTCGTCGGCGGCTGGCACGATCTCGCTAGATCTAGCAAAGTCGAGTCTCGCTGGTGACTGACGAGGGCGAGCCTCACCTGCTCCGGCCTTTGGCCTCTAGCCAGTCATCGATCTGCCGACCAGCTAGAGAAAGGAGGGAGGAGAGGAGAAAAAAAAAAGAAAAGAAAAAAGGAAAATATTCAAAAAAAAATATTAAAATATTATTTAAGTTGTCCATGTCAGCGCCGGTGACCGGCCGCTGGCCGACCGGCTTCCACATTAGCAAAATTTGGCCAAAATTGATCAAAAGAATTGAATTGGCAGAAAGACAAAAAGTTTAGGACTGAATTGGTACCAATGTAAAAGGTTTATAAATGAATTGACACCATTGCAAAAGGATTAGGATGAATTGACATAAAAAAAAAGTTTAGGACTAAATTGGCACAAATGTAAAAGATTTAGGACTGAATTGATACAAAAAAAAGGTTTAAGACTAAATTAGCATCAATGCAAAAGGTTTATAACTTTTTCGGCACTTTTCCCATAAAGTGGCTATTAATAATAGTTAGAATCAAGCTGTTTTGGTAATTAGATTATTTAGGAAAGTATATTTTTTTTAAGAAATGAATTGACACAATTGCAAAAAGTTTAGGACGAATTGACACAAAAAAAATTTTAGAACTTAATTGGCACAAATGCAAAAGGTTTAGGACTGAATTAGTATCAAAAAAAGGTTTATGACTAAATTGACATCAATGCAAAAGGTTTATAACTTTTTTGGCACTTTTCCCATAAAGTGGCTATTAATAACAGTCATAATCCTTTACCCAAAAAAAATAACAATCATAATCAACTTTACCAAAAAAAAAAAATAATAGTCATAATCAAGCTGTTTTGGTAATTAGATATTTTAGGAAAGTATATTTTTCTTTTTATTGTCCATACAATATTATTTTATAAATAGAGCCTATATACATATACAAGATACATAGATGCAATTTCCCAATTTTCTAGCTTTCCATTCTTTCTATTTCGAGTTATGGTACCAAAGCTCAAGTTCTCTGGGCCTTGCTTCCGCAACTAATTGCCTCCCCTTTTTTTTTTTTTTTTTTAACTTCTCCGACTTTTTCAGTCTGACGAGCATTTAGACCAAAAAAAGAAAAATCTCCCAAGCATCCATCATAAAATATCTTTTTGGTCATATTCATAAAGTAAATATTCTTTATCGAGTCCTACACAATAACTGAAATCAAATACATCCGCATCACACGATTGACACAGAACACCGAGCTCAAAACAAGTCAACAAAGCATTACTTTATAAAAAAAAAAACAATTAAGCATTAGAAGTGCAGGTGTCCACTCGTCCGAATCTGCACTGTTTTTTTATTAACGAGAATATATTACTCTAAAATAATTAGAGTAGAGTCAATATTTTAGTTTCTTTTGCTGCTCTGCAATATGTTTTGTCACGCTTTTGTAGTGTGGATGAAGGATGGATGGACTATTATTTAGCTTGGCTTTCTGATAGTTGCATTGGCGTCGGTATAAACATTTACGGAGATTTATCCCCATGTATTGTATGGAGAATAAAATGAAGCGCATAATTTAGGCATAAAATAAAAAATAACAAAAGTATCCTTAATTTTTTAAGTCGAGCAAAGGAAACTTGTCACTTAAACTAGGCATGAATCTTCCATTAGATGACACAAGGTAGAGAAACAAGAGACTTGGTAGATTAATTCTACTTGCATTTTTATGCTTAGCAACGCTTCATTTAGGAGCTCTATCTAGGCGTGATCTTGATCGGCAGGCCCGTGGAGGGATAAGGCATGGGTTGGCGAGTGATGGCCTCCTCTGGGTCACCACTCGTACCCTATCACCAAGTTGTGTACCATCGTGAGCATCTTCGCTCTCGCTAACTCGTTCCTGATACACGTCCTAAGTCCGTCCCCCGAACGGGACATAGGTGAAGGGCGGGATCGGCCTTGACAGGCTCTCGAAGTGAGACGATTTGAGTTCGCCCTGTCTCTCGAATACACCATTGTTCATGTGTGTTCCATACTCTACCCACAAATACCTAGTTGTTAGTAGTATTTTAATGATGATGTTTTCATTTACAAAGGAAAGACACATGAATGACACCACAAATGAATGATTAAGGAAATTCGACAATTATTGAAAATCACGTACATATTTATTTTTGTTGAGGAAATTTCCTAAAAAATTTTGAAGCCGACAAAACTATCCATATTAATCTTGTAAGTCTGACATGTACTCTAAAATATTTTGATTCAGGTAAATATATTCTGGAAATGACAACTTTAATACTTTAAGAGAACTAAATTTTCTGGATGCTCAGACTCTACGAAGTTCAAAAGGAAGACTTCAGATTTTACGGAATTCAGAACGAAAAGTTCAGACTCTACCATAAAAGTCACTCAGATTTTTTTAAGACAAAGAACTTCATATTCTACTTCTGAAAGGTTCAGACTTTATTGAAGACATATGCTGACTTAAGTTCTGAATGTAAAGTGAGAACTAAAAATTCTTTAGACTCATAATTTATTTGGAACGAAACATAACGACTAGTGATGTAGCATAGATTTTACAGAAGAAAAGTTTTGATTGATTCAATCTAGGTTATAATCGGTTGACAATCAAACTTTAAGGCAAGTATATATCACAATGGATAAAACTCTATTTATGGAAACCAAGATTCTAGTTGTATGGGCGACCAGATTCAGCGGGATTCGGATCTACTAACGGCTACTCAATTAATTTTATAGAAATCTGTCCAAGGTGAAGATTGGAAGATGATTATCTGAAAATTGTCCAACAGCTAGTTTGGAAGTGGAGAAGTATAAAAGGAGATTTAATGAGGAGAATAAGGGAGAAAACGAAATCAAGAATCAACAGTCTAAAGTCTGAGCATATTCCAATCCTACTACTTGTCCTTCCTAAGTTAATCACTAAAATCTTGAAAGATATTTTGTAAAAGTGATTGTGTGAGATACAGAGTCCTATCATTCACAGAGTGAAATCACTTAGAACTTGTAGTTCCTTTTTGATCATATAGTGGAATCTAATCGATAGTCTGCCAGCGTGGGAAAGTGGATGTAGATTTGATCTGAGCCAAACCACTATAATCATTTGTGTGCAGTTTTTTATATCTCTAATTTCTCATTATATTGTTTATGCTGCACATTAGCACATTTAAAATCTGAATATTGTTTAGACTTTACTGATTATAAACCGTTTCCGCTTTAAATTCTTCAAAATCACTCAAATTACCTATTCACCCGGCCTCTAGGTGATACTCACTAGCTATATCAATTTTCACATTGATTCAGTAGATAAAAATGTAATTTTCCTAATTTCTTTTTTAATCAGCCAGAGATATGTTACCTGCCAGCTTTTGGGAATGTCGTAGCCACCGAAAGCTAATGTCTTTGAGTGCTTTTCTAAAATTGCCAAACTCAAGAGGGACGAGCCTCATCAATTCTTGAGCAACCCTCCATGTGTATCTCATCTTTTGTATATCCCCCCACTTAAGTCCTCCTCCTTTCTCTCTTCCCTTCAAAATTTCCTCTTTTTCTGCATAACATCGATAATCACATCAGACTGATCATCGGCTAAATATCGCATCTGAAGTTTGACATAGTATTTGAGCATCCATTCATATTCGTAGCAAACCCTTCGATTAGTTTATTCAGTTAAAGTTTTTGAATTGACGATCCAATTTAATTTAGCACTAAAAGTTTAGTGTGATATGATAATAACATGAGTAATGATAAACCTATCTAAATTATTATAGGATTGCGGAGATATATTTGGACTGCTTCTTGATTACCTTCCAAAACTTTCCTGTAAACCTCAGGATCTCTTGCTAGCTTCCAAATCATCAGGCTCAAAAGAATTGTCGTCGTATTGTGACTTGCAATCACCAACGTGACAATAGCGTTGATGATCGTCGCTTCATTGATTGGTTCTTCATTCTCATCACTCAACGCTAGCAAGCAGCTGATCACATCACTCTTTGGGTCCATTCTTCCTATTGAAATCTCCTCCTTCCTCTTCCTTAATATTGGCAAAATGTGGTCCATGATCCTCGACCTTGCTTGAAGTCCATTCCGAAAGACGGTGCTCAGAAATTCAATGGGAGAGACCAGATGGCCTTAAAGGCAACAGTGAAATCGTCAAACAGTCTCTCCTTTGTGAACTCATTCTTGATGCCAAAGAGAATGTCGCACGCTACGTCGAAACGGCCTTGATGGTGTTTCTCTCTCTGGTTTCTTCAAGAATTAGGTTTCTGACAATGTCATCCATTCTCTTGACATTGTTTTGTAGGCTTTCTGGTTTGAAGAAGCTAATCATCGCCCCCTTTATAAGTTTGTACTTGCAGGATATTATGAGAATATTTGCACAATTCGTCATCCATAAAAGTACAATTTCGAGAATTTATTATAGCTGATGTTTTTCTCGTATTGCTTTAGCATTTGCATAGATAATGGTCATGATATCAAAAGGTTTAAAATCCGTAGGACAGTTCAAATTTTGGGAAAATTACCAAAAAAGTCATAAACCTATTATAATTGTGTCAATTCAGTCTTGAACTTTTTTTTTGTCATTTCAGTCCTAAACCTTTTACAATTGTGCCAATTCAGTCCATTTGGCCGCTTTTAGCCGACCAGCGCTGACGTGGACGCCGGCCAACTGATGTGACATTATTTTAATTTTTTTTTCGAATTTTTTTCTTTTTTTCTTTCCTCTAGCCCAGGGGAGGCTCGTCGGCCACTGGGGAGGGTCTGGTGAGGGCAAGCCTCGACGTCACTGGGCGACCCTCGCCTAGCTCCCGCGAGGGCGGAGCTCGCCATGGCTGGGCGAGCTCGACCTCGCTCAAATCTGGTGAGGCTAAGCTCACCCAACCATGGCAAGCCTCCTTCGCCACCGCTAGGCGAGCTCAACCTCGCTAGATTTGGGCGAGGTTGAGCTCGCCCAGCCATTGCGAGCTCGACCTCGCCCAGATTTGGTGAGGTCGAGCCTCGTGGACATTGGTGAGGGCTGACGATGGCGGAGCTCGAATTTTTTTTTATTTTTTTCCTTGCTCTATGTTTTTTTTTGCCTTTCCTTCTTCCCCCGGTGGTCAGACCGGCCAGGGGTTAGGGCCGGCTCACTGGCCACTGGGGAGGCTCGTCGTCGCTGGGTGAGGTGAGGGTGGAGCTCACCATGGCTATGCGAGCTCGACCTCACCCACAGCCATGGCAAGCTCCACCCTCACCTACCCTCAATGGAGCTGGGCAAGGGGCAAGAGCAAGCCTCCCTAGTGGCCAGACTGATCAGGGGGAGGATGGAAAGAAAAAAAAATATTAAAATAATGCCACGTTAGCCGGCCAGTATCCACGTCAACGTCGACTGGCCGAAAGTGGCCAGATGGACTGAATTGGCACAATTGCAAAAAGTTTTGAACTGAAATTGAAAAAAAAAAGGTTTATGACTGAATTGGTACAATTGCAATAGGTTTAGAACTTTTTTGATAATTTTCCCTTCGGATATCGAGAGCGAACACTCCTTAATTTTCACAAAAGTATGCATTGAAGCACACAATCACTAAATTACAAAAATTAGTCACAACGATAACTTAAACTACCTAGATCCGATGAGTTCAAAAAGATTGTTTTTGCCAGACGGCTTGAATTGTGAGGGGTTATTTGGCGGCAAGGACATCATCATTTGTAGTGAGTATGAACTTGTAACCGATGATGACAACCGTCGGCGAGCCCATTAAAGAGGTTTTGAATACAGAACCGTACTCAGAAATTCTCTCATCTACCCATTTTGCGCCTTGCTCCTTTCTTTGAGCTTTTAGAAAACTTAGGGTTTCTCCGATTATCAGGAACCTAAGAAACCTTTTTGGAAGATTTTTGGTTTTTGGGTCCTTGAAGAAATTAATCAGCAAGACAATTGAAGCCAAAAGGAAGGTGGCAAAAATTAAATAAGAGAAAGACATGGCTTGAGGGTTCAAATCTTGTTGCAACCAGTCAATGGAGTTCAACTCATCATTCTAAAGAATGTGTGAATATATTGTAGCAATCTCAAAGAGTAAGGTCACCAAAGATATGACGATATTAACCTTAGTTTAGTCCTCTCGATGATAAGATCACACGGATTTGGTGATGCCGGTGTATTAAGTCTATCAATATCGATGAGGACATATAAATTAAGATTGATATCAACCACAACATACAAAGTATGGGATGGAAACATAATAACAAGACAAATTCATATATATTTTCTTCCCCAACAATGTTCTTATAGTGATCGTCCGTTTCCATACAACAAGCAACAACCAAACAACGATGTAAAACAAGTGGAAGAGGTTCAAGGTTGCATAGATTCTTTCTCCGTCTTCTCTCTTGATTCCTCGCTATGAACTCCAAAACGACATGGAAGCTCAAGGCTAGTTCTTGCATTATGTTTAGCCAATGTTTCTTTGGAATGACCGACTCTTTAAGATCATAAGATAATTCAAGAAAGAAGCCTAAGTCCAACTTAAGAATGCATTCTCCAAAGCGCCAAGAAGCAATCGTTCAAGGATCACTAGAGTTTTCCGACTTTGGAGCCATAGTTAAGTACGTATGGACATATGCATTACTCTCACATTATCGATACTTCAAAAACAATTGAAGCCCCATCTTAGTTTGTTCGAAGAAAGTACTAGGGAAAACCAATCACTCATCTTATTCTTGCCGCCAACATAAGATAGACATAGCCAATCATAAGATAGGAGACGTGGGATATCAATGTTTTCATATGTGGATTTCAACCCATGAGATCTTCTAATTTCTTTGGACTATTAAAAGAAGTACAGGATAACTATTTTCCAGCTTTGGGGTCATGGTAAATGAATCGATCTGATTCTCAATCTAACCAAACTCTAGTTACCACCAAGAGATGATCCATGTTGGAAAAATCCATGCCCAAGCTCGTTAGTTAATTATTATATTCAATGACACTTAGCTTTAATAGGTGAAATGAGTCATGTATCCCTTGATAGAGTGACACTTCACTTCATACCCATCTACCCTAACATATTACTTGATATGTAAATTATTTTATTTTAGTTCGACATTTCATTTTGATGAATAACTCTTTTTTTTCTTTCAAATAAGATTAATAGTTGGTAAATTCATATAAGAAACAAATAAAATCTTAAATTTGGTAATCGATAACGAAAGTTGATAAATAAAAAAATAAATAAATTTTGGTAGATTATGAAATGTGAGTTGATAATGCAAAGAGAGGTCGAGGAGGCAGCACAGAGAGGAAGCGGATTAGTTGGTTTTGCTTATATGAGTAAATAGTTGATAAATGTATATTGATGAGGTGAACCTACATATGAGAGGGTATTTGGCAAAGTCCCACATTCTAAAAATTTATCGTGTGAAGTTATTAATATACTCTAATTATTTTGAACATATTAAGAAGTCTGAACTTGGAGATATCCCAAATTAAGGTATCAGACTTTTGTCGTGTATTCCGACAGATAGCATTATAGACAATGATGGTAGACTCTTGATGCGTATCTAGTCTTGATGAACATCCCACCCTTGATGGCAGGATTTCTGGAGTGCACTTGGAGTGTCGAGCTTCTGCCAAGCATCCTAACTTATAATTATCCAGAGAAAAATGAAGCCCAATGACCAACTATTTTTCCATAAATGCATGGGTGATTTTAAGGTATTAACATATGGTTAGATATAAATATATAGCAAACATAGGTGATTAAATATGAGGATGGACATAAGCAGACATGCATGGCCACGACCATATAATATGTGGCAAGACATGAAATTTGACAGGGCATAGTACTGTCGTAAGGATACTTAAGGAATGAATAGGCATATATATAAAGCAACCAATCAAGGAAATGCTCCGTATGCATTGAGAACACAGTATATTCTTGATATAACCCACCCTCTGTATAGCAGGGGATTCTCTCAGCTTTCTCGAGACGAAGATGATAATGGCCAACAAAGATCAGATATGAAGGCACCTATTCAAGCTAAAACTAGAAAATTTCAGTGGAATTCAAAAAAAAAAAAGAGACATCATAGCATACTCTAGCGGAGTAAAAGAAATTTTACACAAGAGGCTTTACATACGGTTTGATTCGAAAGAGTGGGTAGTTATAATAGGTTTATAATATTTTGGATAATTTTCTCTAGAAACTAACACTTGAGTCGGGCGGTGTACTACTCATGATTAAGGATTGTGCATGTCATACAATCCTTTGAATTGGGCCAACTTCTGAGACTACAACACTTGGCAAGCGAAGTTAAGTCTTTGCCTTGTCTAGAGAAGTATTGGTGGAGGGCAAAGAGAAAAAGTGTTAGAAAAGTCATAAATCTATTATATTTGTGCTAATTTAGTCCTAAACTTTTTTGTGCTAATTCAGTCATAAACATTTTATTTTTGTGCCAATTTAGTTATTTCGGCTAATTTTGACTAGATTTTACTGACGTGGACATCAGCCGATTTATATGGCACCGCCGGTGATGATGCAAATAACTTTTAATAATATTTTTTGAATTCTTTTCTTTTCTTTTCTTTTCTTCTTCCTCTAGCTGGTCACCGGCTGGAGACTAAGGCCAGCGAGGGACCTCGCTAGTGGCCATGAGGTCACGGCTTCTGCCAGCGACTGGGCAAGGCACGACCTTGTCGGATCCAGCATGGTTGGGCCTCGCCCATGGCCGGTAGGGCTCGACCCTTGCCAGCCCAACACAAGGCCGCCCTCGCGGCCATCCGACTAGGTTGAATGGTTGCAAGGGAGCCTCGCGCTGGGTTGGCGAGGGTCAAGCCTCGCCGACCATAGTCTGGTAAGGTCGTGCCTTACCTAGCCATTAGCGAGGGCTCGAGCCTTTGCTAGTGGCCGTGAGGTTGCGAGCAAACCTCACCAGCAGCTGGGCGAGGCTTGCCGTTACCATCGCTATCACTGGCAAGGGACCTCACTGGCCCTAGCCTCCAGCTGGTTGCCGGGCTGGAGGAAAAAGAAAGGAAAAGACAAAAAAAAAATATATATTAAAATAATTCAAAAAATATAAAAATATTATTAAAAATTGTCAACGTCATCGCTGGCAATGCTATATAAGCCGGCCAGTGTCCACATCAACAAAATTCGATCAAAATTAGTCGGAAAGATTGAATTGGTACAAAGATAAAATGTTTAATACTGAATTGGCACAAAAAAAAAATTTAAGACTAAGGGCCCGTTTGGTTCGACTTTGGGGGAATGCCTTTGGGAAATGCAAATACCTTTGGACTAAAGGGGTTTTCTGAAATACAAGTAGTGTTTTTTAAAATCACATTTGAAAGCAACTTTGACCTAAATATCGTTTGGTAAAAACTATATTTCGTAAAGAATTTTTGCTAATATTTTTTCAAAAAAAAAAAGTTTCTGGTGGAGCTCAACCACCGGCCGCCGAACCTGCTATTTGGGGAAGATGAACAGTGCGCAATGAACAGTGCAAGTTGCATTCCGAAAATGCAACTTTCCAAGACACCTCCAACCTTGCATTGGCCAAAAGTTCCTTGGAAAGCATTAGAAATGAATTGCATCTTCCCAAAGTAAGTAAAAAAAGTTGTCAAACACCATTTGCATTTGTCCAAGGGACTTTAGAGCCCAAATGAGAATTCCAAATGCTGAACCAAACGGGGCCTAAATTAGCACAAATGCAATAGGTTTGTGAACTTTTCAACACTTTTCCCGAGGGTAAAGTGATTTGGATTGGCTGTTGCAGATCAACAAAGGCAAGACTTTGCAATGTTTGCTTGTATCATTTGTTTCTTTTTTGGCTTTGCAATATATTTTGTGGCGCTTTTGTAGCGAGGGTGAAAGGTCATATGGACTAGTATTTAGCTTAGCTTTGTGATAGTTGTATTGGCATCGGTATAGATATTTACGGAGATTTATCCCGACATATTGTCAGGAGAATAAAATGAAGCGCCATAATTAACACGTAAAAAGAATAAAATAACAAAATAATCCTTCAAATTTAAGTCACGCTAGGGAAAACTGTCTCTTAATTTAGGCATGAATCTTCCATTAGATGACGCGAGTAGAGAAACAAAGGACTTGGTAGATTAACTCTACATGCATTTTTATATGCTTAGCAGCACTTCATTTAGGAGCTCTTTCTAGGCCTGATCTTGATCGGCAGGCCCATCGAGAAATGAGGCATGAATTGGCGAGTGATGGCCTCCTCCGGCTCCAATTGCGACCACTTGTACCCTGTCACCAAGTTGTGCACCATCGTAAGCGTCTCCATTCTCGCAAACTCATTCCCAATACACATCCGGAGTCCGCCCCCGAACGGGACATAGGTGAAGGGCAGGATCGGCCTCGACGGGCTCTCAAAGCGAGATGGTTCGAACTCATCTGGTCTCTCAAATACATCACTTTTCATGTGTGTTCCACATGCTACCCATAACACCTGAAATACATTTGTAAATGCAAATCATTCCACACCACAAATAAATGATTAAGGAAATTTGACAATGATTGAAAATCACATACGTACTTATTTCACATTGATTCGGTAGATACATATGCAATTTTCCTAATTTTTTTTATCAGCCAGAGACATATTACCTGCCAGCCTTGGGGAATAACGTAGCCACCGAAGCTAATGTTTTTGAGTGCTTTTCTAAAGCTGCCAAACACTGGAGGGATGAGCCTCATCAACTCTTGAGCAACCGTCCATGCGTATCTCATTTTTTGTATATCGCCCCAGCTAAGTCCTCCTCCTTTCTCTCTTCCCTTCAAAATTTCCTCATGTTCTGCGTAACATAGATAATCACATCAAACTGATCACCGACAAATCGTTAATATAAATACCGCATCCGAAGTTTAACATAGTATTTGCGCATCCATTCAAATTCGTCGCAAACCCTTCGATTAGTCATTATGTTCGAGCATTCGGATTGACAATACAATTTAATTTCGCACAAAAAGTTTAGTGTGATATGATAATAACATGAGTAATGATAAACCTATCTAAACTAATAAAGGATTGCAGGGATATAATTGGACTGCTTCTTGATTACCTTCCAGGACTCTCTTGCAGACCTCAGGATCTCTTGCTAGCTTCCATATCATGAGGCTCAAAAGAATTGCCGTCGTATCGTGACTCGCAATCACCAACATGACAATATTGTCGATGATTGTCCCTTCATCGATCAATTCTTCATTCTCATCCCTCAACGCTAGCAAGCAGCTTATCACGTCGCTCTTAGGGTCTGTCACTCCTACTGAAATCTCCTCCTTCCTCTTCCTCAATATTGGCAAAATGCGGTCCACAATCCTTGACCTAGCTTGAAGCCCCTTCCGAAAGACGGTGCCTGGGAAATTCAATGGGAGAGACCAGATGGCCTTGAAGGCAAGAGTGAAATTCTTGAAGAGTTTCTCCTTGGTGAACTCATCCTGGATGCCAAAGAGAATGTCGCAGGCTGCGTTGAAAGTGAGCTTCTTCATGAAGATGAAGGCCTTGATGGTGTCTCTCTCTCTGGTTTCTTCGAGAGTTAGGTTTCTGACAATGTCATCCATTCTTTTGACATAGTTTTGTAGGCTTTCTGGTTTCAAAAAGCTAATCAGCGCGCCCTTTATAAGTTTGTACCTACAAGATATTATGTGAATATATGCACAATTCATCATCCATAAAAGTGAGTTTCTAGAATTTATCATAGCTAATGTTTCCTCATAAGTCTTTAGCATTTGCATGGATGGTGGTCATGACATCAAAGAGTTTAAAATATGTAGGACACTTCAAATTTCGAGAGCGAACGCTCCTTAATTTTCACAAAAGTATGAATTGAAGCACATAATCTCTGAATTACAAAAACTAGTCACAATGATAACTTAAATAACCTGGATCCAGTGAGTTCGAAAAGATTATTTTTGCCGCCAACGGCTTGGATTGCAGGGGGCTGTTTGGCGGCGAGGACATCATCATTTGTAGTGAGTATGAACTTGTTACCGGCCTGGCCGACGATGATGACAGTCTATGAGCCCATTAAAGAGGTTTTGAATATGGAACCGTACTTGGAAACCCTCTCCTCTACTCATTTTGCGCCTTGCTCCTTTCTTTGAACTTTCAGAAAACTTAGGGTTTCTCCGATTATCGGGAACCCAAGAGACCCTTTTGGAAGATTTTTGTTTTTTGGGTCCTTAGAGAAAATAATCAGCAAGACAATGGAAGCTAAAAGGAAGGTGGCAAAAATTAAATATAGGAAAGGCATGGCTTGAGGGTTCAAATCCTGTTGCAACCAGTCGATGGAGTTTGACTCTTCATTCTAGAGAATGTGTCAATATATTGAGCAATCTCAAAGAATAAGGTCACCAAAGATCTGACGATCTTAATCTTAGTTTAGTCCTCCCAATGATTAGATCACACGGATTTGGCGATGCCGGTGTATCTTGTCTATCAATATGGATGATGACATACAAATTAAGAATGGGATGGAAACATAATAACAGGACAAATTCATATATATTTTCTACCCTCACAACGTTTTGGTAGTGATTGTTCGTTTTCATACAACGAGCAACAACCAAACAATGATGTAAAACAAAAGGAAGGGGTTCAAGTTTGCATAATTGCTTTCTCCATCTTCTCTCTTGATTCCTCATTATGAACTCCAAAACGACTTGGAAGCTCAAGACTAGCTATTGCATTATGTAAGGGTATCAATGGGTCGGGTTGGATCGGCTTCCACTAGTGTCCAACCCGACCCGAATCATATGTGTTCATGCTCTCTCTGACCCGAACTCGACCTGAATCACATGGGACCCGTATTGAAAATCTAGGTCGGGTCAGTTTTTGGGTTTCTAGTTATTTTTTTCCTCTAGGTTTGCCAAACCAGCAAACCTTTTTTAATGCTTCTTGATGACATCATGAGTATTTAAACCTATCTTCCCTAATCAACACAGGCAGACACTCTTCAGATTGTGATGTTGAATCCTCGGAGTAAGATTGCAATTTCACACTACTATGTAATTTGTCAAAAGTCCTCCATGTAACCGCATCAGAAGCTAGACCATTCTTCTACTTTTCACCGAGAATTTGAGAAGCCTCTCTTTTCAATCCTAATTTACAGGCTTTATCAATCAAAATGTTATAGCAAAAAATATTCGGAGAAACCCCAGAGTCTACCAGTTAATAAAGAAAATGACAAGCCCCGTCCAGATCACCTTATATACAAATTCCTTTGAGTAGGACTGCATACACGTAGTCGTCACGCATTTTGGATGGCCATATAACATCGTCCCATAACCTCTTAGCTTTGTGTACTTGATTACAATTACATAGACCGGAAGGCACGTTCTCTTGGAAGAGCCGAGGCGGACTGTGGCGAGCTCGTCGGATTGGAGCTTCTTCAGGGAGTGACGACCAAGATGGAGGCGGAATCAATCCGGCAACAAAGGGGGAGACCGAGATGGCCTCGATGCATGGGGCGGTGAGGGTAGGAGACGATGGGCATGTGGAAGGAGACAAATCATTCTGTGAGAGAGAGTGTATCGCGAATTAATACTTGGGGTCTCAACTCAATTTTGGTAAAGTAACATGTTTCGGTTCAGTTCATGTTATGACCTGAACTGAACCAAAACAAGTCACAATACCCATTTTATAATTGTGTACCCGAACATAGTAAGACCCAAACCGAAAATATCCTAAAATTTCGGATTGGTTGGGGTCAATTTGTGTTTCGGTTCGGGTATAGTGTTTGGCTTTGACACCCTTAGCGTTATGTGCAGCAAATGTTTCTTTGGAATGGCCGACCCTTTAAGATCATTAGTTAATTCAAGAAATAAAGCCTAAGTCATTGTCTGTAATACCATATGCTGAAATACGCACCGTAAGTCTGGTACCTTACTTTTGGATATCTCTAAGAGAAAAGCCCTAGTTTAGGCTCCTCAATATGTTCAAGATAACTAGAATACATTAATTTCTCGACACCATAAAGTTTTTAGGACACGGGACTTTGCCTAATGCCCTCTCATATGTAGGTTCACCCCATTAATACGTAATCGCTAAGTATTTACTCATGTTAGAAAAACATTAAACTAATCCGCTTCCTCTCTTTGCTCCATCCTCGACTTCTCTTTGCATTATCAACTCTCATTTGATTATATACCAAATTTATTTATTTTTATTTATTAATCAACTCTCGTTATTGATTACCAAATTTTATTCGTTCCTTTTAGAAACGTCTTAAATTTATCAATTCTTACGTGAATTTACCAACTTAATGAATTAATCTCATATGAAAGAAAAAAAGTATTATTCAATAAAAGGACATGCCGAGTCAAATAAAATAGCACACGTATCTAGTAATATGTCGGGTAGATATGTGTGGAGTGAAGTGTCAATCTATCAATGGATATATCACTCATTTGACCTATTAAAGTTAAGTTTCATTGAATATGATAATCAACAAACGAGCTTGGGCCCAACTTGGATCATCACTTCGTGGAATCTAGAACTTGGTTTGATTGAGAATCAGATGGATTCATTCACCGAAAATAGTTATCCCAAGTATCTTTTAATAGACTAAAGCAATTACCAGATCTCGTGGGTTGAAATCCACGTCTAAGAATATCGATAGCTCACATATCCTATATTGTGATTGGCTATGTCTATCTTATTGTTAGAGATATATTTAGGATATTTTGTAATTGTGTATATTTTCCTTAATTGGTCCTGATTTGTTAGTTTAGATAGTTGTAGTGTAAAGCCTATAAATGGGCTCATATGCTCTTCACTTGCTAATGAATAGAATATTACGTGTCTCTTCATTCACAAATCTCAACTTAGTATTAGTAATGCCAGCCGCATTGAACGGTTCTTAGTCATCACAACGCCAACTGCATTGGTCACGTCGCTCCGATTTCACCCTCCAATTTGCAGCTTCAGTTGCCATTTGAGACTCTTCCACTGGTAATTTCGGAGTATAGACATCACCATCAAACTCGTCGCCTTCAGAAAAGCTAGATAGGAATCCTCCCCACGCGCTGCCACGTGCGCCAAACCCGCCGAGCTCGCTGCTGTTGAATGCTGATTTGGACATCTTCCGCTGTATGTATTAAAAACAAATACCAACAACAGACTCGCTACCGCCAGTAAAGCTAGCTCGAATAATCTTTCTTCGAACAAACTAAGATGGGGCTTCAATTGTTTTTGAAGTGTTGAAAATGTGAGGATAACGTATACGTCCATACATACTTAACTATGGCACCGAAGTCGGAAACACTATAATTCCTTGAACGATTGCGTCTTGGCGCTTTGGAAAATGCATTCTGAAGTGCATGGGTAAATCATAAGATATCAACATAAGGTAAGATATAGACATATAGTAAACATAAGTGATTAAATATGAGGACAGCCATGAGCGGACATGCATCGCCATGGCCATATAATATGTTTTTTTTTTTTTTTGGGTCAGATCCATATAATATGTTTGACAGTGCATAATATCGTGCCAATAAATGAATTGGCATATATATAAAGCCACCAATCAAGGAAATGCTACGTATGCATTGAAACATGGCATATTCTTGATATAACAGGGGGATTCTCTCAGCTTTCTAGAGAGGAAGATGATAATGGCCAACAAGGATGAGATATGAAGGCATCTATTCCAAGCTAGAACTAGAAAAATTTCAGTGGAAATAAGAGAGAGAGAGAGAGAGAGGGAGATCATAGCTTACTCTAGCGGAGTAAAAAGAATAATACAAAAGTGGCTTTAAGAACCGTTTGATTAGAGAGATTTGGTGGTTATAATTCTTAAGGACAGATAAAGCGGCAAGCCGACAATGTATGCTATATTCAAAGACAGGATAGAGAACACTCATTTTCTATCCCTCTTGTCGTTCGCCTCCTTTACGAAGAGGTCGATCTGATTGGTTTGATCTGGCCTTTAACCTTCCTCAGAAGGCAATACTGAAGTAGTGATAACCTCTCTCTCTCTCTCTGTTACACGGTCAACTGGACGTCGAGAAGATTTGGTTCTTCGCCATCAACAGAGGAGAGATGCAGAAATCAAGCTTTATTCCACGCCATCCAAATGACGGTGGAGACTCTTTAAGGAGATCAATGCCCGGTGTGGAGTACTTTTCAGAAAATCAACAATTTAATAACCGCAATTAGAATTTAGAATACCTAAAGTGAGAATCAAAATCATATATGCGATTTGGCCGGTCACCGTCTTTGAACCGATCAGACGTACCCTTATGAAACCGAAGCCAGGTCTCCCTCTCCTTCTCCTTTCTCGGACCCCCTCAAAATGGATAAATCGTAAGCGTATAAAATGAGTAATTGACAAGGCAGCGTAACTTGCTTATCATGTGCATTCTAACAACTTCGTACATCCTAAATCACTGTCAAAATACTAGCTCGCGCAAACCATTCAATCACATTTTATTGTCGAACTGAGATATGTTAAATTAAATATTTATTGATCGTACAATCTTATTTGCGCTATTCAATAAAGTCTCGTGTATATTTAAATTCCTTTTGAATTGTCCCTTTTTCACAAACTCAAATATTATGCAAGTAATGTTAACCCGCTTTTAAAAGAATTTCTAACACTCCCAAACAGAGTAGGGTCTTAGCTTTAACAACATGCAATTAGATGTCCAATTATAGGATCAAATATACATACTTTTAATGAATTTTTTGGCACACTACTTATTAATTGATAAATAATCTCTCTGAGATGTTAATTCAAAGAAACTTTCCGTTCCAAGTGCTTTTACTAAAAGATATACATCTCTACTATACAACATATACTAATCAAATTGCTAGGAGCGCGCTATAAAGATTCGAAACCTTTAATACATTCAATTAGAGCAGTTTTCCTTCGAAAGTTTAAGTCAATGAGTGATGAACCGACTATGATATATTATCTACTACACACTGTACCAATTTTTCAATATTGAATTTTTATAACACAACCCACATGTGTATCTTAATAATCTTCCCATTGCATATGAGGTCAGTGTTAGATCTGTTCTCCCTTAATTCAAGTATTCTTCTACGTCAACATGTCTCAACTCGAATCTCCATTTTGTTGATTTTGAGGATTGTAAGCTTTTATCCACAGTCTCTTTTCTCCCCTTTTCTCCACACCGAACCACGGGTCTCTTTCGCCAAATCATACAATGAAAGCCTGCCCGATAATCGCATTGATCACGAAATTCCTTCTTTTTTCTCCGGACTGAACAACATGTCTCTTTCACTAGATTAAACTATGAAGGCCGCCTGAAAATCGCTTTGGTCACAAAATTCATTCCTTAAGAAATTCACCAAACACCGATACATATAATGTGAGTGGGTCACTAATCAATCATCGACTCTTATTCCATTTGTTTGGAGCTTGCAGTATAAATCCAATACCTTCATTTAGAGAGATCATTAAAAGAGACTCAAGTCAGAGCCCGTTGACATATTGAGTTAAACTCATCTTCATTCAAAAACTTAAACTCGTGAATTATAGGCCACTAGGATTCATTAATTATCCTACATTATGTAGGGCTCATCAACAAAAAATAATGTAGCGGAATATAGAACCCTAGACAGGATCCATGTGTATATTAAAATCGAAAGGGAATTTTGAAACACACCTTTTGCAGATCGAGAATAAATCGACAACTGATTGTGTCTGAATTAGCGCCCCAAGTGTTGCGCCTCTACCGGTATCCACACACACGAACGGAATTCTTCAATGATCCACGTGCTAGCGAAAGATCTTGAAGTTCCTTTTTCTCGAATGCCTTTTTTTTTTTTATTTTCGATACTCTGTCGAAAAAACCCTAGATAGAGAACGATTCTCTATTTATTTATACAATCTCATTATCCAGCGGAATTAAAAGAAGTGGGTCGGACGATTTAGGCCCATATTTAATCGTTATCTCATAACGCGCACGACCGCATAGATAATTTAAATAAGAGAATAAATTAAAATCTAATTCTTAAGTAGATCAAGGCGCATAGAAAATATTAAGTCCGTTCGTTATTGTGTGCGACCCTGTAGGTTCACTAAACATTAGCAGTGTGCTCAAAACCCTTTTGACCTACAAGTCATAAGCGGTTTCTAGCAAGACATTATGACTACCTAAGTATAGTGAAAGTCGATTTTTCTGACACAACCTAATCTACAACTAATATTAGAGTATCAACATTGATTAATTCCTAGGGCAGACCACTAACACATTATACCAATTCTTCGATATATGACATTTTTAACACAATTCACACATACATTTTAATATGAATACAGCTAAAGATTATATAATGGATAAAGCGGTTACTCAATCGAGGAATAATCTTCTCTCTCTCTCTCTTTTCCAATTTTTATGCCATACTGTACTTTTTTCCCCATTCCATGTTCTTTCACTTTAAAAAAATCCAACCACCTGGAAGCTCCTGCAGGACCAAAAAGGAGAAAAGTTGGACATCTATATGGATAAACCCTTATCTTTCTCCACATCACCGGGACGATGCAACCACGAAAAACATGACGCAACCTCGACATAGATTCATTCAACTTTGATAAAAGAAAAGGATAGCTCATGCACACTTTGTGCAATATGGGCGTGCGTGTCAATAAATGTGGAATAAAATAAGAATGTCAAACGATATATGTGTAACATTGAAGCCAAAAAGAGCATAATATCTGGGCTAAATAAGAACTATCCCAATAGACAAAATTAGGGTTATGTGGACCGTGATATTCCTCTTGAATCTAGCCTTTTCTTCCTGGAACAAAAGAACCCATTGAGCATATATTAATGCATTTCAGAGTAACTGTACTCGTATACTTTGTTGCCAACCAGAGCCGAAAGTGTTTGCCCCATAATTGTTTATTGAATTGTTTTTATTCCAATTCCCAGTTGATTGTACGGACTCTTCGAGAGATTGGAAGATCGTCATGTTGAGATGATGAATCAAAGCAACTTGTTTCCGTGGCACATGGTGTGTCCGAATCACCCAGAGAAATCATCGACAAGTATTTCTCTTATCCAAAGAAAATATCTAAAAGAACTTTCTCTTTTATCCATTGTGGGATTAAAAATTCAACCCCCACCCTCGCTAGTCCTTATAAATATGGAGCGATGAAGCCACCAAGTCCACCAAGGCAAGGCCAACACACACATTGAACACTCTTCTGAAGTTTCTTCATCTTCGTTAGAGAGTTCTTCAGCATTCTCTAGGTTTTCCTTAGCACTCTCCCAAGTGGTCATCTCTTAGCATTCGCTATAATGGACCGGGTAAAGGATTTGGCATCGAAGAAGGCGGCGGTGATCTTCACTAAGAGCTCGTGCTGCATGTGCCACAGCATCAAGAGCCTCTTCTACGAGCTCGGCGCGAGCCCCGCGATCCACGAGCTTGATCGCGAAGCAAGTGGGAGGGAAATGGAGTGGGCGCTACGAGGTCTCGGGTGTAACCCATCCGTCCCTGCCGTGTTCATAGGCGGCCGATTCATCGGCTCAGCTAAGGACGTCATATCTTACCATGTTGACGGGTCTTTGAAGCAAATGCTGATAGATGCAAAGGCCATATGGTTCTAGCGAAACAGACTGTGTAAATTAAATAAGCTCCATATATGGAATCCATTTGTCATGTACCATATATGAGAAGCTTCATCCCAAACAGAAATGAAATGTTGTATCAAGAGCTAGCTCTTTCTCCCTTGAGTCTTCGTTTTAATGCATGGATGCGTTGCTCCAAACCAGAGCAAGATTCTGGGAAAAGATCTTCCGGTATGGAAATTACTAGAAGCATTAGGTTTCATAGAGACGAGGAAATTAAGGTTTCATGGAAAAACGGGAAACGCTCGCCATCCCTTTATCATAGGAATCTCTTCCACCCCCCCCCCCCCCCCCCCCCCCCCAAACTTGGCGGAAATAGATCTACTTTTTGTTTGTCGACGCATGCAATGTACGTATGTTAAGACTATCACTAAGCTGGTAATATACTTCAAGTATACTGATAAATAAAAGTTCGCAATAATGCATCGCTTCCGGCATCGTCGCCCATCAAGAGAAGGAAATTATAAATGACGGAAAATGTTTATCAGAATAACCCAACATCACTAGGCCCAGCTGAATAAGATTACTATCGTATAGTTAATGAAGTCTCTCTGAAAATGTGTGTTCCTTAGAGATCTGATGGGTCAGATGCTGTAGTTCCATGTTGCACGCTACACTGCATGGTATCAGGAGTGCGCGAAAAAAGTGATAAGTCGAAACTTTCTTTGTGGTTGTCTCTCGCCCCTAGTCTCTAACAATTCCTCCCTATCCAGAAAAGAGAATATGGTAGCGAAACGCATATGCATCAATCACCTTTTTCCTCAAAGATGATGTGTACGTTTTATTCCGCCAACATCTATGGTATCAAAGCAAGTTGGACATGCGCGCATGCACATGCATGGGTGAACGAATTTATTGCATCATGGAATCCTGTATCAACTCATCAACTTCCGCAGATGGACTCGGTTCCCAAGGGGCGAACACGGGGTTTCAAATCGAGGAGGCGAGCTGAGAAATTTGCGCAGACCTGCAGCCAAGTGAGGGCGAATTGGAACTCATCACAAGGACACAAAAAAGTCAAGGTCCCTGCCGTACGGTCAACGGACTCTACGCGAGGGTATGTCATGGCTAGTTTCGATTCGAATTAAATACTTGGATATTTGCAACGTGCAATGATTCAAGAGCAACCGATGCATATAAACCCTCGATATTATATAAGATGCACCTGATTTAAGGATTTACTTTCGGTCGATCATCCACACATGATATATCTTATAATCGCTTCGAATTGACATATGCCATTGCTATGGTATACATATCCACCTGGCCGAATGTTTTCGCATTGCTGAGAGCAGCAATGATGTGTGAGATGCTGCGTGGGGTGTGCGAGATGCTGTTGAGATGGGACCTGCTCGTACGTGGGATGCTGCTGAGATCTATATATGCAACTGATCTTGCATGACGCTGGGTGCAAAATTATGAATAGGTGTTTCATGCACGGACTATTGGGCCGCCTAGAGGGCCTCAAGAGCTCACGTGACGAGTTCTTTGCCTACTGACTCCGCTGAACCGAACGCTCAAAAGCCTACATAGATCGAAGTCCTCTGCACCCGAGGGGTTGAAGACGCCGAAACCCACGTCTCTGTAGAACCCACCAGCAAAACCCTTTGTTTCTCCACAACCTGCCGTCGAAGTCCCTGCTTCTACAGAACCGGCAGATCTGGGCGAGGCCGTGGCCAGCGACCCTCACCCAGTGGCCAGCAAGAGCCTGACGACCCTCGCTGGCCATAGTAAAAAAGGAAAGAAAGAAAGAAGGAAAAGAGAAGAAAAGTAAAAGAAAAAAAGGAAAGAGGAAAGAAAAAATATATATATATATTATAATATTATTAAAAATTATTCACGTTAGCGTCAACCGTGTCACATAAGATGACCAGGGTCCATGACAGCGATTTCTAGCCAAAATCAATCAGATAGGCTTAATCGGCAAAATCGATAGGTTTAGGACTAAATTGCAAAAGTGCAATAAGTTGAACACTTTTTGGACAATTTTCCCAAGTGGGAAAGGATGGCATTTTTCTAGTAGTTCAAATGAATCTGTCGCTCTGATAATCAAGTCTTGTGAGTTTTGTCTATCTATCTTTGTCCTGTATTTATATGTCTGAACCAACTTTCGTCCTCGTGCTGTCACCCCCGGGCGTCGCCCACCGACCAACCCATGATTTGTATCCACGTCTCTCTCCTCAAGGCTCGCGACCACTATAGATGGCATCGCTGGTCGCGGTCGACACAAAATCTAAGGTTGCTAATGGCCGGCAAGGCCGAATTTGGGCTTGTGGACATCAAATCCAGCATCCTAAGCCCAGATCCGACATGTAATGCACAAGCACAGAGGGTAAAAGCTCGATGGCTTGGGGATCAATGCTCGGTGCCGAGCTTGCGACAACAGGGAGCAGCGCAAGGCGGGCAAGCGGTTATAGTGGTGGCCGGAGGTGGCGCAGCTGATCGTCGTCCCTTGCATTGGTCGACTCTGCAGTTTTTCCTCGGATGAAGTTGATTTAGTCGGAAGTGTCATGTGGTCTTGTCCTTTGTCCACGTTGGACTTCAATTTAAAAAAAAAGGCACGGCGGACTCAAAAATTTCATAAAAAGGCCATGTAGGACACTTTGCCGGAATATGACGCCAAAGCAACTTAAATAATCGTTTTTCACCAATGTGGCACTCAAGGGGTTGTAAAAAAAAGTTATGGCAGTGAAATGAACGTCGTATGAATATTATGGCACTTTTAGTATTATTTTCCCGATTTAATCTATTTATTATACTAAAATCAGCTTTTGCACGTTAATTGCATTCAAATTTAATGAAACATGTCTTTTCTTTTCCAAATAAAAATCTAAGATTAACCCCAAGAAAAAGTAGAAGTTTGGAGGAAAAATTCTCGCACAAGTAGTAAACTTGACTTTACGAGGATGAGAAAATAATTGTGGGAACCTTTTTTAAGATATTAATATAGTTGTAAATGCTGTATCTTTTTAGCATTATCTAAAGTAATGAGTACTGAATTTAACTTACGAGAATAAGCAATAATTTCTCTATAAGTTCATACAAAATTAACTCTATCGTACCCGGCATGACCCCGGATCAAATTTGGCATTTAAGTGAAAATTGGTGATTTTTTTTAAACAAAAAAAAATTCAAAACTTGTACTGTAACTGCTATAGTCATGAACAGTATCTGCTACAGTGCCTTGCTAGGTGTTTTTTTTTTTTTTTGGATTAGGCCTAAGCTCAATTAGTATTACTCTTCCTTTTTAATTTTGCTATGCAATGACTGTATTGTGCATTCTCATTAAGATATTAGATTTTTACTAAAATATCTTTACTTAATGATCCATTTTCGTGTCACTCTCTAATAAACATCGGCTTCATCCTTACATCTAAAGAGTTCTACGAGACGAGTTTTGCCGGTATAAACTTCCTCCTACATACTTACGCTACACTTGTGATGAGAGTTTCCGAGAGGCTTCTCCGTACTCGTACTTGTAAAGGACAACTTTTATACGTATCGAAAGGCATAAAGCGAAATCATTCACATACGGTATCCACGTGCGATCCACGCATGACGCATAATCATGACAAGCCAGGTCCATGTGAACCCGAGGCGGGTGTCTTTCCCCGAAAGGTGCGCGCCAGGTAGGTGGGGGCAGCAGCAAGAATCTCCTCGCCCACCGAAAGCCCATCTCATATTCTGTCCAAACTTTCTTTTGCCAGGACATTGGATTCTAAGAAGTTGATTGTCGGAATAGAATCTCTCCGCGTGAATTGACACTACCCTTTCTTTTATTTTCTCTTTTGCTAACTTTTGGTGCGCCTTTTGTTTTTCCTTTCGCTCCTTTGGGAGCTTGTATCTCCCCAGAAGGACCAAAACGAACGGTTTACAGGCTGTGCACGTCCTCGAGAATCTTGAATGCATTTACATGTTGTGAGTTCGTAGATTTATGAATCATCCTAGATAGTGAAATGGAACCGCTGAAAACGGGCCGGGCCGGGCCGGGCCACTGGCCATCCAGGCCGGGCTTTATGGCTAAAAGGACTTGTCCAGACCTTTTCAAAAGTGCTCTTCAAGCCAATCTTGCTTGGGGAGGCCTATGGGCCGCCGACCCCGTGATTAGGTCTACTATCCACCACCTTCCACCGCGCATCGCCGTCGCCTCTGCCCTTCCGTCTCCTTCCCCAACTTTGATAATTCCCATTAACACTAAATCTTTTTTTGTGTCAATTTAATCATAAACCTTTTGTGTTTGTACTAATTTAGTCCATTTGGCCAATTTTGGTTGGTCAGTGCTGATACGGACACTAGCCGATGCTAATGTGATAATTTTTTAATATTTTCTTTAATTATTTAATTATTCTTTTCTTCATTCTTTTCTTTTTTTCCCCACAGTGGTTGGCGAGGCTCGTCGCCTCGCCTGCAGCCCCAGCCTCGCCAGTCATTGTGGGGATAAAAATAAAAATAAAAATAAAAAATAAAAAATAAAAAAATTGATAAAAAAATATTATATAAATACAAAAAGTTTATGACTAAATGGGCACAAAAAAAGATTTAGAACTGAATTGGCATAATTGCAAAAAAATTTATGACTTTTTTGTCAGTTTTCCTCACGCACAATTATTCAAAGGTCCTTGACCTCAGGCGCCCTTTTGTTTGAGGTCATTGTTCGAGTGTTTGCAACGTATGTGTGGAAAAGAGTCCCACGCAGGAAGAACAGAAGGAAATTAATTGGTTATAATATAAGAGCACTAGATTAAATATTGTTCTAAAAGACACGAGCTCTCAAGTGGACATTGAGATATATTCCTCGGTACTTACATAAAACCAAATCCCGTCCTTGAATGCTCCATTTGTATCCTCGTGCTTACGGTGAGAGAGTTCGAGAGGCTAAATTGTACCCTGAGGTGATTTGCTTACACTTTGTAGTAGGAGAATTATCGCCCTCTAAGAAAGTGACTTCACGCACCTCTTAGCCCAAAACATTTTTGTTTTCCAGTTACCTTCGTTACATTGTAACCACCTTATAACTCTCTTTTGTTCACCAAGAGAGATCGAGAGAGAATGAAGGAAAGAAACGAGGTGGTCGGTTATTGTTGAGTATCGATGGCGACAGGGTGCAATGAATGACCAATGGCGAAGAAAGAGCTAGCTGTGAGGTACGATGGTAAGGAGATTGGTGATGAAGGGGAAACAAAGCAGTAAGAGTTACGATTCTAGGGATTAGCGTAAATTATTATTAAAAAAAAATGAGGGTATTTTAGACAATTGGGGCTAACTGGACCGGACCAATTTCCCTAAATCGTAGAGGATTCCCGTCTTCAAACTTATGATTGAATGATTGCACCCTAAATTTTGAAATTCAATCTGGCGGGTGTCGTTTGGAAATTACAATGACCTAACCTAATCAAGTGGTCCAAATTTATTTTAGGGCTGTAAGCAGTAATTGGTCTGCATACAAGACGTAGATTGCATAAACCCAACTCACACCAGTGATTCTAGCTTTATAGTCCATGCTTCCTTCGAATGATATCTAAAGATATCGTTTCTTTCTCGTTAATAAGGGCGCACATAGAATCCATTCTGAAATAGAAATTCTGTTCCATAATGAATTTCGGAATAGAAATGCGTTTGTTAAAAAATTTCCGGAATGCATTCTGGAACAATTTTCACATTCTGGAATAAAAATGCATTTGTTAAAAATACTTGATTCCAAAATATATTCTTGATTCCAAAATGCATTTTTTATTTTAGAATGAATTTTGGGCAAGAAAAAGAGAAATTACTTTTTAAGCCTTTCTCTTCCAGAATGCATTCTCTCAATTTTCTCTCTTTTTCTCACTAATTTTTTTTTTAGAAAATGCATAAAAATTGAAAAATTCCAGAAAAATTCATAAAAATTTCCAGAAAATTAAAAAAAGTCAAGATTTCGGGAAAATAGGAAATTTGGTGAATTTTTTAAAAAAAATATTAAAAAAATAAAAAATTTCAAAATTTTACAGAATAACTTAGAATACCTTTGAGTACTTACTTTGAGTGAAATTTAATTTTTTTGAGGTGCCCAAAAAAATCAAAAATTTCAAAACTTCACAAAATAACTTAGAATACCTTTGAGCACCCACTTTGAGTGAAATTTAATTTTTTTGAGATGCTCAAAAAAATTAAAAATTTCAAAACTTCACAAAATAGCTTAGAATATGTTTGGGCACCCACTTTGAGTGAAATTTAAATTTTTTGAGGTGCCCAAAAAAATAAAAATCAAAAATCAAAAATTTCAAAACTTCACAAAATGGCTTAGAATACCTTTGGCCACCCACTTTGAGTGAAATTTAATTTTTTTGAAGTGCTAAAAAAAATAAAAAATTTTAAAACTTCACAAAATAGCTTAGAATACCTTTGGGCACCCACTTTGAGTGAAATTTAATTTTTTTGAGGTGCTCAAAAAAATAAAAAAAAAATTAAAAACTTCAAAACGTCACAAAATGGCTTACAATACTTTTGGGCACCCACTTTGAGAGAAATTTATTTTTTTTAGGTGCCCAAAAAAATAAAAATAGATTTCTGTTTCAAAAATCAATTTCTAGAGCAGAATTAATCATGTTTTACCAAATAAATTTCTCCTCTAGAAATTAATTTCTGGCAAAAATTTCAAAAATCAATTTCTGACAAAAATTTAATTTCTGGGGCAGAATGGTTACCATTCACGTCATAAACTTACGTTCTCTGGATTCTGGCAAAAAAGAGAAGCTTCTGTTCTCTGAAAGCAAAATCAATTGCACCCACTTTTTCTTTACAAGAAGTGACACCCCGCAAACTTTTTGCGGGTTCCTGGGCCCAGCAATTGATCTGTACTTTTATACACGAAATCCGTCCGTCCATGATGCTGAGTACGTACTGTGGGCGTCATCTCGGAAAAGCAACTTCATCAGTTGTTTTCGGGGGGGCATCTACATGAGAAGAATTTCCCCAAGAGACTGACACGAAAGTCCACCATAGCCGTCCCTATAAATAATAGACACTCCTCAGTCCTCACTCTCAAACTGTAGATCTTTAGTAGTTTCAAATTACTCTAATCTCTCTCTCTCTCTCTCTCTCTCTGCGCAACCCCACTTCCGAGTCAGTCAATCAAAGAGTCTAGGAATAGAAAAAGCACCATCTTTTGTCCCTCGTTTTGCGATGGAGAAGGTGACGAGACTGGCCTCGGAGAAAGGGGTGGTGATATTCAGCAAGAGCACGTGCTGCCTGTGCTACACCGTGAGCATCCTGTTCCGGGAGCTCGGCGTGACGCCCGAGGTCCACGAGATCGACCTCGACCCGGAAGGGCTGGAGATGGAGCGGTACCTGGCCCGGCTTGGGTGCAGCGGCCCCGTGCCGGCCGTCTTCATCGGCGGGAGCCTCGTGGGGTCCACCAACGAGGTCATGTCCCTCCACCTAGGCGGGGCGCTCCTCCCCCTCCTCGCGCCTTATCAGGACCACGCGGATCATGCTCTATCCTGAGACTGTGTAATTTAAGAGTTCGAATATGGGGCTAATCAAGGTGTGCTGTGATCTAAGGTGGGATTAGTGGCTAGGGTTGAAGGGAGATTGAGGCCTCTAGTGAGTCTTGAGGAGTCCATGAGGCATGCTTGAAGTGGTGAAAATGTGCTTTTTATGTAGCTTATAGTCTAGCCTCTAGCTAAAAATACATGGAGTTTGGGAGTTTCTTATTCCTTCTTTCCCCCTAGTACTTGCAAGTTAGCCTTGTAATTTTGAGTTGCCTATCCGGTGTGGAGATCTTCACATCTCGTAGTCATCTCCTAATCCTGTGCCCTCTAAGTAGGATGGTTACACACCTCACTTTCTATTTAGAAATTAAGGAGAAAAATTTGCAAAAGGATGATCTTTGCTTTTATCTATGTCCGATTTCAGGCCACGGTACTTTATTCTGCGGCGATGAAGCTGGTCCACAAGCTAATCTCCAATCACGATCTCTTGATGGGTTTTGGATTTCAATGCGAAGGAAAACGGCCGATTGAATGGCGGAAATCACGCGTGACACTGCCATGTGGCGTAAACAAATAAAGTGATTGCACAGGAGCGAAGCCAACTAGACGAATTTTCATAAATAAATTAGACAGGATTTGCTCGAGCTTCCATAAAAACCTAAAAAAAAAAAGGGGAATAACAACCGTGGAAATTCATCTTCGGCGAATTTTCAAACAAATAAATAGAATTTCTTTTTACCTTTTTTATGAGGTCAAACGTCAACGTTTCAGCTACAACAATGGCCAACAGACAATACTCTCGTATTTACTCTGTTGCTCTCTAATAAGAGGCTAAATAATATTGGAGCATAAACACTTAAAAAAAAGATGAATTCCTACTCAATCTATATTTATATGAATATCCCATCTCTGAGAAAATTATCCAAAAAGTAATAAACGTATTACTTTTATGTTAATTCAGTCATAAACTTATGACAAGACTTAACTTCTCCGGTGAGGTGGAGCCTCACTAGAGATAGACCTCGTCGGCCCTCACCTCTGACCAGTCGTCGACCATTGCCAACATCAGGTGATCGACTAAAGGAGGAAGAAGGGAAGGAAAAAAGGAAAAAGAAAATGCTAAATAAAAAAATAAATTAAAAAAAATATATTGAAAATTGTTTACGTCAGCACTGGCTATCTTACGTGACACGACCGGTGTCCATGTCAGCAATTTAGAACTCAATTGGTACAATTAAAAGGTTTATGACTGAATTGACATAAATGCAAAAGGTTTAGAACATTTTTTGTAATTTTTCCCTTTTTAGCATGATATCATAATCAAGTTCTGCCCTAATTTATTTTGTATTTGAGCCATGATTATCAAATTCCATGTGTTGTTCTTACTCCAGTTTGCACGTAAAGGGTTTTCACCATACATTGCTATTTATATGCTCTTTGCAAAACTGTGATCTCCCTCCGTTTATTAGCTTTTGAATTGGACCTTTTTTTAACGAATATCCATGATGAATTCTGATCTCTCTCTGTTTTTCTGTTTTAACAAGATGAAGGCAAGTGACTATGTTTTATGTGAAGTCAGAGACAAAGAAGCTGAGAAGAAGGCCAGCCCATTCATTGTTATTGATGGGCAAAGGGGATTGATCAAGAGAGAAGATGATCATCAAAACCGGAGCAACGATGAGAACTCTGCGACGATGGGCAATTATTCCAACATGGCTATGCAATCTCAATCCGTTCCTGCTAAGTTGGTTGGTGTACCGAGTCTGTATAATGGATAGACACTCATCGCCGGATGGGAAAGAGGCGCTACTTAGTACTTATGGCGCGTCGCCCTGCGGGGCGATGGCGATTCAACCCAACCCCGGCATCAACATTGGCCACCCATGGAATGTCGCCTCAGCAGGTTGTTCTGATTTTGTTCTACAGTCTCAATCTGCTCCAGCTAATACAGGTGATGCCCTGGGTTATAACTATGGAGAGGCAATCGGCGGGAGTTACGGCACTTCACGGGCAAAGAAGATTCAACTCAATCGAGCCTTTCCTTCCAACAACCTTGTCAACTGCACGACAGCTTCCGGAGAAGGTGATCACGGCAATAACCAATGGAGTCGTGCAATAACAGGCGGTTCTAATTTTGTTCCACAATCCGAATCTGCTCCTGCTACTACAGGTTATGTCCCGGGCTATAACAACGGAGGTGCAGTCACCGGTCAGATAGATGACGCAGATCACGGCGCGTCATACTCACTGGCCATGGAGATCCAACTAGATCAGTGCACCCCTTCCAACAATATCCGACAGCTTCTGCGCAAGATGACGAGAACGATCCATGGATCGCAGTGCTGTATGCGCACATGGGTACATTGAGAAAGAGGGCTTGAGGGTAATATGTTGCCCAGCGCGACGTGCCCCTCTTGAGACGGTGGTGCTGAACAAGAAATTACATTACAATTACGGACGCCATCATTTATTTTGGATGCAAACGATGTAGGATTTAGATACATGATTTAGCCCGGAATTCTTTCATCTTTCTTTCCTTCATGGTTTTCCTAATATTCATGATTCATGAAGCTAACGAACATCATCTCTTGAATGCATATTCAGGGAAACAGGGCAACATACGTTCGTTGGGTTTTGATTCCTTCACATCTGTGAATTGTCGTTGCTCTCTTTAGATGCATTTATGTCCGACATGTGATTGAGTTTCTTTCTGACAGTAACACAAATATGATCGGTTTGATATTCATCTTCGAACGAGATCATAGCGATTCGTATGAAATGATCGAACTTTGCCCAGATGAGCCCCGGAAACTTAAACATAGAGAAACAGCTACTTGCAATACAAATATGCATATTAACTCATATTGAGAAGGAACACGAAGTGAGCACTCGAAATTCGAACCATGAGTCCTAAACCAATCCGAGAGCAGATGGTCGAGCATTGAGCACAAGCAAAACACAGCAAACTAGAGAGAATCATCAGAAGAGATACTCACATCTCTAAATGATAGAAACAGCAAAAAGTCTCCGCGTAAACGAACCCAAAAAGGCACCGGGAGTTCTCCAACGCAGGAAACTCTCAGTAGATGTAACGGACGGCAACTACAGGCCGCCGGCGCGGGGTCATGAGGCATGAGAACATGAGAGCAATAGCAATGACGAGCGCTATTAACAACCCCGGAAACTCGGAGCTTTCTTCACAAGGAAAACACACGGCCTTTCCCATCACGGTAAGCTAACAATTCTTGTCTTTCCAAGCTCGCGGCTCCTGATGATGAGAGGGAGGAATTGCAGAAACCCTTTTGAATTGAGAGAATCCGGTTGCGAAAACCCAAGTGTTGTTGAGGATTTATGTGGTGGTAGACAGGGACATACGAAGACTCGATGTCTCGTGCTCTGAAGGTTCCTCGCAAGTTTCTTGAGAACCAATCGACTCCGATGAAAGGAGACGGTCGTTCGAATTTGTCAGTTCTCGGATGTTAGGCACCGATGAATGGTAGGATTTTGTCGTGGGGACTGCGTCTTCCATCCTGAAGTCAATAGTCGTCCGAAAAATCGGATGTAAACGCGAAGATCGTCTCATCGTTCGATCACATAATCAAACTACACAAGGGAGGAAAAACTTGGACTTTAAACCATTGACTTTGAAGTCGATTTACATTAAACTCCTAACAACAAACATCGCCTTGTCCTCTTATACTTTTCTCCTTTGGGCTCCACGAGTCGTGGGTTTACAAGTTGTTGTTCGGTGGAGCGCGCACTCTAGAACCCGCATTTGTTGATCTTTGGGAGGAAAATTCTGCAACGAAGAAAAATCGACGTCTTGGAATTTCGCCCGCATATTTCAAAATTTTTCGATTCGGTATCATATTAATATCTTCTAGAAGCAGTTTAGAAGAGAGAGAGAGAGAGAGTAAAGGTGATCTAAAATCATTCTAGACAATGAACTTAAATTGGTACGGAAAAAGAAAGGTTGAATTTATCACTCGAATCTACGAGGAATTTCTAATGTAAGATGGGCATTTATTAACTCATTTTTCATTAATCATCTTGACCATCGGTTGATAACATATTATGATTTTAGGAGCAACGGCAACTGTACGTGCCGCCATCGTCCGGTGGCGGCGGACGCTGCAGATTCTTCCTTCGTTTCTCCATCCGACATGAATTTACATTTATATGTTGAAATATTTTATTAACCTTTTCAGATGCGACTTTGCTTATATTACATTTACAAGGAGACGGTGAAATCTTTATCATAAGCTTTGCTTCATACCCAGTAGAAGCACAATATTTTAGGGCGACTTCATAGTTAGTCCCCTAAATTGTACCGCTTTTGCAATCTGAGTCTTCGCATTCTCAAATTGCGCAACCGTTTCATTTTTTCTTTCCGACATCGAGCAATCGAGGATGTGCGGCCTAGCCATCGAGCGACATGAGTTCCCCCAACCTCAATTGGTCGCAACTCGCAAGCCGTGCTCCGCCTCTAGGTTGGTGGCACCTAGAGACTCACCAAGCTGTCCTCGCTCGACTCTCTCCTTTTTCTTGTATTTCTTAGCTTTTTCGCCATTCTCTTAATCAAAACCAATCTTAAAACATCTCTTTTCTTAATGACGTGTCAGCATAATTAAGCAGTAATGACAACATGATTTGCTGATTACACAAATCATGAATGTCAAAGGACTCAATCCCATCAACTGAAAATCTAAAGACCCACAAGTGCACAATTAACAATTAAGTGGAGGACCAAAAGTACGGAATGTTACTGTCCAGACCGACGAGACGTTGACTCAAGAGGGGGTAATATCCAAGAAGAGAGAAATAGACGCAAGCAGCGCGGCAGCTAAAGAAAAATCAAATCTTTGCGTTCAAATTCACAAATAGGGGCAAATCAGACGGAGTGCTCGCATTTCACTTGCACACCAGTTTACATCAGCTGTTGCAATGCAGATAAACTGTCCATTCAACAGAGGTCAAGGTGAGATATTCAGAAGTGATGAGGAGCAGTTTTTGTAATGGAAGTATCGATTTTTTTCATCTCGACTCTAGCAACAAAAGTCCGCATACATGATGCGTTACAGATTTGGAGGTCTAATTATCATTTTGGAAGACTCGAGAGGAACGTTCGCCATAGATGCAAGGGGACAACAAACAAAGGACAACCATCAAGAAGGCACGGCACACTATCATGACTGGCAAGGGCTATGACAACTAAAGAGGAACAACCGCACAATATGATCTAGAGATAAGGCAAACCAAGAATCCATCATCAACCAAACAGAAGCCTCTATTAGATACCAACAGATCACCAAAGATTTCATTAGCCACAATCAAAGGAAGACACACCGCCATCATCACCGAAGTGGTCGTGAAATTGCACGCTTGACAAGTAGTAAAACGAATTGGGGCAAAAGCTGTGACATGGGAGAAAAGAAAATGGGTGGGAGAGAGGGGTGCATTACGGAAATACAGAAAAGAGAACTCAAACCAATGCCGAATCTAATATCTCATTTCCTGGGAAGGTTTCTCTCGCAATAACAAGACAAGTCCAATGTCAATCGCCTTAAATGATTATGAAGTCTGGAAGGAGTGTACAACAATGCTAGCCCAAATTTAATTAACATGTCTTGATACACATACAGCAGCAGCAGCAGCAACAAAAACGTTCCTCTTTTATTTAACAATGCATTGGTATCCATAGCTCAGCCAAGTGCAAAATCTTCGGCTAGAGAGCTCTTGAGCCTCCGTATACCCTTCCCACAGCTAATGTCACACCAATAACAGCTGCTAATACTAAGCTAAAAGGAAATTAGACCTGCATGAAAGAGGGCAGTGAAGAGCATGTACCTGCTTTGACCATCGCAATCACCACACCACGGTGGCACAAGGGAAAAAAGGCAAATGGTTGAACGAAAGCTGTCAAGAAGGCCTCAGAGTAGAATCCTCATCCATTGTCCAAACAAAACCAGGCATATCGAACCTCGGCCCTGCAACCGTTCTATAGATGTAAAGCTTCTCAACCGGGCAGCTTTCAGGCCTCTTATCCGGGTGGCCTCTCTCATCCATGACTTCGACATTAAGCCTGGGCATCTTCTGGCCAAGCAGCTTACATGCTCCGAAGCTCACTGAGCAAGAAGACATCCAAAGGGATCGCATTGTCTCCAGCTTTGCAGCATTGGCCAAAAGCGCCTCGTCACCAAACGGGCAGTCCCGGATCTCTAATTTTCTAAGACTGTCGCACCCCGATAGCACATGGTGCAGTCCCAAGTCACTGTCTCCAGCGAATGCCACAGAAAGCATCTCAAGCTTCTTCGCGTAAGTCCCTATGTACTCAAACGTGCGGTCAGTTAGAAGACCTGATAGAGAGAGACGCCGGAGATCTTTGCAGTGTTGGACAATGGCTCCAAAGCCTGTATCGAGTGGCTCAAGAGTTAAATAATCAGGACAACGTGGTTCAATGATACAAAGTCTGAATCGAGTCATGTTAGGACGGTTCCGAGCTATGGTAACTAAGGCCGCATTAGACATCTGGCGGCAGAAGTACAAAACTGACTGAAGCTTGGGACAACCCTCAGACACTGACACAAGGCCCTGCTCCGTTAAAGATACATTTGGTTCACGGTTGAAGGGCTCAGAAGGAAACACCCTCAATTCCCGTAAATCTTTGCAAGACGCAGCCAGGGCTTCCAAACCGCTGTCTTCAATATAATCAAGTACCTGAAATATCACATCAATTCGTTTATTCTGTGAACAAACATTTAATTCAGTACCAAAAGAAAATTAAAGAGGGGAAACAGAGTCTGATCCAATATTCGAGAGACGTGCCAGACAGTCCCATGAATTTCCAATTGCAAATTAATTTATCAGCCATCTTTGATTAAAAAAAATTAGTAAAAGATGACGAAGTCGGGGAGAATCATAGATGTCATCCCGTAGAAATAGTCGGGAAGCATTAATTACTTCATAAAAGCAAAATTCTTTCACTGAAAGTCGAAATTTAGACAAAACACTACCGATGCAAAGAAAATGTCTTCAGAAGTATGCGTTAAACAATCATACCAGTAAGCGCTGCAGACTGTGACATTGACTGATAAGTTTTGTAAGTTCAGAGCTTTGGATGGTGGCGTAGCTCAAGTTCAACGATGTAAGCCCTGGGCATAGGGGATATACAGCCGGAAGATATGCAGGTACTACATCCCAAAATCCAGACAGACTCCTCAGCTCTCGGCAGCCAGCTACAGCGCCAACTAGATTCGAGAAATCATCTGACCTTAGTTCAGCAGAATAAACACCCGTGCCTAATTCAGCCAACTGCGGGGCCCGTCGAAGTAAATTGGCAAGGCGATCAAGGGGCACGGTGCGGTTGAGTCGCAGAGACCTCAGGTTGGGGCAGCGACCTACTAGGCGCTCCAGGGCAGAGAAGCTCACCTCGGAGCTTAAGCAGGAAATGTTGAGGGACACGAGTGATGTGTATGAATCGGGGAAATGACTGAGCCAATGTCCACTCGTATCTTCCACTTCACTCTCCCGCAAGTCAAGCTCCCTCAAGTTCCTGCACATGCAATTAGTGCGTCAAACAACGGCCTTCGCAAGGATCTTTGCAAAACAAAAAGGCATAGCCTCGAGTTTTTGAAAATTGAGGTAAAATGTGGAGTTAGTGGGAAATTCGCTCTAAAATGAAAACTAGATTGTCAACCAATTTTGTTGACAAAGTCGCAACTATAGTTGTTCAGGTAAACACGATTGGAAGCCTTTTTGAATAATCGGCGCCAGAAAAAAGAGATTAAACAAATCGTCCGTCCATTTCACAGTTTGGGAATTGTTTTCCCCGGTACAGATGTAGAGCCAAGCATTCAAGAAGTAAAAGAATCTGAAAATGACAAAATCAAATAAATCCAAGATTCTTCTGAGTTATCACTGTAAGGAGATAAAAGGACTGACGCATGAACAAACAAAAGTCATCTCTTTCCAACTCACTAATTCACAAGAAAATGTCCATGAGAAGAATCTATAAACCAAATAGCCCACGCTGTCCAAGATGCAGCCACTTGATACAAAGCTGTAACATAAAAGCAGCAAGAGGAAAGAAAAATGAAAGCAATGGTGGCCAGATTCTCCACGATATCATCCCCCATTTACATATGCCCTCCAGATCTAGGAGAAAAAGAAAACGGGAAATAATCAATTGAACATATGGAATAGTAACTTTGGTCAATCCAGGGACCAAGAACGGACCAAAATTTCCGGAAAGTAAAGACATTTAGCGTCGGCAAACAATAAACAGGCAGCCGAATGCCGCCCGAATGCAAAATGGCGAACAGCGAAAAATGAGGAAAAAGAAATCATAGGAAGCGGGAATGCGAACAGAACAGAACATCAGATAGAAAGGGAGGAAAACAAATCCTTAAGCGTCATCATTTACCCTCAAGACCCAGCAAATGCAATCAAATTTGACGACAATCCCAACTGAACAATAAACAACACCCCCAAGAGTCAACAAGCATTTCAACTCGTTGACTGCACATCAAAGAACACAGAAGGAGAAGTCCCCTGAAGACAAACTCGCGAATCGCATTTCTCGGAAAGATACGAACTTTCACTTCATTTAGGCATCTTGAAACACAAATCGAGAAAACACCTCGCGGTACACGGACCCTCATTCCCAGAAATCAAAACCCACGAACCCTAAAAGAAGCCCAGAAGAAAAGGAGACGAACCTGCAATTAGCGGCGACGGCGGCGAGCCCGTCGGTCGAGAACCCCTCGCAAGTGGACAAGACCAAGACCTTGAAGTTCTTGAACGACCTGGAGATGAGCTCCAAGCTCTCGTCGGTGACCACCATCCTCTTGAGCCGAATCTCCTCGAGCCAAGGGTAGCCGCGGGCCATGGCGGCGATCCAGGGGGAGACGTAGCCGCCCCAGCCCTCGGGGACGAGGTTGAAGTCGGCGAAGTGGGGCTTCCCCTTGAGCTCCACGGATCTCGCCTCCGGGAAGCGCCGGACGACCGCGGCGGGGGCGACGGCGTAGCAGTTGCCGACGAAGACGCGCCGCCGGCACCACCGCTCGATCTCGTACCACGACTTGCACACCAGGGAGACGGCATTGCGGTCCCTGTCGGAGCCGATGAAGGAGAACACCTGCTCCAGCACCTCCTCCGGGAACGAGTACGCCATGACACTCGTGAACGAGAGGGGTTGCACCTGGACCTCACCTTCTTCTTGATTGGCTCGGAGAGAGAGAGGGAGAGAGAGAGAGAGAGAGAAGTGGTGCGTTAGATCTGGATGGGCAATATAGAGGAGGAGGAGCGCAGCGTGAGCCTTTCTTGGTCGTTTTTGAGCTTGCATAAAATGGCCAGAAAATTTCGACCAAAAAAACCATGGAAAGAGGAAGTATGTAAGAGAATGTGAGTGTAGCAGTAGTCTGTAACTGTAAGAGAGAGAGAGAGAGGATAAGGAGCTTTTCCTTTGTTGTTTTTTTTTTTTTTTGGGTAAGTTGTGTGTTTTTCTTTTTCTAGCAGTACGGTTCCTCCACTAACAAATTTTTCACTCGGCCGGATAATCAGTAGGGCGTCCATTAGAAAGTTCAGAACACGCAGATACAGTAATTCGAAACTCGGATACTGAAGCACGGAAGACGAGCACGTTTACCATCTGGGCGGTAATTTTGTTTGTTCTTCGTTTTCGCGAGCAGTAATTTTGCCTACTTTTTGGAATGTGTCGATGCGATTGTGTCGGTGGTGGAGGGGTTCGAGAAGACGGCCGCGGGAGGGGAAAGAGAGCAATGCATGTCTCGGCAAAAATGTGGGGGGAGAGAAAGGAAGGGGCGGCAATGACTTTTTTGTCTGTTCGGGAGTACCGGAGTTCTTAAATTTGAATTGAACGCGAAACAAAATGAAAGATTTAGCAAGATTCAACGTCACACAGACCAGCCCGTTTCTAGAACAAGCAAGGTCTAAAAAAAAAAAGACGTAATCGCTTCGATTCCTGGCAATCGTTTTCAGAAATATCGCGTGCGCGCTCGAACCCGATTTGACTTGTGGGGGAGGAGAACTTCCAGTCCGAGCTCAAACAATACATTTCAAGAATAATCAAGGACGGTCTTCAAAAAAAGAAGGGCTTGTTTATCCCAAAATTGAAGGACCCCCGCGCGCCCTTGTTTGTTTGGAAAAAACCTCCGCCGAGAAATAAAACGGAATATTTGCTGATCTTTTTTACCCCGAGGAAAATCGATTTTTTTACCGCGCGAGAAAACGGGAGATATCGCGACACGGCGATTTCGCCGGAGCGGGGGAGTGGGGAGGGGCGATCGAGTGTAGCAATCTGCACCGTAGCGTGGGAATCTCATGATTGGGTGGGAGGGGCGCATTGCACGGCTGGATTTGAGTGGTGGTGGTGGGGACCACGACGGCCAAAATCGGACAGCGGGAGATTGAAATGATTGCTTCCTTCGGTAACAATAACGGAAATCGTGGGAATGATCTGATGTGAAGGCTTTTAAGGGGAGGAGGGGGGAGTGGGGGGGCTATCATGACATCACGACCGTCCAATCATGGGTCACTGATTTCGTATGGGACGCTGCTCGCTGCTGACCCGTCCCCCCACTGCGTGCTGACTCCCCTGCAGTTTTTCTCCACGTTTCTCCTTGAGAAATTTACGTAAATTATTTCTGAATTTTGACTTAATACGTAATTTGATCTCTTAATTTTTAATTTATTCAATATAATTTCTGAATTTTTTCGGTACTCGTTCAATATAGTCATCGAACTTTATAAAAATATTCAATATAGTCCTTCAATTAATTTAAGTTCAGGGACTATATTATATATTTTCATATAGTTCAGTGATCAAAATGAACATGTTCCAAAAGTTCAGGGAGTACACTGAACAAATTAAACATTCATGGACCACATTAAATATTAGGCTAAAGTTCAGGGACTATATTGAACAAATTAAAAGTTTAGAGATCAAATTACACATTGAGGCAAAATTCATGGACTATATTGAATTTTGACTTAATACGTAATTTGATCTCTTAATTTTTAATTTATTCAATATAATTTTTGAACTTTAACTTAATATTCAATATAATCCGTAAATTTTTAATTTATTTAATATAATTTCCGAATTTTTTTTTGTACACGTTCGATATAGTTATCGAACTTTATAAAAATATTTAATATAGCCCTTCCATTAATTCAAGTTCATGGATTATATTATATATTTTCATATAGTTCAGTGATCGAATTGAATATGTTCCAAAAGTTCAGGGAATACATTGAACAAATTAAACGTTCATGGACCACGTTAAACATTAAGCTAAAGTTCATGGACTATATTGAAAAAATTAAAAGTTTAGGGATCAAATTATATATTGAGGCAAAATTCATGGACTATTTGTGTCATTATCTTTCTCCTTTACATAAATCCTACCATTTCGTCCCCGAAAACAAATAACGAAAAAAAAAAAACAAAACATTTTTCAGATCGTGACGGGAGAGATCAACGGCCGTGATCCTTTTGGCGAATTTATCGTGCGCCTTGATAACATTTCTTGTGATCTATGTAATGATATTTCGAAGCCCGGATATAATTTCTACTGGGAGTATTTGGCGAGTGTCTCGTGGACACCCTTCATGGGAAACTCCCTCGTCCTCGATGATGAAGATGACGACGTGTTAAATTATGGGATGAAATAATCGGGATTTGCTAATGATGAATAAATGGCAAAGGATGGAACAATTCGGTTTTGTGTGGCGTGACTCGGAGAAGTGCAAAAAGCGAAGTGGGTCTGGCAGCGAAGTTGACCAATGTGCGGTGCGAGCTCGCTCTCCCAAAGAGTGGGGGGAGCCAAAAAAGGATGGAAACAAAAGCGTTCGTGCTTCAAAAAATGGGTTACCGGAGAGTAAAAAAATTTTAGAAATTTTTTTTAAAAAAAAAGGACAGGAGTGGGTAATATTACGAAGGGGGTGAAATGTTAAGGCTGCGAATCAAAAATCAATTTCTGGCTAAAAATTTTTTTTTCTACATCTATTCTTGCACGATTTTCTGAGAAAAAAAACACATTTGATAATGACACAAAATTTATGTTTCCGAAACAAAACTTTGTTTGATAACGATATTAAATTTCTCCCTCTCGGTTGACCAGCAAGTGGATGGTGGATGGACGGTAGGCAGCGGATGACAGGGGGAGGTGGCGGTGAATAGCAACGCAGCCAGTGCGAAGGACGGCTGCTGGAGGCGGCCGACGTTGGGTAGTAGCGAGAGGCGGGCTACAACCAATAGCAAGAGGGGGACAGTGGCGGGAGGAGGGCAGACGACGGCAAAAGACAATGGCCGATGGTTGGCAGGCGGCAACCCACAGTGGGTGGTGGTAGGAGACGAGCGGCAACGAGAGGAGGGCGGCCGACAGCCGGCGGCGGGAGGCGACGGTCAACAAGTGGGTGGCGACGGGTGGTGGATGGGCGATCAGCTAGTAGCGAGGGCAAGCGATGAAAAGAATTTCTCAATTTTGTTCTAAAATTTTTACTTCTCATTTCTGTTTTAAACCTATTTCCGAAATCAAAATTTGTTCCAGAAATTGAAAAATGAAATTGTGTTACCAAACAGATTTCTGTTCCAAACATATTTCTGGAACCGAAAAATATGAACATGATAGTTATCGTTCGCAGCTAAAAGGTGCCTTGATTGTTGGTTTTTTTAAAATTTTTTTAATTTTTGCAATTTTAAGAAAAGATTAAATAGATGTGGCCAAATGATAAAGCAAAATTAATTAATTAAGAGGGTGCAGACGAGCGCACGTTGCATCTCAGTCAAGACCGTCAGGTCACTGACTCCCTCCCCGCCTTCCCCATTCGCAGCGTACGGACAAAGAGAGGGGATGGTTCAAAACGTAAATACTAGAAACCCCGAAAAAAGAAAAAACAAAAAAATAAAGATGGTTGATTGTTTCTTCATTTTTTAACTTTTCACACGGAGCCCCAAAAAACAAAAAAAACAATTTGAGGGTCAGTCTCTCCCCGCGGCAGTGATAATTTTTCACCCTTGAAAAAAACAATTTAAAATATTAAAAAGTTAAAAAAAAAAGAGCGAGCGAGTTTGCTTGCGAAATACAGAAAAAGGTCATGCGGGGCCCCGTCGTCACATCAGGTCCACGTACGTTGGCCAACACCGAAAATAATTGATTCTCCCTGCGAGGAAATGACGAGACCACCCCTTATCTACTGGCACAGTGGCTCCCTCGCTCCACATGCGGGAGGGGCAGTCTCGACCGTCCGGTGAAAAGGACACGGTACTATGGGCTGGCGGAGTCCTGGGCATGGATTCCATCGACCTGTCCTTTTTGGGTCGAAAAGCTGGGGGGTTTTGAAGATCGGACGGCCCGCGCCCCGCGCCCCTAAAGTTGGCGATCTCCGCCGTCCGTTCGGTCCTCTCGGGGTCCTTATCGATGGCAACCGTAGAGCTTGTCTCTACCCGAAAAAAAAAAAGAAACTTCTCTTTTGGAGGAGAAAAAAAAGACGATTACTATTTTTCTTTGGCGCAATTCCAAAAAAAAAAGAACACAAGTTTTACCTTGATAATTTTGACCCGAATTTTACTAATTTTCACTCGAATCCCAAATCTGATCCGAATAATACGGCAATTTCATATCACGAGAATCTAGATTTCGGATTCGAGTAGAAGTTTATGCTTTTTATTAAGACAAAAAAAAAATCGAATCAGAATTATCACTCATGATAAAATTAGTGGCTTTTTTTTAATTAGCCCATTTTTCTTTAGGAAATTGCGAAAGCTAATTTTCCATTTAAAGGAAATTTCGAGTTTCTGCTCAGAAATTTAGGTGTAAGTCGGTATATGAGAGAAAATACTATATTAATGGGGGGACAAAATAATTCGCGGGCTGACTTGTTTTGCACGTAAAGGGGGGCTTTTCTATTCACTAATCAACCTTAATTAATGCGGAATCAAGATATTAAAATAATCCGTCAGCTGAGATTTGATTAATAAAGTGCCCCGAACGGTTCTCCGGGAATCTCTCTTTCCCCCTCGGGTGGTATTAGCTTGGACTTTGCTGTATATTTTGTTGCCACACCCCCCCGCTAATTAAGCTCCGAAAAAATTAAAATTTTTTAAAAAAAAGAGAAGAAGTTTATACGTTAAACAATTTCTCGGAGCCATAATGGGCTAATACCATGAAAAATCCTAAATCGGTGCACCTGTGACAGATTTGCCTCAAACTAATTTTTTTAATCGCAAAAAATCCAAAATCCGGTACAATAATGATAAATTTATCATTCATTAAATTAAATTAATACCTCGAAAAAATCATAAATTGGTATATCTGTAACCCTAAACGGTAAACCGATACATTCATCAACTATCAAGTGTTATCCAACTTAGAATTTCCATGTTAAAATTTAACGAAAATTAACGGAGGGTGAAATTATCACAAGTGTATCAATTTCGGGTTTTTAGCGGTTAAAAAATTAGTTTTGGACAAATTTATCATGGATATACCGATTTGAGGCTTTTCGTAGTATCGACCCTTTAAAATAATGTGGATCGTATGCCCTTGCCTTGGTCAGATTAGAATTAGTTGATTTAATGCTAATGATGCTTAGGTAGGAATTAATTAATTTTAATTTTAATTTTAAATTAACGCGACTAATCCCTTGCACGTGGAGAGGCGGTATATTCAAAGACTAAGGGAGGGATCAGAAAAAATATATCGGGGCCAACGCTGGAGAGTGATGGCGAGCGAAATGTGTGCAGGGGTGCATCACATGATAGCCATCTCCGATGTGGCATTTATGTTTGCTTAGGACTTAGGATAGTAGTAAATGTATAAGAATTTAATTGAATTCTTGGAGCTTAAATATTTTCTTAATCGATGATGAATCCGCATTATTAAGGGCCCGTTAGCATGTGCAGATCTCGCGAATTTTCCCCATTGTCGCTTTCGCGATATACAATGTCGAGTTAGGGATTAAATTTGAGTATAACGTTTGGTAATGGAACCGATTGATGGTTAGGATGCGAGTTGATGAAAAAGGAATAGTTTTCGGCGGTGCCTCGTCTTGGACAATGATGTCATATTTCGCGTGATCTCGGTTTTGTCCGTTTTTGCTCTGATTGAGATCTTGATTTTAATCAACGAAATCTTCCTGCAAAGAGCACTTAGTGAAATTTATGATTTTGCCATTAAAGAGGCGATCGATTCGTTTGATCATGACATTGCTTTAAGGTACCACGTGACCATTTCGTGCAAATAGGATCAGCATCTTTTGCATCGTTCATCTATTGAACAGTGCTGGTGGGTCCATACCATGACTTTCAAGTTCTAATCCTTGCGAATATGGTTTTAGATTTGATATGTCTAAGTCCAGATCGAAATGAAGACGTACAGATGGCATGCATTTCGATTAGTTAACATCTAAAACCTAATACGAGCATGTCATTACATGAAATTTAGTAGTTTTCCAATCAATTCCGAGCACAAATAATACGTACACATATCACTATAAAAGCGTCTGTAAAGGAAGCATCATGAAGATCTCGTATCGTTTTTAACATCTCAATTTTCGTTTTGGCGTGAGTGCTCGACAACAATAGACGAGCACTGATCGTCGCACTACGGGCAACTAGGAACGGATCGATACGGGTCGAGAGCTTCCAATCAATTGAAAGTCCCTTATCAACCATCCCATTCCCATGATCCATCAAATCATGGACAACATCAAACTAGTTTCGCCACATCATGGGCGGTGCGAGGTGGGTCTGCAGCCAGGCAATTTGGGCATGTCATCATTTGAAAAAAATTTCTTTTGTATTTTCTCATCATTAAGAAGACGTGGCGAGAAGCAGATGCGACCAAAAAAACACACAAACAAAGAAAGAAGATAAAAAGGGCATAAAAAGATAATTCGAGAGACCATTTTTATTTGACTCGGATCTCATTGGCTCGACGCCGTGGGGCCGCCGGTCAAAAATGTAGGGCTACGGTTCATAGACGATCGGGCGGTGCATGTCCAAGACGCGATCCTAGACGTGGGATCTTCTCCTTTCGGTGTGTTCATAGGGGTAAAAAGGGCGGGAAGGAATCGAATAGATGGGCGCTTTATTCTTTGTCTCTACTTCGCCCCCATCAATCATGTCCATGGTCCGACCCTCGTGCGAACAACGGACGGACGAGTGCACGAGGCGCGCCGATGAGGTGCTCGACCCCGCGCCGCCTTGAACCCCGGGGGATCTGGTGAATCTCGTGCGAAACCCGCATGGTACAGGGAGATCGTGGGGTGAGCCCTGCTCGATGCACCGTACTTTTAAAAAGTTTAGATGAGCCGAATCGAATAATTCATTGTATCTCAAGCTATAGCTTTGGATATTTAGGGGTGTGCACAAAATAATCGAGACTCGCCCGAGACCGCCCGGAACCGGTGATTCCCCGTGTGGAACCGCCCATCCGGACCAAACCGATAATATAATAATAACATATTTATTTTTTAAATTTTTAATTAAAAAATCTGACCAAAAAAATTTTAAAAAATAAAATAAAATAGGAGAGTTATTGTTTTGTTTGCTTGTTAACTATTGTGAACTTGTGGCAAACTCCCACGTGTGATATATTATATAGGCTACGGATGTATTTGTTGTAAAGCTTGTGAAGTTGTAAACTTTGTGACGAAATTTATTGTGAACACAACCCACCAACGAGCAATAATTAGACTGGTCAATTTTTTGATTTGTGAAGGGAAATTTAGTGGGATTGGTTCCATGAACCCACCCAAGAACTGAACGGAACCGGCAGTCCGATTCTCAAATGGGTCTATGGAACTGACGGGCAGTTCTCGATTCCAATTTTTTGGAACCAGTTCTTAACGAGCGGTCCACAGTTCCAGAGTGAGAATTGCCCACTCAGACCATGCTTACCCCTATGGGTATCTCATGGTACAACTTTATCCGAATTGATCATTGCCATATGATTATAATCCCTTTCGGAAGGAGAAAAAAAAAACAAAAAAGAAGTTAAGACAAACAATACTTAGCATTAGCATGTAAAGATGCACCTAAATAATTCTTCGATCTAGATGAATCCTCATATTTATTTGGATTCTTTGGTCTACATCAATGGTCAACGAGATAAAATGAATGGATCTGAAAGGGATCGGTATTTCGTATGGCAATATAAAACCTCAGCTGTCGAATTTGTATCGGAACTTTCTCGATGAATCAGACAGAAATTTAGAAAATCCCAAGAGAACGAACCCAATAGAAATACATCGAGTAATGTATTTTGTAAATGGCCGATGACTGATATTTGTTAATCTATTGACCTTATTACTAATCAGTGTTGTCCAACGATTGATAGTTGATGGCACGAGGTACCGTATACATACCGTAGAATTGTCCGAAACCCAACGGGCACGAAAGGGCAAAAAGCACATCTGAAATTAGATACCTAATTAAAGAAAGACGAGACTGATTTTCCAAAGGGACGAGAAACAGAGAAAAGTGGTGTGGTCCCTTCACATCTCCCGTGGCTTTTCCTTCCGAAATCGCGGTTTTTGTTCTCTTTTGGGTTCCCTCCAACGGTTTAGTCAAATCGCATGAACAGAACCGGTGGGCTGAGCAATTCCAAGGGGCACAGGCATGCAATTCAATCAAGGACAAGCTTGAACAGTATTTTGCAGTTGCAGGAGGACGAAGCATGGCGCGGAGGATCGCTTGCGATTCAATCAAATGACCTTTTCGATTTCTCCACGAAAGGTCGGCGTGTTGTTTTATTTTGAGAAAATGACATAAATAATCTCTTAAATTTGATTAAATGTGCAAGTGATTCATGAATTTTCAATTTATTCAATTTAGCCCCTAAATTTTAACCAAATTTATAACGTGATCCTTGAACTTTTGATTTGTTCAATGTGGTCCAGGAACTTTTAGCATTTGTTCAAACTAGTCCTTGAATTATATAATCACTGACTTAAGTTTTGGAGTGAAAGTGGGTTTAACTAGATATGTTAACGGGCTTAAATTTAGCTCTCTCTCGATCGAATTAACGAAGGACATGGTCGAGGAAGCCATCTCCAATTGGGGGCAAAACAAAACTATAACTCTTCTGGATTCCCGATAAGTTTAGTTTTTCGAGTATAGATATGGCATCGTGCCAGCTCTAGAAATCGAAATTCAGAATGGATTTATGGTCGGAGGCCCACAAAACGGCCGGCAACAGCAATCGAGAGACAAGAGAGACGGACAAGTCACAACTTGATTTGGAATTCAATTCTTCTCTCGATAGTACCGTGATGATATCACCCGACATCTGAGATCTGACAATTGCTCTCGACCCCAACTCCACCCCCCATCAAAGCCACCTTCGATTTAATTGCAAATATTGACGTCACGGACAGCACTTTGTACCGCCATTAAAGTGCTGTGCTGCGAATCTCCGCGGGTATTGCGTTGCCGTGCGACTTTCCCTCGTGCCGGCTTACGTAAAAATCTGGTCGTCCGATGCCCGCTCTTGGTCGGATGTGGACGGAAGGGGGAATTTATGGAGGCTCGAGGTGTTTTCCCTTTCGTGGGTTCAGAAGAGAGGGAGAAGAAAGGAGGCCGCGGTGGGGCTGCGGAGACGGCCCGATGTCGGCGAATGGTCTGGTCTCCGTGTAGCTGCCGGCGGCTTAATGACGGCCGTTCGACGGCGGGTGAAACCGGCCGCTGTTCGTTTCGCCTTTTGTCTTTGAGCTTTTTCCAAAAGGTTGGAGATCTTTCTGCGATGGATCGAGGTAGGAGGAGCCGTCGAAATAATGCACGATGATCTGCTTTTGGTTTGGTTCTTGGGACACGCCGTGTCACGGCGTTGTTATTGTTGTTTCGGGGGATTACACGACCATTTAATGCCCTTCGGTGTCTACAAACGGGAAGTGTGTTATGGACCTCTTTAGCGTGTCTTCTAGACCATATCATCGAACGAAAAGTGTTGTCGAGTCTCCAAGCATTTTTGTCTACGGCTGCTTTGTCTAAATCTACTGTTGAGATACACATGTAAGTTGTATTTGAAAAGCCCCATGTCGGAAAATTAATGCGGGGTGTAGTAGTTCAATGTACCCCGGACCATCGAACTTGGGTTCTCTTTCGACAATTTCTCGAGGTGAATGCATTGAGATTCTGCCACGAGCTCGCAACAAATAATATTGAAATCGATAATTGATTGATAGGTAAACACCTTAAGGAAAAAAATCTCATGAGCAACGCAGTTTTTGTGATGGACTCGAACTTGAGCACCCCCTCGATGATCTCTCAAAGTGAAGAGATCAGATTTCTCTTGGCGAACTCAAACTTTGGCTCGCCCTTAGTGATCTCCCAGAATGCAGGTATCGGATTTCTGCTACCGCGCGCTCACGAAACCTGCCAAATGAATTAGGCAAACCGATTTGCAAATTTCAAACACTGGTGTGCTCAAATGATTTGAGTGCTCTTTTGGGCTTCTCTTGAGGTGTTGATTTAGCAAGAAGACAGAACAGATTAAGACAACTGACTACGTCCTAATCCCGTTGAATGTTTACTTCTAAAACACTGATTAGTAATTCAAGCGTGCTCGACAAACCCTCGCTGATTTTTACCTTATTTCTCTGTTCTTATCAAATCTTTGACAACATCATGCGTAGGAGCTGGCAAGGTGGCTATACCTAGTGGCCTTTTCCTGGCGGAAAGAGAGGATTCGATAGGTATCCAAAGATTTGGGTGGATACTCTACATAAGAAAAACGTGGTTTTTCGCGAAGAAATGTTGGCACGCGAATTCCCAATTTTAACCCGTGAGATATCATCACTCGGAAATACTATGCTTTTCATCAATACCCCGAACTTGTACCAGCGATCCAAAATACCTTTCGCTAGACTTCCCACCGTAATCATCGTTACAAATTTAACGCCCTAGCAAAAGAATTTGAAGTGGCAATAGACACATATTGCCGTGTCGATCAAGAGCGTTGCCACGTCGCTTTTTTAACGACCAGGCACATCACCGTGTCGGACTATCGACCATATGAAGGGAAGGTAATTTTGAATTATCGTTACAATTTCGGGGTATCGGTGCGACTAAAAAGATTTGGTGAATTACCTAGTTATACTGGCCAGATATTTCTACGATGCGTGAGCCCTGGACAATTTCTGCAAAATTTAATGATGTTGTTGTACACTTTGCATATCCATCCCAACCAAAGTAGAACTACATGAAATTAATGCAATCTTTTTCTCGTCTCTGTGGCTTGTATGAAGTATGAATGTGTCTTTCAGCTGCCAAAAAGGCGGGAAAACACCAGAAATTAAAACTCAGAGGACGTACCTTGCCATATGACTTTCATTTTATTTATTTTTTATATTTTAATTTGAATGAGCTAATAATAGTACGAAATTCAATGTCTCTCTATTAGCTCCTTATAAATGTGTGATGCGCTATGACCCGATATTTCATATCATTCGTATAGGCTCTAGGCTTTATCTCATCTCATTTGTCACGACACATTAAATTTCCACACACCATAATGACATATGGAGGCAAAAGTTCTTTTTTTTTTTTTTGAGGCAACGTATGATTTCGCCACTAAAAATCACAAATTTCGAGACGAAAATTATGTTTTGCTTTTGTAGATTACAACGCATGCTTCTAATTGCCATGATAAAATATTAGAAAATCACATGGCTCGCGTAACAATTTCGAGATTCTGTTTGCTTGAAAGAAAATGAATGGGATTTGAAAAATATTTTTTTAATAATGATTGCTTGTATCGTTCGAAATAATTAGTTAACGAAAAAAAAAATTCAGTACCGACAACAATTTATGTTTAAATGTTTTCACAGACGATGCAAATATTTTTCATTCGTTCATTTTTATAAGCGATATAATCGATCACTTTCAGGAAAATGTTTCTAAAATCATTTATTTTTCGCGAAATAAATTGAGCCTTGAAGTCTTTTTTTTTTTCCTCTAAAAGTATTACACGAAACGAGGACAATGAAGTTGAATGTAGAAGATAAAGTTTTCAATTTCAAATTAGGGATGGAGATTAGCTTTATATTTCTCCATTTAACTAAAGAGATATAAATTTTCCTAAGATTTTTTTTTACACATTTTGCATATTCACAGTAACCATTTTAAAAAAAATCTAAAAAAAAGTATGGCCTCATATATATGCACCTATACATACAGTTAACATGTAAACATCACACATCCTATTCCAAATGGGGACCATCAGTTGGTGTGCCCTTTCACCAAAATGCTTTTGCACAGCTTTAAACCATCAATTTCCCCATATGTTGCATTATAAATTTTTTTATAATTAGAAGGGAAAAAAAAAAAACACATGATGGTGGCCTTGGAATCGAAATTTTTTTTATATATATATTTTATTATTTCTGGAGATTTTCGATTTCGCCAATGATCGGTGTGGTCCTCGTCGCGGTTGGACCACCTGTTGAACCGGTTCGCTTGTGGCTGCAGTCCATTTGACATATTATTTATCCACTTTTTGGACATTATCCTTTTGGACCACTCACCTTATGATTTTATGTTGTCCCTATCATGTCTTCTTCCTTTTTTCCGATTGGGCAAAAAATAAAAATGAAGAATGCTCAAGATGCTGACATTAATGTCTCAAGGTTTCCATTGAAACCCGCGTGCGGGAACTTGATGTTAATATTTAAGGCTAATACCACAGAAAACTCTCAAACTGATAAATTTGTAATAAATTTACCTCAAATTAATTTTTTGACTATCAAAAGACTCAGACCGGTACACGTGTGATAATTTTACCCTTCGTTAGTTTTTGTTAAATTTCACTTTCAAATTTTTAAGTTGGATAATACGCGGCAGTTGACTGGTGTATCAGTTTGGGGTTTAATAAGTATACCAATTTGTGATTTTTCGTGGTATTAATCCAATTTTATAGAGGTAAATTTGTTACAAATGTATCGGTTTGGGATTTTTAGTAGTCAAAAATTAGTTTGAAATAAATTTATCACGGACGTACCAGTTCGGAATTTTTTGTGAACAAAAAGTTAGCTTGAGATAAATTTATGACGGACATATCAATTTGAGATTTTTCAGGGTATTAATCCTAATATTTACAAGGACTGCAACTCCTTTTTTTTTTTTTTCATCTCGAGCCCATTTTTTCTTATTTCAAATTGAGCAAGTTTATATGGGAAAAGTCATTATAATTCTATTCCAATTTTGAGAAAAAAGTAATGATTAAGGTGGTGGGATATTACAACCGTTTTTTCAATTCCTTGGAATGATTGAGGACGTCCATTCATTGGCCAAAACTAAGTGGAGGTCTCCATCATTCGCTAAAATAAACTCAAACGAGAAATTCGACACGGCCTCGTTTCACTAGAAAAAAAAGGCCACGTAACTACGGTTCGATTACGAATATTTCAATAGAAACAGAACGATAAAACAATATATTCTAGAATACGCTTTTCAATAAACTCACGAACTGTTCAAATTTTTTTTAAAAAAAAAATCGCCCGTAAATCCGTGAATTACGAGCTAAAATTAGCTGTCAAACTCTTTTAATTAATCCTTTAATTAAGTATATGACGAGGCAATATTAATCAAGGTTTTAAAGGATGGATTTCATTGAGAAGAGAAGCGAACGCCCTTCGGTAAGCGCGAAACATGGTACGATGGAAGTTCAGTGGTACCGAAAGCACGTGCGGGGAACTGAAGCAACGGAGGCCCCCCTCGTCTCCGGTCAACCATCATCGTCGCTAGATTCGCCGCCGTTGCTCCGGCGACCGTACGGGCGCATCATATTGATCGCCGGACGGTTCATGTTTCCGAGGCCCGTAAGGCCTCGCTAATCGTGATTCGAGAAAGGTCCGGATACCCCGTAGGGATTCATCGGAATGCTTGGATACCTTCCCCCCCGTATGCAGCAACCTTAATCGATGGGCCGAGGAAACTCAATCATCGACGACGAATTTATGAATTTTATAATGATCGTGTGCACAAGATCCCTCGCACGATCGTTCGGTTTTTTTTTTTTTTTCTCTGTACGTGCGCGCTTGAAAATGAACACGAGTTTAAAAAAAAAAAAAGGGGAAGCGTGAGGAAGCATGCGCATATTAAATGGGATCTTGATGTAATGCTAATCAATGTCGAGACCGACATAACTGTTGGCATATAAAACTTGTGGGTTAATTCACGGCAGAGGCGCTTTTGGGCCACATATCGTGGCACGTCGCTCGCGAGATTTAGTGTTACAACAGTTAAGTAAATGAGACAGTGCACGGGTACGAACCTGCCTAAATTACATCATTAAATGGCCAATGCATTAAGATTCAAAGGATGAGCCACGACCGCCCAACCAATAGGGCACGTTCTCCTTTCTAAGCTTATTGGCCATTTGGACCGGAGCATGATAGGTGGAATGAACCGGAGGTATTTTGCGCGACGGATGTGCCGTGTGGTAAGTAGATCGAAATTGAAAAGTGAGGTGCGTACTGTCATGGCGCCGAGCACATGGGTTTCGTGGCATGTGGTCAACGGCGATTGACCGGTAACATCGCGTCATCGCTGTCACGAGGTGTATCCGCTGCATAATATACGCTCTCTCCTGAAAGACCCAACATGTAATAAATGTTAACCGGGTCGGCTGGGCCGGAGGGCCGGATGCCGAACATACCCATCGCGGGATGCCTTCTCTGTAGAACAAGAAACCGTAGGAGACAACGAACCCCAACACGGCCACGGGAAGCGCGGCACGCTAATCGGCTAAATTTGGGCGGCGCTGGCGGTGTCGAAGGGACTTAATTAGACATCTTGCGTAAGTAGAACGATGCGGCAGGAGAAGTATTGTGAATACATGGGTGAAAGTTCCAGGATTTTTTTGTGCGTCTTTGAAAGGAGAGAAGGTAGGTCAAGACAATCATGAGCAACGAGGGGAACAAAGAAAAGACGGGCAACTTTTTCATTAACTCCACTGGGTCGACGGGGATATAACCCGAGGCCCAACACGACATCGAATAATAACTTGTAATATCTCATTCGCATTTTTGCCAAACTTTCATGGGCCCAGGCAGCAATCATGGATTGGTCCATCGCCATGAATGTTGTTGACCCAAAGTCCTTCAATTAGTGGCAGCTGATGATCAGGACCCGCTCCAAATCCAAGGGCTCTGCAAAGATTCATACAATCACCGCCACTCTCATCGCATCCATCAAACCAATCATCTCCCCACTTCCCATCGTTCTCGTGCTCGATACTGTTTTCTTCTCCCCCCCTCCGCTGACAATGATGGCAATGGCTACTCAAGCTATTTTGCCACAATCAATGCTGTTTTGGCCCATCGCCCTCGAGCATTGGAGGGGAGGAGTCGAGAACTATCGTAATCGTGGTAATGGTTCATAAATGCTTTCGTGGAGTGTGTGTGGCGGTGGGAAATGAGATCCAAGCTTAGTTACTTTAAATCAGGGGGGGGTCCGAATCTTCATTTCGATTAATCCCCTCGAATGCAGATAGATCGTCCATCCTCCGCGCCTACTAGGTAGTGGTCTACTTACGGCATTGCGGGCTTTGGGTCTTAAGGTTATTCTGAGTAGGAGATGTTTTGATTCGAACGTGAGATGAGTATAGTATAAATCAAGAGTGCGAACACCCAGCCGGTTCTTGAAAATGAATCCGAAAAGTCAATGATGTTTCTCTTAATAAAGAAGCGTTGGAGGTGTAAACGAGCTCTCATTAATTTTGATTTTATTCCTTTTGCTACCACACCCTTAACACGCATAAACTTTCACGTGCAAATAAGCAAGTTAATTCGGACCAAAGTCATGGAAATAGCAAAAGGCACGTCTTTCTCTCGTCTACATTTCCCTCTTCACATTAGCTTAGGATGACATAATAGGGATATGGTATTATTGTGTTGGATTTTGGGGTTGGAGTAACGATTGTTTGGGGCGTTCGTATTTCACAGTCAAATGTGAAATTCTCGTGCTCCTTCCTCTAAATGATTAGGTTCAGTTGACCTCTTGCAATTTCATTGGTGGCGAACTGCTCACGTTCCTATGATTCGAAACATTTCATCGAACCATTCAATTGGTAAAAGTGACGGGCGATATATACAAAAGGTAATCACTTTTAAAGCTATTTGCGAATCTCCAGTCACTTATACTCTCCTTGACAAGTGTGGCATCGTGAGCCAATTGCACTCTCTCGGTAGCACTTTCTTTAACCTACTAGGCGTCTCTTGATCCTGGCATAGCAATGGAGGTTCCTCTCTTTATTGAAAAAGCGTCATTCAAGTGTAGAGATAAACACTTATGATTTGGGAATATGGGCCAATGATCCCATACCCATGAAGAAAGTTCCGCATCCAACAGAACAAGTAGGCACTCGTGGTTTATCCGAACAATCAAATGAAAAATGTTCACTGATTTGGTCCATGCCTACATGTACATGGGTTTGTCCCGGCCCGGACCACATTTGAGTAGTAGGCCATAATATCGTATTCAAGAAAAAGGGGAAACTCGAACCTGCTCGATTTCCAAATCTCGGTACATATCTCAAAATCAATCTGAACCCGACGCGAATACCGAAACATGGAATCTAATTTGTTTCTAATTAGGGTTTGGTTCTGACCTCCCAAAAAAAAAATCGGGGTTTGGTCGGGTCGAGAATCGGATTGAAGACCGATGTTTTGCTTGGAGCTCCAATGGACAAGGATACCTCCTCTGGGCTATGCCGAAATTGGGCCTTGATTCATCTCAAGGTTTGGGCTCGACCCAAGATAGTTGAGCTAAGCCCTGGCCATTCAGGGGGTGATGTTGTGGGCTTCGTCACGGCAGTCAGCATCCATATAAATGGAAACCCTAACTTCACTCTTCCCAGCGCCGGCCGTGGACGCAAAAGCTTCGTCATTTCTGATCTGTGTGCGTTTCTCCTTCGTTCTCGTCGTCGACTCCTTCTTCGTCCCCTAAACTAACTGGATCTTCCAGTGGATTTACTCTAAGGATCGAGGAAATCTGGAGGCTCCGCGAATCTTTCTCTCCCTTTTCTTTTCCGATTCTCGCTTTGGGTGGCTCCGGACTCGATGACGAGAGAGATTTCGGCATGAGCGATCCGCAACAAATTTTGCGCACCGTGTCGAATCCCGGCATGGGTTGTGGGTCGCCATGAAGAATGTGCCAAAATGCTAATCTGAGAGTTCCTGCTCCTTGCTGTTGTTGTCCTTCTTCTTCGTTCTCTCGTGTGTTTCGTTGCTTGTCGCTGAAATTGGAATGCCGGCGTTTCGATTGCTGTCGTCTCGCAGAAGATGCTTCCATTCAAACTGCGAACGCTTGGCTCGGTTCTGGAGACTTTTGGTGACATCGGATCCCGGACGCCGCCGGCACCGACTTGTAATCGGGTCTTGAGAAGTCATGGCCACAGTTCGAAACCGGCGGTTCCGGTTCGTGGCCAAGTATGAACCGGTCGGTTCCGGTTTAGGTTCGGAACCGATTCCGAGCTGGTTCATAATTTTTCTTTTTTATTTTTTTTTCCTTTTTTTTTCTTTTCTTCGTTCACCGGCCATAGTCGGGGCCGGCGAAGGTCGCCGGCCTCAGGCGAGGCTGCCCTCGCCGGCGTCGGCCGAGGGCCGCCCTCGCTTGGGTTGGGCGAGGCTGGCGTCAGGCGAGGCCGACCTTGCCTGCAACTGGCGAGGTCGGCCTCGCCTGACGCTGATGCCAGCGAGATTGAGCCCTCGCCATACTAAAGCCTTTTTGCTTTTTGGAACCGGGCCTAGAACCGGCGGTTCCGGGCCGGTTCCAAAATTTTTGGAGGTTCTGGGTCGATTTCAAAATTTTTGGAACCAGAACTGGGCCCGTAGAGCACGGACCGGTTTCGATTCCGGTTTCAAACCGCGGGCCTGGTCAACGGGCTGAGCCTGGATTTGACCGGGCCGAAACTGGCCCGTACTTGAGATGTTTGACGAATTATCAGTAACTTCAAGAGAAATGAATTGATTCGATTACTTTAGATATTCGACAGTCCGCCGTGCATCGAGGGTCTTGGTCCTTAGATATGGAGGCGGAGGTGCCGCTGCGGCTCTTCATGGGCCAGACCCGCGGGCCTCGCCGGTGAATAGCAAAATCTCCGCCTGAGATTACGACAGTCGATCTTTCGGCCTTAGATTTCCGACGTGATTATTGAGTGAGTTGTATGTGGGTTGAACTTATCTGGTAGCGTCCGACACGACGCGAGCACGACCGGTGAACATAAATGTGACACTCTTACAGGAGATGCGTTAGTAGCTTCGCCACTCGCATGTTGTCGGACCCGGGTTATTCGGGGACCAAGAGCCCGATTACAAGATAGATACAAGATGGCGTTTCAAGGAGACATCTGAGGGAAGATGGCTGCGGACGTTTGTGTGAGAATCGAGGATGAAAGGAGTGGTAGTTTTAACGGTTATGTGCCTCTGATGCAAGGGAAATATCTGCTTTTTTTGTTTTTTTTCACGTGCTAGAATAAACTTTCCATTTCAGACAAAACTTTACGAAAATAGTATCTACATTGGTACCACAAATTAAAGAAGACTATTCAAATGATAAGCGCAGTGAAAATCCTAAAACTTATTAGATCGTGAAAGTGAAAGCCCAATTTGCAAACATTAAGTTGCTTTGTTAGGAGGCTTTCGAGTCCACGCCAAATTCCAGGATGCCGAGTACTCTAAAGGCAAAAAGTCTTTTGATGGATAGTATCAATTAAGACTTTGCAATCGCTTTAAACCATTATTCCGATGACAAGGGATTGAGCATAATTAGAGGGAAGAAGAGCTGCAGCTTCGACTTCCACTCTCGAGTTCCATCTTTCTCTTCTTGTCCAAGTTTGGAACAATGAGCTGCTAGCTGATCATACAATAATACATATGGCTCTTTTATTATCTCTGCACACACTGTCTACATTAAACTTCGACCCTTCATCTAACGGTGGAGCCAAGATGCTATCCTTTCCTCTAGAGAATCGGCTTTTGAGCTGATCTTAACTATGGTTTCTTTCCTAGACTTGTTTGAAAATTCCATGAACTCTTGTAAGCGTAGCTTGACTGTCTGGAAAGTATTTGGAGCTGCTTGAGCATGTAACTGTGGCATTTCTATAACACCACATTCTAGTACAGAAAATTGCTGCATAAAGGGTGAAGAGTCTGTGACTCAAGCCCGTTCGCCATGCAATCTGCATTGGGTCAAAGGAAGTGGTTTGCCATCTCCTCCGGCGAAAGCAAACGAGTTGATGTCCATGGGCTCGATCTCCACAAAACCTGGCCAAGGGGCAAGATGTGAATAGGTGGATTGAGTTTTCCTCTAAATTTCCACACAACGAGCAGGAACGGTTCGAGATGTAAAGTGATCTACCCAGATTAGCTCTACGAGGCAGGACATCAGCCGCTATCCTCCATAATATCATCCCGTGCCTCTCGCGAACTTTAACTTTCCAAATTTTGTTCCAAATCCAGAGCGGTAGCCATTCTCTCTTACTATCGTTAAGGGAGAGATCTTTCCTTGATGTCCCCCGCTATCTTTTAATCTAATTTTATAAAATTTGCTTGGATAAAAGTCAAAACAAAAGTCGCTATTCACTACCCTATCATGTAAGAATAGCCTTTTTACGGACGCCCTTTTACAGGAAAAAGTATCAAGCTGTTCTTAACTACCATGTCATGGGCTGACGAGGTATATATATTTTGACGAAATCTAATCACAAATTAACATGTGACAATGACGTGAATAAATAAAAAAATAAAAAAAATATGTCTTGATTTGTTTCTCTCTCTTCCTCTCCTCCTCGTTTATGGCGAGCTCTCTTTCATCTGCAACTGTGCGTTTACACACATTGCCGGTAGCTGTGGACCTCTGACGACCTGACTCTATTTTTTTAAATTTATTTATGCCTTTTGAGCATTCAGTCTCTGTCAGCCATGGATCACTGGCGAGCTACCTCTATTGTTTTTCTTTTTGCTTTTTAAGGCCATGGACGACAAAGGCCCGTGGCCATGGATAGAAGCGTCACTGGCCATGGACAAGCCAATCTCGCAAGCGACATCGACGCTTGTTCATGGGTGTCATTCAGCTAGATTTGGAGCAGCGCGTAGATACAGATCTAGAAATTTAGGCGCTCGCGGCCAAGCTTTCGTCGTCGGTGTCATCTAGATTTGAAGTCTTCGCAGTGAACCAAGGCTGATTTACTCTCCACAGATTTGGAAATCACCGACGCTCGTCTATTGACACCGATAACGGAGCCTTGGCCGTGAGCGAAGGCTATTTTGCTCTTCGCGGACGAAGGCTACTTCATGGTGTGCGAAGCTTTACTGCAAACCGTGCTCTTACAACGGTAGGCAAATCGCTTCAAATCCATGAGCCCTCAAGAGGTTACAAACAAATTGCAGACCAACAAAACAGTATCATGCTCTTCAACAAGGACGACGACGACGATGAGTTTGAGCACCCTAGATGGATTCGACGGTGGGGGACTGAGCGCCCCGTTGCGAATGGAGGAGAGCTCGCCCTGAATAGAGGAAGAGAGAGAAACAAATCTGGACAGATTTTTGATTTTTTTTATTTGTCCATGCCATTATCACGTGTCAATTTATGATTGGGTTTCACAAATAATGCATGCCATGTTAGCCTATCACCTGGAGGTTAGCGACCACCACCGAATACGCTCTCCATTTACAGTTTCATCTGTGTTGAAGTTATCTTTCCTAAATTTATGTTTTTTCTTTTTTTTAACTTCAAACCTAGACATAGGGGATCAGGGTATGCCATGCCACAAAGCAGCGTGCGCATGGCACAAAGGATTTTTCTTTTTTCGGTCTATATATTGTCTCGAAGGATTGCCCGTCGTGTTTTCTACGCAAGATACTTGAGTGGGCCTAGAGACACATGTCGTCCGCTGACTCGTTAGTTTACAGCTTGTCTTTACAATATAAAATATTAAACCAGAAGATTCAACAGGTCTTTAACTCTTTCAAAAATTTAAATTTTAAATCTTTGTTATGTTCAAAAAATCGAACCTTCAATATTTCACAAAAAATTCAAATTCATGTCACTAACCAGTCCAAATGTTTAAAAACTTATTTTCTCAATTTTTTTGCACGCAAAACATGCACTCTTCTGCTAGCTTATGAGAACATGGATCTATAAATTGGGAAAAAGAATCATCACACTTGTACGTTCTCTTGCGTCCGCCCTAGGAGTATAGGTTTTTGTACCTCCCATAATTGCTTGGTGCGCAAAATAGGATAAGTGCCACACTAAATAGGGGTTAACCGAATACTCAAAAAGTACTGAACACCCATAGTAAAAAATAACAAAAGAAAAACAACGAAAAACACTTTGATGCAGTTGGCTGGAGTTTGGCCAATTGTCTATCGAAATATTGACATGACAAATACGTGGCTAATCGTTTAACCGCCACGTCACGTCATGTGAGCATCTTGCTGGAAAGTTAATCGGATTTCGGTCAAATAACTAAAAAAGAAGAAGAAAATAGTGCTTTAGAAGTACTACTGTCTCTCAAAATTCCGAAACATTGCACAATTGGCCAAGTTAATGAGTTTAATTGATACTGCCTATCATCAACAAAAGAGTGTGGAGGGGTATGTTGACACCTAAATTTAATAATAATTTACATAGAAAATTAGAGATTAAATTTTAACCCTCAAATAAAAATATTACAATTGCATAGCATATAGTTTAGGTTCATATAGATTAATTGCATTCCGCATCGGATCGGCGGTGGTAAGCGAACTTAAAATTCATCACGTAAATCGAGCTCAGGCACCGAACAAGACTCGGCTCACTCGGAAGGCAATGGCCGAAAATTACAAGTCAAAAAGGGTTGGGTTGTCTTAATTTGAGCTTCAATTAGCCCATCAAGCTTAATTAAAGAAAAGCTCGAATTAATTCAACCCACTTAAAATTAAATTAAATTAAAGGGTAAAGCCTAAACCTAAGCCCGTTAAGACTAGAAAGCCCGGCTAATTGACCTAGGTTTGCGTTATAAATACATGTTTATGTCTCATAATCTGGGAGGCTGGTCTTTTGGGATCTAACACACAAAAAACAGAGAGAGAAAGTCCGAAAGCAAGAGCCAACAAAGAGAAAAAGGGTCTTCTTCTTTAGTATTCGGTCTTTGGTGCTTTGCCTCCCTGTGCTTTAACAAAGAATTTAACCGCAACCTAGTGCTGCCGCTGGTCTTCTCCTAGCAGCCACCACCGGTCGCTGTCTTGCCCTTGCCCGACGTGCCCAGCTCCTCATCAGCTTCCCAGCAAATTTCTGTCCTAGAATTTGCTGTCCATCACGCTCAGATTTCCGGAGAACCTTCTTCGCGTCCAGCCCAGTTTCGCTGCTGTTGCTGCACCTTCTTGCAATCCCGACGAGTTCTCCGACACGTCTAACTGCCTTTTGTTGCTTCCGACGCTGCTGTCCAGATTTGGTAACGCTCCCGTCAGTAGTTACAACAATTTTCTGCAGGTTTTTGGTGTTTTTCTGGAGCATGAGGCCACAACCATCTCTTTCGATCAACCTTGACGGATGGTGATCCAACTCTTACATCTTCAAGACACTTGTTCCATGCAACTCAGCCATCACCAGTGAGTGTCCAGCAAGTTTTAAGCAATTCACAGCCGTGTCTAGAATTTGCACCTCCACCGGTCCTCACCGCCGCGAGGAGCCCTGCCGGCCATCCACCATCAGGCATTGCCGCTCGTGATCCATCGTGAGCTACCATCGGTCACCATCCTGATTCGCAATTTCGATCCGCTGCAAATTCAAATTTGGAAAGAAATCTGCAAATCAGGTAATTATCTCATCCTGATTTGAGTTAAATATTTTGTTGTCTAATTCGTGCTTATTGATATCTAATTTTGCATATTTGAATAGTAAGCATTATTTCAATTAGGATTTATTTCTTTTTTTAAAAAAAATCTTGGATATCTATTACTTATCAAATTTGGATAGAATTTAGAATTTTCAAAATCTTTTGAATATATCCAAGATATTTGAGATATCAAATTTTTTTCAATCTTTTGAAAAAAAGGGGAGATCTTTAGAGAAAAAATGTCAAGATATGGCATGTCAAAGTTATGAATCACAGTGGAGCAGTAGTTCTATAAGTCTCAAGAGAATCAAGTGATGAATTCTCAAAACCAATGGAGCATCTACTGAGAAGACAATCCCTGGTGAAGGAGAAGACAGGTGATAATGCCAAGATGATCACCAACTTATTCGCCCCAATTATACACATTTTGAGCCTAATGATTCATTCATTTCTCAACCCATGAGCTTAGCCTACATTATGTCCCTTACAAAGTCTCTTCAGATTATGACACTTGAACTAACGTAGAGTTTCAAATGTTTATAAGCTTAGCTCGAAGAAGTGCAAGCAAGTCCATTTCTATCTTATTTTGCAGGGTTCTTGATTTGTAAACCCGGAGACAATTGCGGAGTATTTTCTTTCAATAGCCTCAACTCGAAGAGTCCCTTTTACTAAGCCATTGATCAAGCCCACGTTATAGTCCTGACAAAAACCTCTCAGATTAGTAAGGTCGTACCGTTTGTGAGAATACTCGGACCCTTGTCCACAGGATGAATGTGAGATAGAGTAATTCTTATAAAATAGCCACTTTTCGATGAGGATGAGAGAAAGCCCTTCCGGACCGGAAGTCCCTCATTCGGCATTTTCAAGATATCTGCTTGTGAATCCGGATTGTTTTGTTATGATTCTCCCTAGTGAAATTTTGTAATAACGACTCGATAAAATCATCATGCATGAAAACCAGTCAAATTTATAATGCATGAATATATGCATCCTTGATTGCCCATGAATGCATATTACTTGTTGTTTATAACCGTGTCTAGCAGGAGACACGCCCTTAAGAGTCAGAGATATCATCAGGTAAGTATATCTCTATCCCTTGGATGTCTGTGACTATCCAGGTATCCCTAACCCATTCGAGCAATTGCCAGGTCCTATATTTGATTATCTCTAGATGCCTCTAGCGATATCCAAGCATCTATTGATAAAGCCTTTTCAGGTACCTCTGATGATATTCATATACTTTGTTAAAAAATCCATGAGCATTCAGGATAGCCCCTGGTTCACCCAATTATTAAGTGTCCAAGACGATATCCAGAAGATTCCCCCATGACACGCCTATGAGGAAGGCCACTGAAGTCCATCAATGTTCATCAAGCAACATCTTTGGAACAAAGCCCAAGTGATTATCAGATGGTACAGAATCAGAATCATGCATTGATTTACTTTACCACTCCTACAAGGTAGATGAATTTAGATACGTCTGCTAATTATTTTTCATTGTTTCTCTTTTCGGAATAGGAGACATGATCTCTCTCATATGTTCACCAAGTGGAACAGGTAACATATCTCTTTGTGTTTGCCCAATAGAACAGGTGGCATAGTTTCTCTTTGTGTTGCTCAGTGGAATAGACAGCACACCCCATTTAATGTTTGCTCAGTAAAATAGGTGACATATCTCTTTGTGTTGTCCAGTGGAATAGACAGCACACCCCATTTAATGTTTGCCCAGTAGAACAGGTGACATATCTCTTTGTGTTGCTTAGTGGAATAGACAAGACACCCCATTTAAATGTTTGTCCAATAGAACAGGCAGCATAGTTTCTCATTTCGTGTTCACCCAGTGGAATAGGTGGCACAACAAACCTCATGCTTGCCCAATGGAAGAAGTGACATGATCCTTTTCGTGATTGCCCAGTGGTATAGGCAACACGTCCTCATTCTTTCTTTATATCATGCACTATTTCGCATCTGTGGGAAACTACAGGTAACGGATAGACAATCCAATACCCTAATAACTTTACTTCCAGTGGACTAGAAGTTTGGAGATTGAGGGAGCTCACAACATTATAAAGCTTTCCCTCACTTGGACGCTTTTTGTGCGATCCGTATGTAAGGCTCTTTCACCGCTCTACACGAAGTGAGAAGCCTTAGCATACATTCCTTATTGTTTGCATATCACGCATCATTGCATTTAAAAAAAAAAAATCAAATCGTTCATCATTTTGCATAGTTTAAATTTAGGTCTCAGTCTTTAAGCAAAACCTCTGCGAGCCTCCGCTCAAAGAGGAGCAGCTGTTGACACCTAAATTTAATAATAATTTGCATAGAAAATTAGGGATTAAATTTTAACTCCTAAACAAAAATATTACAATTGCATAGCATATAGTTTAGGTTCATATAGATTAATTGCATTCCGCATCGGATCGGCGGTGGTAAGCGAACTTAAAATTCATCACGTAAATTGAGCTCAGGCACCGAACAAGACTCGGCTCACTCGGAAGGCAATGGCCGAAAATTACAAGTCAAAAAGGGCTGGGTTGTCTTAATTTGAGCTTCAATTAGCCCATCAAGCTTAATTAAAGAAAAGCTCGAATTAATTCAGCCCACTTAAAATTAAATTAAATTAAAGGGTAAAGCCTAAACCTAAGCCCGTTAAGACTAGAAAGCCCGGCTAATTGACCTAGGTTTGCGTTATAAATACATGTTTATGTCTCATAATCTGGGAGGCTGGTCTTTTGGGATCTAACACACAAAAAACAGAGAGAGAAAGTCCGAAAGCAAGAGCCAACAAAGAGAAAAAGGGTCTTCTTCTTTAGTATTTCGTCTTTGGTGCTTCGCCTCCCTGTGCTTTAACAAAGAATTTAACCGCAACCTAGTGCTGCCGCTGGTCTTCTCCTAGCAGCCACCACCGGTCGCTGTCTTGCCCTTGCCCGACATGCCCAGCTCCTCATAAGCTTCCCATCAAATTTTTGCTCTAGCATTTGTTGTCCATTACGCTCAGATTTCCGGATAACCTTCTTCGCGTCCAGCCCAGTTTCGCTGCCATTGCTGCACCTTCTTGCAATCCCGATGAGTTCTCCGACACGTCTGGCTGCCTTTTGTTGCTTCCGACGCTGCTGTCCAGATTTGGTAACGCTCCTGTCAGCAGTTACAACAATTTTCTGCAGGTTTTTGGTGTTTTTCTGGAGCACAAGGCCATAACCGTCTCTTTCCATCAACCTTGACAGACGGTGATCCAACTCTTACATCTTCAAGACAGCTGTTCCATGCAACTCAGCCATCACCAGCGAGTGTCCAGCAAGTTTTAAGCAATTCACAGCCGTGTCCAGAATTTGCACCTCCACCGGTCCTTACCATCGCGAGGAGCCCTGCCGGCCATTCACCATCAGGCATCGCCGTTCGTGATCCATCGTGAGCTACCATCGGTCACCATCCTGATCCACAATTCCGATTCGTTGCAAATTCAAATTTGGAAAGAAATCTGCAAATCAGATAATTATCTTATCCTGATTTGAGCTGAATATTTTGTTGCCTAATTCGTGCTTATTGATATCTAATTTTGCATATTTGAATAGTAAACATTATTTCAATTAGGATTTATTTCTTTTTTTTTGAAATCTTGGATATCTATTACTTATCAAATTTGGATAGAATTTAGAATTTTCAAAATCTTTTGAATATATCCAAGATATTTGGGATATCAAATTTTTTTCAAGATGTGATCGATTAGGAAAATTTCCTAATCCGCAACCGCACACATGAAAATAAATCTATCTATCAGACTTTAGATAAAGTTATTTCCATAGCAGGTATTTTGAATTTTAGGATCAATCTGTCAGGCGTCAGATTGAAACTTAATTCGAAAGATTTAGCGGTTATATTTTTTTTACAAAAAATTTGTGGTTTGAATTTAAATTCAAAATACAAAAAAAATTTCATAAAAGAAAATCAAAAAATTTTCTCTAAGTTAGGATTTATCAAAATTGTCAAATTAAGTATTTTTCCTGAGATTGATACCAAAAGGGCGTTAGGGTAATCTAGCGTAACCAAGTCCCCGAATTTATAATTTTTGGTTTGTAGAAATAAAATAGCACTCCCACTATTTTATTTAGGTTTTTAATCAACCTACTTTAAATGATTAGTGGCGACTTCCATTGAAAATATTTACATGCTCACAATTGGACCTAAGTTGCGATTTGGTAGAGTTTGGGAGAACTCGAGTTAGGTTAGATAATTTAATTGATCTAGTAATCCATTAATCTAAGATAGAAAATCCGATTTTTTTAGGTCGCGACAGGGTAAAAGAATTATAGGAATCCTTATTTGCTACCATAATAATACACATATTGTATGTCCCGAATTGACCCATGGTTATTATCCATTGACCTTCGACTTTAAAGGTCCCCAAGTAGGGATTTCGAGAGTGGGCATTTTTCTTAATTGGTTAACCAAATTAAATTCACTAGTTTTTACGATCGCTAGGAATTACTTTTCTTTGGGTGCATAACAACAATATGATTGAGCAACGTCATCAATTTCATTCATCCCATAATTCCAAGGAATAGCATTTTGATCAAACCTGGGAGTGACTTCAACAATCATCTTCTCACTCTCTTCCGGTGGTGGTAATTCGATTACAATAGCTCAAACTCGCTAAGGGCGTGCAATTGCTGCAGCCCCATTGTTATCACGGTGCCAACGTCCCTTTTTTACAAGAGGGTCGTCGGCACATGAGCTTCCTATTGTATTGAACTCGTAGGTGAGGCTAATCACATTGATCTACCACATTCGGTGGTATGGTCTAATTCATCCTTGGTTTGCACATGTCTATATCACTGTAGAGGCGACGATCTTTCTTTTTGCCCTTTTTAAAATGAAGAAGAGAAAAAGAAAGTTAGAGGGGAGAAGGAGAGAGAGTCAAAAACGCGGTCGCAAACTTCGAGGAACTCAAATTTAGCCGTGAGTCCAAAGTCACATCACATATGTAGGAGAGAGGCTGAGCTTCGTGTCAACGGATAAGCCAACACCGAACCAGACAGACGCTCCCACCGTCGTCTGCGTGTTTCGCGTCGGAGAAACCGAAGGCAACTCCATACCTGAAGGTACTCTCTCTCTCTCTCTCTCCACCTTCTTCGACTTCTCTTCACTCTCATCCTGTACCCAACTCAGAAATCAGTCAAGTAAAGCAAGAACTCGTGAGTAGATGTGTTTTGGCGGCTAGTTAATGCGTTCTTTCTTTTGAATTTGGAAGGGACATGAAGCCCAGATTGCTCTGGTCTCTCGTCTGTGGATTCGGTGCTTAAAGTTCTTGCCTTTCTTTTTTATGTGCTTCCCAGTTTTTTTCCATTTTGTTGGGTGGTCATAATCAACTATCCCCTGTCAGACCAAATCTTGAGATTTCATAGATTCAATTTCCAAAACTGGGCTTTGATTCTTTCCCTCTTAACCACTTCCCATACAGTTTTCAAGCCCCGACTGCTTTGATGGTTCAATGCAATCTAAGCTCTCGTCTCGTACGCGGAGATCTAGTGCATTTCTCGATTCATCTGCCTTGCCTTGCCTTGCCTTTTCTTTTTTAACCCTTTTCTTTTTTGATCTATTTCGCTGACACTTGAAGGTAAGGTACAGAAAAGGGAGAGAAAATGGTGGGGATGGTGATGGCGATGAAGAAGCAACCCTCACATTCGCAGTGGTGGTGGCTGGACGGCCACCACCACACCACCAAGCGTTCACCGTGGCTTCAGTCCACTCTATCAGGTACGAAACAGGGAAAATAAGATTCTCACTCACTGGTTACTGATTTCTTGTTCTATAATCTCTCTACGAGAATTTAAAATTGCCATAAAAAATAGAGAAGGAAAATAAGATATGGCTGACATCTTGCTGTTCTTGACCGTTGGGGAGCGTGTCCCCTTTAGTTTCGTATTTGAAAATTTGAATTATTTTTGTTTCTTTCAGTGCCCACCTTTTCTGGTGGGGTATATTGACTGGTAAGTGAAAGATCACAAGCAATGATGGTTAACTTGATGCTGAATAAGTTTTGTTGGTAGATTCATTCGCATCTAGCGCTCAAAAGGTCCATCCATGATCTGTGAGGGGAAGAACTTGGTAGTGGGACCACTCTGACTTTCTATGAAATTAATTAGATAAACAAGTGACAGAAGTGCCGGGGCCATGTGAGAGTCGCAGAGCCTTGCGCTTCCACTGGTTGATCTCCATCTATCATGTGATATTTTCAGTCGTAACATATCAATCTCCACAGCACGTGCCCTTTCGTGTTTGTGTGTGTGTGTGTGTGTGTGTGAGAGAGAGAGAGAGAGAGAGAGAGAGAGAGAGAGAGATCACAGTGATGGAGGGTGGTCCTCACCACAGAAACTAATGGTGGCTGCAACTTTGTTGCTCAGTGGGCTTCAAAGAAAGGGAGATTTTCTGAATCTAGGCCCGGGATTCATACTCTTGTCTTGTGACTCTCATTTTCTTTCTGTTGATTTATGGCGACTCATTTTGGTGGAAACTTCTTGTGGCTGTTGATGTTGTGATTGTATGGAACAGGGCCGTTGCCATTGTTCCTTTTTAGGTTATTCCGCTTGATATTGCCAAAGCTTGTGGATGATGCTAGTTTTGGACCCATTGAGTCTAGGCAAAAGTAAAAGTAACTATGATACTGCACAGTTTGATTTATAACGGCGGTTCTTTACTTTTAAGTGATAGGTTTAATTTAATTTAAATTCTGGACACTGAGCATATCTCATATAGAAGTTCGATTTGTTTCTTTGGACGTTCTTTTCTGTTCTGTTCTGTTACCTGAGGCCCACAAGGCACTCTTAAAATTTGTTCCTCCTTTTTAGCGGTGGTCTCTAAAATTTCTCATCAATTAGTTGTCACTGAGATCAGTCTTTATGGTCTAATGATCTGTTGGGCCCATGACAATCTAGTTAAAGACAAGCTTTCCTAAATAGGATGATGACACTGTTAATGGAAAGCTTTGAGGTGAATTACATTGTTCATCTGCTATTTCCATTGCTTTTTGGGGCCTGCGTGTTTTTCCATTGCTATAATCTCAAAGAGACTGGGTTTTTGTTGGTGAGAGCTGATGGGTCTGTTCTTGTTGCTGTTGTTAATAATCTGGATAAAATGTTTCTAGTAAAGTAGTGATCAGGTTCAGCCCTCAAAATGAATCTTCAATATTTCATTGAATCATTCTTTTTTAGTATTGTAGACTGGGCAGCTCTAAGAATTTTTGGAACCCAAGTAAAATCCATAACATACATGTACATCCTAGAATTTTGTGCAATATTCTTGGACAAAGCTGCGGTCCTGAACCTGCTGACAAAGATTGCTCTCTTTCCCTTCATTCAGAGCTAGATGACAAGACGGAAACAATGCTGAAGCTGATTGAGGGAGATGCGGACTCTTTCGCACAGCGAGCGGAGATGTACTACAAGAAGAGGCCCGAGCTGATGAGCATGGTGGAAGATTTCTACCGCGCGCACCGCCTTTTGGCTGAGCGGTACGACCAGCTCAAGTCTGAGGCGGGGACTCGCCTCCTGACGACTGTTGGGTCACCATTTTCCTGTAACAAGTATCGCCATGAGAAGTCGATGTCGGCGATGGACCAAAACTATGACAGCTACTCTGAGTCCTTTGAGCACGAGGAGAACACCGAATCTGAAGTCGAGGATCCTGAGGAGGAGGAAGAAGTAACCGGACACAGGCGCCAGGAAACCGAAAGCACGGGAGACAGGATCGAACATAAGCCCTGCCAGAAGAATGAAACCGTGGTTTCTCACGAAAAGGATGACGCCCGGGCGCACGAAGAGGCAAAAGAAGAGGCAGGATCGAGCTGGTTCAGCGAGGACGAAGTGAAGAAGCTGAAGGAAGAAATAGAGAGGCTCAAAGAAGAGAACAGTATGCAGAAGGAGAAGCTGGTGCAGAAGGATGAAGAGAAGAGGGAAGTGATAAGGCAGCTGAGTCTGACTGTGGGAGTGTTGAAGGATGAGAATGTGAGGCTTAAGAAGCACATTGTTGCCAGAGAAGCCAAGAAGTTTAATCTCTTTGAGTTTGACAAATTTAAGGGTGGATTTCTGGCGAAGCTGTTCAATGGGTCTCCAAAGTCCCCACCCACAGTTGCGGCTCTGTAGATGGGCTTGACTTGTAACATTATTTAGTGTACTAAGTAGTAGAGGAACATGTGCTCTATAATCAAGACTTAAAAGCATAGTTAGGGCCATAGTTAAGAAGTCGGTTTCTTTTCTCAATCATCAGGTTTGCTTTGATAGGATCAGGTTGTAATATCTATGTATTCTTTTACAGCTATAGCTTAAATGATATGGGACATGATTAGGCCAGTTTATTAATTTGTTAAGCGCGCATGTGCTGTTGCAGGTAAAATCACTAATCAATCCCGAGCATGATTGTCCTTTCCTGTTTCCAGCAACAGTTCCTCTTCTGAACTACCTAATCCCACTATTACTTTCTCTCACTGAAAAAAGGCCCCTCTTTTAATGACTTATCTTTCCCAGTGACTAGTCGATTGGATTAAAATAGGCCCCGTGATTTCGTATGATGTGAATTTCCTGATGTTTAAGTGAGAGAGGACCAATGATACTAACAGCTAAAGCGACAAGGCAAAGGAACCATCTTTTTTAAAAGGTGGCTAGGTAAAATACACATCACTTCACCAGAATTCAGAGTCTGCCAGAGAACGGGGTTAGAATCAAAGTGAATTTCCTGCAGTGAAGTGACAGTGGCGATGCTCAAAACATCTCAATACCATCAAAGAAAGATGAACAAGATGCACATGCCAGGAAACCCCCAACCACTCCCAAAAGGGCCTGCATGGGGCTCACTAGCTATTTGTTTCTTTTTTTTTTCACCCTCTTCCCAATTAGAAAAGAGCACAAAAAGAACAGTTAATTAAAGAATAGCAATTTTTAGCCAAAAAAAAAAAAACTAAAGAATAGCAATTATTTTATATAAGCAGGGATAGAATTGCTGTCCTATGACAACATACATCTGTGCCATACACTTCATTCACCAAGAAAAAAGAATTATGAGATAATAACAGGTACTATGAATTGTAAAAAGCGAATCTTGAATCTACAGTGACAAGGGTAAAGCAAAAGCACCCACTTGGGCAGACTGCAATTTTTGCCTTACATACCAGGAAGCAACACCAAGCACAATGCCACTGACAAACAGAGGACTACTACCACAAACGAATTCACAACCCTTGGCGAGGCCGAGACCGGCAAGGCCCCGGATGGAGGCAACGCAGTATTGGGCCCAGGGGCAAGCATGTCGTCCGGGTTTGGCGGGCTCGGGCTGGACGGGATTATTGGCAGCGTGGACTCGGGGGCGCCCGCCTCACTGCCGGGGGATGGAAGCAGAGGGGTGATGTCGGGCGACAATGCCGGGGAGGGAGAGAGAGGGGAGGATGGGAGGAGTGATGGGGCAGCTGAGATGGTGGTGGAGGGGGAGGACTGAGGGGCAACACTGGGCTGTGCTGCTAGTGCTGCTGAGATGGTGGAGATGGGTAGCTTCTGGGGCGAGGCAGAGGTGGCCAGTGAAGTGCAGGACAGTGAGAGCACGAGCATTGCCAAGAGTGACCCAAGAGGAGCCATTGAACGATGAAGTAATCGAAGGTCTCTTCTTAGGAAACTCTTATGAATGTATGAGCCACAGAAAGAGAGCAAGAGAGAGAGAGAGAGAGAGAGAGAGAGAGAGAGAGAGAGAGAGAGAGAGATGATGTGGGAATTATGAGGCGAATGTGATGAGGTTATGATTGAGCATCATTATAGGTGGAAAGGGAGAGAGAGAGAGAGCGATGGATGGATCACGGAGAGGACAGAGGGTTATTGGGATCCGTTTGTGATGACACACAGCTCTGCAAATGCGACACTTTCACACTAGATGACAAAGTGGACGGGGCTTTTTAACCTCCCGGAGCACATGAACGTGTGAGGTGTCTTTCAACCTTTTCTTCCAGAGTTATAAATACTGAAACACTCCTCATGAAGACCAACGTTTTCTTCCCCTCGTGAAATTCAATTGGATTTGCTTAGCTCCTCTAAACTATATGACAAAATTATTAATAAGGCCAGTACACAGTACATGCAGCTGATCCCATCAGCTCCACCCAATTGCACTATGTCCAGAAAAGAACAGTGAACCAGAGCAGCTAATATGACTTCTGATCCATCTTAAGTAGGCCCAGAGAAATGCAAAGAAGATGCGAGCACAACTGGCAAGTCGGCATCCTGGTCTTCAGTATCTGCATGGATGGAAACCTCCACCTCAATCATGAAAAACAGTTTTTGGCTTTTTCTTCTTTTTTTATTGTCTGATTTTTGGTCGCTTTTCCTTTTGACAGATACGAGATTTTGCAGTTTGATTGGAGCAAATCCGACAATATGCATGGTTTTGTGATGAGTTCCTTCGATTTTGCCGGAGAAAGTTTATAAACTCAGTTTATTAAGTAATGTGACAGATCATGACGCTCAATTGAGATATTGGCTCCCAATGAGGTGAATTTGTATTAATAGCAGTTGCTATTGTTAGTGCGAGTTAGTTTGAGACTCCGCTTGTATCTTGGGAACTCTAATTTGAGAGAAGCGTCTTCATCACGTTCATATGCATTAGTCCGGGCTTGAACGTGATCAACTCAAAACTCGTACATCCAAAGCTCCTCTCGATATGTCATGTGATTAATGAACTAAGAACATTATAGAAGATGTAGAGATTAAGTCAATCTTTTAATAATGAAATAAGATTTCGAGTGCATTTGGTTCAGCATTAGGGGAAAAGCGAAGGCTTTTAGCCTAAAATGGTTTTGTGAAATAAAAATACTATTTTAAACTGTAATTGAAAAGTATCTTGGAAAGTGTTCATAAAATTCTGTACGCGTCAACAAACGTATTGAACAAGTAATATAATAATGAGAAGAGTATCGTTCCACAGAGATTGATGATAATAAACCAGTTAAATATTAAAAATAGACTAATTCTAAAATTTATCTAACTGATCAAAATATAATTGAGAACAAATAAAAATTGACAATTTTTAAAAACGAAACTTTATAAACTAAAGGCAGATAATCAATCAGGTAAAATATGTTAGAGTATCCGATTTCACCATAACAACTAGATATGAATTTCGGATCATTATGCATACAAGAACAATATCAAACATGTGATAGCAAAATTTCCCAGTCTATTTACTATCCTATCTCTAGATATAGCAAACATACTCAGTTTATCAATTTACTATATTTCTATGTGAATTTAAATAAACATAAGCGCATTAAAATTTATGAATATTCCCGGTTTACAATGAATCTTTGGACCACCTTATCACCGAAAGCTATATAAATAACATGGTATATTTTTATTCACATTTAATTCATGGTTATATATTTTAATGAGCAATTGCATATTATTACTTCTCAGTCTCAAACATGCACATCAGATCATTTAAGTGGTAGCTAGTCACCTAAACGCATTAAGCACAATAATATATAACTCACATGAATGAAATTATTTGCAAAGCATAAAAAACCATGAAATTTATATTATTATGGTTAGGCTATATCGTAGCTCTAACAAAGAAAATTAGAACATAATAGAAGAAGAAACAACAATAGAAATTAAACAAAATATCTTGAATCAAAGAATAAGAATTTTGTCATCACTTTTGTCTTCTCTTCAAAATACTTGAAAAACTCTCAGAATACTGAAAACAAAAACAATCTCTAAGAAAAATAAACTCTATGTTCCCCCACGTTATCCTATTTATATAATAACATTCAAGACTTCTCTTATAAAGCAATTGCTTCTTTTTCGCATAAAATTAGGGAATAAATCGCAGAATTCCCAATGTGATATCCACATTCTAACTCTTTTCTGGTCCGCATATTCCTTTCCTTCTTTTTGCAATATTTTCTTTATTTTCACCATATCTCAATATTCTGTATAAATAAGGAAAAATTAAGTAAATAAAAGGAAATCCAAATATATTCTAACAAATATTGCATTATTTATTGCCTAGAGTAGGTAAAATAACTCTATTTTTATGGAGTTATCAAACCCCCAAACTTAACATTTTGCTAGTTCTCGAGTAAAAGCAAGATATAAGACATACTCAAGCTAACAACCCCCTCCATTACTTCCTTCCATAATTGCTCAAAATCACAATTCAAAGAAAAACACAAATTTCATCCAAAAATTGAAATAGATTCGTAAGTTAAAACTGATTCTAACTATGTGATCTAAGTGTGTGTGTGTGTGTGTAAGTCCTCATCTTTTCAAATTATATGCAATCCAAATAAGTTCACAGTGGTATGCAACCTCTCAAAAACTCTTTATAATTATAATCAAATCTCATAGGTTTGCTTTTCATTCCTCTCTCTACTAATATAAGCTAATCATCCAATCAAAAATTAATAGGACTTTTCTCAGGTTGTAATGTAAGGATGGGCTAACGGTGAGATAATGATAAATTTAAGCTCAAATCACCCATGAACACATTGATTTATAGGATCTAATTAGAGTACATGCCACTATCCCCAATTTCACATCTTCAAAATAATCTTTCTACCACTACGAATCATCATTGTTCCTCTTTTTTTTCTTTTTTTTTTCATTGCTTTATGGTGGAGTTCCTCCCTAAGTCCCTTATAATATAACGTGAACATTTCCAACCCATTGAATATCCAAAAGGCTTACTCAATTGAAAGTTGGATAGGGAACCATAAAAGCAAAATTTTCTTTTTCTCTTTTTTTTTTCTTTTTTTTTTGAAAAGAAGATACACCCCAAACAACCATAGCAATCAAATTATTTCCATGCTCCACCCTTCCTCCCAAATTGCTATTATGCTCAAATAAACTTTTATCCTAAAAAAAATCTACATGTTCATGGGGCGTGGGACAATGATATATTTGGCAAAAGGTAAGCAAAAAAGTACGTGGGTGCCAATAAAAGATTGGATAATAATTAAGGCTTAACGGGGTGACTATGGATAAATAATCAGGGTTGGCTTAAAAGGCTCAATCGATCCAAAAATTGCCTAAATCATTTTCTCAATTAGATGTAGCCTAGGATTTCGCCTCAAGAGAAAATCAAACAAATTCTAATATTGGGTGAAATCTAAGAAAAGCACATACTTCACATGAATGTTCTCTAAATGTACACACTACTAAAAAATTAAGGACTTCTAGTACTCAGTAAGTGGATCGACATCATCAGAATCAAAATTAACTCACATATCATTTGCAAGTTTGAACAAAATTTAAATTTCTTAAGAATCGCAAAAATTCATAACAAGGAATGCAACAAAAAAAAATTCAGATTTGGCAAAAAAATTTGAGCAAAAATTTTGTCTCCCCCCAAACTTGAACGAAACATTGTCCTCAATGCGAAAACCAAAAGAAACAAAAGAAAAATAGGGACAAGAAAACTCCCCTTGCTGTAGGATGTGTCCATGGATGGTCTTGATGACTAAACTCCAAAAAAGTGACCCTTCAAGAAAGAAAATTAACCTGGACAAAAATTATTAATCATGTTTTTTTTGTTTTTTTTTTTAAATTGAACGTAAAAATTAATGAAGAAACATAATAAAAATGCTTGGGTTGCCTCCCAAGAAGCGCTTGCTTTATAGTTTTCAGCTAAACTATCTCAGATGTCGCTATTCTAAAGGATGAAATTCAATAGTGATCTTCTGCTTGTTGTAACCACCTTTGAAATAGGGCTTCAAACGTTGACCGTTCACCTTAAATGTGCCTTCGGTATCATGTGCAACTTCAACTACTCCGTATGGAAATACCTGTGTGACTGTATAAGGACCAGACCATTGAGAACGTAACTTTCCTAGAAAAAGTTTAAGACGAGAGTTATAAAGTAAAACTTTTTGGCCAATTTCGAATTCTTTTTCGAATATGTGTTTATCATGTCATCTTTTGGTACGCTCATTGTACATCTTAGCATTTTCATAGACCTCATCGCAAAATTCCTTCAATTCATTTAGTTGCAACAATCTTCTTTCACCTGCAGACTGCATGTCAAAATTCAGAAATTTCAATGCCCAATATGCTTTGTGTTCTAATTCCACCGGTAGATGACAAGCCTTCCTAAACACTAGCCTAAAAGGAGACATCCCAATTGGGGTTTTGAATGCTGTCCTATAGGCCCAAAGTGCATCATCAAGTTTCATTGACCAATCTTTCCTAGAGGCATTCACTTCTAAAATTCTCTTGATTTTCCTATTTGAAACCTCTACTTAACCATTAGTTCGAGGATGATTGCAACCTTATGTGTGACTCCATACTTACTCAAAAGTGTTTCAAACTGTTTGTTGCAAAAGTGTGTCCCTCTATCACTTATGATTTGCCTTAGGAGTGCTAAATCGCGTAAAAATATTTTTCTTCAAGAATTTGACAACAACCTCAGCATCATTTTTTGGCAATGCTACAGCTTCTACCCACTTAGACACATACTCCACAGCCACTAAAATGTACAAATTATCATAAGAAGATGTAAAGAGTCCCATGAAATCAATACCCCAAACATCAAATAATTCACACACAATAATGTTATTTAAAGGCATCTCATTTTGTTTAGAAATATTTCTAGTTCTCTGACACCAGTCACATGAAGCTACAAAGAAGTAAGCATCTTTAAAAAGTGTGAGCCAATAAAATCTAGATTGTAAAACCTTAGCTATAGTTTTGGTGGCACCAAAATGACCACCTGCCTCTCTGTCACGACAATGATGCAGAATATTTGTCCTTTCTTTGTTTGGAACACATCTCCTTATGACTTTTTGCACATACTTTAAAAAGAAAAGGTTTTTCCCAAAAATAATTTTTAACATCAAAAAAGAATTTTTTCTTTTGTTGATATGACAATTCAGGAGGAAGAATATTATTTACTAAATAATTCACAAAATCAGCATAACAAGGAATTTTTGTGGATTTGATGGAAAAAGTTTTCTTATCAGGGAACTCTTTCATAATTGAACTTACCTCATTCTTTAAATTCGGAATTCTTGACAAGTGATCTGCAATTAGATTTTCAGTCCCCTTCTTATATTTGATTTTCAAATCAAATTCTTATAGCAATAGAATCTACCTGATTAAATGTGGTTTTGATTCTTTCTTTTCAAGCAGATACTTAAGAGTAGAGTGGTCAGAATAAATTATAACTTTTGAGCCAATTCAATAAGAATGAAATTTATCAAAAGCAAAAACTACTGCCAAAAGTACATTTTTCTGTTGTTGAATAATTCAATTGTGCGCCTGACAAGATTCGACTGGCATAGTAAATGGTTTGAAAAATTCCATTCTTCCTTTGTCCCAAAATAGCTCCCACTGTAAAATCGCTAGCATCACACATTAGCTTGAAAGGTAAATCCCATTCTAGTGCTGCCATAATTAATGTTGATATTAACTTCTCCTTTAAAGTGTTAAAAGCCTACACGCGTTTATCAGTAAAATTAAATAGTGTATCTTTTACCAAAAGATTAGATAGGGGTCTAGTAATTTTTGAAAAATCTTTTATAAACCGCCTGTAAAATCCTACATGCCCCAAAAATCCTCTGACAAGTTTCACAGATATTGGTGGAGGCAATTTTGCAATAGCCTCCACTTTGGCTCGATCGACTTCTATTTCATTTCTAGAAATTTTATGCCCGAGCACTATTCCTTCTTGTACCATAAAATGACACTTCTCCCAATTTAAAACAAAGTTAGTCTCCTCACATCTTTGTAAGACCAAAGCCAAATTTTTTAAACAAGAGTCAAATGATGAGCCAAAAACGGAAAAATCATCCATAAAAATCTCAATATATTTTTCAACCATATAAAAAAAATAGCCATCATGCATTTCTAAAAAGTAGCTGGTGCATTGCAAAGACCAAAGGACATTCTTATAAAAGCAAAAGTACCATAGGGACAATTGAAAACAGTTTTTTCTTGATCTTCTGGTGCAAGAGGAATCTGATTATACCTTGAATATCCATCAAGAAAGCAATAAAACTCATGTCCTACAAGTTTTTCCAACATCTGATCAATAAATGGTAAAGGAAAATGATCTTTTTTAGTGGCATCATTCAATTTTCTGTAATCCATGCACACACGCCATCCAATAACTGTCCTCATAGGAATCAATTCATTATTGTCATTTTTCTGAACAGTCATATCTCCTTTCTTTGGCACAACTTGCACAGGACTTACCCAGAAACTATCAGAGATAGGATAGATAATCCCTGCATCAAGTAACTTAATTACCTCAGCTTTCACCACTTCTTGTATTTTCGGGTTCAAATACCTCTGAGGTTGGATAGTGGGTTTATGTTGTTCCTCCATCAAAATTTTGTGCATGCAAATTGAAGAACTAATTCCCTTGATGTCAGCTATTTTCCATCCAATTGCACCTTTATGTTCTCTCAACATTCTGAGCAGTTTCTCCTCCATCAAATCTATCAAAGAAGAAGATATAATTACTAGTAAAGAAGAAATTCCATCTAGATAAGCATATTACAAATGAGAAGGTAATGATTTGAGTTCAATAATAGGAGGCTCTTCAATTGATGGCTTAAGCTTCGTTGTGTGTTGTCCCAACTTCTCAAATTTTGTTGTCTTAGGTCTTGAATATGTTGGATTTGCCTCCATGAGATTTATGTACTCCATTATTTCCTCATTCTCAATTTATCTATCTTTTGGTTGAACCAAATATGCTTCAAGTGGATCTTTAAAAATATTTTCTTGAAAAACATTGTTCACCAACTTGTCAACTGTCTCAACTCTAAAATAAAAATTATCATCAGAGGGATATTTCATTGCTTTAAAAACATTGAAAGAAACAATATCATCTTGAATTTTAAGAATCAACTTCTCCTGTTGTATATCAATATAAGCTCTTCTTATTGCTAAAAAATGACGACCTAAGATAAGTGGTACCTCAAAATCTTCCTCCATGTCAAGAACTATGAAATTTGCAAGAAAAATAAACTTGTCAACTTTTACCAATACATCTTCTACAATACCTCTCGGATATTTAATTGATCGATCAGCCAGTTGAAGTGACACTGTAGTTGCTTTTACTTCACCTAATCGTAATTTCCTAAAAACAGAGAAATATATCAAATTAATACTTGCACCTAAATCACACAATGCCTTTTCAAAGTAAGAATCTCCAATAGTGCAAGGAATTGTAAAACTCCCTAGATCTTTTAACTTCGGAGGTAATTTTTTTTGTAGGATAGTTGAACATTCCTCATTCAAATTCACAGTTTCGTAATCCTCTAGCTTTCTTTTGTTTGCTAAAATCTCCTTCAAAAATTTTGCATAGCTAGACATTTGCGTTAAAGCATATGCAAAAGGAATATTAATGTGCAATTTTTTAAAAACATCAAGAAATTTAGAAAATTGCTTATCTATTTTGTGATGCTGGAGTTGTTGAGGGAATAGAACTGGCGGCACGTATGGCTTGGGATTATCTAGAAAAAGTTTGTTCTTGCATATCTCCTTTGGTTGTTTTTTTACCTTTTCTTCTTTGTCTCTGGAAATCTCTTGTTTGATATCTTCTTTACCCACTTGTTGACCACTTCTCAGGATTATAACTTTTACATTTTCAATTGGGTTTTTCTTTGTGTTGCTGGGCAAAGAACCCCATTGTCTCTCAGACATCATGTTTGCTAACTGCCTCACTTGCATCTTCAGATTTCTGATTGAAGCCTCTTGGTTCTGAAATCTCACATCTGTGCTCTTGATGAAGTCCTGAATAGTGTTGACAAGTTTTGTGACTATATCTTCTAGATTTGACTTTGTCTCTTCTGGTTGTTTGAATCCTAATGGCAGTCTCGTCACATTTTGATTATTCCAAGAAAAATTTGGATGATTGCGCCATCTTGAATTATACGTGTTGGAGTAGGGATTATTCTATGATTTGTTAAAATTTCCAACAAAGTTATCATTTTCATTAAATTGAGCAAAAGTGTTACCTACCTGACATTCTATGCTAACATGTCCTCCACCACAAAGATCGCATGTCATATTCTGAATTTTCATGCCTGAAACATTCATATTATCTATCTTTTTGTTGAGTGCTTTAATTTGTGCAACGATTGCTGTGAAAGCATCCACCTCACGAACTCCGCTAGCTTTTCGCACTGGTATCCTCTCAGTAGGCCATCGATAACTATTGGATGCCATCTCCTTTAATAAGTTGTAGGCTTCTTCTGGTGTTTTATTTTTCAGAGTTTCCCTTGTAATTGCTTCAATCATAGAACGGAGATTTGTACTACACCCATTATAAAAAGTTTGTACTTGCATCCATACTAGTAATCCATGATGTGGGTATCTCCTAAGAAACTCCTTGAATCTTTCCCATACTTCATACAATGATTCATTATCGATCTACATAAAATTAATAATATCATTACGCAGTTTTGCAGATTTTGTAGGTGGAAAGAACTTACCAAGAAATTTTTGGGCTATATCATTTCATGTAATGATCGATCCTGCAGGAAGAGAAGAGCGCTAACCTTTAGCTTTGTCTCTAAGAGAGAATGGAAATAATATCAATCTAATAGCATCATCTGAAACTCCGTTATATTTAATTGTGTCACAGATTTCAAGAAAAGCACCGATGTGAGCGTTTGGATCATTGCTTGGTAGCCCACTAAATTGAACTGATTGTTGAAGCATTCTAATCAGTGATGGCTTGATCTCAAAGTTATTTGCTTGAATTGCAGGTCTCCTGATACTTGATGTGGTGCTCTCAACTGTTGGCGCAACATAATCTTTTAAGAGTCTACGTTGATTTCTACCATCATCAACTCCCTCCATCTTTTTAATGTGATTTCTCTGTTCTTTCAGTCGCCTTTTAAATGTGTGTTTGATTTCTGGATCAAACTCAATAAGTTTTCCTTGTTGGCTACGTGTCATGCACCAATGTATACTCTGACAAAAAAATAAAAGCTAGATTAAACTTAGAATTATCCGGTATCAATATTAATTGGTATTAAATAAACAATCCCTAGCAACCGCGCCAAAAACTTGTTTGTAAAATTCTGCACGTGTCAACGAACGTGTTAAACAAGTAATATAATGACGAGAAGAGTATCGTCCCACAGAGATTGATGATAATAAACCAATTAAATATTAAAAAAGGACTAATTCTAAAATTTATCTAACTGATCAAAATATAATTGAGAACAAATAAAAATTGACAATTTTTAAAAACAAAATTTTATAAACTAAAGGGAGATAATCAATTAAGTAAAATATATTAGAGCATCCGATTTCACCATAACTGCTAGATATAAATTTCGGATCATTATGCATACTAGAACAATATCAAACATGTGATAGTGGAATTTCCTAGTCTATTTACTATCATATCTCTAGGTATAGAAAACCTACTTAGTTTATCAATTCACTATATTTCTATGTGAATTTAAATAAATATAAGCGCATTAAAATCTGTAAATACTCTTAGTTTACAATGAATCTTTTGGACCACCTTATCATCGAAAGTTACATAAAAAATAAGGTATATTTCTATCCACATTTAATTCATAGTTATATATTATAAGGAGTAATTGCATATTATTACTCCTCAGTCTTAAACATGCACATCAGATCATTCAAGTGGTGGCCAGTCACCTAAACGCATTAAGCACAATAATATATAACTTACATGAATAAAGTTACTTGCAAAGTATAAAAAATATGAAATTTATATCATCATGGTTATGCTACATCGTAGCTTTAACAAAGAAAATTAGAACATAATAGAAGAAGAAATGACAATAGAAATTAAACCATATATCTTGAATCAAAGAACAAAAATTCTATTACCACTTTTGTCTTCTCTTCAAAATACTTGAAAAACTCTCAGAATACTGAAAACAAAAACGATCTTCAAGAAAAAAAGCCCAATGTTCTCCCAAGTTATCATATTTATATAATAACATCCAAAAGGCAATTGCTTCTTTTTCGCATAAAATTAGGGAATAAATTGCAGAATTTCCAATGTGATATCCAATTTCTAACTCTTTTCTGAGTTGCATATTCTTTTCCTTCTTTTTGTCATATTTTCCTTATTTTCTCCATATCTCAATATTCTGCATAAACAAGAAAAATTTAAGTAAATAAAAGGAAATCCAAATATATTCTAACAAATATTGCATTATTTATTGCCTAGAGTAGGTAAAATAACTCTATTTTTATAGAGTTATCAGAAAGCAACTTTGGAAGAAATATTGTTTGCTAAACATATATTTGGAAAAGTCCTTTGATGTGACTAATTTAAGTTTTTTTAATTTGTTTAAAAGTGAAAGAAAACAATGACTTTAACTTTTATATTTTCGTATTGAGTGTAATGTGCAAGAGACATATTAACAAATTTATAAATAAAAAAATCACATCAAAATGGATCTTCTCAATTAAAAAGTGAGTAATTTCATTACAATAATATGATCACATATGTCCCGATAAAATAAATACGTTGCTTTAAATATTACAAATCTCATCAACTAATATAGTTCTTTCGTCACATAAACATGCCATGTCAGAGGATGCATTATCATTTGAAGTAGTCGCTCCCTCATTTACAACATCATTGTTAACTGAATATCTTACTAGGCACGTGAAAATATAAGAAACAGAAATTTTATTTTTTGATCGAAAGAAATTGAAAGTTTGAAAGGCCAAAAAAAGGACAAAAAAAAAATGCAAAAGTGCCCTAGACTGCTGCTTGTACTTTTAGGCCTTGTCCTTTCCTTTTTAGCTTCTTTTGATACAAAGAGTTCTTCCTTTTTCCTCCCTAGACTCTCCCAATAATTGAAAAAAGTTCTTTTTTGAGTTTCCATGTAATGTTCTTCTTATGGGCCATGTCGTTCTCTTTCATTGCTTCCTCTTGGGCCTAGAATTGGACGTGAGCCACAGGCCCATCAGCTCGAAAGTGTCGTAAGCTTCCTCCTTCCATCAAATTCACAGGAAATTACACAACAAGAGAAGTCTTGGGGTTATCATGCCATGCCCTTTCTTCTTTTCTTGCTCTTAACAAATCTTGACTCGGCCTAAGCCTGAGTTTTTAATTTGAAATCGAACCGGCCCGAACCCAAGTTTTAAAATTCAATCCCTTTGAGTCACACAGATTTTGACTCACGTAATATTGCATGGTTGGATAGTACTGACTCACACAAATTGTATCAATCGATCATTAATTAAGCGTGACTTAATTTACTGGCCAATTACAAACACAATTACAAATAAAAGCATCTTAATCAACTCTTGTCATTGAACTAAACACAACCCCTATATATATATATATATATATATATATATATATATATATATATATATATATATATAGTTTTTCTGTATATACCCTAAAGAAAATCATCAATATACTTTCTTCATATATGAATATTACCAACGCCTGACACCGGGTAATTTTCCATAGTTATGTAAGCATACAACATAAAAAAGGGCCTTTTTGAGATATGATGACGGCTTTGGGTGTAGTCATGCGATATTCTCTTACAAGTCACTTCATCTTTGTTCAACATATATAGTATAAGGATGATGACGTGGCAGCAGTAGCGTATATATTCATTTAACTTTCCACTGGATCTGCAAGTTGCAGCTATGGGTACTTTCTCTTATTTTATTGGTAGTTGTAATTACGGGTACTCGCGTTAGGGCAGATAGCCAATATGAAAGTTGAAAAAAAAAGAAACATAAAAATGACTCGAATAGTTATTAAACTTTGGCCCAATGTATAATGTCATCCCTACATTTTTTATTTATTCGATGAGGTCCCTAAATTATTGGTAAAAGTCCAGTTTAGTCCCTAAACTACGTGAATATGATGTAAACGAAAGGACTATATTGAACATTTACCTATAGTTCAGGGATCATATTGAGCAAACTAAGTGTCTAAGGACGATATTGTGCATTTGGTCAAAGTTCAGGAATCACGTTGTACCATTAATAGTTTAAGGATGACATTGCATATTTGATTAAAGTTCATGGACTATTTGCATTATTATCCCAAAAGAAAAAAAATCGAGTATTTGAGTCCCTTCACGTGATTTAGGGTGCGTTTGTTTCACGAAAAACTCGAGATTTGGAAAACATTTTTTAAAAAATGATCACTTGTATCGCTTACAAAAATGAATGAATGAAAAATATTTTCATCATCCACAAAAAATAGTTAACATAAATTGTTGTCAATATTGAACATATTTTCTATTGACTAATTTTTCTAAACTATATAATCAATCATTTTTCCAAAAATATTTTCAAGATTTTGAGTTTTTCGTGAAACAAACGCGCTCTTATTGCGAAAATGGATTGAAATCTCTCGCTTTCCTTTATGAATCATTGACTAGAAACAAGTCCTACAGTACAACAAGTGATGTTAGTTCAAAGGTTAGGCCCTTAGGGGAACAAAGGTGGAGTGTATGTAGAGACCCAATTTACTTGCTAGTCAATAGACATTACATCATTTCTAACATAATTTCATGTGGGTGAGTCCGAGTCTAAGAAAGAATATGCTTGCCCAAGTTCGCCCATTGGGCAGTTCAAACCTTAATGAGTAAATTTCCAATGTAATTTAACATCTACTCGAGAAGGATGTCTATTAACATTTCAAATTTAATATCATGTGACTCGAAGAATTATGTGATCGTTCACCTGATTAATCATAAATTATGTTTTATTGCTCTTCTTCAAACAAAAGTGAAGATAAATTTGTTAATTGAACTGTTGCGTGACGTTTCCTAGATAATTAGATAGGCGATCTCTTGATGCCGAGGAAGCATCCGAAAAATAATGCGATACAGCATCATCTTACTCCTTCAACTGACGAAGATTATTCATGGATAGGAAGAGGAAAAAGGAAAGCAGACGTGACAGACGCTATGATAACGACATTCTCTTAGGTAACAGGCTAACAGCCACTCGGAAACCAACACACGGCGCGTCCATCCGTTTCAATCCAATTTATCTTTCTGGTATGTTGGCCTTTCTCTATCACACTTACGCATTGCATAGGAATGAAAGTGTTTTGTCTTGTTGCACCACGCATAGAGAATACTCAAAAACTTCTTGCCTTCGGATTGCTTAGCTATGTGCTTTTTTTTAACTCGGGTCGGAACCCGTCCGGTAGAATTGAAAAGTAAGTGCTGAAAATTTTAGTATTGAATTTGAATCGACGGTGATCTTTAGTGCGAAAGATAAATATAAAGAAGTCATTTGATGATAAATGAAAATTTGTAAATAACATTAATGAGCTACTTACCAAAGATGGAACGGTGGACCAATATATTTGGCAAGGTTTTAGTTGTCGCCAATTTACCTTTGCGATTGAATGAATCAAGTAACCCCGACTTACCACATTAAGTAGATTGTAACTTCATTGAGTCCGTCCAGGCAAACATCAACTAAAGTTATCAAACAAGTTTGATCTCAAGTTTTCATCACTTTCAATTGGTTCAACAAACGGGCCCGGTTCATGAAGACCGTGAAAATGTCGCATACATATCTCAGGCCGTCCTTATTTTTCTTTTCTTGGAGACCATACTGAACCGAGGCTTGTATAATTGAGATGGATCTTTTTACCGTCCAAAGAAAAACTGTAGAAATATATGCAACTATCAACAAAATTATCACACAAAAAAAGTAAAAATGAGAAGGAAGAGATCCTTCCGTGTGGAAAGGTTTTCTCCCATATCGGGATCCGATCCAAATCCAACCTAAACAACCATCCACGGAAATCATCACACGGACCCACCGCGTGTTTATATAAAGTCTCTTCCCCAACAAACACTGGTCCGACTCGAACCTCATTCAACAAGGTTGCTCCTCTAGACTACAACACACGACCTTTTCTCCAAAAGGCGTGTACAAAGTTGGCTCTCAAGGACACATTGACGACCCAACACGTTAATAAGCGAAGTTCTTGTAGGGCACGGCGTCAGCCTCGGACATTCAATGATGAAGGGGCCAAGCCAACAAAATGAAAGATCTGACCACAAAAAAAGAAAAAGAAAAAAGAAAGAGGCTAGTACTGGGCCCCCGACAACAGAGAAATAAATCGAAGAAGACAGACCACCAAGACAAGCGGAAAAGATGAAAGGGACACCGTTCGAGAAGGTCCGTCTCGCTGTCCCGCACGCCAATTGCTTTTGCGATTGTGGTGCCGGATGTTTCGACAGCGTCGGCGAGGTAACTAAATAAGAAAAAAAAAAATTTGATTTTGAGTTAACACTATGAAAAATCTCAAATTGACACATTTATAATAAATTTATCATAAATTAATTTTTTTATCATGAAAAACTTCAGACTAATACACCTGTGATAATATTACCCTCCGTTAGCTTTCGTTAAATTTTATAGTCAAATTTCTGATTTAGATAATACGTGACAAGTAACAGGTGTATCGGTTTAGATTTTAAAGTATACTGAGATACGATTTTTTGTGGTATTAATTCAATTTAATGAAAAGTAAATTTGTCATAAGTGTAACAGTTTAGGATTTTTGGTGATAAAAAAATTAGTTCAGGGTAAAATTATCACGAGTGTACCAATTTGGGGTTTTTATGGTAAAAAAACTGAGTAAGTAACAGTTTGAGATTTTTTGTGATAATAACCATTTAATTTTTAGCGCACTGAGTTTTGATATGTATAATCACTACTCAAATTTTTTTTAATTACGTACGTTCAATTAGTGCTCTTGAATGCTCGTTAACGTGATCTATTATACGTGACTGGTCGGAGTTTCTGTTGTCCATGCATGTTACCAATTCGGTCAAAGATTGGCATCGTTGCATGCCGCGACGGATTGGCTTAACAGTAATGACTAGGTTAGCAATGACTAGAGCAGATTTGCTTCTGACCCCTATGTCTTGACAAATTAGCAAGTAATCTTGTGACTCTTTGACATGAAGGTTGGAAGATTAATGAAAAAGATGATACTTAGTTTCCGCAATTAAAGCATTTATAGATGTACGATCAACCATCATAAAGCGAAGCACTTCTTGTTTATAAGGAAAGTCCTAGACGTAACCTTATAAAGTGGCAAATAGATATCGCCATATCGTATAAGTAGTATTCCATCTCTTTTGTTTTTTGATTATAATTAGCATAATCCTCTTAATCATGACGTCATTCTTTTAGCTTTCGTTTTTTTGGGTCGAATGCTGCTTTATATAAATATATGTTTTCCATCGATTTTTTTCTTCGTTTTTATTCAGATGCTGCTTTATAGAGCTTAAAGTGACCCATTCAAATCAACCCGTCGAAGACGAAAGGTCACTTTCTACATGTTTGTGAATGGATCGACCTTCATTTAGTACTATATGATATAGTTGTACAGAACCGCAGACCACGGTTGTATCGATTATACCTGCGAGCCGGCCGATGCCGAACAACCTTGCTATGGCCACGCTGCCCGTAATGGGGACCGTCCCGCCGATGGCATGCGCGTATTGTTTGTTTCCCATCGAGCGACTTGTGGGAGGACCAAGTGCTTTAACAATAGGGGAGTCTGGGACCAACTTCACGACCGTAGGCTCCACTACGAGAATCATCTATTCGTGGATACTAATTAAATACGGAATTTGAGCCTCACGATACGGTCGACATGACTTACGGAAAGTTCCTTTCTTCCACTCGTACCCAAATTGAACCTTGTAGGTACACGGTGAATACACAAATACACACCGTATATACGAGATCGCTAGACCGTATTATTATTAATCGGGCGATTACCCTTTTTTTTTTCCAAGCTCGTGATTTCTTGTCTTGCCCGTCTCTCTCTTTGACGATAACCGACGGATGACGGGGTCCATTTATTCTGCACATGGATATCAATGAATTAGGCGGTCTAGATGGGTACGTGGCATACATGCATCAGGGTACGTGGCATACATGCATCGTGCATTTGGACAAATATCAGATAATATGAAAAATAAGAATGGTTACAAATCTCGTTGAAAAAGACGACGAAATAAGAATAATTGTATGAGACGTGCAAGCATTATTTTAAGGATGTATGAAACTCGGTATGATAGGTTTTAGCTGCTATCCCCTCAAGATACAAAAGACCTACTTCTTTATTTAAAACAGAATAATAGAAGGAACAGAAATAGGAACAATTTTACGTGCATAACCCAGTAAAGAAAATAAAATTATGTAAAGACAAAAAAGAATATTCTTATTTTGATACATCTTTATAACTTTCCAATTATGTTCGGAGCAAAAGAGAGAGCCGTTTTTCATAATAAAATGACAATATTTTCAGGTGTTTAATTGAAATCTAAAAAAAAACCTAAAAATATTTTTCGTCATTTGGAAACGGAAATCTGATTTGATTTTCCTAAATACACATTTAATATTCATGCTCAGGTCTTCGACACTTGAGCCTTGGTACTTTGAGGCTAGACGCGGGATGCCAATGCCCATGCCCAGGTACCCACCAACCAGGTCGGGATCCATTATGCTTGGGTTGGGTCCATTAAGGCGGGGCCTAGGACCCCGATGTCTGTGCTTGAGATCCCATTTCTCGTGCTCAAAATCTCCAGCACTCAAGCTTAGGTCCATTGAGGTCGATGCTTAAGACCTTGGTGTATCCAGGCCAAGCTCGGGACCCCACTGCTTGTGCCCCGAGTCCATTGAGAATTGGGCACAAGAGATCCAAGTATGGGCACTGAGGTCTCGAGCCTAGGCCCCGGGAACTCAAGCACGGTCAACGGGGTCGCTGGCCCAGCATTGATAGACCTAGGTGTGGGCACAAATATCGGTGATCTAGGAACGAGCGCTAGGGTCCTCGACTTTGCTTCGATGGACCTAAACTTAGCATTTGTGGACCCAAACCCGATCTTGATGGAGCGAGCACAAGCACCGGGGGCCCTGGGTTTGTGTATCGGAGACTCAATCCTGGGCATGGGCACCAAGGTTGAGGGCCTAGCCCCGATGGACCTGGGGATGAGCCTTAGGATTCTCTTGTCTAGGCATATAATTTTTGGTTCAAGCGCCGATATTTAATAATATTTTAGAAAATGATTTTCAATTTTTCAAAGAGAAAATCAATTTTTTTGAATTTAAGTATATATTTTCTGTTGATTAGAAAAATATTCCCCATTGACTCAATTTGCTAAGAAATCCAAATGTCGGAACATGAATAAAAATATGTTCCTCCAAATAAACGGATTCTTAAAAAATATCCAATAAGACGTCGGATCCACTTGATTATTTTTTCTCCAGGGCGAGCCACCAAGCCCATGAGAACTGACTTTCAAAGCTCCATATAAGCCCCCTCACGAACATCACCATCGCAAAACTAACACATCCTCTCTCCTTCATCTCGCCAAAGCCACAAAGACAAAAGATGATAGAACAGGAAGCCGTCGCCGTCGTCATCGTCGGAGCCGGGCCGTCGGGGCTGGCCATGTCGGCGTGCCTCAAGACCCTGTCGATCCCCCACGTCCTCCTCGAGCGAGAGGACTGCTTCGCCTCCTTATGGAAGAAATACGCCTACGACCGCCTCCACCTCCACCTCCGCAAGCGGTTCTGCGAGCTCCCCCACATGCACTTTCCCCCGGACTACCCTGAGTACGTGCCCAAGGACCAGTTCCTCCGCTACTTGGATGACTACGCTGCCCACTTCGGCATTGATCCGGCCTACAGGAGGTCCGTGGAGTCGGCGGCCTACGACGAGGGGGACGGGAAGTGGATGGTCAACGCGAGGGTCGTGGGCTCCGGCGAGGTCGAGGAGTACCTGTGCCGGTTCCTGGTGGTGGCCACCGGCGAGACTAGCGATGCCTTCATCCCGGAGGTAGAGGGAATCGAGGGCTTCAGCGGGAAAGTGATTCACTCGACCGGGTACAAGAATGGGAAGGAGTTCGAGAACAGCAGGGTTTTGGTGGTCGGTTCAGGGAATTCCGGCATGGAGATCGCGCTAGACTTGGCCAACCACGGCGCAAGAACCTCCGTCGTGGTCCGGAGCCCGGTAAAAGCTTCACTTGCTTTCTCATCATTCTTTAAAAGGAAACTGAAATTTACTTATCCCTAAGAACTCATGTCTCAAAACATTCAGTAACTTTCTACAATTGAATTTGTCGTGGTAAGAGTTACACTTAACCCGACATGAGAGCAAACATCAATGTGTATGTTGCGACCTGTGGAATACAAAAACCTCTTCTTGATGCATTAACCTGTAGACAAAATCTGCCGCGCCGAGCCACATCCCTCGCCAGCGAGCGTGACTTCATCTTCCTCGTCTGTTTCGAGACGCATGACATTGTAACCTACGGCGAGTGTCGGTACCCGAAATTAAGGATGTGACCTCATTCACGACTCCCATTGCTGATGCTATGCACTTATCATACGCAGGTACATGTTCTGCCGAGGGGGGCAGCGAACCTGGGCCTGGTGTTGCTGAAGTATCTCTCGCTTCCCATGGTGGACTCGTTGCTGGTGTTGCTGAGCAAGCTGGCCTACGGGGACATGTCCAAGTACGGACTGAGGAGGCCGAGCGAGGGTCCTTTCCTTATGAAGGTCAAGTACGGCAAGTACCCCTTCATCGACGTCGGCACTTGCCAGAGGATCAAGTCCGGCGAGATCCAGGTACGCGATCCAATCTCCGACTTCTGAGCCTTTTAACTTTCGATCAGCATGCGAGGACGCCTTAAATTCCGTCGATTACATCGAAGTCCGGTGATGGTCGGCAATAAGTTATTCGATAGTTAATACGAATTTGTTCTGATTTCGATCGGTTATATTTTGGAATAATGTTCCAGTCATCGAACCCATTTTTGTTTTTTTAGTGACAAAAACAGCTCATTTCGTTTATTTTATCCTGGCAGATTGGGACATGGTTAAATTAAGATTAGTATGAATCGACTCTGTGTGCTTTAAAGGTAGAAAAAATTCCAGCCAGTTGACTCGCGGCAAGTTTATCTATTATCAAAAGCACAAGTGGTCAGTTGAAAGAGAAATAATATGTATCGTCGACTTTAGGTGGATCTTATGTCGTTATCATGATGGTCTTCGAAGCTATCTTAGTTGGCAAGCCAATGAGCTTTTCAGGTTGACGAAATCGAAACAATTCTACTTGCACACGATTTTTATGGCACTAATATATAATGCGCAGTTCTAGCATACACCGTCGATGTAACCATATTTTCCCACGAGCGGCCTTGATTACAATTGATGGTCAGCGAAAGATTTAGTGGTTAATACCCTAAATCGACGAAGAATAAGACTGTTTATATGGACCTTAGCAGGTCCTTTATAGGCTCTATCTGAACTCTCGGGAAAAAAAGGTATTCCCTCCTCTACAGAAAACAAACATATAGAGGACACATGGGGGGCTTGAGGGGGTCCGGCCGCCGGGACGTTAAACAAGGCGTGTAGAAGAGAGCGCGAAAGGGTTTTACTCTCCACCTCTCATGGCAATGATCCTTAGGGTTGACTGTAACCAAAGATCCTAAGGCGAGCATCCCCGCTTAGTTCTCTTTACACCTATGGCTTATGTTATAGTTTTTATAATAAAATATGGATAAATTATGCAATCAGTTTTGAACCGATTATACGGATGCTAATTGAGTTTTAAACTTTCCATTATTGCCAATGACTCCTTAAATTTGTGCACGAAGTTTTAATGCACTCCTTCCGATCAATTTTGGCTAAGCCGTCCTTCGTGGTACACCGCCACTTCAGGGACCGAAATTGGTCGGAATATATATATTGGAACTTCGTGTAAAAGTTTTAGGACTCGATTGGCAAAATTGAAAAGTTTATTACAATAGGTTTAAGACAAACATGATAGTTTGTGTTTTGTCCATTTAAAATGCGTTTCGCGTGTGGACACGGATACGGATCATGGACTTTTGTGATCAAACTTTGGACAGGTCCTGCCGGCATTGAAGAGGGTAGAAGGGAACGTGATGGAGTTCGAAGGCGGCAAGTCTCATCCCTTTGACGCCGTCATCTTCTGCACCGGCTTCAAGCGATCCACCCACAAGTGGCTCAAGGCACGTAACCCCGTCGACGCCAAGATCGATTCCAACCTTCATTACGTAAGATTTCCTAAGTTAAATTTTTTTTTTTTAAAATTTTGGGCAGGGAGATGATTACCTGTTGAACGAAGATGGGATTCCGAAACCAAGTTCTCCAAATCACTGGAAGGGCGAGAAGGGTTTGTACTGCGTCGGGCTGTCGAGGAGAGGATTCTATGGAGCTGCTTCGGATGCCCAGAACGTTGCCGATGACATCAAAGCCCAACTTTAGTTTCTCCACAAGTGGCTCAAGGCACGTAACCCCGTCGACGCCAAGATCGATTCCAACCTTCATTACGTAAGATTTCCTAAGTTAAATTTTTTTTTTTAAAAATTTTGGGCAGGGAGATGATTACCTGTTGAACGAAGATGGGATTCCGAAACCAAGTTCTCCAAATCACTGGAAGGGCGAGAAGGGTTTGTACTGCGTCGGGCTGTCGAGGAGAGGATTCTACGGAGCTGCTTCGGATGCCCAGAACGTTGCCGATGACATCAAAGCCCAACTTTAGTTTTTCACTTTAGTTTTTCCACTCCTCTTCTTCTTCTTCTTCTTCTTCTTCTTCTTCTTCTTCTTCTTCTTCTTCTTCTTCTTCTTCTTCTTCTTCTTCTTCTTCTTCTTCTTCTTCTTCTTCTTCTTCTTCTTCTTCTTCTTCTTCTTCTTCTTTGTCATATACTTATTACGATGTATTTTGGAAAGCTTGGATTGAGCTCTATATCTGGGTCCATATAATACGGTTAATTAGTGAAGTAGATAAGGGAGGGTTTCCTCCAAAACCTCAGGAGAAAAATTAAGGAAATTTGATGAATTGGTGCATGCGGCAGATCTTTCGCTTTTCAAAGAATTTCACAGGCTTTGGATTCTTCGTTTCGTTATGGGGCTCGCGGCATAAGCAAAGCCAAGCCCATGAGAGTATTATTCAAATCATTTCAAAAGCTAGAGAAGTCCGACCAGGACGCGACGCGGCGGCACGATTAAAAGGGTGCCGGCTTTCGGCTAGGCATAGCCCATGGTCCCCCAAAAGGTTGTGCCTGGCTCGGCCCCAAGGCCTTGGCACTTATGATTACCAAAGTAGCCTCGATAAGGATCGAAACAACCGTCTAACGTACCCACTCCATTCGTAATTGACCATCATAGGCAAGGAAAAAATGAATTTTGACCCGCCGAACAAATCGGGTCAACCCAGCATAGACCCTACGATTCTCGAGCTAAGATCGGGTCGATCCTATATGATTCGACTTGACCCGGGAGAGGTGAAGAACTAGTTTTTTTTTGGTAACCGCTATATGATTACAGAGAATAAGATAAAAATGAGGAATGAGTAATTCTATGGGGATCATCCTAGAATAAAACGGCGAGTATAAAAAGCTTAGGTTATAAATTATTAGCCATCTCTACGTAATGCCTGCAGTTCAGTCCGAGAAGCTATTATTCTGACTCTGGCTTTTACCCTACCTTTTATGACGAAAGTCGACTTGAAAAAACACAATAAAGAGCGTATAAAATCTTTTAACATATGTTGTTATTTCTCATTTTATCGGAGTTAGGATATCTCCTTAATTTTCCGACAAAAAAAGGCGAAATTTCCTTTTAGGGTTTCAAAGTATCCAAAACCACCAAAAGTCCCATCCAATCAATTCAGTGTGATTAACTTTCCATTGGTTCAAGGAGCGGGCATGTCTACTTGTGTGTCGACGGAACGACGAGAAGAAAACGTACATCGGTCAATATGACAGAGATTACTTATTATTGTCCCGATTCACTGTATCACTACAAACGAAGTATATACAGTGAAGAAACATCGGGGTCCAAGTCGTGTCCGTCCAACGTATTACGGAAGTACATTCTACACTCGGGCCAAAACGAATTTTGCATTCTCCTTCGGCGATTCTGACGGTCCAATCATTAGCCGGCAATCTTCCCACCCTCGGAATTAGAGTACGAATGAAAAAACACGACCGTCCAATACGAGGACGACACCCGGAAGAAACAGACACGGCATGGGATTACAGGAGATTCGAGTTGGGCAATGATGGGGAGGTGGGGGGACACGGCGGAGATGTCGAAAGTGAGATTTGGACTTCATCGAAGGATGTTTCTGGGTGCAAATTTGTCAACGGACACCAAAAGCGTGTTATTAGCCATTTGTATAAAAAAGAAAAAAGGAAGATATTAAACTTTGTATATAAATAGAAGAAGAAACATATACGCATCCACATTGGTCAAGAAGAAGGCGAGATACATAAGGAAATTCATGAATTTCTAGGTTCAATTTACATTTTACTAAATGCCTTATTAAAAAAAAAATAACATCGATATGTAAGCCGGAGTCAACAGCGTTGCCATTCTGAAGTGCATTGCTCTCGACATATGGCCGACAAGAAAATAATGAATCCTTCGACATACCCTTCGTCGTCGCGAGTAATTTCCTCGAATTTCTTTTTTTTTTCTATAGGGAAAAAAAAGAGAGACCCTGAACCCGATCGGAGGGTAACGAACGGACACGGAATGGGTCAGAGACCGAGAGATGGGAGAGACGGCGGCAAGACACGGGGCGTGTTGCAATGGACCGTGCTGGTGCGGTGTTAAGGAAGAACGGATCCCGCATCGATCGCTGCACACGGGAAAACCCGCGCATTCACGTGTGTATCGCGCTTCTCGTGAGATTAGTCTAATCGAATTTTCTTTCTTCGCTGGGAGGGCTCACAAATTATGGGGGATAAAAAAAGGGAGGGAAGGAAGTGAGGAGAAAAGCACGGAATGGTGAATTCAGACACGCACGCACGCATGCATGCAGACGGACGGACGGGGGGAAGGGAATGCGTGCTCAAAACCAGACGTATCTTTCGTTGCTCCATCGGAAGTATCGCGCCCAGAGTCGCAAGCATCGCCCGCCCCCCCACCCCAAGACGAAGAAGAGAGCGAGAGCGAGAGAGACAGAGGCAGAGGCATCTCTCTCTCTCTCTCTCTCTCTTTCTCTCTATTTCTTCTGTAACACAACGTCCCCCCTCCCTCTCCTTCTCTCTCTCTCTCTCTCTCTCTCTCTCTCTCTCTCTATACGTCTCCTTGTTTCTCTCTCTAGGCGTGCGAGAGCTCACGAGCACCACCATCGCCGCTGCCGCCACCTCGCACGCCATACGACACGCTGCAGCGAGTACGGTTACTCCAAGACGACGCGCTCCGAGGAGGACGACTCGTCACGCCACAACCAGCCAGCCAGCCAGCCAGCAGCAGGTAACGTCCGCTCACAGAGAGGGAGAGAGAGACAGAGAGTGTGTGTGTGTTTCGCCAATCGCTCGATCCGCGTCGGCCTGAATTTGCGGAGCCGTTTATACTCGCCTCCCTGTCCCGTTCGCGTGCTCCCGAGCTCTTTCTTCTTTTGTTATTTCTGCGCTCTATCTCGCTCTGCTTTTGCAGCTAACCGAGACCATCGGCGCAGAGCTGGAGAGAGATAGGGAGAGGGAGAGATGAGCTCTTGTGTGGAGAGCGAGAACGGACGATCCAGCAACTACGACCGCTCGTCTTCCTGCAACGACATTAGAACTGGTGAGTCTCCTCCGACTCCCTTCGCTCCATTATTGCTCCTCTGTGTCTGATTGTTCCTTAGGAAAAACGAGAAGTTCCGGCTCCCATGTGTTAATCTATCGTCGCTGTGTAAAAGAGCTTGATGATCCGGACTGTCGATGTAACTACTACCGTCGCTACCTACGGGGTGAACGTGACTTTAGCCTGGCTTTTATTAGAACGAGAAGGGTTGGATACGTCAAATGATTCTATGGAACTTCTGGTGTTCGCAACAAATTCGTTGTTCTAATTTTGGGAGACGAGAGATCGATGTTGCTGCATTATCATGTCAAAAGAAACATTAAGTAGAAAACTTAGTGGTTAATTCGCTTTGAATTCCGGTTTTTAAGTTGATCGATCAAACGCTTGTGAGAATTGTAATCCCAGATCGCTCCTTGTTAGACAGATTTTAAGGGATGACTGTGATGTTCCCCCGGCCCTCGTCGCTTGCCACTGTTTCATTTCCAAACTCAGTAGAATTTTCTCTGCTGTGATGATACAGGGAGAGGAGATAATTCGCACGAGGAACTATGGCATGCTTGTGCAGGTCCCCTAGCTTATGTTCCTAAAGAAGGGGAAACAGTGTATTACTTCCCCCAAGGGCACATTGAGCAGGTACTTCCTCCTGAATCTTTTGTCCGAAGAATATCCAAATTTTGAGTCGTGGAAATGACTAGTGGCGAGAAGGCTACAGACAATTCGCTTGACGGTCAAATTACATGCAAAATATATCTCTCACCTCCTCTTCCAATTGGAATGATCTAACAATCGAAGGATGGATTCATCACTCAAAATCTGAATACTGACCTTGCTTTTGAGAATAGTAAAATGGGCAGAAGTGTTGTTAGCAAATGTCCAGACTAGATATGCACTAACCATTACTCACTTGGTTCAGATTGTGTACTAATTTTAGGTGAGATTTTTTTTGCTCACTCAAATACGTCGACTAAATCAATTGATTATTACAGTCGTGCACCCCATGAATTCATATTCTTAGATCATCACAAAGAGATTTTGGTCATTGTGGATTCTAGCCTTTGTAGTTGTTTCATCAGTGTTACTTATCAAATGAAAAGCCGAGTTCAAACACGAAGTAATTCTCCAGCACGACATCAATTTGTATCCTCAGATCATGACAACGTGATTTTCGGTCATTGCGGATTGTAGCCTTTGTCGTGGTTTCATCAGTGTTACTTAATCAAATAAAAGCCTGGTGGTTTTTTTTTTTTGGTCGAGAAATAAAAGCCTAGATGAAAAGCAATGTAGCTATCCAGCAAACTGCCTAATGGTTTCTTTTGTGGACCAACCACCCCCGGAAGTAGGAATTGTCAGACCAGAATCAATTCAACTGTAGACATGGGACCATGTGCCCACTGGGTTGCTCTTTCTGTCAGCTTGATATCCTTTTGCTCGTAAACATCTGGAGCTCTTTATTCACTCATGGGGTGCTAGGAAATTTTAGTTTGGTATTCTCATTTCTTAGGATAGTTTTGTACATTGGTATCAAACTATCCTCCTCTTTTGCTAATGTCAGCGATCGTATTGGATGAATTTGGTCTTAGGTTGAGGCTTATACAAACCAAGATGGTGATATGGAAATGCCTATCTACAAATTGCCTCCAAAAATCGTCTGCAGGGTTGTCTCTATTCAGCTTAAGGTATAGTTCAATTGGAGAAGACTTGCATTGGTTAATGTCTTGATTTGTTTTTGCACTTCGCAACTCATTTTTTCTTGGAATTTTTATGGTATTAAGAGACATCTCTCTTTCTTGTAGGCTGAGATTCATACAGACGAAGTGTATGCACAAGTTTCATTGCTCCCACAGGCAAAGGTATGTGAAACTTGATACATCCATGCTCCATCTTTCCGCTTTGAATTTCGCACGCTTCATGCAGGAGCTTACTCCAAAATTATTTTTCATACACATAATTTACTTCCTTAAAGTTACAGAATCTTGGGTAAGTGATAAGATGTCCATCCAGATGCTATTGCCATCAAGCTAAATTAGTTCATCTTTCGTGCAATTCACATACTCTTTCCATTTGAAAGATTGGTGATTAATCAAAACTTCGCATTCTGCTGGCCTTTTTGCAGCAAGATGAGGTCAATTCTAACTGCAAAACTTCACCAGTTCCCCCAAGGGATAATTCACGTTTCGTTGTCAAGATTCTTACTCAATCTGATACAAGCACACATGGTGGATGCTCCCTTCCTAAGCGGCCAGCAGACGAATGCCTTCCTTCCCTGGTTGTTGTCATCGCAATGATGTTTTCTATCAGTACATAAGCTGAATGCAGTAGGACCTAGGTTATCTGTTTTGGCTTCTTTTGGCTTTTTTAGATACTAAAAATAACAACTTGAAGTGATAATGGTACCATGGTCCCAGTTTACAGGTTAGTATGAAACAACTGAAAATTACAACATACAACTAGATAAAACATGTAGAGATATGCAGACCATCGAATAACAGCTACATCATAATGTCCCGACTATGGCTTAAGCGTGCTCAAGCTTATGATGTTGGTGTCGTTTGAAGGAGGGCTTTCAGGTTATTGTCGTTTCTGGGCAAATGTTCATGTTGTGGTTGTTGTTACAGGACAAGTCACAGCACCCTCCAGTTCAAGATCTGGTGATGAAAGACTTGCATGGAAACGAATGGTGTTTCCGCCATGTCTACCGCGGTAATACAATTGAATCAAATAACTTAGTGCAGAAGAATAATTATGAAGTACTTGCTTTGTGTGCTCTCCCATGGTTGTTGCTTTTCTATTGCAGCTATTACTGATGTATGTCATGATCCATACGGTATCCTAAATTCCTTTGATTGTATATAGTGAAACATTCAGACATTAACCATAGCTTCATTAGATAAGTTACCATTGATTCAAATTTCTATGTGGCATTAGAGCAAGAGATCTTGCACTCAAATCTCTCATGATGCATCCATCTAATCCTTTTTAATGCTTTAAACTTGTGCCAAATCCCCATATACCTAAGGGCGTGGGCTAGAATATTTATATAGTAAACCATGCTTTCATTTTATAGTTTTAAGTTTTTTTAACATAAGTTGGCAGCGGTCCTGCAATTTGTCAACATATTAGCAGAAATAGATGACAATTCGCTTGGACACCATGATGATATACTGGGATTTGTCATTTTAATATGCGAATGCTTTAATATGAAATGAAGTGACGTGTCATCTGACAGTAACGCATACCTGGATGTTCTATGTGCATTTCCCATATAAGATTCACGTTAAATTCTTCTTGATTCATAGATCTGAATTAGCACTCCTACTCTTAGTTCAATTCAGTGTTCGTCTCTCTAGTAGTTTACCAAATACTAGAAGAAGAGGTACAAACGATTCTTTTATTGTTTATCATTGGTCATCAAGGAAGTACTTAATAATAATAACTAAGCCGTTATGTCAGTTCGTTTATAGTCGTAACGCAATTCCCCCTTTTTTTACGTGTCAAATCAAATCAAAATTCCTGGATTGGATGGTAAATGAACCATTTTTACAGTAAGAAGCACAATTTCCCACATGATCTCACCTTTTCATATCTTGCTCTTTTCCCTGACGTACGTAGGTAAACCGAAAAGACATTTGCTGACAAGAGGTTGGAGTGATTTTTTAACTTCCAAGAAGCTGGTCCCTGGGGATGCATGCATATTCCTCAGGTTCTCTCTCTCTCTCTCTCTCTTACGCCTGTCTCTGATGATGCACCCTTGCTGCCCTATTCTGCCTGAATTTTTTCTAAGCAAAGATATAAATACGATGTCCCTGTGTCTTCACTTCTGGTTGTTTTGTTTAAGGGTAATATCTTTTCTTTGCTCTTGCAGAGGAAGGGATGGAGATGTGCGCATTGGTGTGCGCCGTTTGATGAATTCTCAGGCGGCCACACCATCATTTGTCCTGTCTGGGCACAGCATGCGCCACGGCATACTAGCCAGTGCCTTGCATGCAGTTTCTGCTGGAACCATGTTTACAGTGTACTATCGTCCCTGGTAAACTATCTTATGCACGACATGCGTGCAAGATATCTGAGAAACTGTGAGAATGTTTCTCTAGTTGACTAAGTATGGACTACATTCTGTATTCCCCAGGGCTTGTACTTCAGCTTTCATCATTGCTTATGAACAATACATGACAGCAATGGCAAATGACTATTTTATCGGAAAAAGGTTTAGGATGCAGTTTGAAGACGAAAAATGTGGAGAGCAGAGGTGACTTCTGGAAAACTCTGCCATTTGAATTTGTTTTCTCATACAGATAAATATCTTTCCTAATTCTTCCAGATTAGATGTGGTTGTAAACCAGAATGTACCTAGTTTTTTGGTCCGATCGGAATACTCCCTCCCCAAGAAACTAATCTGCTATTAGTATGCTTTCTTATTTGGTTTGAAATTTCTCAATTGATCGATGACATGAGCAGGCTTGGAGGGGCCGTGGTTGGCATAGAAGATATTGACCAGATGAGATGGCCTGGCTCTGACTGGAGATGTATCAAGGTAATTGTCCATTTCATTGTCTTTGAGATGTATCTTGCATGTTGAATATGCATTCTCTATAGATGCTGATTATTCATCATCTCAAAAGCTATATTCTTCATCTACTTTTGTATTGTTCAACCATTTAGGTACTATGGGATTCCACACGTGGCAAATGTATACGCCCAGAAAGAGTTTCTCCGTGGGATATTGAGCCCCTAGATGCAGACGGGAAGAAGCAGCCCGTTCTTCCAACCTCACTAAAGAGGACTCGTCCACACAACTTACCGTCGCATTGGCCTCCTACATTTGTTATGGATGGTCAGTATTCCCCGTACTTTTGGCTTTATAACCTACAGTGAATTTCACACCGAAGTGAACTTTTTGGGACAAACACTGGAGGAAAGCTAGCCGGGAGATTCCCCTCCATGTGACTCTTCTGTTATTTATCAAATGTAATTCTCCTCTGCAGGAACCCAGTGGACTTCAGTTGCACCAAAGTCTCGAAGACACTCGGGGGTCTTTCAAGGTCAAGAAAAATCTGATTTGCCAATTTATGAATCCAATGCGCCACGGCCATTACCATTAGTACCACGTTTGCCCACTCCAATCCAACATGTCCAGTTGGCATCACAAGGTCAAATTCACTTAGCAGCACATAATGCATGTCATCAGCATCCTGAGAGTGCATTTTTGGTAGGTGATGGTGGTAAAAGAGAAAGTCAGGGTCCGAGCAATCACGGGCCTCCAGCATGCATCGCTCCAGAATGTGGTCCGGCTAAAAGCTTGTCAGCACAAGACATCAGCCCTGCCAACTCCACGTCCCAGGCACGGATGACTTCTGAAACAAAGGATGAAACAACCCCTTCCCAGACAAATCGCTTTGGGAAATGCTTGGTTTTTGGTGTCAATTTAGCAGATGACGCATCCGAGCTCCCTTCACCACAAGTTGCCAACTCCAGTGAACTGTCTAAGCTTTCATCAGTTCCTCCATTATCAAAGTCCAGCGACTTTGTTCAGGTACTAGGAACGTCTCAAACTAACTGCTGTTTTTTTTTTTTTTTTTTGGTAAGGTAACTAACTGCTGTTCGTCGCTGATAAAAGTTGAAATGCTATTGACAAGCTGTCATAAAAAGCTGTGTGGTTTGAAAAATTCAGGCTTGAAATTTCCCTGGAATTCACAAACAATATCCGACATGCTCTTCATCAGTTTGAAATTTGAAACATGTAGTCTCTCATGAGATTCAAAGAATCAAAACAATTCCCATTCGAAGCTGTCGAAGCTAGACAGCTACCTGCAATTCATTCTTTTCTCAGAAGCCTTGTTCCAAAGGCAACGGCAATTCGTTCTTTTTTATATTTTATTCCTTGTAGATTCTTTGATGGAAACTTTCAGTCTACAAAAGTCACTTTGAGGAAATAATCTCTCCTTTACATGGCAGGTTATAATAAACGGAACCGCTACAGGAAAGCCGGTTGACCTCAGACAGTTGAAATGCCATGAAGACCTCATTCACGGGCTTGATCAGATGTTTAACTGTGGCGGAAACTTGATCAACGGAGGCAGTGGGTGGCACATGAAATGCATGGATGACGACGGGGACAATGTGCCAATAGGGGATTATACCTGGCAGTTAAGGACGCTATCCCTTTTGTGATTGCAGAAACACAAAATGATTGCTCCTTATGTTTGTGATTTGGAATAACACATGTTAACCATTTGCTGTTCTATGTCACTGACGAGGGGTTGTTTATGCAGGGAACTTGTCTCTATGGTACAGCAAATACTTATTTGCCGAAAGGAAGAAGAAAAAGGCAAACAGGGTACATGCTCATCCGATGTTGTTTCTTCCTAATGCTTCCGTGGTCACATCACTTGCGCAGTTCTTTCTCACTTTGTCTACTCAAGTTCATGATGATTGGGACTTCTGTTAGACCTCATGCTGACGATTTGTGAGCGCATTGACAATGTTGCCACTGGTTTGCGCTTTTGATTGCTTCTGGATCTTCTTTAATTTGTATAAGTCACACCGTGCCCGACATCTATGGTTGCTCCCGGCAATGCATGCATTTCACACTGTGGCCTCCACAGATGCAGTTATGAAACCCTCTTCGCAGGATTGCCGCTATGACACTCTACTTAGACTCATGACATGATTGAGCTGAAAGAATCATAGCAAGTGAATGCTGAAACTAGCCTGGAATCTCTCTTTCTTTGCATTTATCGGTGCGCAGAACTAGAGCCTGACCATGACTGACTTGCCAATGAGGCCAGGGGTTCTAGTTTTCATTACCGTCTGCTATGTGTAGCTGAAGTGCTCGGTGCACCCAGTGCAGCCCGACGTTGAATTGGATCTCTAGGGGGGGGAGGAAACGGCCAGATTTTCTTAGCTATTCTTTTTCATAGGATGAGGGAAATTTACTTTTCTCGAATTGATCTTCGGTAACCCTCCCTACAACCAGGTCAAATGCTCGAGAGGACAGTCATGGTGGCGAAAATGGGAAGTGTGGGGGCAGAAATTCTTTGGACACGGTACAGGAAAATTTCATGTTCTAGGACGTTGGTTCTTACGAACAATAGGAATCTCGGATAATTGGGCTTCCGCACTCGTGCTACTGACTCACGATGGCTCAGGTATTCAAAAGTGAAACGGTGCATATCGCTTTCGCTGGTGAATTGTTCTCAAATTGAGATCTTGTAGCGGTGTGCTTGTGGCTGCAGGGTTTTAGCTAGCACCTCCTGCTTTTTCCTTCACCTTGCGTCATGCTCTGTTTCTCGGATGAACAGATAGCTTGATCGAATATAATGCGCTCAAACTACGGTACCGTGACTAATGTCCCGTGAGGTAAGCTGTTTTGCGCCATAGGCATCCAGTGAGCATGCCTCAGGTTCCAGTGGGAGTCGAGAGAGTTTGGCTCATCCAGACACTCATCCCCTCCTTCTTCCACCGGTCCCGGGATTAGTCGGTCCGGCTCCTGGTCCCAGAAATTGGGAACCAGTCCGTTAGATTTGGTTCCTGGTTCCTGAATGAGATCAGACCGAATTGGGAACAGCTGACCCTGCTGAAAAGTAAATAAAGAGAAACGCTTGAAATCAAAGAGCTCCAACAATTTCACAATCGAAACGACGTCGCCGTCCCCTCGCCGCTGCCCTCCCCAGCCTTATCCGAAGCGTCTCTCTCTCTCTCTCTCTCTCCGAGCAAAACCGCATCGCCGCCGATGGCGTCTCTGGTCTCCCGCCTCCCGATCTGCAATCGCCCTCGCGGCGACGATCTGCTCCCCGCAATCGCCGCCGCGGCTCCAATCGCCTGCCCCGCCAGGTCGCGGTCGCGGTCGCGCTTCACTTCGAACCGTCCGGTCAATCTCATCGCCTCCGTCGCGAGCCGGTCCATGCCTCGCGTCCGCAATCCTAAGAGCAGCGAAGAGGACGAAGCTTCCGTCCAAGAGCTCAGGATCCCCGACCATTGGCTGCACCCTCCCAAGGCCCTGGAGGTACTCGCTACTTGCATTGCCTTGCTTCCTTGGAGCTCGAACCGGTCCTTAATTTGGAATTCGAAATTAATTTTGATGTTTGTTTCGTTTCCGAGAACAGTATGAAATCGAACGTACGTACGATCGCAATTGCTCGAGCAAAAGCATCTCTCTTCAATGCTAATATGATTTGTTTTGGTGTGAAATAGAGACTCTCAAGTTTAAAACTTTGAATGTTTGCGCTTCACATGTTTTCCAGTTACTTCTCAGCTACCTTTCCTTATAGACTCCGAGAGCGGAACCAGTGAAAAGTTGCGGCTTTGTGTGTGTGTGTGTGTGTGTTTGTGGAATTGACGTCCTTACTCCAGTACTCACATCTCTCGGGCTGGGGATGAATTTTTATCTAGGAATCGGAATGGCTCAGAGTTTCTCTGCACAAATGGCTGGACGACGAGTACTGCCCGGAGGAGACTAATGTCGAGATCAGCCAGGTTGCCGCGAGCTCGTACCACAGTTCCTTGTTGGAGAAGCGAACCGACCTGGGCGACATCCTGTTGAACATGGCTAGAGAATTGGAGTCCATCTCCTACCAGGAGAGCTTTCATGGGGCATTCTCGTCAGCGAACGCGGCGATCGATTTGATATGTCGGCGGATAGAGCAGTCGTAGCGGGTACGTTTTTTTCTCATTGCTTCGAGTAGGCTGACTCTTGTCGAGATTTTCGCCATGCCTAAAACATCTACATAGATAGGGAAATGTGTTTAAAAGACTAACTCCTTCTAAGGTAGTCTGGTTTAGTTGGCCTAGAGAATATGTCTAAATCGACCATGTTTAGAGCATTCAAACCGAACGAGATTTGCTAACCATCAGTTCCTGAGAGAAACTTGCAACCAGAGGCTAGAGTTGGGATCACTTAAATAACTCTCGATGAAATCTGATTAAAACAAGCTTATGAGGAAATCATCTGTGCAATCCCTACTCAATGCCCCCTAAACAACTGAGGAAAAACCAGCAAGAAGAATTCTATACGACTCTTGTCGAGAATTCTTTGGCTCTAACTTGGTATGGTTTGAGCATGTATGTAAACAAACTCCTAGTGCACCTGGTCTGGTGCAGGCAACGCTAGACTCTTCATCACCGTGAAGCCTCCATCCACCACCAGATTATGCCCATTAACGTACTTTGCATCATCTGATGCGAGGTAGAGTGCAGCGTTGGCAATGTCGCTAGGTTCACAATTATCCCCCCTCAAAACACCAGCATCATGTATAATCTTCTCGATTCGTGAATCTTCGACACCGCGATAGATTTGCCTCATCTCGTCCATCACAAATGGGGTTGGCATGGCAAAAGGCGATATGCTGTTGACTCTGATGCCGTGCCTACAAATACAGGTGGAAAATAACCAATCTAACAGAGAGAGCAAACTGTACGAAACTAAGCTGAAAACAAAAAGCTATGAGCAGAACCTATTAAGTGAAGGATTTTTCAAACTCTTCATAAGAGACAAATATCAGAAGTTATGTTTTATTTCCGTCAATAAAATAACATTTTATGGTAAACCTGTGTGATCAAGAGCCAACAGTATCTAGATGTCTATTGGAACCAAACCAGCCCCATCCACGACTATCCTTACCTGCATAACTCAGCCGCAGCAGACCTGACCATCCCTATAATGGTGCACTTCGAGATAGAGTATGTATGCTGTGCAGTTCCTCCAACTATTCCCGTGATGCTGGCAGTACAGATCATCGAGCCAGTCCTGCGTGGGATCATCACTCGTGCCCCATGCTTTATTCCGGCAACAACTCCTCGCACATTGATGCCCATGACCCGATCAAACACATCAAGATCGAGGTCAGTGATGCTCGGTGGAGTGCCGCAGGCGACCCCGGCATTGTTGTACATGATGTCGAGTTGATTGAATCGGGAAACAGCGAAATCAACGGCATTTGAGACGTCTGATTCTTTAGTCACGTCACATGGGATGAAGACAGCATCAGGTCCAAGCTCTTCAGCCGTTTCTTGGCCTAGCTGGTGCTGGACATCCGCGATCACAACTTTGGCGCCATGAGTGACAAACTTAGCTGCAGTCGCCTTGCCTATGCCACTGGCTGCTCCTGTGATCAGTGCCACCTTGCCTTCTAGCTTCCTGTGGCATGATATGAGAATTGTATCGCATAATAATGGGTCATGACTGTTTTCCTTGGGTTAGGATAAAACAGGAGATGGGTAAGCGATTAATCATGACTGCTCGTGTAAATCAATTGATCTTACGAGCATCAATACAATATAGAGTCGAAGAAGCGGCTTGGTTATCCTTTGCGAAAAGGAGTACTTTTTGTGTACATTTCTTAGTCTATGAAAGTTGACTGTCTTTGACTTGCAATGGTAAGTAGAACTCTTGATCGTAGATTCTAAATATGGAAGTGATTCAAGTGAATCTACTTTGGTAGAGTCCGATTGTTGATCGTGGAGATGGCATTCAACATAAGATAAACCCCTAAGTTCCAGCTCTAGAGCTTCAATAGGACCTCATTTGAGTCGTTGCAGGATAAGCTTATGACCAGAGTCTCTTAACTTATAGACTTTAGTGTGAACACAGCAGGGGAAAAGTGCAGACGAATCGGGTTTGAGAATATGACCCAGATACAAAACATCGTGCTTAATATAATCAAGGAGAATTTGATCACACCTTCCTGTGTCAGTGGAGAATCTGCTAATTGCTTTCTGATTGATTAAGCCGCTGTTACTGAAAAGGGTTTTGCTGTCATTGCACATTTCAGAACTCACATCATGATGAAGAAGAAGTAGAAGAAGAAGAACTAGAAGAAGAAAGAGGAGGATGCACACCTTAGAGCAATTCTCAGTCTCCTTCCGAGCATAGTTTCAGCTGATGTCTCAAAGAAAGATGAGATGGACCAGAGAGAGAGAGAGAGAGAGAGAGAGAGAGAGAGATGTTCTATTGTGCTCATGTGAGAAGTTCTGTAGTGTTCATGTGACATCAACGGACGCAGACACGACAGGCCAAATCAGAAGAAGAAGACAGCATCGTGGCCGTACTTGACTACTTGTCAACGGAAGATATAATGCATTTCCGTATGGTTGGACGCAATCGTATCGAGGCAGACAATTTCTCTGCAACTTGAAGGAGTAAACGGGCACTGAACATTTTGTTCCCGTTGAATTATCAAAAGCTTGAAGGAGCAGGCATCCATTTTTGGGAAAACTTCTTGGACCAAAAAGGAAAGATGAGTTTTTTTGCTATCATGATTAGAGCTCGAAACAGCAGTTGTGCTCGGAACCCACCACAAGAACACGGAAATTGATGAATGATTAGGGATCATTGAATCTTGCGTGTGAATTTTGGCTAAGCTGGGTGTGGTCCCTCTGGTTGCTTTCTCCAGGGAACCAATCGCAAGGGACGGGATAGGAAAGACCTTTGTGTTTCTCGTGACATGGCCTTTTTTAGGCACGCTTTGGCTTCCATTTTTTGATTTCGTTTTTTACTTGAGTAATGCTAAACAGAGTAAAGTCAATGTATGAAATTGATATAGCGATGGTTCATAGCAATGCTTGGGTCTCCGCCAGTGGTCGGGCTGGGTCTCTCCACCTGGTTCATCTCCCGCGATGTTGCCTTTACTCACGGCTGTTAGGCAAGATCCGAAGGTCGAGCATCGCTGATGATCACGCATGAATGGTCGTCGATGGTTGAGCATCAAGCATCGCGATGTATGTCGAGCGTGGAGTGTGATTGTCGCCTTTAGTCGAGCATCGCCGTTCCTTGGTCATGCGACCTCGGAGCTATCGGTTGGGCTCGTTGTGGCCCTTGAAGCCCTCGCCCAAGCTCTCGGAGACAACGAACAGTTGCTCCCCTTGGGAAAAAATAACTTTGCATATCCCAAAACTCAACCAAACGCAATTAGTCCTTTTGATTATTGCATAATCTCCCCAGATCTAATCACCGCAGAAATAATGGGGATACAATTGTAACTCAGGATTGATTTCTTTTTAATCTTTCTTCGATTAGGCTCCCACTTCAATAAAGTATTCTATCCTATAGTCTCGCCACATGGAATGGCACATGCCACGCCATGTGTCATTGTCATGCATCGCTGCCCTATCCCATATGATTAGTACATAAAATACCCACTATTTATCACATTGTCCTTTTCAATGCGAAGATATTTTCATGTGATGCTAGCACCATGTATGATATACACAGTGCAAAAATAAATGGGTGCTCCCCTTAGGACGATGAGCATAATTCTGTTTTTGAAGCAGTTGGTCGCACAACGTCTGACGAGTGGTGAACATATAAAGTACTTTTCCATTTTCCAAGAGGGTTGGCTTAGGCACGTTAACTATGATAGAATATAAGTAGTAGATTGAACAGTCATCGAAGAGGGCATTTGGTCTAGTGGTATGATTCTCGCTTAGGGTGCGAGAGGTCCCGAGTTCAATTCTCGGAATGCCCCCCCCAACTTCTTCGTCTTTCTCTTTTTCTTTTAAAACTTTTTATTAGCACTTTCTAAAACGGGCTCCGGCTCGTGACGTTCTCAGACAAATAGAAAGCCCACCGGCTCCAAAACGACACCCCGTTGAAGCTATGAAACCCTACTGGGGCTTCCATCTTGTATTCCCTCATATGGGCTTGAAACCAGCAAGCAACATGAGGATGCAAAATACTTCGGTTATATGAGCAACCACAATATTCTTCCTTGTTATAAATTCTTTGCAATTGGGTTATGTACTCCATTGAAAATTACCTTTTTTAATAGTCGCGGGGGACTGTAAAGCTAGTCGACATATAGTTATGTACGTAGGGCTAGGATGCAATTATCTCATTACTTCTTTAATTTCCTTTTTGCTTTTCTATCTCTTGCCCCGAAATGATAGAAGTAAAATCAACTGCAAATGTTCGGATCTGCACGTAAAGCGTGATTTATCGGCTAAAAGGCAGGAAGGAAAGAGAGAGGGAAAGGCCCATTGTTGTCCAAACCCAAAAAGGCGATAATAGAGTTGACTTCCTTTTTTCTTTTCTATTTCTTGCCTCGAAATGATAGATGTAAAATCAACTGCGAATGTTCGGATATGCACGTAAAGCGTAATTTACTGGCTAAAAGACAGGAAGGAAAGAAAGAGGGAAAGGCCCGCTGTTGTCCAAACCCAAAAAAGCGATAATAGAGTTGACACAAATGATGTATTAAGTAGAAGTGATTAATGAAAACCGCAAAACGAGGGAAGGAAAAAAGATCAAGTAAAAATTGATTAATGAAAACCACAAAACGAGGGAAGGAAAAAAGATCAAGTAAAAAGGGGGCATTCCGAGAATCGAACTCGGGACCTCTCGCACCCAAAGCGAGAATCATACCACTAGACCAAATGCCCTCTACTCTGCCAATGTTGTTTGAATAATTATAATAAACCCTTTAAATGTGAAGAATTTGATGTCAGCAATTTTTTTTTCGTTTTCTAAAATTAGCTGTTGGCAACACTGAGCAAAACCCTGATAACCCTGATTCCCTTTGTACCCATTCGGTTTTCATGCATGAACTTCACGTGGGATTTCTCAAGGCTAGGCACGTTTCCGGGTTTTAAGGCTTGGAGCTCGAACATTTCAGCATAAGATACTCTCCTTGAACTTAAGACATTCTTTTTTTCTTCTATGCGTATGCCGTGCGACATGCTAATATGATGTCACGATCCCAATTGACCGGCTTCATTTTGCCCGTCTGGAACATTAAATAGAAAAGAAAACGCTCTCAATCGGAATCGTGGCATCGCATTAACATATCACGACGTGTATTTTTTCTTTAAATTGGACTTGCCACTTACTCTACTTGGTTTACTTTGGATCTTGACTAATTCGACGATGTTGTCCCCCCCCCCCCCCCCACTCGCTAATGCGATGATGATACATTCCTAATTTTACTGGTCACCAAGGTCCTTCTCATTTTTGCTTTTTCCGACGGCAACTCAGAAAAACGAACGAAGTCTCGCAAATTGACTTTAGAAAGGTCTTGAGGTTTCGAGCCCTTTGGAAATGGTTGTGACATTGACACCCCACCCCCCCCCCCGGGGATCCCGCGTCGCCGGTCCAGTTCCATTGCCAAGTTCCTCATCGCGCGCTAAACGGGAAGAAAAATTAGGGTTTGAAATGAAGCCTTGTCGGAGACAAAATATATGTCCTGCAGGTACAGGTACAGAGTCAACCTCCGGTTCGAAGCTTCCATGTGAAATGTACATGAATTAGAAGAATTAGGATCCTCTCGATTTATGGAACGGCATCAATCTCCTTCGCAATCTAAAGTCGTGGCCTTTGTTAGAGGCTATTTACCTCGGATTTGAGGTCGCCTCTCATCGCCGACTCTCTTGAGAGAGAGAGAGAGAGAGAGATTAGAGCTCACGAGGGCAACGGCCAGCGGCGATGAGGAAAGAGCATTGGCTCGGCGTGGCATGGCAAAGAGCTGAAGAGCACGGGAGGCACGCGCAGAGGTGGAAGCAGAGGGGGGACGGTGTGAGAAACTAGAGTAATGCATCATGTACCATTCGACCAATAATGCATTTGTTGTCCACACTACATGGCACGTACATTATGATCATCAGAAAGGATAAGTATTCTTAAAATACAGAGTATCGGAAATTTTCATCTCGATTAATTCCCGCGAGTCATATAATATTATAACAATAATAAGGTCCTTCAAGAAAATGGTGCACATTTATTATTTCTCATAACGATTGTGCTAATATGGAAGACCAAATTGCCGTAATTGACGGGTAATATGGAAGACCGACCAGCACTTGCTAACTCAAATGAAAAACGCGGTTGACCTCTCGAGGAAATATGCGTTGCCTGCTTGAACAATTGACGCATGTAATTATTATGATCACGATATAAATATGGCGAAATCACGAGTCAAAATTCGAATGCTATGCAGCCACAAAAGTCAAGATTAAAAAAAAAAAAAAAGAATAAGTGCGCTCTTTAAAAATCCGAGGAATTGAAGTCTATATTTTCTATATATAATATATATATTGAAAATATTGACTAAATTCTTGACTTCAACAACTTTAGATAGCAAATTGAGAACAAATAAATAAATCGAATACATGAAAATGATCTTGTGATAAGGATATGGAGCAAGAAATATGCTAGTTGTGCTCTACATTTTTTCTTTAAACTCACAATATTTCCATTTTGTAATAAAGTAAATCAATCAAAAAATATCCATTGCATCTTAAACCTCGGATTTTTGTCCAAGAATTCCATAAAAGAACATATGTACTATAATTATATGGAAAAAAGAACATATGTACTACGAAGAGAAAATATGGTTCCTTATTAAACAAACAATAATAACTATAATTATAAAGTAGTCGGCAAACTTGTGTATCATCTCATAAATCTCTCGTATAATCTAGTTTTAATAATTTTCATCTCGAGACAATTCTAATTCATCAGTCGGAAATAACTTCAACCGCACTTTTTCTTCATTTAATAATCCTTTTTTTTTCATTTGTTATGTGTGCAACTTTTTGGTCATACATAAGACAAAACGAGAACATATACCCCAAAATCAAGAGGGACTAATCTTTTTTTTCTTTTTTTGGTCAGAAAGAGGGACTAATTCAACTCCATAAGTTTATAGCTTGCATAATGACCACACCCAACAGTTTCCCTACTCCGTTCAACCTAACTTCCTTCTCCAACCTAAATTTGGAGATCAAATAGAGTCATAACACCCCTAAGATTCAAAGCAAGATGTTGCCTACTTCATACCACAAATATAACCCTCAATTAAGATTTTTTTTTTTCTGTCAAAAGAAAATTGCATTAATTACTTGAAAGAATACATGAGAAGCACATTGACTTTCATGGCAAAGAAAATCGAAGCAAAGCAAAATTCAGAATGCAACAAAACAAAGCCAAATCCAAAAAAGAAGAATGATTAACGGAGCACCGGTAGGATTAAGAACATACTCAATTAAGATTAAACCACGCACTAATTACCTCGTGAGAGTGAGTTAGGGTTAGCCAAATTGGCACGTATCATGTGAATGTGTCGGGAGCTCTCTTCAGATAACGTTTTAAAAAGCCCGATGGATGTTGGCATTGCATTCGTGGGAAACACCAGCGACGACAATTTTTTTATATCGACATCGTGGGTTCTCGTTCAAACTTTGTTCAAATACCTCTTCAATTTCGGCTCTCTCGATTGTTCAACGGCTGCCCAATCTTGACTCCCTCTTACTCCCTCTCTCTCTCTCTCTCTCGAATGTTTACTTTGGTCGGCATGCAAGAACTAGGAAAGTGCCGTGTGCCTTATGTCTTATTTGTAGAAATACGAGCCATTTCTGCAATTCATAATCTCATTTGGAGGCTTTTTTTAAGTATTTTTTTAATGTAATTTCGACGCGCACGGGTACGGTAACGAATGTGTTCGGACCGTCATGATTCGACGGTAATTCACGTGGTAAGGAATCGGCCCTTGAAGACTGTAGGAGAATCTTATGGAAAATTGAGAACGGGTCACCACAATTTCGGTGCCGCTCGGATTTAAATCGAGATTCATGTGATCATTGATGTACAAAATGTATTTACATATTGTTCTTTCGCAGGGCCATTTCCTGTCATGGTTTTACGCGGAGCAATTTATTAAAGTATAGAAGACCAAGTCAGCAATTACAACCTAATCTGGTAACCCCAAGTTGACCCTTTTCTTGATCCGAGCTGCCCAAAGAAAACAAATCCAAAGATGATAATGAAAGTGAAAAGGAGAAGAAATGTCCCTTATTTCTCCTCATTGGTGGGGTCCTAATGCGCATTAATCATTGCATAAAGCTTCTAGATGAGACTTGCCTGATTAATCAAACCAGTAGTTGTAAATATATTTCTTCACGATTCAATTGGGTCGGGTTTCAATCATTTCTAGAAGAAGAAGACGAAGAAGCAGCAGCACATGGTTGGTTCCTCATCGCCATCTCCTTACCCTTTTCTTCTGCCATATAAAGATTTTCTGACAGGCTCCTACTAGGTCACCGCCCACCACAAGATTTGAAGTGTCAAACAAGACAGGCCACATCGCATGGTAATGCCCCTTGGTACAAGCAGCCCATTACCACAGTGCCTTGAAAAATCCTGGATTTTCTTCCAACTATATAATGCCATGAGAAATTTTTGTACCCTTTGGTGGAAAAGTTCCTGACGACAAGACAGAGCACACGATCGGTTTTGAGAAAAGATGGAGGAAAGGTTGCAGAGGAATGTCGCTGATGATGCTTCGCCCTTCTTGCTGTTCGAAGCCACCGGCGATTCCGAGCTGGATGGGAGGGATCCCCAGCACGAGGGGGTTCCGATGGAGGTGGACGATGCGGAGTCCTGCAGCTACGACTCGTCTGACTGGATCTATGCTGACGACGTCGGGGGGGAATACGACGACGCCACGGCATGGCTCGGAGATCGTCATGAAGAGGATGAGGATGAGGATGAGGATGAGTTGGAGGACGAGCAGGACAGTCATGTGCAGCTTCCAAAAGTGGAGTACAAGTCCTGTGTCTCGGTGGAGTCGACCAATGAGTTGATGAATGAGATGGAGAGGAGCAAGCTGTTCTGGGAGGCTTGCCTGGCTTCTTGATCCTCGGGGGTGCGCTTCTTTTTTCGGCTTCCCGGGTTCGCCTTCAAGCCTGCAATACCGCTTGACGGCTATAAATTCTTTTTGCCTTTTTTGTTCAGCCAGTAAGTGCACATAGGAATGAAATGAATGCCTAACTTATTGTCGAGCTATGCCTCCATGTTATATGAACGGGGAAGGCTTGATTCTTGAAAAGCTATTTTCAGTTCGAGTTTGAGCTCAAGTGAGACTCCAATTACGTGCAGTTCTCGTGAAATGCTACAAATTCTCGGGTACCAAGTATTTCTCGCTCGCAAAATCTTGGCTCAAAGTCGAACGGGATTGCGAGCGCGCATACGCATACGAGGGAGTATTCGGTAGCAACGGCTGCTGAACGTTGACTTGACTTGCATGGCTACTAACATTCCTCAAACTCGACGTCGCCCGGGGTTAAACTCAAATAGCCAATAAGGAAAAGCTCGAGTAGCTCACGAGCAATCTTCCATCAGCAGAGCTCTGAAAAACATCCAAGAACCGAAACAATCTGATACAATACGGACAGCATCAATAGCGGCAAAAATCTGTCAGGCCTTCCTTCTCCCTCTGCCACTTCAAATTGTTGGTTAGTTAGTTGCCTTGATTTCTTCTGCCAGTGGGTCAAATGCTCCACGCTATCATCATACATACACAAGGACAACTTCCTGCAATTTTTTCCCATTACGACTCTTTATGACAGGCTGTTTCTTCTTATTTCAGAAAGACAACCACGGTGGTCCAAAGTTTGTACCAAATGCAACCACCATCACAAAGAGACGGTCCAATAAACCAAAAGAAAACACCTCCCATGTCCCCAATTTATTTCAGGCCTGCCTTACTGCACGACCGATAAATGCGAAAGAAACTACTCATTTTGAGGCTCTCTCTCCTCCGTGTCCCAGGAATATGAAAACGAAAATGAAGATAGACAGTCGCAATCACACAAGAATTCCGACTAATGTAAATTGCACAACAGAGAAAATCCACTAGCAAAGGCACAATCAGCGGTAATCCACCGAAGGATCATCAATTCTCCTTCTACATCACATATGGTGGAAAGGACAGATCAACAACCACCACATATCAATTTCACGTACAGATTGAATCGGGCGAGATTTCCATCACAAGGTTAGGATCCTTGGTTAAGAAAACTACAAGAACAAGCATGAACTTTCAGCAGCTCAGCCCTGAGCTGAACCACGATCCTAAAAATCCACCGCTAGCAAAAGGCACTCCCAATCACTGTTTGAAGTCAACACAACTAGAAGTGTAATGTACATAAGATTAAGAAGCCATGACTCTAAGACAACACATGAAATCTGCAGAGTATGATCCCAAAGAATGGGAAATAAGAGTTTGGTCAGACAACCAAGGGCATACGAGAGATAGATTCTACCATATCCACGTCGTTCATTCTTTCACATTCCTTCTGTGGACTCTTCATGTCAAGGACTTGTGCTTCTCCCATCCTCCAACTTGTCCCAGAATCTTCTCCATCACTAGTCGTCAAAGTGGAAGTCCTGTTTTTGCTATCAGTGAACGAAATACCCGACTCATCATTGACAAGCAAGCAATTTTTAGGACTTCCGTGGTTTTGTTCCACTTCACTCGATGGCCTTTCAGACGAAACATTTGCATTTTCCGCATGATCGCATTCTTCCAGTTGCCTCAAGAAGCAATCCTCTATTTCACTCGGTGATCTGCCTTCATCTTCATCCACGCAACTCCGGCTGTAATTGGCATCCTCGTTGTCATCAAAGTCTGACGTTGGCCCTCTTAATTCACAGCTGGTATCCATCTCTTGCTGACTATCATATTCATAATCGGTTTGTCGCCCGGATGAACGAGATGACATGGGTGAGTATCCTCCGGCAGCAGCCTCTTCACGTTCTCTGAGAGTCTTCATGATTAGAGTCTTGAGCAAGTTCATTACTTGCACAGCGTGCATCAGAGCGGTCAATGGATCCGACATCTACAGAGAAAGAAGTATGCATTGCTTAAGTTGTTGTTCTCTTGGAAGTTGAACTTCATTTTAGTGTAATTCAACATAATGATGACAATTTCATAGTCAATTGTCAGAAGAATTACAGAAATCCAGCAAATTTGAGCTAGTCTTTTAGTATCATAATGACAGAAGGCAATAGTTTTTGTGAACTTCGTATAATTACAGTTGTGGCAGGAGATCTCTCTCCTAACCACTCTTCTCTTTCCTCAGCAAGTGAAAATCGAATCATCTCGCGAACTGATATCGAGAAACCTATCTCGTCCTCCCCTCACCTTGCGGTCCACAGTCAACATAGCCAACATGTCGATTTTCACAAAAATATTAGGATGGTACTTGTTGAACGAGACCAATATCGAAACTTCTGAAAATTAGGGAGATCTGATTAAGTACCTGAGTCATGTTTGGCGCAAAAACCATCGCGATGTTTCGTGCATTCATTTTGTTGAATTCCTCTTCCTCGACCACATCAGCCATAAGACCGACAGCCCAATTGAGCAATGCCGACTCGGTTGGCTTTAGCTGCTTCACTAGCTCGATGGACTCTTCTTCGGTGTTGCATTGGAGAACTTGTTCCGGGGAAAGCCCATCGAGCACGCCAGAGGGGAGCTCTCGGAACCAAGCTTTGATTAGACCTGCCAAACAGTGAACATCGATATCATCGGGCACGATGCCCCTGTTCAACTGGTCCCTCACATGCTCCTCTTTGCTGTTCTCCGGGTTTATGCGGAAAATTCCTTCAGCCTGCAGAACCAACAATAGAGTTTGAGTGAAAAACCGGGACTCAAAACAAGAATTAGGAAATTCTTTGCCTGCAAGATAATATCAGTGGAGAGTGATTCTACCTTCAAACCGTCTTGTGAGTATAGCCGCTCCTGCATGAGCAAAAGAATGGAAGGGACGCTATTTCCCCGTGAATCAAATGAGCACTGCATCGACTCAGCCGAGACTCCAAACACACTGACACTGCAAAAGAGAAGGCCCAAAAATTAAGCTTTTTTCCTTGTTGGCCATGACATGCAAATCAAGTTCAAACGCCTAGTAACTGCAGATTCCAGCCCGCGGGAAAAACAAATTCGTGGTAAAGTAAGAGAATATGGCCTAAAAGTTAGTACCACAAATGTCCAAATCAAAAAGGCTACCAAATTAGAAAGAACCGAACCGACATAGAGCATAAAGTCCATACTTTTTCGTTTTAACCAATTTGTTGGTACTTTCTAAAGAAGAGACCTTTCAGCAAGTAAAGAAAGACTCTGGCCTTCATCGACCCATAAGCGACGCAGTTCAGACTCATCTGGTAGATTTGATAACCATCATTTGTTCATAACTCTCAGCTTCACTTTCCCAACCCAAGCCAAAAACTTCAACTTGCCAAATTAGAGAATGCGCGAAATTGAAGTGAAAATCATACATTTGAAGCTAAATTTGGTCATGACCAAAAAAAAAAAAAAGAAAAGCTAAATTTAGTATGTCGAATCATGTTAGTGCAAAATTTCAGCTCTTGCACAGAAATCTCCTCGAACAAGAAAAGGAATCACACCAGAAACGCAAACGGAACTGACCAAACAACTTGCTGTCTCTCAGATCTGAACTCCACACCATTAGAGCACCCAAGGTAAAAATCCACCTCATTTTTGTCCACAATCCGACGCTCATCAACACTCTAAAAACCCAAAAACAGGAGGAAAAGGAAGGCCAGAAAAACCAAGCTTTTCGAAGGCTCATCCGCTACAAGAATTTCAAATTCTGGGTTACCTCGCGCTGGGGACCCGGCAAGGGATCTCGACCTCGAACTCCACGGGGAGGCCCAGGAACCCGTGGAACCGGTCGAAGGTGACGTGAGTGACGTGGCGGACGTTGGTCGGCCACCCGATCTCCATGTGGTGGTGGGTCACGACCGTGGCCGTCGCCGCCGTCATCACCTCGTCGCCCCGCTCGACCCTGCAGGAGGCCATCGACTTCCTCAGCGCCGTCACCAGGAGGGCCAGCACCGAGAGCTGGTTCTGCTCGTCCTCCGCGTCGGCCGCCGCCGCCGCCGCCGCCGTCTTCGCCTTCTTGGCGCTCCCCCCGCCGCACCCTCCGCCCTTCGCCACCATCACGGGCCCCGTCATATCTCTCTCTCTCTCTCTCTCTCTCTCTCTCTCTCTCTCTCTCTCTCAGTGGTCTCTCCGGAAGGTTCTTGCTCCTGTTCCTCTTCTCCTATCTTGTCCTGGACCAACTGCTTCTTGCCTTCTCTTCTTGTCTGGGTTTTGAGAGAGTGAGCTAAGGTGGGCGAGGCTGCATTGAAGTCGGGGTCTTTTGAAGCTGCTCTTGTGCGCTGCGGAGGTTTTTTTTCGAGTTCGCTTTTGGGGGAGTTCCAAACGGCCACTTGTGTGTGGGTTTTTCAAATCCCTCCCCTCAGGCTCGCTTTATCCGCGGTGTCGGGACTCTTGACCTCGCTCCGACCATCTATTTACAGGTCGTGCCACTCCCCAGGAACACAGGTCCATCTCCAACTCCCCACACGCCGATCCTGTCGTCGTCTCCTTTTCAATTCAGGCCCTAGGAATCAGAGACGGCCCGCTGAAAAATGAAAAATTTGCTTCCGATGAAATCGAGCGAGCAGCGGAGAAGAAACTCTGACCGTCGCCCAAGAAACGCACGTTGACCACCGCCTGGTACTGTTCGGTAACAGCCGATCCGTACAGTGCGTGATGTAGTAATTAATTGAATTGAGCCATAAAAGAAGGCGATCAACTAACCATTAGAGCACCGAATTTAGGTGGAAAAAGGTCAGGAATTAGGATCGATGCCAGATCAGAAAATGGCGGGGTTTGGGAGGGGGGTTGGCCAACCGCATCATGGCAGGGGAGGTGGGTCGGTGATATTACGAGTATCTAATGATCTTACCGCTTTCCATGTTCCAAAAAACAAAAAAATACAACACAAAGAAGAAGGACAGAAGGGAAGAAATGGAAAAAAAAAAAAATGGTGAGTCCACATTGGACACGAGTGCTTCATATTTGCGTATTGGGGTCGACGTGGGTGAAACTTGTCCTTGATTCGAGGACAAGTTCGATGTTTCCGACGATGCGGGTGAGTCCTTTTCATGCGATTTTTGGCGTGATTTATGGGCGGGGGAGGGTTTTTTGTCTAACTCTCGAGTTTTCGCTTTCTCCGGAGAGAACGTAGAGGCTTTGGTGGTTATGGAAGTACGGGTCCTCCACGACATGCCGTGATCACGGGGTAGAGCTAGCTGCATCGCTTGGCTCCGTGTTCGGGATGCCAAAAAAAAAACACTCGCTTAGATCATGATGGAACATTTAGAAGATGGGACGCTTCGTGACTATGAGGACCCATAGCTACTTTTCAAGAAACATCCCGACCGATGGAACCGATCAGGGGTTTAGCGGGTTACAAATCCGTCCAGATCTTATATGAACCACGAATGTCTAAAGGCATCTTTGAGCTGATCTGGACCTATAGTCATTAGGCTCGAACTAGATTAGCCTGCAAACTTGCTTTTATCTTTTTTTTGTTCGTGGGCGTTCCCAGGAAATAATGTCGGCCCAATTCAATGGTCCGACCTTGGCTTGCCGCCCTTTGATCACCTCTGTTGACTTACTTTGATAGATTGTAATTTTAAAAATTCGTGTTTTGTATAAATGTGATCGAATAGGTAGATGAACCTAAAGGGCTCCGACATTCTAGTAGCGAGGTAATTTTTACTCGATGATTTAATATAGGATATCTTTCGATCCCTTCACCACACCAAGAAGTCGCATATATTGCATGGCCAAAAGTATTGAATCTTTGCAGTACAACATGGCAACATCTATACCAAACCATCACTTGACGAGACATCAGGAAGTCGCATACATTACCTGGCTAGGCTCTTTTTACTGGATGTTACGCAGATCCGCAAGCCGTATACATCATTCAAATGGCAGGACTTACATTGGCAGCGGTGGATGTAGAGTTTTGATTCGAAGACGACGAGAGGAGGAATTTTGACAAAAAAACATGCTGAGGGAACGAAATCCATAGGTCTACCATGAAAATTTGGAAAATTTTAGCAAGTACTAATTCCGAACATCTGGCTGCCAAGGGGGCAACACCGCCAACCTTCTTATGATCCGTCCTTGCACGGTGGATCCCAAGAAGTGAAGGGAAATTCTCGTGCATTTTCCATATTAAAGTGGGCTTTATAATTATCGCCATCAATCACAAGACAATATCATAAATAAATAATAAATAACGTGGCGTCACGCATATAACGCAGAGCGAATTGCACGCTTTCACAACTTCGTGGTAAATGTAGAATGAGCAGACTCATCAAAAGAGGCCACACTCGTGCAGGTCACAAATCCAGAAACTCATGAAAAGTCCCGTGATCACTTCAGATTATGGTGTTTTAAAAAGGGGTGCGATCGATGATTTATTATGTTGAATTGTAAAATGACTCGTGAGCAAGGAGCATCGTCCGAGGCAAATTCGATTCGGTTTGTTTTGGTTTTGGGTGGTGGTTAGATAGAGGAGCATCCGATGCGAAGAAACACTCGCGATCCATTTATTTCCCAGCCTTGTCGTTTTGTATCGCCATTACATCAACCCCTTTTGTCTTTTTCCCTTTTTCTTTTGTTTTTATTATGAGCAAAAACAAAATTCAGCGACGGACCTCGGAAGAGACGACGGGGAAGAAGATCGATCCCAAACGGAGACAGATCTCCTCCCCCCCCCCCCACCCCCCGGCTCCGCCGATCCGACGGCCAGAGGAAACCGAGAGCGGAGCGGCCCAGATTCGATCCGGTGGGCCCCGGATCCTAATCGCTCTCTCTCTCTCTCTCTCTCTCTCTCTCCACTTCGCACTATTTGAAATTCAAAAAGGCGAAGGCATCCCTCAACGATCGAATTCGGCTTTTATTTTTTGTTATATTTTCTGTTTGGGGAGCTCCGGTGTATACTTTCGTTGTACCTTTTTAGCTGAATCGGACCGCCTTTTATGTCCAGCGTTCGTTGCTGTTGGGGGGGGGGGGGGGGGGGGCCGTCGTACCCCACCCCCCGCCCGTATCTTCCAACGTTCCGTTTGCGTCGTCCTCCGCGCTGTCTGCTCCTCCTTCTCCCGAGGCGAAACGGCGAAACTGTTTCGAGGTCGATCGGAGATTCTTTGCCCGGTATCGAAATGCCGGGCGTAAAATAGGATAGAAGTAGTGTTGGGGTTAGCCACCGGCGAGACTCGATGTACATGTTTCGGCATCGAATTGTAATTCCATAGGGGCTTGCTTCTCGGCATGTCGCCGGACTCCGGTTTACTCTGAACGAGCCCTTGAATGCCAAAAGAGTTGGGCTGATTCTTTCTCTTTTCCCTTTCTACTAAAGTAGTCTAACGCTCGCATTTTCGATAAGTGATTTTGAAGTTTAAGTTATTAGACGAAAAAATGGTTTGGTATTTAGATATTTTAACAGGGTCCGACTTGACATGTGCCGACAATGTCCACGCTCATAGCCGGACCGAGTGGATGGTCGAACCCAAGATCAGAAGAGCTTGGCTCAGCCGGCAATTTGGGGTCTCGAGTTCAATTCCTACTTCTAGACGCGGCTGTTGTCTGTCTGTCTCGGCAAAAATAAAATCTCCACTTCCAGCCCGGACAACAAAAGGGGGCTCCACGTGAGCTTTTGCTTCGATGGATTCAAAACGAACGAATGATGCCATCATGTGCCCGTCGTGCTTCTTCACGTGAATCCGATTCTTTGAATTCCGCCGTACGAACGAGATTCAATCTCCACCGCCACATTATGATCAGTGCAAGTCCCTAGCATCCTCATCATTGCCTGATGGCCCCCATCTTACGAATGTCGCATGTGGCAAGTACGTCGGAATTTGCTGGATTAACTAACATCCGATCCTTCTTCTAGATCCGTTTTGTGAAATCAAGACGAGGCAAATGGGCACTCGTTTATCGAAGCCAAAGCGCATACACGACGGGTGACAATCTCTTTAGAATTTTGCAGCCTTCAAGTAAATTTCACACTTCTGATGGTATCAGAAGTGGTAACTCTCGATTACTGTACCGATGTATAGATTCGGGCGATGTACGATTAACTTTAACCGACCGAGTCGAGAAAAAAAGCGACAATTAAATTTGATACTTAAAAGGCGATGAATCGTGATATAAACCTAATCGGATTTAATTGAAGACAATCTATGTAAATTGAATTACATATGCATATCGTCTACGGATGCTATGAAGATCTCTTAATCTGACGGGCGATGTAATATTGTGTGTACTTTATAATAGATCGATACAGAAGTAGACATGCACAAATGAATGCATATTTGGGAATTAGATTCTATACTCACAGTCCCCTATTAAAGAATTGACTGTCTGTATCTCCTGTACAATTAGCTGCATATTCCAAGTGTAGAGAGATGACTCCTTGACACCAAAATTTGATCCGCATAAAGGCTGTCTTGCTTTGAAAATGAAGATCGTCACTGGCTTGAGCTTTTTGTGAGCTTCGTGGTGTATACTAGGATTTTATTCAGGTTTGTCATGCGTGATTTTAAGGAAAAACTTCCACCAGATAACTAATCCCGAAGCTGAGAGGACCGTTCCGAACATCGCTAGGACGCTCGCCTCTGCCGATCCCGACTTGCTGGCGAAGCCCCTTAGACCGCGCTTCCATGATTGCATCGTCAGGGGCAAGTCCACGCAAAAATGCAAACAAGATTTCATTTTGAGAGTGTCCCGGGGAACCGTCGCTCGAAGGACTAGTAGTCATTCAATCGCCAATAATTTGCTTTCACCCGTTCGTTGAAGCTTTAGGGCTTCTACTATATATGGGCCTAGCAATGATGTCCAACCACAATGGCAGCGAGATGGGTTCGAGTCTTCGAGACGGCTGATCTTGTCTCAAACCCGTCACACTAGTTTGCGGAAATATAGATTATGCAATCGCTTTCGATTTCAAATTCTCTGTCGAAATCCCGCGAATCATAGAAAGGTAAGTAGTAGAATTTGTGAAAATGCAAAGGAATGTGTAATTTGGTTGCCTTATAATTTTTAGTAGAGTACAACTATGTCCATAAAATGGGCCTCGGGTTTCGGGTTGCCCTCGAGATAAATCTCGAACCCCTTCCCAAACCTTATATGGTTTTGTAAATAAATTCACAAGCCCGCCCCGAAACTTTAAATTGCAATCCATGCAAATCCTACTTAGGGTTTGGGACTAGTTGGGTGCCCGACAAGACCCAGCCCCGTGCCATTCCTAAGCGAGCGTTCGTTATACCAACATTGGTAGTTTGACCAACGCATTGACCCAGCACTGTGTTTTCTGGGCTTCTCACCGTTGAATTGAAAAGTGAAAAATCACAACCTTCCAAACCGAGATCTGTTACATTTTCGAGCCATCGGTAAAAAAAAAAAAAAAAAAAACCGAGAATACGGCAACCCTCGAAGATCATAGTATGCTTTTAAAGGACATATTTATAATTCTTTGGAACAAAATACCAGATACTGGATAGTATCACGTAGACAACAAATGCCGGAATGTGGTGGTACTCTTTCCAATTTCCGAGCGACAAACCGTTCTTCTTTTATTTGACCAAGATGAAAAGTTCCAAATGAATTGTTGATGCAAAAAGCACGGAAGAACCAGACGATGCATCCCCGACTTTCACCTCACACGATCACGCGACACCTCAGGGTTGTGATGGCTTGATCTTGATGAATTCGACTGTAACCGTAAGTAACATGGCCGAGAAAGATGCGGAACCAAACCGAACCTCGGGAGGCATCGACGCCATTGACGAAATTGAGATGGAGCCGGAGAGGATTTGTCCCGGAGCCGTGTCGTGTGCAGGTATCCATCCAAGTAAGTCCTGCAAATAATCTACAAAATGGCAAACACAGTTCGAGCAATCAATATGCGTGTTCCATCCATAAATATACGAATGGTAATGGCCATGTCAAGTTCTTGGAGGAGTTCATTTTTGAAAACAACTTCTCTTTTTCTCTCTCGATCGCTCAAATCAATAACATGGCGATGGCCCCGTCAAGTTGCCACTCCATCTATAAATCAATAGCAATCTTACCATACCGACTATCAGCATACGTGTCAGAAACAATAAATGCCGTCAAGAGCAATTTTGTCATCGTAACATAAACGGTGTGCTTCTGGCCACTTTTTTTTTTTTTAATTAAAACAAAGATCATTTCATTTGATCAGAATGAGTTTCAGTACGTACATAATTTCAAAGGATTAAAGATCCAATTATTGAGTAAAGAGTTGCACTTTTAAGTTTTAATAATTCAGTTTGTCACCTGATGTATTTTCCTATCACAGTGAGCTAAAAGAATAATAGGTAAATAATTTAGTAGAAGTTTGCATTTAGTAACAAGTGGAGTGGCTTATCAGAGAGAAATTTCTAAGCCTAAAAGACAATTAACCATCTTATAGATGGAATTAACCAGAAGTTTGCTTCAGGCCACGTTAAGGTTGAAAAGAGCTTCACCCTTATTTTTAACAAAACCATCTTTCTTTAACGATGTCATGTGATTGCTATGCTTATGGATGAATGCACGCAGGTGGACACACCATTTGAGAAGGCCAGTGCCACCTTTTCCACCAACAGGCTCTACAACTTCATCGGAAAGGCGACGCCGACGCCTGACCCCAACCCTCAACTCCACCTATGCTGCCTCCTTGAAGGGCAAGTGCAGCCCCACCGGCATGGCCACCGCCGTGGCCATGGACCCCAACAGCTCCCGGAGCTTCGACACGCACTACTACACCATCCTGTATCATGATATGGGCCTCTTCCGAATCGATGCCGCTCTCTTTGACCAACAAGCGAGCCACCAAATTCGCGTCCGAGTTCCTCGAACCTGAGTTTACGCGGTCGATGAAGCAGATGGGTACTGTTGGAGTCCTCGCTGAGGGTGCTAAAGAACTTAGAATAGATTGTAGCGAGATCGATTAGTTTCCATGGTTTCTTTTGGATTAAATGATGTCGATGGTGTTTTATTAGACTAGAGAGGTCTTCAATTTCATTTGCGTATTTCATTGCCAGATTTACAAAATGAACAGTCTTGGTAAGACTGCACTCTTGACTCAATTTTGGCAACGTATTGATAACAATAGCTTGTATTCTTTTATTATTGTCAATGTCTCCGTAAAAAGTTTTAAAACTTATCACCATAATACATTCAAGTCCTAGAAATTATACTGTCCATTGAGTCCCAACACGTACACTGAAAATGCAATGGCGGGATTTTGTTGATTTTGCAAATTTTCTAATAGGCGAGACTAGTCATGGCCACGGGCCGGTTTCGGCCCGGTCTAACCCGGGCCCGGCCCATTGACCGGGCCCACTGTCCGGAACCGGAATCGGCCTGTGACCTACGGGCCCGGTTCCAATTCCAGAAATTTTGGAACCGGTGGTTCCGGGCCCGGTTTCAAAAAAAAATAAAAAATAAAAAAAACTTACAGCAGGGCCTGCAAACGTGCGGCCCGTACGGGCAAAAATTTTTTTAAAAAAAACTAGATAACCGTTGTAATACAACGGTTCTCTAGTTTTTTTTTTTAATCCTAAATTTTTTTCTCATTTTTTTCTTATAAATTCTCTCGAATTCTATTCTTTCAAATTTTTTCAATACTCTAAATTCTCTCAATTTTCTCAATCCGCACAATTTTCTCTTAATTCTCCCAATTAATCCGCTCAATTCTCTCACTCCATTCGAAAAATGACAAGTGAAAGTCAAGTACCAACAGGCAAAGGTAAGAATACCATGACGGAATCCCATCATTCTTTTGATCCTCGTCATTATGCAGATTTTCAAAATGATGAAATCAACATTTTTCCCGATTGTGGAGCGCGTCCCGATACAAGAAAGTTTTCATTCTCCTGCCGAAATATCTACAACAAATGAAGCGGATCGGGAATTTACATTTGACATTTGAAATCACTTCACAAAAATGGAAAAGTTTGATATTTGTCAAAAAATGTATGATATAATTTGTAAATATTATGGGAAAATATATAAATATACAAGTGGACAAGAATATGGAACATACAAACAACATCTTAGGAACAAACATCCAACCCAAACGGGAATCGATATCAGGCAACAACAAATTTCCAGGTACATCAATCATAACACTTCTCCTTTATTTCGTTTTAATGAAAAAACTTATAAGGAAGAATTAGGTAAATTTGTTTCCATTGAGCATTTATCATTTAATTTTGAAGAAAGATTTGGTTTTAATCAATTTGTACAAAAAGTATATGTTCTACAAGCAAAACATGTTCCTAAAAATTCACTTAAACGAGTAATTAAAGATCTTTACAAAAATGGAAAAAAAGATTTACAAGACTTTTTTATGCAATTTAATGGATGCGTGCATATAGGTAGTGATATTTGGAGTGATCATTGGCAAATTCATTCTTACATTGGCATAACATGTCATTGGATAGATGATGATTGGAGCATTCAAAAAAGAGTTATTGCATTTAGAGTTTTGGATGGTAAGCATATAGCAAATAATATTTATAGAATAATTAGGTAAATTTTAGAAGAATATTATTTGCTTAATAAAATTTTTTCAATTGATTTTAATAATGCCGCGGCAAATACCGATTTAGAAAATATTTACAAACCCACTTTTGGCGGGAAATTTTTTCACGTTAGATGTGCTTGTCATGTTTTAAATTTATGTGTACAAGACGGTTTGAAAATTTTTGATATTTTTCTTGAACTAATAAAAATGGCAATTCAATTTTTATGGAAACATCCCTAAAAAATGAAAGAATGGGGTAGATTTTGTAGAGAAGACCAAAAAAATTTCCACGAGATATTCCAACTCGTTGGAATTCTACTTTCCACTTGCTTAGTGAATTTTTAACATATAAAGATTTATTATGTGCATTCATTTCTAATAATATACCTCAGATTAATTTATACCCACAATAGTAAGATATTTGCAAAAAAATTTTAGATATTTTAAAGGTTTTTAATGATGCAACTTATACTTTGTTTAGTATTTATTATCCTACTACACATTTATTTTTAGTAGAATGTATTAATATTGTCGGAGTTTTCGATGAATATGAAAATGATGTTGAATTACAACATACTATAGTAATAATGAAAATGAAGTTGTTTCGTTGTTATAGCGAAATTCCTATTATTTATTTTGTTATTTGTATTTTTTATCCGTGTTGCAAATTAGATGGCTTAAGTGATTATTTGCATATATATTATCAATGTTTACATTATAATGCGGTAAATGTTAGAACCACATTACGTGAGGTTAAAAACATAGTAATAGAATTATATAATGAATTTTATATTAAATATAATTTAGGTGATATTAGATCTTTTCAATCTACCGAGACACAAAATGAGAGTATGGGTAAAATTAGTAGAGGGTACCAACTTTTATTACATAGACAAAAAAAACAAAAGGGAGTAATAGGAAATATTTCTGAATTAGAGATTTATCTAACTGTTTCCTTTGAGTTTACTGAATCTGAAGGTAGTACAGGTTTTTTAATTTTGAATTGGTGGAAGAGACACGCAAGCCAATACCTAATTCTTTCTCTTATTGCAAAGCAAAATTTTTCAACCCCTTGTTCCATAGTTGTGGTCAAACAAGCATTCAGTGTCGGAGGTAATATTTTAAACAAATATCGTTCAAGATTAGTTCCAGAATCAATAGAGGCTTAAGCTTGTGTCGATGATTAGATGAAAGCTCAATACCAACAACAAGAGATAAATCGGAATAATGAATCCGAATCCTTTAATGATGGAGATACAATCGCTACTGATACTGATACCGGAACAAGTAGTGACAACTGAGGATAAAAAAACTATTGGAGTTGGCAAATATTTCGGGAACCTTTGTTTCTCATACCGGGCATGCCCACGTGAGCTTAGGGAAACCGAAGTATAATCTGACGACTTATGACCCCTGTGCACGAGGTTTTTGTGGTCATTTTAGGGCATATATATTGTGCTCCTTTTTTTTTATAGATCGTTGTAACGAATTGTAATATGTTTAACGATAATTTATTAAATTCAAGCCATCTCTTTTTCTCTTGTCTTTTTGTTTCCAAATTTGATTACAATTTACATTTTTATTACAATTTATATTGAATAATTCATTATTTCATAATTTCACTATTTTTTTATTTCATAATTTATTTTTTAAAATTTTAAATTATGAACCGGCTCGGAATCGGAACCGGTCGATTTAGAACAGTGGCCATGACTAGGCGAGACATAAAAAGACCATCGTTGGCTATCATGAAAAGTCCCATATCGCTACCCCACGACATTTTTACACCAAAACTAGATTACGTTTCGTCAAAAATCCAAATTTAGTATCATGATTTTCCTGAGACGATAATTAAAACAGGGGAATGCACAGTGGGTGGTTTGAGAATTTCAATGACATTAACCCCAAAATTTAATGTTGGGCCTCCTAAATTCAAATTATATGAAGTTTGGATGGGGTAACCTACAAATTTAAAAAATCACGAGTTATTGCGTCACGGTATCAAAATTTGGAGGGATGATTTGTAATTTTTTTAAAGTAATGGATTGGTGCCCAATAATGTCAAAGTTAACGGGGTTATAGACAATTATTACAGCAAATAACATGTTTTTTTTTTTTTTTGGTCAAGCAGTAAATAATTTTTTGGAGAAGGAACTAAAATTCAGGGAGAAGAAGTGCAATCAAATGTGAAAACTCGTCATGAAAATACAATTAAATTCTAAAATTTTTAAAAGCGTAATTAAATCTTAAAATTTTTCAAATTTGTCTACTTAAATCATTCTAATAATAACACTATTTGAAAATTTTTGGATTCGTTTATATTTTTTGAGAATTTTTAGGATTTAATTATATTTTTGCGGCAAGTTTTGAAATTTTAGTGAACTCATTCTAAAGAGACTTTAAAATAAAAAAAAAAGCAGAAAGAAAAGAAGAAAGCCAACCGGTAACAATGACATCGATTCTTTGCTTCTTCCCCTTCCTCAAGAAATCCCCCGCAAGAGCACTCTCCCACTCTTCAAGATTCCTCAAGAAATCCTCCAATCTCACCGCCACCGCCACCGCCACCGCCACCATCTTTCCCAGAAGCTCCGCTGCACGATCATCTCTCACCGCCACTTGCTATCCACAAGAACCTCCCCCATCTCTGTAATCCCGGCACGCACGCACGCACGCAGGGGAGTGATGTTGCTTCGAATCCGTTCCAGAGACGGCCTGGAGCGTCTCAAGGTGGATGACCCGCAGGCCACCGTCGCCCACCTCAATTCCCTGATCCAATCCCACCTCCAAATCCCCGTCCAGACCCAGACCCTGTCCACCAACCAGAACCTCCTCCTCGCCAAGACCCGCGACGATCTCGCCCAGTTCACCGACATGTCCGCCCCCCACGCCCCGCTGTCCTCCCTCGGCATCGCCCACGGCTCCATCGTCTTCGTCCACTACGACGGCGAGCGCAACGTCTCCCGCCCCGCCGCCTTCTGCCCCGCCGGCTCCTTCGGCCGCAAGATGACCATGGACGACCTGATCGCCCGGCAGATGCGGGTCTCCCGCCAGGAGTCCCCCCACTGCGAGCTCGTCTCGTTCGACCGCGACGCCGCCAACGCGTTCCAGCACCACGTCAACGAGACCCTCGCCTTCGCGGCGAAGCGGGGCGGGTTCATGTACGGGACGGTGTCCGAGGAGGGGAAGGTCGAGGTGGGCTTCATCTACGAGCCGCCGCAGCAGGGGACGGAGGAGAACTTGCTGTTCCTCAGGGACCCGGATGAGGAGAGGTTGGTGGAGGCCATCGCCGTCGGGCTGGGGATGAGGAGGGTCGGGTTTATCTTTAGCCAGACCGTGAGTCAGGACAAGAAGGATTACACTTTGTCGAATCGGGAGGTCTTGCAGGCGGCGGGGTATCACGCGGAGAGCGGGCTGAAGGAGTGGGTGACCGCCTTAGTGAAGCTGGAGGTGAACGAGGATGGTGGGGCTGATGTGCATTTTGAGGCTTTTCAGATGAGTGACATGTGCATTAGGCTGTGGAAGGAAGGGTGGTTCGAGACCGAGATAGGTGAGGACGCCGATCCGAAGCTCTCGAGGATGAAGAAGGATGTGATGGTGGGAGTCAAGGATACTAGGGAGGTGGATAACGATTTCTTCTTGGTGGTTGTCAAGATTTCCGATCATCAGGTATGTTTGCATGCCATGTGTTTCTTTTTTACTTCGGTAGAACTTACCATAAAGGCTGTGTTACTATTGCTGTTGTTGCTTTTGGCGGTTTATAGAGGGTCTCTGCGTGCAAGAATAGCTATTTTGTTTGGTATAGATACTCCCAAATACATTAGGATTTGTCGATTGGGTAGTTGGATATACTGCTGTACATGGTGCGTATCATGTTTTGATAGGAAGGGACTGTTGCCAAGTTCGTGTGATCCAGCCACCAGGCATGTACATTTGTGCAAGTTTCTTTGGTGATTTTGATTACAATAAAGTGAACTTGGAATGTTTATGATATCATCATTAGGTGCTGGAGGAGGAAAGATATAGTTCCTCTGTGTAGAAAAAGCACAAGCTGAATTAGAAAAAGGAAGAGATTATATGCTTGTGGTTTCCTTGATTGGTTATATTTTCTAGTAAGTCTGTATCTTTATCACATCGTATTCCTGGGATGAGGGGGAGTGATTACAAGACCGCAGCTGGTCTGTCACTAGCATGAATGGATAAGATCTGCTCTAGAGAGCACTGGAAGATTTAGAAACGGCAAATGAGACAGGATTTTCCGATATCATCTAGTTCTCCATATACCGTTTTTCTCTTGAGCTGACCACTTCCTATGGAAAAATAGATTGAATGAATAAATGCCAGACAGTTTAGTTGGGCAGTGAGGAGGTGCTCACCTCGAAATGGGTTCGGGTTGAGAATATATGAGGCCTGAGTTACAAAGAAGCCTCATGAAGGAGTCTCTTGGTAATAGCCATTGCTTCTCTCATCATCTGTATGGAATACATCGGTTTGTCAATTGTCTCATAAAGATTTTGAGACGTCTTCTGGCATTTGAGATGATTGAAATTAGTAATTGGTAGTCGAATGTAGGGTTGGTGATAGAAGTCCATATGCGAGACTACATCAAATGGAGTACATGTGGTTGAATAAGTTACATGCAAATGTGTCACATCCAAAGTGAGTCACTTTGTCTCATGCTTCCGGCTACTCACCTTTGGTTGCTACGTTTTCTTATGGAGGGAAATACTGGATGCAGTTTTCGAGAATCATGTTTGGTCCAGTTACCGTGTCATTCCATGAAATTGTTTCGGTCATACTTTTCAAACTTGGATACCTTTACTTTTGTAGGGAAACACTTGCAGTTGCCTTGCTTGGCATGTTTATTTTAGAAGATTGAATCTTTTGTGATGGTGTGCCCTGTGTCGACATGAGATGAGAATGGCATAATTTCGCCTAGACATGTTGACTTGATTTTTGGTATCTAAGATTGTCAAACAGTAACAAGATTGCAGTGATGTTTGTGAACGGAATAGAGCATTCTTAATGCATATAAGGTTTGATCCGGATGGATATACAGCTCCACTCAGTTGTATTGGTAAGGGTTTTGTGGGAATTTCCTTCTTATGTATCTTGGTTAAGCTGGTCCTGCAACAGGCTAGATCAAAATGATTAAGTAGGACTATGAGTTCACAAAGAAAGTAAAGGAGGATGCATTCCTTTGATTCTTTAAAGGTTGTAATTTGGGACGCTGTCCTATCGATTCTTAAGCCACTTGACAGTTAGTGATGTACATGTCATGCTCCCGATTGCAAGCTTGGAACTGGGTGCATATTCCATACCGTATTTAGTCCATCCATGGTACCACCAAGCATGATAGGCTATAGTTTAAGGTTTCTAACACTTTCTGAGAGGTCATGTGTTTGAATTCTCTTGCGATACTAGTTGCGAGGGCCACCAACCCCTTTGGAGAGAGTAATAAGCAGCACTTTGCTGGCACGAGAAATCTCTTTGATGCCATCTTGTGTGAGCTGAACATTTGAAATGCAGTGTATTTCGTTCAATATTGGTGAATGTCACTTGATCTTTTATTAATAACATGTTTAAAGATTCTAATGCAATGGTTTCTGGTACTTGGACCAATTTGACGTTCTTCTTCAACAGTAAGTTATTTATGCTTTAATGGCATTGTTGGTTACTCCCGCTTTGAGAGTTCTCATTTTTGTGCAAATACAAGAGACTGCTGGCACAGGTAAACTTGCATATATAGAAACTTGAGAGCAGGGATCCCAAATTTTTAATCTTGCTCGAGTTCGAAGTTAAAATGATCTTAGGTTTTTACCTCTTTTTCATCTGAAAAGTCTCTTAGATAGTAGGAAATCTTATATTAATGGACCGTATCGTAGTTGAATTTGGGAGATTGTACTTCGTGCGGGTAAATTACACTGGAGGTGACTAAACTTTTAACTTTCAAACAAGCCTCTCTGCATTCAACATTTTACTTATGGGTTGCTCTAGATTGTGGAGTCGCTCCAGTGACCGGCCGAAGAACACATTGCTGGATCAATTTCTGCTGTTTTTATTTTCCTGCATTGGACAAATGAATCGATCTGCCACAATCCTTATCCTGAAATTTGTTTTACTGTGCAGGGTCCGCTTTCATCAACATTTCCTGTTGAGAACCGGAATGTTCCCGTGACAACCAGGGCGCTGAAGAATCATCTGGACCGCACAAAATCTCTTCCATTCGTGAAGCGGATATCAGACTTCCATTTGCTTCTTCTACTCGCCAGATTCTTGGACATAAGTGCCGATGTCCCTGCTCTGGCGGAGTGCGTGAGCAAACAGGGAACTGTTCCAGATGGCTATAAGCTACTCATCGAGTCCGTGGCCAGCAGTTCGTGATGCCCGTGATTGTGTGCATTTTCAACAGAGCAATTACTGCATCAGCAGTTAATCTGAAAGTTCCTCTTCTGATGCAATGCATGGCCGAAACTGTAAAATGTCTCCTATTTGAAAAGTTCTTTCTAGGTCGAAGAACAGGTAAAATGCACTCGCTGTTTATATGCATCCTTGGTACAAGTTTTGCATCAAACTAAATGGTTCGATTTGTGCGTCAATTTAAAGGGAGCAAGGAAGTGGCGTTTAGTGATTTGATTTGTTTATTGGGATCACAAGTATCGCAAAACATGAAAATGTTGCTGTGGCAATCTTTTGCTGGTGGATCAAACCGAGGTTGCTTGACCCCAGCAAACGGTCACTTGTTTGCCCGAACTCAATAACAGGGTAGCGAGGGAAACTCAAGACTGGCGATGATGAATGAGCAGGTCTTCATATTCTCTGTACTGGGATGAGATATGATAATTTGGAAACGTGGGCATGACGAAACTTATGCGACCTCGTGCGTGCGCTAATGCTATTTCCTGCAGGAATCGCCGATTTACCGGGACACCATGAGAGTGAGAGAGCTTTCATTGTCATACCGCCATTAAGCCGGTGGTCATTCGTGACTGGACCAGCGAAGTCACTTGGACAAAGTTTGATCATCTATGCAGAGTTCCTGCTTGCTTCGTCCGGTCAATCAATTGCTACCATGCTCTATCGCAACTTAAAAAAGCAGCATCGTTAAATTTTAGAGGAAATGGATCAGTCATTAAGTACGAAGGATCGACTAGTTAATGCCAGTCCTACCTAAGGAAGTCCTCATGCTCTTGCGTCCGTGAGGAGCATTTGAAAACGACATGGCTCCCAGGCCGAGAGATGTAATTAAACATATAGAGCAAAAAGAATTTTGAAGAACGGGTTTATCCCGAAAATTGATCAAGCTACCGGTTAATCCGTCTAAGAAATTGCCTGTTTCAAAGCCTTCAAAGGCCTTGTGCAGAATTAACATACGTCGCGTACCTTTTGTGATGGACGTGCTCTTCTATTCTCACTTCCTCCGGAGTGAGACACATTTCGCGAATTTTACGAACGGAGAGGGCCTTATTTTTCATAGTTGTCGTCGTTCCTTAAACGCATGATCTGGCTACCCACCAGTGTCGATCTCAAAAATTCGATAGGCCTGCCCCTAAATGTCGAGTCAAACTGTTAGTTGGTCAGATCTAGTTAACTTAATTCATGGTAAAACCTGATTATCTTCCAATTTGTGCCGTTATACGTCAACTGTTAAAAAATCATTAGCGAATAAAATAAAGGTCATAAGCCCGACGACGTAAAATCATATCATTTGGCGGGACGCTTTCAGCAGAGCGCATCTCTCTCTCTCTCTCTCTCTCTCTCTCTGGTCTAGGGCACTGTAATTCCCAACTTCCGCGATCCGAGCTCCTCCTTCTCTGCAACGAAATCCATGGAGGAAGCTGAAACCTCTACTCGCCGCTCCGTGAGTCTCTCTCTCTCTCTCTCTTTCCCTATCTGCGCGTTTCTGTGTTCAGTGTGCCTGGTTCTTGTGCGCTGACGCCGCAAAATCGGTGCGCCTGAGTTCGCAGAAGAGGACGAGGACTCAGACACACGCCGCCGCCGCCGCTGCTGCGGGAGCGGAGAATCGCGAGAAAGCTGTCGAGGAGGCCGGTCGCAGTTCCGAGAGGGAGGAATCTCCCGACGACTTTCAAGAGCTCCGTCCTCAGCCCAAGCGGAACCGGACCGCGGAACCCGCCGACCCGAAAGCTAACCAGAGCTTAATCGGTGATTTTACTGTTACAACTCTTCGTGCTTTCTGATATCCGACGGTTTACCGGTGCACCTGGCCGTCCTTCTTCACGTGATTAGTGCGTAAAAGAGTGGTTTGAGCACTGTTTGTTTTGATCTGTCTGCCACATATCTGATGCAGTATGGAGTACCGATACAGAGGTTTATTACTCTGTGTTTTTTTTGGGGTCAATTAGCTTGTTGGGTTGAATGTGAATATCTATGGTTGAATTTGGTTCGCATGGTTTGTCGCAACAAGGTGCTTTCTTGCGTAGTTTGCTTCCATCCAGTGAGTGTTTTCAAGAATGAATTCCTCTGTCGGAATGGGTTATGTGCTTGACCGGTTGACTTCATGTAACTGTGATGTCTTTGCAGAGGTTATCAAAGGCAATGGCAGACAAATACCTCAAGTGGTTAAGCTTTGGGTTGAGAGATATGAAAAGAATCCTAAACCTGCAATGGTTGAAATTCTAACCATGTTATTTGAGGTAATTTAGTCCATTATGTGAATGTATCCCTTTGAAATGTCCAAAGGACCAAAAAAAAAAAAAAGAATAATTTGAATGACCTGAGCCAGTTGAAGGACAATTCTTTCTACTGACATCCCTAATCATTTTAGACCAACAAATTTTCTTATCAGTTCCTAGGACTTTATCCTGTAGAAAAGGTAGACAACTAGGTTTTACCTAATATTCTGGTATCAGCTGCGATTCTCATTGAACTCGCAATTCTTCAGGCTTGTGGTGCTCAATACTATCTTAAGGAAGAGTTTCTTGATGAGACTGATGTTGATGATGTGGTGGTTGCTCTTGTCTCTCTAGCTAAGCAGGTATGACACATATGCTTCTTTAGTGCATCTTCACATCCTGCATTTATTTGCTTCCACCCCCCTGCGCTAAACTATGCTTTGCCTTTTCTTGTTGCTTAAGAACTTTCCCTGTTACAATCTATGTTCGAGAGTGCTCTTAGCATTTTTTATGCTTTTATATTTTAGGGGGAAGTTGAAGATTACCAAAACTCAAAAAGAAAGGAGTTTAAGAACTTCCAAGATAATTTGCTCACCTTTTGGAACAATCTGGTTAGCGAGTGTCAAAATGGCCCTCTGTTTGATCAAGTCTTGTTTGACAAGTGCATGGACTATATCATTGCCCTGTCATGGTAAGTGGTCTATCCTTGTGGAAGTTTATATTGCAAAAATTTCTAGGCATTTATAGTAGTTGGTCTTCATGCTGAGCAGCACTCCTCCACGAGTTTACCGTCAAGTTGCTTCCTTGATGGGCCTTCAACTCGTGACATCCTTTATTACTGTTGCCAAAGCACTTGGTGCACAAAGAGAAACTACTCAGAGGCAGTTAAATGCTGAAAAGAAGAAACGAACTGACGGTCCTCGTTTGGAGTCACTGAATAAAAGATTATCAGCAACTCACGAAAAGATAACAATGATAGAGGAGATGATGCGCAAAATTTTCACAGGGTGCGTTTCTTTTGCTAAAAAGAATTTCTCCTTGCAAAACTATCCTGAGTATCCTAATATATATGCGTGTTGATCTTGAAGCTTATTTGTGCACCGCTATCGAGACATTGATCCCAATATTCGGATGTCATGCATAGAATCGCTTGGTGTATGGATTTTGTCGTATCCATCACTGTTCTTACAGGATTTGTATTTGAAGTATCTTGGATGGACTCTGAATGATAAGGTAAATGGAAATGTTACCTTGTTTATGGATCAAAGTTGGCTCTGCTTTCTCTTTTGGTGTTTTCTAGACTGAACACGGTAATCGTATCTTATTGCACCTGAAGAATGCCGGGGTCAGGAAAGCATCTGTAATTGCTTTGCAAAATCTGTATGAGGTGGATGATAACGTGCCAACTCTGGGCTTATTTACTGAAAGATTTTCCAATCGGATGATTGAGCTTGCTGATGACATTGACGTATCTGTGGCTGTATGTGGCATAGGACTTCTGAAACAGTTGTTAAGGTAAATCAGTTAAAGCCTTTTCTCTGAAAAATCATCTGCATCCGAGTGTTTTGTTGTGTATTTGTGGTTTAGGGTTTTAGTCACTTAGTGTGTACTTACATCTACTAATTGTTTACTCAAAGCCCTTTTACTTGGATGAATGATTCCTTGCAGGCATCAGTTGTTGCCTGACGATGACTTGGGTCCTTTGTATGATCTGCTCATTGATGAACCGCCAGAAATCAGACATGCAATAGGAGCATTAGTTTATGATCACCTTATTGCTCAAAAATTTAATTCCCAATCAGGATCCAAAGGTCATACATCTTTCTGGGCTGCATCTTAGCTTGTTCACATAAGATTCCGCAATAAGATGCTTATATAATATTAAACATATATGCAGGCAGTGACGACACATCTGAGGTCCATCTTGGCAGAATGTTACAAATACTGAGGGAGTTTTCAACTGATCCAATTCTAATTATCTATGTCATCGACGATGTCTGGGAGTACATGAAAGCCATGAAGGTGCAAGTCGTTCAACTTCTGCTGTTGCATATACAAGTTAAAGGATTTATATTTACATGCTATATTTAGTTGAATGATAGAGATAGAAACTTCCATCTAGCTCTGGTAGTATGTAATTTTGTAAGCCCTTGTTGGTGCTACAACTAGTTGAAGGTATACATCCTTTTTATTGAGGTGAATGTGCCAACACATGTGATGACCATCTCTATCAAATGATCCTCCATTGCCAGCAATAACCTGGTCATTATTCACATTTTTGCTTTTAAGTTTGTCACTAATGGTGTCAGAAATTACTGAAGGAAATTTGTTAGAGCAAAAGGCAAATTTAACTTTTCTGCTTGAACAGTGTCAGTAATTTTCTAATGAATATCTTTTTGCAGCTGGAAAAAGAATTAATTGCATATGTGCCTTATGTACATATTTCTGTCAAGTAGTCAATTGTGCCTCCTTTTTACGAAGATTACGTGAAACTGGATACTAAATCATTGATGCAGCTTGTGTTAAGAAATTTTGGTGTATGGTACGTTGGTTGAGGGGCTTACTACAGATCTATATTCTTTAGTTGTGGAATTGGCTTTGGCTATTAAGAAAAAGTGAGCAAAATTTTCACTATTTTATTCTTAGTAGTAGTCATTAAGGATTTATCCCTACGTCCCATTAAGGATGTGTGATTATGGGCTTCTTTTAATCCTTCTTTTCTTATTTTGTTGGATTAGTACTGTCTGGTCATTCGCTTGATCCACTAAGTTCTAACTTGGAACTTAAGCATTAACTTCTATAACTCAAATTTTTTTAAGAGGAGTTATATTATAGAAAACTAAAATGTGCTTCTTACAGCAATTAATCTAGGGGGAATTGTTTCTTCATTAAAAGAGCCTGTTATCTTTGCAGGACTGGAAGTGTATCATCTCCATGCTACTGGATGAGAATCCAGTGATTGAGCTAACTGATGAGGATGGGACCAACCTAGTGCGGCTTCTTTCTGCTTCTGTTAAGAAAGCTGTGGGGGAGAGGATTGTTCCAGCTACTGACAATCGGAAGCAATATTACAATAAAGCGCATAAGGTGCATCCTTTCTGTACTGATTGTGTTATTATGATGCTGCTCAAACTTCTTTGGATGGTTTTTTATTCATCAGTCAAGTGATCTCCTCTATATTATAGGTCTGATAGTGTCTGAGGGAAAGCTAAGTTTTATGATCAGCAGTTGGCATATGGCATAAACTAATATTTTCCACTGAATTTTGATCAACTGATTAGATTTCATTTTGTTATTTGTATATATTCTTTCAAGATAACTGGCTTTTGAATCTGTTAATACATACTATGTAGAATATTTATTTGAGCTTTGGTTGTCTTGTTGTTGCCTTTTAAGTCAAGGAGCTTCTCTTCATCGCATAGTGCTTGCTGCTATAAATGAATATTTTCTGTGCAATTATAGGAATCATTTGAAAACAACCGAAGGGACATAACTGTTGCTATGATGAAGAGCTATCCCCAGCTCCTGCGGAAGTTTATGGCTGACAAGGCAAAAATACCATCTCTTATTGAAATTATAGTTCACATGAAACTGGAGCTCTATTCTTTGAAGAGACAGGAGCAGGTGTGTTTCAAAATCTTGTACTGAGTATCCAATACTAAAAAGCATGGGCATTTATCTCTTTGCAACTTTTCAGAGCTTCAAATCCATTCTTAAACTTGTTAAAGAGGCATTTTTCAAGCATGGTGAGAAGGATGCATTGAGGTCTTGTGTCAAGGCAATGAATTACTGCTCTGCTGAAAGTCAAGGGGAGCTGCAAGATTTTGCACGTAATCAGTTAAAAGAACTAGAAGATGAACTTATTGCAAAGGTCAAATCTGCAATAAAAGAAGTAGAGGTACATATATATTGGACTCTTCGTCTCTGTCTCTGTCTTCTTTCTCTCTCTCTCTCTCTCTGGTTAAACAGGTAATGTATTTGAGCCTGCAGGATGGTGATGACGAGTACTCACTTTTGGTAAACTTGAAAAGGCTTTATGAGCTTCAGCTATCGAGGGCTGTATCTGTTGGAAGCCTATATGAAGATTTTGTGAGGATCCTTAGGAGTCTCAGAAGTAGTAATGCTGAGGTAAGTTGATATTGCATGGAATGTTGTGGTTTCTTGTCTCTGTTCTTGTGAAATTGGCAAATTGGGTGTGACTTCAAGTAGTATAGATGCGAAAAGGTTAGCATCACTTTGCTATGCTAGTCCATATGCATTGGATCCTTGCAGCAACTTCCCCATCCTTAACTATAGTGTATACAAGGTTGTTCAATTGATGGGTGGTTTTTATTATGTCCATCCCAAGATTTCTCTTCCTATTCTTCCCTAATCTGACTGCTCTATCATGTCTCAATTAACTTGTTACTCATTTCTTTCAGGTTGTCAGTCTTTTGCTTCTGAACATGTATTTGCATATGGCATGGTCTCTACATTCGATCGTGAGTAGTGAAACTGTGTCTAGAGATTTGGTGACCTCTCTGTTACACATGCGTAATGTCTTGTTTGAGCAGCTGGAATACTTCTTGATCACTCCATCGGCAGATGGGGAGGTAGGCAAACTAGGAAATCAGCTGGCTTGCCGAGTAAGTTCTCCCTCTTATGTGTTTTTTGATTTTGTTGGCATCTGGCTATTAAACAATGTGCTGAACTTGTTATCTCTGACAAAATTTCTATGCTTTAGGTATGCACCATACTTGCAGAATCATGGTTCCTCTTCAGGAAGACCAATTTTTCTTCAACAAACTTGGAGAATTTAGGATACTCTCCAGATGCTTCCCTTTGTCAGAAGTTTTGGAAACTTTGTGAACAGCAGCTTGACATTACAGGTAGTCCTTTTGTCAAGAATTGTGAAGTTATAAAGCCTCTAGCTCATTTTGTCACTTTAATCACTAATTAGTATAATATCCATGTACCATATGTTATGATATTCGAGCATTCCTTTGTTCGTGGGATAAGTGATCATATGCCAATCTTCTGATGAATTTTGTTCTTCTGTTGCTGACTAGTAGATATTATGTGCATGGTGATGTTGTTATGTTGCTTCAGTATAGTGTTAATATCATATTAATTATTTTTAGGGGCTTGTCTGCTTATAGTTGAGATCTGCCTTGTTTATTCTTAACAAAAAGGCGTCAGCTCAAGATATAGTCATATTGCATCACCAAAGTCGAAGATCTTCGAGTTCATTATGGTTAAGACAGTATCGCTCAATATGGCTGCATTTTTATAGTTCGATACAATAAAAAATGCTGCTAACCACAGCAGCAGTTGTGGCAGATGTTCTAGAGTGGACTAAGGCCTTGCTGGGGAGAGAGGAAGGGGAAGGGGGAAGGGGGAAGGGGGAAAGGGGAAAGAAAATTTGGATGGAAAGTGCCTTTTTAAATGTTTGGGAAATGAAAGAAAAAGAAATTGAAGGGATATATCTCTCCAATTTGGGGACCGCATAACATAATTTCTCCAATTTGGGGAGAAAGGAGAGAATTAGTAAAACTATCATTTGGCTTTCATAACAGCTTCTGTTCAGCTTTCATAACAGCATTTTCATCATTGCTAAAGGGATAAATTTCTCTCATGCAAATCTGTATTTGACATTCACTTTCTTTTCATCTCTTTCCCTTTCATCAGAACATAATACAAGGAAAATTTCTGTTCACCTTCATTCTCAATTCCTTAGTCATTGGACTTATTTTCATTCGTTACTTTGTTTCTCAAACAAAGTATAAAGCAACACTGCTGCTGTTTATTTTAGCACCCTTGTAGGCCACTCGCAGTGTTTAACACTGACGTGGGTGGCAGTGCAAAAATGTATTTGATTTGGTTTTACAGTTTTTATTTCTGCAGTACCCCTTGTTTTATGCTTCAGTTACTGAGTTGGACCAAAAAGAAGATAAGTTATGCCATTGAGTATGTTAATTGCGTCGTCAGCCTCAAGAGCTTCTGTTTTAGACCGATGATAGCTGGTGTGAAAGGTTACAGAAGAAGATGCTTGACGGTTGGTTTTCTGGATTGGTAGGGAAGAACAATGAAATCCAAAAAATATAGTTCGAAGATGTTATTAACCCATATGCAATGAAGTTGAACAATCTAATCACTTTTCAAATCCTATTCTCATTATGAGGCAGTTTTGCCCTTTTAGGTTGAGTTCAATAGGTTCATTGACGTTTGACTAGGGTTCTAGTGGCCATTTGCTCTCTTGTTTAATTGACTGTTGGTTATAGAGACTGAGTCCTTCAAAGACCAACTATTACTGTGTACTCATTTCATCAAAAAGATGGTCAACTCATTTTACATTACAAGACTGGCTTATGCAAACAATGATAAAGGTCGGCAAGGACTGGGTTTGCTTAAGAACCGCTACTGCCATAGAAAGTCATTTGTTGCCTTGTGTAGTAAGGTGGTTCGGGGATATAATTATAGTCAAGGATCTTGGTCCAAAAGTTCCAAAGAATGCTTCAGTGGATATGACATGTAGATGGGCCGCTTTCTCAGTAGGTGTTGCGTTTCCTTCCTCTCCAGGAAAACGACTATATCCAGAAAATGAAATTTTGCCAGGATCTGATTGCAGTTTGCAATACCGCAGTAACTGTTACTGAGTTTGTTCAAAGGGACTCTTACTTTTTACATTTACTTTTGATCTTCCGGCTTTATATAACAGAAAACACTTGAAACCTTTCCAATAGATAATATATATATATTGAGAATTAAGCAGTATACTTTTATAATTATTAAACTTCAAACATCTCGATTCCTTTTTCAATTTTTTTTAGGAAAAGTAAAAAGGTAGGAAAAGTTTTTTTTTAGTGTTTGACAAATAGCCTATTAAGTTCTATAGCTCCTTTTTCTTTCTTAGTGCACGTGCGGCTTACATCTGAGAGACTTAATCCTCGATGGAGGTGGGGCCCATCTCAGATCCATGTTACGAGTCATCTGAAGACTTCACTAATTAAGTTAGATAGCATTTGGCACTGGCAGCTACAATAGTATGTTTTGTATGTGGATGTCTCCCCCTGTACATAGAAATTTCTCTCTGGTTTCCATGTTCTTTATAATCTTCCCTGGACTTACTCGGCAATTATTATTACCTGGCTACTTCTGAAGAGAATGAAATGAGCTGTTTGTCAAGGTTCAAATCTCATGCTGTAAATTTTTCACGTGCGCATATTTTTCTGATGTGCCATGCAGACGAGACAGAAGATGAAGATGTGGATAATGAATATGTGGAGGAGACAAATAGAGATGCAGTCGTAATTGCCGCAGCAAAATTGGTAGCAAGTGATACAGTGTCCAAGGTGGGTTTGAATCCTGTGTTTATGAATAACTCAGACTCTCTTTTATCTGGAGTGGAAAGTAAAAGGCTCATTTTTTCTTATGATTTGCAGTACTGGCTTCAAGTCTTGGTCATCTTTCTTACTTCATGTACTTTTTCCTTTTATGCTGTTGTGATGTGCATGGTATTTCTGGTTCAAGCAGGATGATCTTGGTTCGGATATAATTTCTCATTATGTCATGCACGGGACTGGTGTAGCCGAAATTATCAAACATCTGATAACTGTTTTGAGGAAAAAAGATGATGATCTCTCTACAACATTCCTCGAGGCACTGAAAAAGGTCAGGTCTTATCCATTTGCATAAAGGAAATCTGGAACATGCTTTACAGTAGGGATGCGTCTTCATGATTAATTTTGACTATCATCAATAGACATTAATGTAATGTTCTAGTCTAAAATGTCCAGGCTTTTCAGCGGCATATGCGGGAACTTTCCAGAGGTAGTGATGAATCAGTCACGGGGAAGTCTTTGCAAGAATGTAGGGATCTTGCTGTTCGGCTTTCGAGTATGTTTGTTGGTGCAGCGAGGAACAAGCACAGACCGGAAATATTAAAAATTGTCAAGGATGGTATTGAATATGCATTTCTGGATGCTCCCAAGCATCTGTCTTTCTTGGAGTATTCTGTGCTCCACTTCGTATCTAAACTTCCTGCACCTGATATCATGGATATGTAAGGCTTCCTTTCCTAACATAGTTCTCACGAGAATAATTTGATGCTTTTTCCAACCTTTCAAAATGGGATAACACCTCATCTTTTGGATGTAGTATTAAGGAGGTACAGAATAGGACTGAGGGTGTGAACACGGAAGAAAATCCCAGTGGATGGCGGCCATATCACATTTTCCTTGAGATCCTACATGAGAAGTATGCAAAGAATGAAGGCCTTACAGGTACATGTATATATGGCTGCATTGTCATTTGCAGTTCCACATGTGAAATTTAAGGGGTTTTTAGTACCTTCGGGCATTATGGGGAAAGAGAGAATTTGGTGGTTTACGCATTAGATTGTGGCATCTGTTTTAGTGGCACTATTGTTTTGGTATAAAGGGCCAGAAACATGAATGGTTCAAGTTGCTTTTCAATGTGTATAAACTACTTTTACAATCTTTTGCTATAGCTATGCTAGGAATTGCCAGAGACTTCCTAGTGCTCCCTCTACAACAATTCTGTGCTTCCTTGTTTTTCAGTATCCCTTTCATCATTTTCTACCCCCCTTGAGCATATGTATATGTCATGCTACTTATGGTGCCTTAGACCATGCTTAGGAGAAGTTCCGTGCATGGGTGTTATGCTATTTCCTTGTATTATTTGTTGTTATGGCTTCAAAATGTCTGGTCAGTTGCTGTGCACTCTTGAAGCATCTTGGATCATACAATGGCAGCATGGCCTTGGTTGAATGAAAATAATATTTGGGGCCTAGATTTGAAACGATTGCAAAATCTTTTTCTCCAGTCTAATTCTTCACCTACTGGGTAATTGCAGAGGAGAAGGAAGGGGTCTCTGTGAGGCGCCGAGGTCGCCCTCGTAAGCAGCGTAATGTACAGGGTAAGAGGCTGTTTGATGGGCACAGTTCAGGTGAGGAAGAGGATTCAATTGGTTCATCTGATCAAGAAGATGGTCGAGAAGAAAAGCAGGACGAAGATGAAGATGACGAGGCTCCTCTGATAAATGCAATAAGGTCATCCTCCAAGCTGAGGTCATTAAGGGTTTCAAGAGACGATAGCAGAAGCCAGAGTAGGCTGCGAAATTCCAGTAGGGTTCCAGATGACTCTACAGCATCTAGAGTATAAGGTATTGTGTGTGTTGAGTGTGTGTGCGTGCGTGCGTGTGTTTTCTTACTGTTCGATAGACTGCATTAGTTGTAAATGTATTGATGCATATTCAAGCCTTGGAATTGAGCACTTACATGAGGAACACCAAGATATTTGCACATAAAAGTTCCCTTGGGCCTCGGCCTATTATTCTCTACTCGGTGTGTTAAGTAGATGATTGGTTCGTCAATTATTTTCATCCAATGTATACGTAACTGGTCATTCGTATGTGCAGGAGCCTCCAACTAAATTAACAGTTGCCACAAGTGCACATCCGATGGTCCAGATGGGTGTACTCACTTTTGGAGTTGGATGCTGGCCTCTCCACCTTGTAGATCTTTTCTCATTTTGTTACTCAAAACCTGTTTTGTAGTGGCTTAGTAATAGGCTTGAGGCACGAGATCTTTCCTCTGGGTTCAATCTCATTTTTTCCCTCGGGGATGCGCATGGTGATTGTCGTTGCTTAGGAAGCAGAAAGTGATTGGTGTAAGTAGTTGTTAGGGAAAATCTTGTAAATCTCTCAGATAGTGGAAAAGTTCATGTGTTGTGATTTTGTTGATGTGCGAGCCAGTGAGTTTAGCCAAGTTTACAGTATGATGTTTCTACTGAAACCTCATTATCTTCAGCCAAATCACATCGATCTGCATTTTTAGATATGGCAACTCGTATATCCTCCATCAGAGTTCTCAAGACATCGAGGTAACTCTTAATTTTCTAATATTTACTCGTGTTGTTCCAACTTCATCAGATGCCTCCAAAGAGAACTTTTTGATATTTGCCTGATAGTCAGACAGAGGTTGGATTTGCAATAGCGAAGTCCACTCGACACAAGATAATCATTTGTCACAATCTATACTAAATTCTGGGACACGCAAACGATGACCCATTATCAAGAGTGGGACAAAGTAAAAAATCAACACGAAAACTCATATTAAGTGCTTTCGTGATCGATCAACGTGAATGTATGGTGCTACCATGAATAGGCTGCGCAGGGACCTGAAGACTATCCTTAGACAAGCAAATTGTATCCTACCATACGATGTAACAAAAAGAAAGCGACTGAGATCAATAGGATTAAAAAGAGTGACTGATGTGAAAAGACGCTTTGCATTTTCTTATCGATTATGCCAGCTTCCGTAATCATGTCCACCCTGCAGAACCCACACTGTGTCTCAAGAACTTGGATGGTTCATTCATGCAATCGTCTGAGAGAAGCAATCACTACTGGCATCAAAGGATTAGCAGCTGGCCATGTAATGCTCTATTTCTTCAGGACATGCTAACTAGATATGGAATCACTCGGGGACCTTATTTTTCATCTGTAGTGTGGTGACTCATACGAAAAGCAACTTCATAAATCAGCTTAAGCAGGGCCATAGGATCTCTAAGTACAAAGAAAACCTGGCAGATGGACCTAGAGCAACTGCCCCAAGACTCTTAATTTTCATGTTTGAGTCATAAAACTAGTGATATTGCTTTGACCTTATATTCTAAAGGGAGAGAAATTGTTTTACTTGAACCTCCAATTACAAAGAAAACCTGGTAGATGGACCTTCAACTCCAACCATCTCCATGTAAAAACATAGGCTTTCCATCAATATAGTGAAACTAATACATTGCAGCAAAATTTCATCCCTCAAGGGGAAAAAAAGTAAAGAACCAAACGCGATTGGGTGGAGTAATCAAAACATTTACCTCATTACATGCAGTATAGCTCTATTACTATCTTCTGCCTGCAATCCTTAGCAAAGGAGATACCATACCCTGAATCTCTTGCAGCCCCTCTTGTATCCGAATCTCCTCATCGACTGAGCGCTTGAGGTTCCTAATATGACCCTTCAAGGCATCGGATGCTCTTATATCTTCAAGCCTCAAGTCTATAACCTTCTTTGCCAGCCCCATCAACAAGCTTGAATATCTAGGCATGGTCGAGTTCTTATGCAAGAACATCAAAAGCAGACCCAATTCATCCCTATCCAAGTTCATGACACATTTTAGCAGTGCCCTCCGAGCCACCAATTCCTCCATCACAGCCACCACCTTTTCGGGATCATTTCCACCTAAAACCGAAACAAGAGCATTCTTATGCCGGAACTTCTTTAAGAGTTTATCGTGCTCAGCCAACTTCACCTTCTTCAGCCTCATTACCAAATAATCTCCCTCGGATGGTTTCTCACTCTGACCTCTGTGGAAGTACCGATGGAATGAGGGCTTCAAGACCCGCCTCTGTGGCTCCTCCACATTGACCAACCCTAAGCTTCCATCGGCGCCACTCTCCGCATTTTCCTTCCCCTTTCTCTTTCCCACGTACATAATACCATTCGATGTTCCAATCGCTCTCACATTGCAATCCGGCGAAAGCCCGATCGACAGCAGGGGTGCCGGGAACCTCATCGAATGCGTAACCTTCATTCTCGAATAATCGAACACCTTCATATACCCATCGAGACCAACGCTCAAGATCCTCAGCTCCATGGCTTCTTCCTCGCTCTGCGTCCCCATTCTACCTACACAAATGGAGGTCACGGTCTTGTTGTGACTCTCCATCGAATAAACCATCTTCCCTCCTCCGATCAAATCCCAAATCTTCACACTATTCCCACCCGCGGTGGCGACCAAACTACCCGATGGCAAGAAGATCACATCCTGGACGGGGGAGCCGTGATTCACCTCCGTCACAGCCCTATTGCGATCGCTCACCCTCACATCCCAGAGCTTCACCACGTGATCATAAGACCCGGTGACGAAACAATTCGCATCAGCGGGCGAACAATCCCCGCACCTAACGTAGTCCTTATGCCCTCGAAGCTCCGAAACCACGCTCTCCCCGGCCACGTCCCAGTACTTAACGAGGCCATCATCGCCCCCGGACACCAAATGGAGCTTATCAAGAACTGGGTACCGGACAAACCTGACGGGCCGGAGGTGGGACTTGAGGCGGCGGAGCGGGGTCCTGGTCCGGACGTCGAAGACGCGGATGAGGCCGGAGAGGTCGGAGGCGGCGAGGAGGGAGCCGTCGGAGCGGAAGGAGAGGGAGGAGACGACGTCGGCGAAGGAGGAGATGGTGTGGGTAGGGGAGAGGGAGCGGGGGGAGAAGAGGGAGAGGGAGGCGGAGTGGGCGGCGGCAAAGGGGTGGGGAGGGGAGGGGGAGAAGGCGAGGGAAGGGATGGAGAAGGCGAGGTTGTCGATGGGGCGGGTCTTGAAGGAGGACCAGTACTTGGACTCCGGGGTCTTGGATGGGGTCCTTGGCGTGGGCTTGAGCTTCGGCTTCACGGGGAAGGTGGTCTTGGAGACCTTGACGATGATGGGTTCCTCCATTGATGGGATGGGGAAGCTCCTTTGGTTTCTTGGTGCTTTGGAGCGGAGGTTTTAGGGTTTGCAGTCTGGTTCCTAGGATTTTAGGTTGCCTCTCTCTCCTTTGCCAATTACTCTGTCTCTCTCTCACTCTCTGCAAGTCTGGTTTCTAGGGTTTTAGTTTGCCTCTTCCTTGCCACTCCTCTGTCTCTCTCTCTCTTTTTCTATGGCAAAGCAAAAAATTCAAGATATTCTTTTTAAGTCTTTTATTTTCTTTGTTAGGCTCACAAAAACTAAAATATTATTTGCCAAAATGACATAAATGATCTCTAAACCTTGATCAAATGTGTGATTATGTCCTTGAACTTTCATTTGTGCATGTTCAATTCATTCCTAAATTTTTTGTGCATGTTCAATTTAATCCATGGATTATATAAAAATATTCAATATTGTCCTTTCATTTATCCAAGTTAATGAAATTTGTTGATTCGACTTTCAATTGTGTGCGTTTGAACGGTGGACAAAAAAGTGTTATACGTGAAGTATCCGCGTATGATATTCAACTCAAATTAGAATATAATAATGCTTTTAATTGTTTAATTTATTCAATTTGAAAAAATGATTATCCATGTTGTTTGATTAGCTTAATTCATTCACAGTAGGCTAAAGTTCAAGAGCCACATTGAACAAATTAAAAATTTAGATATGATATTCATATGCAGTTAAAGTTTGGGGATCATTTGTGTAACTATCTATATTTATGATAAAAGTAAGAGAAAAATCCACAATATATATTTATTATAAATATGGTGGATGGGGCGGCGCTGGGCTCGAGCTTGAACACCGTTGCCTAGGCCTGGCCCTAAAATTTACTGGGTCTAAAAATTTTGGCCAAGCCGAGCTTGGTGGATGCGTAGCCTACCAAACCCATGATTAGGTCTACTACATGTGCAATAATCACATCAATTTGCAAACAAACTCATTTAATTCAAAAAATTTTCACGGTAGATCTCCAACTAAGAAACCTATAGAATTGCAGAAGATAAGATTTTGGAAAGAATTAGAATCTAACAATCATAGAATGAGAAGCCATGCTTGAAGTTTTTATTTCGGGTTCACAATTAAATAGGTTTAACAGCATAAAGGCAATTTAATAAATGAATTACCAAGTTTCAGAGGTTTCGAGTTTACTCAAAAGATATATCTAAAATAGGTCCAAAATCCTAACAATTTTAGAATAATTGGGAATAGTTATTACATAACATAAGGTCTAATGAAATAAAGATGTTTCAGTAATTAATACATATGATGTTCGGGTACGAGGTTTCTCAATTATAAAATCCCAAATTCATCCTACTCCACATATAGGGTTTTCGACAGTCGAGTTGACCCCACACCCATCTGGCTACCCAACCCGTTTATATCCCATTAGAGTTTGGGTGAGTTAAGGTGCGAATGGTAATTATTCTATTTCAGAAATTAAATTCTTTCAAGAAATTGATTTTTAGAGGAGAAATTTGTTTGGTAAAACATGAGTAATTCTGCTTCAGAAATTGATTTCTGGAACAGAAATTTATTTTTATTTTTTTATTTTTTTGGGCACCTCAAAAAAAAATAAATTTCACTTAAAGTGGGTGCTTAAAGGTATTCTAAGCTATTTTGTGAAGTTTTGAAATTTTTGATTTTTTGATTTTTTTTTGCACCTCAAAAAAAAATTAAAATTTTACTCAAAGTGGGTGCCCAAAGGTATTTTAAGCCATTTTGTGAAATTTTAAAATTTTTTTATATTTTTATTTTTTGGGCACCTTAAAAAATTAAATTTCACTCATAGTGGGTGCCCAAAAGTATTCTAAGTCATTTAGTGAAGTTTTGAAATTTTTTATTTTTTGATATTTTGGGGCACCTCAAAATAAATTAAATTTCACAAAAAGTGGGTGCCCAAAGGTATTCTAAGCCATTTTGTGAAGTTTTGAAATTTTTAATTTTTTTTATTTTTTTGGGTACCTTAAAAAATTAAATTTCACTGAAAGTGGATGCGCAAAGGTATTCTAAGTCATTTTGTGAAGTTTTGAAATTTTTGATTTTTTGATTTTTTTGGGCACTTCAAAAAAAATAAATTTCACTCGAAGTGAGTGCACAAAGGTATTCTAAGCCATTTTGTAAAGTTTTGAAAATTTTAATTTTTTATATATTTTTTGAAAAAAATTCACCAAATTTCTTATTTTCCCGAAATCTAACTTTTTTTATTTTTTGGAAATTTTTATGAATTTTTCTGGAATTTTTCAATTTTTATGCATTTTCTGAAAAAAAAAATTAGTGAGAAAAAGAGAAAAATTAGGAAGAATGCATTTTAGAAGAAAGAAGTTACAAAAAGGCTTCGTTCGTTTGGCGAAAATATTGTGTTTTTGGAAAATGTTTTCCCGGAACATAATTTTCTAGTGTTCGGCAACTAATATGAAAAAATTTCGAAAAATATTTTTTACCGGTGGTGGCGGTGGCAACCAGTGACCGGCGACTGGCGGCAGTGGCCGGCAGCGGCGGATGAGCAGCCACCGACGAGCGGCAGCCGGTGATCGGTGGCTGCTGCGGCGGGCATCCGGCGACGACGGCTGGCGACAGGTGGTGGTGGCGGCGGCGGGCATTGACCAAAGGCGGCGGTGGTCGGCGACCGGAGTGAGGAAGAAGAAGTTCAGCGGAAAATAATTTCCGCTTTTCAGAAGCGGAAGTCATTTTCCATAGACTTAGGCTATTTTGTGAGGGGGAAAGGAAAATGTTTTCCCACGGAAAACTTTTCCGCCCCTCGAACACCGGAAAACTCGGAAAATATTTTTCGGGATAATATTTTCCGCCAAACAAACAGAGCCAAAGTAGCTTCTCTTTTTCTTACCCAAAACTCATTCTAGAATAAAAAATGCATTCTGGAATAAAAAATGCATTCTGGAATCAAGTATTTTTAACAGATGCATTTTTATTCCAGAATGCAGAAATTGCTCTAGAATACATTCCGGAAAATTTTTAATAAATGCATTTTTGTTCCGGAATCCATTCTGGAGTAGAATTTCTACTGCGGAATGGATTCTATGGCACCCTAAGGGTGCGAATGGTAACCATTCTGCTCCATAAATCAAATTTTTGCAAAAAATTGATTTCCGGAGGAGAAATCTATTTGGTAAAATATAACTAATTATGCTTCATAAATTGATTTATTGAACATAAATCTGTTTTGATTTGTTGATTTTTTTTTGCACCTAAAAAAATTTAAATTTTACTCAAAGTGGGTGATCACAGGTATATAAGCCATTATGTAAAGTTTTGAAACTTTTGCTTTTTTTAATTTTTTTTGGGCACCTGAAAAATTTAAATTTTACTCAAAGTGGGTGGCCACAGATATTCTAAGTCATTTTGTGAAGTTTTGAATTTTTTTATTTTTTTGGGCATCTCAAAAAATTTAAATTTTACTCAAGTGACTACAGGTATTCTAAGCCATTTTATGAAGTTTTGAAATTATTTATTTATTTTTACTTTTTTGGGTACTTCAAAAAATTTAAATTTCACTTAAAGTGGGTGGTTATAAGTATTTTAAGCCATTTTATGAAGTTTTGAAAATTTTTATTTTTTTATTTTTTTTAAAAACCTCAAAAAATTTAAATTTCACTTAAAGTAGGTGGCAACAGGTATTTTAAGTCATTTTGTGAAGTTTTGAAATTTTTGATTTCTTTTTGGGCACTTCAAAAAATTTAAATTTCACACAAAGTAGGTGGTCATATATGTTTTAAGCTATTCTGTGAAGCTTGAAAATTTTGATTTTAAAAAAAAAAATTATCAAATTTCATATTTTCCCAAATCTGACTCTTTTTAAGCCATTTTCTGGAAATTTTTATGAATTTTTCTAGAATTTTTCAATTTTTATGCATTTTCTAAAAAAAAATTATAAGAAAATAGGGAGAATGCATTCCGGAATCAAGAAGCTACAAAAATTAGCTTTTCTTTTTCTTACCAAAAATTCATTTTGAAATTGAGAATGTATATTGGAGTCAAGAGTGCATTTTGGATTCAAGTATTTTTAACAAACGCATTTTTATTCCAAAATGCAAAAATTTCTCCGGAATGCATTCTGAAAAATTTTTAACAAACACCGTTATGTTTCGGAAGCATTCCGGAACAGAATTTTTATTTCGGAATGCATTCCATGCGCACCCTTAGTCATTCCCGTCCCACTTTCGCCGCTAAATGTGACAGCTTTGTCTTGATAAATCAATAAAAAAAAAGCATAATAATATTCTTCTGTCGAAAGTAAACATTTGCAACGTTTCACGTTGATTTATCATCTTCCCACTTTTGCTACATTAATATACTCGGGTTGGCAACCCCGAAATAGAGTTCAGAAAATCCGGTTGAAATGAAGTTTACACTCCAACTTACTTTGCGGCTATTTTAGCCTATTTATTATAATCCAGAGGTACAAAAGTTCCGCAAAAACTGATTGACGAAGACTGTTACTTGACCTTACCACTCCTCTTTGTAAACAAATGTCTGTGAATATTACATTGCCCGTAACATTACTCTTTCCGCTTTACTTGTTCTACCTTGTGGCATGGCAGATGGAGGCTGTCACCACTGACCATTAGCTAGCTCAAAGACTGATTTGTTTCGAAACTCAATCCCCACTAATGTCTAAGTTTTGATTTTCTCCACGCAAATGAGTCGACGGATTTGACCCAATAGTATTCTTAGAAATGATCAGTTTAAGTTGATTCAGTTCGATTTCACTTGACCTATAATTGGAATGCAAATCTGCGTGGCTTTTTGGTAGGGTTACTCTTCTTGCTCCCCAGTAGTTGGAATGCAAATCTTGCTCATCAACCTCGTCCATTTTTATCCTGAACTGTTGCTCTCGATGTACAATAAGCATTGAATGTACATGAAGCTGCATCAACCAAATGTGGCGCATGATGCTGAATCTTCCCAACTAGATAGCAAGCTTATATGATTTAGTATCAAACAGATTTCTTCAGACTGAAGATACGATCCATCAGCAGCTAGAAATTCGTGAAACTTACCTTCCACCTCGATCAAGCTATGGCCAGGAGTCTTTTTCACACTCCTTTCCCTCATCATGCTTTTAACCATCCTCATATTGCTCCATTCTTTTCCCCTGGCAAATATGTTAGCCATAAGACTATATATACCGCTATCTTCAGGATTCAATTCCAATAGCTTATCTGCCACAGCCCTACCCAACTCGACATTTCCATACGTTCTACAAGCACTAAGAAGCGCACCCCAAGTAGCTTCATTGGGAACCATCGGCATAGTAGTTATCAATTCATACGCTTCTTTGAGTAGGCCATCACGACCATATAAATCGACCATGCAGGCATAATGCTCGATCTGGGGAGCTATCCCAAATTTTCCCTCCATGTCCTTGAAGTATTCTTGGCCTTCACTTAATAAACCAGCATGACTACAAGCTGATAGGACACCCAAGAAAGTGACCTTATCTGGCCTAACTCTAGTGCTTTCTATTTGATGGAAGAGCACTAGGGCTTCCTCAGCATGCCCATGAGCAGCAAACCCAGTGATCATGGAATTCCAAGATACCAAGTCTTTTTCAGTCATTTTGTCAAATACTGCCGCAGCTGCATCAATACACCCGCATTTTGCATACATGTCTATAAGAGCATTTCCCAGAATGACACTAAACCGGATCTTCTTAGAAAGGATGTACTCATTGTGAATCCAGCAGCCCACTTCCAAGCGACCCAATTGACCACAAGCAGAGAGAACGCATACCAAAGTGTTCTCTACAGGAACTAGGCCTGCCTCTCTCATATTGTTAAAAACTTCCAATGCTTCCTTCGGTTGACCATTTTGGGAATAGCCTGCAATCATAGCAGACCAGGAGACCACATTTTTCTCAGGCATTTTGTCGAACAACATCCTCGCATTCTCTAACTCACCAAATTTTGCATAACCATTGACCATACTTGTCATTGAGAAGACATCACTAGTCTCCATGTTGTCAAAGATCTCCCTAGCACTAATCAAGCAATCGCATTTTATATACATGTCGATTAATGCATTTAGCAAATTCAAGCTACAAGCCACATTCTCCTTTTTTATCAGTTCATGAAGTTTTCTCCCCACATTCAAGTCCTTCTTTAGGGAGCATCCAGAGAGTGCCGCAATCATAGTAACCTCATTAGGCCTAACATCACCTAACAACATCGAGTCAAACAGTTCCAGGGCCTCGTTGGAGCAACTATGCGTGGCATAACCATCGATCATCGAGGTCCAGGTAAAAACGTCCCTCACAGGACTTTCATCGAACACCCGGCGCGCAAGGCCCAAACACCGAAATACTGTGTAGAAATGAATCAACCCATTTCGAACCAGCAAGTCGCAATCAAAACCCTTCTTCCAAATCCTGCAGTGAACGAACTTCCCAACAAAAGCACCCTCGAATTTCTCACACGCCTTCAGGGCAAACACGAAGCTGCGGCCATCGACTTCCACGCGTCCGCGAATCATCCGGCAAAAGAAGATCAACCCTGAACTCGGCATTCTCGCATTGGCGTACCCTCGGATCATGGTATTCCACATGTAAGTATTGGGATTCTCGATCTGGGCGAAGAGGCTGCGCGCATAGTTTACATCTCCGGCGTCCGATAAAGCGCAAAAGGCCAAGACCCTGCTGGCGGGGAACGTGTGGGCCATAAGACCAGTCCTGGTCATGTGAGCTTGGAGTTGCTTGAGCTGGCCCATGGAGGCGCAAGATTCCAGGAGCAGCAGGACCGGGTCCGTGATGACCGCGTTGATCGCGGAGTTCCATTTCGTTCCCTGGGCACGGCTCGAAGAGAGAAGTCGAGACGGAGGAGCGGGAGAGGGCTTGAACGGAGGGAAGAAAGGCGGGCGCGAAACAGAGAATCGCTTGCAGAGGAAGACGCAGCGCCTCATATACGAAAGCGAAGTCCTCGATGGACATCTGCAGCGTTTCAAAAATGGGCTGAAAGGTAGCGGACGACATAAATTGAATGCCCTTGCAGCGTTCCTACATAGTATTTGTATAATATGTAAATTCATGTGTTAAAGGAGGACCTATCGATGGAACAGCAGACTGGGGTTTCCTTTTTCTATGTTTTTTGTATGATTGAGGGGCGTGTGCGCTGACCATTTGAACGTTCACGAAATATTGTGCAAGCCCGGGAACCAATTTAGTCCGGGACCTTTTGCGCTTGCAAACTCTCCTCCCTCATCATCACCTGTTACTATGCTGATGCACTTCTGGTTCTCCAACCATGAGCTAACAAAGATGGGCTTGTGTCAAGCCCCGCCTCACACGACGCAATCGATGAAAGTTTGAGTTCTCCTTTCCTGTGTCGACCGAAATTATTCGATACCAAGCAACCCAGCCAAGCCTAGTCTTCACAACGTTTCGTGAGTTCCCCCAGAGAATCCAACCAGAACACCACACCGAAATAGGCTTGTCTCCAAGTCTGCCTCCTACGACGCACTCAATGAAAGGTAGATTTTCCTTTTCGTTTCTTCGACTAAACAATGCAAACCTTTCACGAGTTTTCCCAAAAAGAAAGAAGAAAAGAAAATCCAACTAACAGAAATGTCTAATACATGTAAACGATGGGCCGTATACCCACGATGTCATTGAGACACAGGTATATAGACAGTGCAATGAAATATGTAATAAACAGTATAAAGGGATTCTACATTTTCTTTCACGATCATTGTTCCATGGAATAATTTCCGCAAATCAATACTGGCAGCTTCAAGTACTTAGTCAAGGATAGCGGACGTTGGTTTCTATGTTATCCCCTATTCAAACATGGTGAAGAGATATAAGGCTCTGTTCCCTCTAACATCTGTTTGCTCCAGCCTCTTTCTCCCTTCTTTGCCACGATACAAGCATTTCCAAGCACCATAGCTCAACCACATTCTTCAAGTAATGTCAAGGGGCGAAGCCAGATGGGCCCCCTACATTCTCTAGTTCTCCAAGCCTCGCTGACTGAAGAAAATGATGATAATGCACTGGACTAACAAATAAAAGCAAGAAAGCAATTGATCAGGGACAAGGATTTGGAAAATTCGCATGAATTTGATTGATTTCTGCAACTATTTCAGGACTGAGCTCTGCATTGCATGCATCAAGAACCTCCTGGAGCTGTTGACGCTTTGTTGCGCCAAATATAGCACTTGCCACCAGAGGATGTCTCAAAACAAAGGCTGCATGAAGCAAAATGTTCTAAGATACCAAAAGAGGATCTTAATAAACTGAGAGCATGCAGAACTATAACACTTCAAAAGACACTGGTTCGTTTCAACATGACGGCACAACTATTTGTAAAATACTAATAAATAGAAGCACAGTATTGTGAACTCCGGTAATCCACTCCTGCTTGTGAAAACCTACATATTAACTCCATGTCTGTATCATTAAGTTACTGAAGTGGGCACACAATTTTTCAGCATTAATATATCTAAAGCCTGAAAATTTTGCCCAATCAAGCAAGGGCTATAATTTCCTAGAATAATTTTTTTTCTTTTTTCATTAGTCAAGAGTGAGGAGGGACAACCAATGCAAACAACCCCCTCTAAGCATTACCATAAGGGTAACATACTTGTTATTGTATATTAAGTTAGAGCTATAGCTATTCCATACCACCTGCGCCCAAAAGGCCAAGGTTGGGCGACCCCATTAGTGCAACCAAGATGCTAGTAGTCCAAAAGTTTCTCCAGACAAATATCACAACTTTTAATAAACTAATTAAACGTGCCTTATGGTTATCATGATTTTTTATTCGCTAATTATGGTTTCAAAATAGCGTTTGGTAATTTTTTTTCAGTAAGACAATATATAATTTTGTTAATAGCAAAATTTAAAAGTAGAGGAACAACTTCAGCTACGGGCTCAACATTGGCAAGAAAGCCAACTCAAAAGCCCCTAATTACAGCAAAGAGCTTAATGCCTATTGTGAGATTTTGGTAGGATCACTGCCAACTATTTTAAAAGCTTAAGCTGATGAAGGCATGGTTTAATATTTAATTATTCCAACACTCCCCCTCATGCTTAGTCTGGTCTTTTTGCCTAGCACTAAGTGTGGACATATTTAATTGGGAAGGCAAATGGGACTTGGAAATATTCGAACTCAAGACCTCCAGCTCTGAAACCATGTGAGATTTGGTGGGATCACTGTTAACTATTCTAAAAGCTTAAGCTGTTAGATGAAGATGTGATTTAATATTTAATTATGCCAACACCTATCAAAAGAATATTTTTTTTCTAACATCAGCAACTAAAGACTATACCAGATGCAGCCCTCTTTATTCTCACAAGATGAATCAGCATCTACAGAAAAAGAAATGCATACAGTTCCTGGTGTTTAACAAAAACACGTTCTCACATAGCTTAATCAGCAGCTGAGGGAAGGTTTGGCAAATTATCTTAATAGATAGTTCAATATACTGAGTTATTTTATTAAGACCTTTGTTCTGTTCCATTCCCACAATAAAATTTTTCACAACCAAACAAAAGAATCATTGTATGATTGCTCACGATTGTTTCTTACAAAAGAAGATAAAAAGGACGGAGTTTTTGTTGCATTCCATTTCTCTCCACATCATCGTACCAAATACAACATGTCTTAAGTGGATACGGTTTAGTATGATATAGATCACTAAAACTTGATAATTTGCAAAAGATGATCCCTGGGATATTCAAATAGGAGAATTAACAAATCTAGACCAAACAATAGAACATAAAGTGCATAAAAGGCATGCAGAGAACAGTTCAATACCAATTGCCAGTGCTACAGGACATAGACCATACTTGTCTGCAATTTTAAGGTACCCCTGGAATTCCCAAGTAAAGAAAAGCGACATGTGAAAAGAAGAGCATTAGAGAACGCGGGAGAGAAAGAGAGAGAGAGAGACGGGTGATAAGAAGTCCTCAACAGTTAAATCATCTTCTAACATGCATGGCCGGATGGATTCTAGAGTCACAACCATTACCATGCAAAAACTTGAGAAAAATTGCCAAGCAACTTGCTGTTAGTTGGTTAAGTTATATAAAAAACTCAAGCAAAAATTGTGTGTTCATCAGAAGTGAACAAAAGGTGTTGAAACTTCTTTTTTTTCCTTCTATTCTTAAATTGTTTGAATGATCTATATTCAAAAATTTATCTCCAGAAAGAATATACCAACCATGACTGCCGCTGTCATGGTACTATTGGACAAGTTGTACCTCGATTCTCCTTCTAAATACCTCCCTGTAGAAGAAGGTAATGCCAATTTATGTGAGATGAAGCCCATGAATCACAAGGGAACACTTCAAAAATGGAAAGATAAATGTGAACTGCAGGCCTTCACCTTTAAAAAGATTCAACCGAGCATCCGGTGGTCCACCATCAGGTAAAAAGTATTTACCAGAAAGTATACCCATCGCTAGAGGGCTGTAGGCCAATAAGCTGATCCTGCAGAAATCAATTCAAGAAGGAAAAAAAACAGACAAGTAAAGAATTACCAAGAAGGTCCAAAAGAACACAACATGTGTAAATAGAGAAAAGATTACTAGCACCCGGATATGTAAAGCAGTGAAAAGTCTGTGATGGGATTTAGTTGTGAACAAATACCTCTCATGATGGCAACATTCTGCCATCCCTGAATTGAAAGTTCGACAGAGCAAACTGTAGCAATTCTAAAACAAAGATCACAAGGCGAATTTAGCAAATTTAGCCTCAATATGCAGCAGTGAAAAGAAGAGGGAGATTGCCCAACTGGAAAGAGGTTATACTACCTGCACCGACACAATCTTAGGATAGGAAGGAACTCGCTCGGCAACATGGAGGAATTTCATGACACCATAAGGTGTTTCATTACTGAGTCCAACATATCTAATCTACAAACCATATTTGCAATCAGAGATGTAACAATATATTACAAGAATAGATTCACAAGACCAAGTCTCAAATACGTTATACTGACCTTACCAGAAGCAACGGCTTTGCCAAGTGCCTCAAGTTGTTCCTCTACCGTAATTGCACTGTACTGATGGGTTGGATCATACTCAAACTCTCCAAACATCGGCACATATCTGTTGAAAATATGCTCGAAATAAGAAAGAAAAAATCTCACAACATGGAGCAAGTATTTCAGACATTATCAGTCTTCCAATTGTATTTACACCTATACCCCTTCCCAACAAAATCAAGAAACAGAGGGTTGTATTGACATACAAACCGATCAGGCCAATGTATTTGATAAAGATCGATGTAGTCGGTCCTCAATCTCAATAAACTGCAACATTGATGAATGAGCTCAGAAGATATTATATGCTAGATAATGCAAGCACAAACATCACAATATGAACAATTCTTCGATAACTAAGGGTTGGTGCACTTCATTTAACAAATTTTAGAAGCCCCCAATTCTTTCAGTTACAGGAAGGATGAATAGTGTCTCAGTTTAAACATGATACAACCCCATTATAGTGGTAGAACTCAAGTTTTCCTGAATATCGTGTTGTACAAGCATCAGCCCATCCTCTTGGTAAGGTCAAGAAAATCAAATTGGAGAAAAAAATTAGGTTTTAAAGATTTAGTTCATTAAATGAAACTAGTGCCCAAACAGAAAAAGGCTTTCTGGCCAACCAAAAACAATTGGCAAATGACAAAAAACTAGTTTTCTTAACGAGGGAAAACATGTAGGCAAACATGATTTTATTTATTTCGAGATATGGGTGAGGTAAGGAACTCAGTCACTTCGAGCCCGAAACTGGTGATAATCACGGATATATGCAAAGACAAACCCTGATTCAATAGCATTTGTCACAGGATGAGCATGCGAAACAGGACTTACGGAAGAATGAGGGAAGCCAAATGATCTGTTCCATCTAAATGGATCTGCGGCTCAGTAAAATTATTTCAATGGAAGAAATATCAAATCCTGTCTGACGGAACAACATGCAAACTTACCTATTGTCAATGGCTTCGGATATGTTCCAAGCATCCAAACACATTGGCCCGTCCCTAATCCAAGTCATTTGCCCAGATGGTCCACTCACCTCCATGAAAAATTTTAACAAAGACTCCATCTGTTAATTTAAAATTGGCCAAATAAAACAAGAAAGATACTCTTCGGAAAATATTCACCCCATCAGCAATGAAAGGAAAAAAAATGGCTGCATCGATACAGCTTAGGACTGGATAAGCACTAACACCCATACCTCTTAGCCCCTTACTAACAAGTACCATCCGGAGAAACATATGATTTCTTTCTTAGTACAAGGACAGCGAAGGCCACTTCCTCTCAATCCACTCTAACTCCAAGCACATTTTATAACGAGAAAACGGAACCCCGATGCAATGAACGTCAAGGACATTAAATCAATCCTGGGTTCTATACATTTCCCTCAGCCCACAGTACACACAACCAAACATGCTTTCTCTTCAGCAAATGCAATGCTCCTACGTCGAGCATTTACCAAAACAAAGCTAATAATATCATTAGGCAGGAACCAGGATCAGCTTATGCTCATCAAACGAGAAACAGCGTAAGAGGAACATCAGCAAAGACCTTTGTGGCCAATACAACTCGATCGCGAGGGATTTTCCGGTCTCTAACCCAACGGCCGAGATACTCCTCGCTCCGGCCCTGAGTGTCAGCACGCTGAGGCACTGGATACCTGCGCCGCGCCATCCGAAATTCCAAGAACAAAATCAAGAAAGACCGACGGAGATTCAAATTTCAATCCGGACAAACATTCAATTTTTCAAGCGCTGCGAATCCGCCGCCGAAGCATACATTTCGGCGGAGTCGAAGAAGTTGATCCCGGCGGCAAAGGCGTGGTCGAGAAGGCGGAACGACTCCGGCATCGAGTTCTGCTCCCCGAAAGTCATGGTTCCTGAGGGACGAAGCAAGGCGCGGCGGGGCGTTACAGCGAGCGGGAAGAGATGGATGACGAGAGAGAGTAGGAGGGAAAAAGGAGGGTTAAAACCTAAGCAGAGCCTGGAGACGGAGAGATCGGGAGCGAGGTTGAAGAGTGGCACCGCCATTGACGTCCGCGTCGCGAGGGAGAGAGAACGGAGGATGAGCAGCGAGATGAGATGAGGAAGAAGAAAAAGAAGAAGAAAGTGGAGGGAAGAAGCAAAAATGCTCGGTGGAGATGCAGGGGATCGAACCCTGTGCCTCTGGCATGCAAAGCGAGCGCTCTACCATTTGAGCTACATCCCCTCTTGCTTCTGAGCAAGAGACAAAAACTATATTCACTATAAATTATCCGAGTACATGGGGATTTTTTGCACATTATTTTATGAGTTACGAGTTATCCTCATTTGTGGAATTGACAAACATGTGTAAAGTTGGCTTAGTGACAAATACAATCAATCTTGATCTTTTGGTGTGACTTTCAATTTCACCAAAATCAAAATACTACTTAAATTTCCATAAAATAATGGAAAAAATTGTATGTGAATTTACGTGACTAACCCTACAACATTTTAGCGTTGTGCAAATTTTGAAAGTTTCGGATTTAAAAAAAAAAAATAAGAAAGTTAGAAGTGCGTGAATCGCAAAATTTAAAATTAAGCAAAAGATAAAACTCAAATCAAAGATCAGTCGTAAGGATTAGTTAAAATGAACTCGTGTTTGGACAAGGGAATGGTTTCCTCTTCTGGAGATTACGTACAAACACGCTAGTGAAGATGAATAATCTGTACATGGTGGGGGAAATCTTACACGAACCGATATGGCTATTAAAGGAAGATCCCCGATAAAAACGAATTTTAAGACGCATCTTGTTTTAGCATGCTTAACGTGATATAATATTCCGCAACGTCACAATCCGACACGAGTTGGTACTTTGAATTCGGCACATTAAAACGAACTTAATGCAAATTCCCGTGTTTCGCCAATCAAAGTTTACTCCCTTAAACAATCATGTTCATTGAATAAGCTTGATTGTACTAAGCTGATGTTCATGCACCGCTAACACATTTAGATACATGAACAGAACCTGACCCATGCATGTCTGGGCCTTGGACACTGCTCTGGCGGATGGACAGTTTGCGACCGCTTCAGGAGACAACTTCTTGGGTGCGTCCATATTCTAATTCCTGCCTGAACTTAGGACAACAGAATTACGTCGATACGCATCTTTCTCGGAATAGTCTGTCCTTTGAATGATGGCATCGGTGATGATCGCTCAACTTTTACAAAATATTGTTCTGACATTAACCTTGGACTGGACTTGTTTTTCTTTCGTTCAGTTTGATCCCCCGAATTATGTTCTTCTCCGTTCACGTTGTCTAATACTGACGGTATCGTAAGAGATGCATCGTCCGCTCCTTGCTTTTTACTCACATGTCCTTGTAAATCATGAACGTGTCTCGTGGAATGGAAACAAAACACTTGTAGCTTAGAATGACCATACCTATTAATTGAAGCATCTTCAATTCTGACATGTAACTTGACGAGCTTTTGACTCTTTCCTTATCAACTCATTTCCGTGTCCTCGATTTGAGAAGTCCTCCTTGTTTGACGTGTCTGGCCTAGGAGGGTCTTACCGCTCATGTGCTCCACTAGAGTCACTCAAAACCTAATTATTGACCGCAGGATCTATTCCTGATAATATCATAAGAGACGTGCCTTCCGCTCCCTTTTCCTTACCTACATATCTTTGTAATTCATTAATGTTTCTCGTGGAAAAGAGAGCAATTACTTGCGAGTTTGAGTGACTATACTTGTTGCTGAAGCATTTTCGGTTCTGGCAGGCAACTTGACGAGCCTTCAACTCTTTCCCTATAGATTAGTTATTTGTTAAATCTTTTCCGTGTCCTCGGTTTGAGAAGTCGTCTTTGTTTGACGTGTGTGTATTATGAGGGCATTATCACTCAAATGTTCTATGGGAGTCGCGGGGAACCCAATTCCATCGGCTATAAAATCTATTAATGACGTTGTTACGAGAGATGTGCCATCCGCTTCTCTCTCCTTACCAAACATATCATTGTAATTTATCGATGTTTGTTGTGGAAAAGAGAGTACATACTTGCAATGTAGAATGACTATACCTATCTTCGAAGTATGTTCAGTTTTGATATGTAACTTGACGAGCCTTCGACTCTTTCCCTGTATATTAATGACAATGTCATAAGAGAAGTGTCATCCGCTTTTTTCTCTTTCCGTACGTATCATTGTAATCCATCAATGTTTCTCATAGAAAAGAGAGCAAATAATTGCAGCCTAGAATGACTATACCTGTCTCTAAAATATTTTCAATTCCAACATGTAACTCGGCGAGCCTTCACTCTTTCCATGTTGACTCATTCCCGTGTCCTCGATTCGAGAAGTTCTTATCAATGATAATATCATTAGAGATCCGTCATCCATTCCCTTCTCCCAACATATATATCGTTGTAATCCATCAATGTTTCTTGCGGAAAAAAGAGCAAATCCTTGCAACTTAGAATGATTATACCTTAAAACCCCCCCAAGACTGTACATGTCGCTGAAGCATTATCGGTTTTAACATGTAACTTAACGAGCCTTCGACTCTTTCCCTGTTGACCCTCCATGAATCCTCAGTTTGAGAATTCCCCTTTGTTTGACTTGTCTAGCCTACGAGGGCCTTACCACTCAAATGTTCCACGAGAGTTACTGGGAACCCAATTCCATTAGCCACAGATCCTATCAAATGTCATGAGAAATGCATCATCCGCTCCCTTCTCCGAACCAAATTCTCTCGAACGCCGCATTTTCCATCTTCTTGCTTAGCATCATAATCAAATTGCACCCCACTGAAAAATCAGTCCACAAAACATAACATATTGACGTTCACATATCAACAACAAATGATTACTGAGAATAAGAAATCAAGTCGGAGATTGTCCTTGCTATAAACAGAAATACAACTGTTTTCCCACTGCAAGGTTGTAGTAGTTTTAGGAAGCCGATCTTCCATACACATAAACATTTCGCCCATGATTAACCGGAGGGAAAAACAATTTCGGGAGACCCCGGCATATCAGCAACACGTTTCATTTCTACCATGTTAGTACAACGTGGATCTCTTGCTTTGAGGCTAACTTAAAGTTATATGCGCAACTGTTTACTCCAAAGGCTTTCGTTGTTAGATAAAAATACGATTTAACATATAGGTGTGTATAACAGTTTGACAAGCCGAACTCCCAGCAGTCTCGTTTTTCTTTTCTTTCTTCGTTGTGCGTTCCATCCACCCAGAAGGCTTGTTCAATGCACCCAAGTTTAATACAAAAGAATAACCCATTGCTTTCTCATGCACAAAGAAACAAACACCATGGAATCGCAATGGGGTCGTCTTCTTTTTCAATCTCACCATCTTCTTCGGTCATCATCTCAATGTCATCCGTCGTTTTCGCGTGGACAATGACATCGTGCTCATCCCCACGAGGAGGCAATGAGCCATCGTCCTGTGGGGAGGGTAATAATCAATGCATCGGAGCTCCCCATTTACTCCAATTATAATCTGTATAGATCGACACATCATCATGACTTTAAGTGAGTATCCCAAAGCAGAGGCTTGTAATCTCCAAATTAAGGAGTTGGATCCAATAACACATGCTCCAACCATCATCATCCATCACAATAGCTACTTCCTTCTATATTGGCTTCCCATTAGCTTCTCTCTCTCTCTCTCTCTCTCTCTCTCTCTCTCTCTCTCTCTCTCTATATATATATATATATATATATATATTGATTTATTTATATTTTGTTTGTGGGTTATGTTGCAGTGGTTCAGAAGGTCATGGGCAAGAGAGAGACAAAGTCTCAAAACCTTGTCACTTTGAATTTTGATATATCATGAACATAAAAGCCATAGCAAATGACGTCGAAAAAATAACCTACTCTTAGAAATAAACACTTTCGCTTCTCTTTTTCCTAACAATTATTATTCGTTAGATTTATGTTTAGAGAAATGAATTTGCTCTAGGGTTCGACATGGAGGTGCGGTTTAGAGTTCAATCTAAGATCGGTGGTTCGACCTCCAGAAGCAACCAAAAAGAATGAAAAGCAGAAAACGCGCCCTTATGTGACACCTTGGGTACATACTATCAACACTATAACATTCACGATTCACGCTAGTTAAGAGAAAAATTAAATCAACGATCGAGAAAACGAAGCAAATAGGATGTTTGAAAATTTTTCTTTTACCTTCCTTAGGAATTTGAAGGCATGATTATGATAGTCAAGAACTATATAGTATCCGACTTGATCACGGACATAAAGGGGCTATTCAAAAAAGTAGTTTCAATTGGGCCTATCAATCTCCAAGCCCGATTAAGACCAAAAAAAAAAAAATGTCCAAGCCCGATTTATATAATTATCCATTATCACGAGCTTGCTTGGCTAACAAGTTTAACCCAACGTCGGAACGTTTCTTTAACTTTCTCCGTGCATTAGATTAGGTTTATATGCAAGTCTATTACATACACACGTCTCGTGGGACCAATCAAGTCGACTTATATAACTAAATATTATCAGAGGTGTGCAACAAGTTAAACCCGCCGTCGGAACTTTTCTTTTTTAACTCGTTCATTCTTTTAGAAGATGAATCAGAAGAAGAGAATCAGCCCTTTGCTATATTACTCTTCTCTTCTCAAGCGATCGACACCTGGCACTGATTAAGCAAATTCCAAGAAGGAAACCTCAGGCTATACTTTGAGGCCTAAAGTATTACTTTATATGTAAACCCTAGGGTGCATGCATCCAACAAATTCCAACATGATGCAATCGAGAGCTATATGCCTTCTCCATACACTCCCCCCCAACTCCTTTTTCTTTATTTCTAACTTTGCTAATCTACTTTATTCTGCTTTATAAATCTAATCATTCACGAGCGAGGTTCCTCTAGGCAACTAGTTCCCCGCTTAAAGCCTACTTAGTCTAGACTAAGGACATTTTGTCGGGCTTGGTTGCCTAGGGATACATTGATTTATAATGCACCCTGGAAAATTTGTCGGTCTTGATTGCCTAGAGAAGTAATTATATATGATTCGCCTACACTGGTCAACATTATGACACGGTCTATTCAAAGGTGTCTGGTATTCACGATATACTTCATCGAAAAGAAAAATCAATTGTCGAGAGGAAACCCTAGCTAACAACGTACCCAACTCATTCGAAAACGAATATGCCGCTTTTGTCTTGTTTTGTTTTGTTTTTTCTCTTATAATTCATTTGCATTTCTTGGATATATCTATGAAACGACATTACATAACTCGAATCGTTACGATAAAAAAATCCGCTTTATATATATGACTTTTAAAGTATCTTATCTCATGTTGATTGACTACTAGCATAATTGACTCATTACAAATGTTTCTTCATTCATCACTCGGAACAAGAAATGATCATAACTTTATACAAAATTCATCCTACCTAACTCGTGAACCCGGTGTCATTCATGCGATGGACACATGCGATTATGATTGTACCGTTTTAACGATTATTCAATTATGCATGCTCAATTCGCGGTGAACAAAGGGAGATTAGTGATTCAACGCCTTTTGTTTCCTAGTCCTTTTTTGATGAAAGGAGGCTCACATTCATTGTAACGAGTGGGGTTTTGCTTTAACTTAATACTTTACAGAGAATCTTACCATTTGAGCTTTCGAGATTTGATTTATACATCCACTGTACCTGGTTCGCCTTGTCTCCAACCAGCCACCGATAGAAAACTCTGCTTTTTGGAGGTAGCTAAACTTTAGTCTCCTACTATGGCAAGATGATGTTAATATTTCACTATGTCGTGCCCCATGGGTGCGTTTCGAGAATCAAAACCCGGATTGGATTTTTCGATTCACTTGTTGGATCCACGGCGGTCTAGGTCTATTTATATCAACAAAGCATAAAGAGAGCATTTTGTTCCAATCCAGACCAAATCAAGAAAAGGGCTATCATTACTTACCTTAAAGAAAAAAACCATAAGAAAACCAAAATCTATATCCATCGCAACATATTTACCTTAAATTTATTTTTGTGTCATAAAAAATCTCAAATTATATCTACTGTGACATAATTATTCTAATTTTTTTTTGTGACCTAAAAAACCCCAAATTCGTACCCATTTAACACATTTATCATCGGTCAAGATTCCGTTAAATGCCACATTAGCAAATTTTTAAAAGTTACTATTGACAAAACTTTGATAAAAGAAAGGTAAATGCGCCAAACATAAGCAAGTTTGGATCCGTAAGTATGATTTAGAATTTTTGGCAGCTTTTGCTACTCGCCTTAATAAATGAAAACCTACGAAATTTCAAGACGATTGTCGGTACAAACACCATACATTTTTCAAAGACATCTCCATCCAAAATGGGGCACGAACAAAGGGTGAAAGCCAAACATCTTGTCCGAAACGAGGAGGAGACGACACGCGTACGCGCAGAGAGATCTAGAGAATCGCGTTACGGAGGAAAAAAAAAAAAAACAATAACGAAAGAGATAAACCCCTTTTTGGGCCTGCATTTACTGCCCGACGAGAAATCGGGTAACGAGACGGATGGCAAATGACTTTTTGCACTTGGTTGGATTGACCCAAAACGGCACAAGAAGCCAAAACCTGTCCCTAGTTTGTTGACCTAACGCGCTACAATCCAAAACCCAACGTCGCCCTCACGTTATGTTAGGGAAAAAGAAGCCTGGGAAATTAGTAGAAGGGTTAACGGGACGAAAACCCTTAAATTAATATATTTATGATAATTTTATCTTAAATTAAACATTTGCTCTTCATCAATTTTCGTTAAATTTACTGTCAAATTACAGTCCATGAACAAACTGATTTAGAATTTTACCCTCCGTTTATCACGGGTATACCGATTTATTAATCCAATTTAGTATAGCCTAACGGAGGGTGTGTTTGTCATTGGTGTATCAATTTGAGGGTTTTTTACAGTCAAAAAATTAGTTTGAGATATATCTTGTCACAGGTGTATCAGCTTGAAATTTTTAAAAGTAAAAAAGTTAGTTTAAGTTAAATATGTCACATGTTTATTAATTTAGAATTATTCCTAATATTGATAAAAAAAACTTGACAAGGTCAAATCATGGCTCTTTTTTACGGTTGTTTGTTATTAGTTGTCAGAAATGAAAACATTTCCTTACACGGTATAGGCATAAGCGACCCGTTAATAATATCGAAAGTAAAATCACTTAAAAAGAGTTAAAGCAACCTTGTTTGGTTATGTTTCGACAAAAATTAGAATTCGACCTTTTAGTTTCCCATCAAAATCAAGAATGTCACTCGGATATTGAAAAAAAAATTAAAAATTTATATATCAGTTTTATTTTCTCGCCAAAACTTATATAACGCCAAAATGTTTAGGTGATAGGGAGCTAAAAATAGCGAAAACAGGACCGAAACGAGATTTAAATTAAATGAAAAGTAACCAAAAAAGAAGAAGAAAAGTTCCTCGAATTTCTTCGGGGAAAGTAACCGAGGACAAAGATATATGCACCCCCACCCAAGCAGAAGATGACAAAACAGCTGTTAGAAAAAGAGGGACGATACAGAATTAAAAAAAGGTAAAAAAATAAAATAAATTAAAAGGAAAGGAAAAGGAAAATGAAGTGCAAAAGAAGAAGAAAGGTGTTGTGGAAAGCATCAATTCTATGTGTTCGGTACGCTGAGTGCGTGGCACTTGCTGCGCCACCTTCATACAAGACAAGTGATGCAGCCAAACTCACAAGGACTAACATGTTAATACATTATCATTTTCATTTCATTTTCCTTTTTTTTCATGCTATCACTTGAGATACGCTATTATCATTATTTTTTCTTGTAATTTCTTCTTTCGTGGGCATAAAAAAAAAAAAAGACTCCGAGAGACTATCGATTGTTCTCGTGTTATGCATAATTTTTTATTTTAAAACTCGAATTATCTCAAACTAAGTGTGCCTAGCCAATGTCCAGAGAGGACCACCGAGAGGATCCAATTTGCCAAGTGTTTCTTATTTAGATTCATCTTGGCGATGTAAAAGTAGGAATATTCGTCGTTCGATTATTGATGCACAGAGGAATTCAATTTTTAGGAGTAATAATAGAAAAATGGTCCTTGAATTTATGTATAATATGCTTGCAACGTGGTTAAATGTGCAGTGTCGTCCCTAAACTTTCAATTTATTCAATGCGATCCCTATATATACAAAAGTGCTTAAAAATAAGGACCGCATTGAATAAATCGAAAGTTTAGGAACGATATTACACATTAAGTTAAAGCTTGAGGATCTGATTGAATAAATTAAAAATTCAGTGATAATATCGCATGTTAAACTAAAATTCACGGACCATCCGTGTCTTCTTTTTAGTTTTTTCCCTTTCTGGAACGAGCTCGCTTATAATAAAAAGAAGAAATTCCGCACCCGCGTTTCCCGTTGTGGCCCAAAGGGAGCCATATAGCGTGATGGTCCCCACGAATACGTCCGTTCGCGAGGGGGGGATCGCGACCGCAAGATGAAACCCCAGGCGGACGCGTGGCGGCTCCAGGGGCCGTCACGGGGGGGGCCCACGGTAGAGAGATCCCCGAACGTCGTATCGGATTCAAAGACTCCCACCCCCGTCCCCTTCCCCCCGTTCTGGAACAAAATCATCTCCTTCCTTTTCTCTCTCTCTCTCTCCTTCGGACAACGAAGAGACGGAGGAAAGGAAGAGGCGGAAGGTCTGGTCTCGTCGGGACCCCGCTGGGCCCCACCCCCCTCCGCGCCCACAGTGAGGCGGCTCGACCGCCACGTGTCGGCAGCCCACGACGATAAGGATGCGACACGCTTCCACCGGATACGACAAGAGCCAAAGCAGCAGCACCACGCCCCCCCGCCCCCCCCCAAAACCGGGCCCCACCACCCCGAGACAACGACGGGCGGTCGAGCAAAAGAAGAGGAGAAATGCGAAAGAGACGGGGCAAAATATTCTTTAAATAAATAAATATGAATTTATATATTTATGTATAAAGGAAAGGGGGAAAATGGAAATTGGAAAAGGCGACGGGCCGTCACGCGCCGCCACCCCCCCCCGGCCCCCGCGCTACTGGACCAAACGTGTTGCCTCCCCTCCCCTCCCTTCGCCTCTCCTTCCTCGCATGCTTTCTCGTGATTCGGGGATGCAGCGAGGGGTAGATTGGGGAATCCCCCGGGGGGGGGGGGCGCGCGTAGTTTGAGCCACTAGGGACGGGCTTCGGGGACAATGATGTCGGTGTTTTTTCCCCCGCCCTTAGTTCGTTCGATTTTTCTCTCGTGTTTTTTAATTTTTCTCGACAATTTGTTTTATCAATTTGGATGATGAACAGAAATTGAGAGTTCGTAAAGGGCCCGAGTTTGGTTTTGAAAGTAATTGAATCGAGGAAAGACGAATAAAAGTAACCCAATCAACATCTTCAATTGGACAATTTTGTAAGAGAACTTTCTTTTCATAAAAGTGAAAGGAACGCTCCAATGTGTTTACAAGCGCGGAACAATAACACCGATTAATCAAATTCGTTTAAATATTAGAAAAAAATGTTGCATGTTACGGTCGGTTAACTAAAATAGTTGAATTTAAATGAATTTGCAATTCACGTAACTGTTCTCCTCTCGAGAATTAGTGGCCAACACAAATTTCGTTTTCGATATTTGTTGATACGTTCAATTGATGAATCGAACCCTACCAAGCACTTACGGTTGTGCTAGGAATACTATCATGTAATCAAATAAAATAATTAGACATTCTTCTATTTACTTTATTTCTTTCATATCCCGAGTGATCAAAACTTTCAAGATTTTTCTTGTTGAATATACTTAATCATATATCCTAAAAGGGAACTCGATAGCAAAACGTTTAATCCAATGGCGTTTGTTCGGCTATAATCGACTGGAGGGACTCCATCACGACAATCTCCATTGATTTTTGGCGACACGTTCTCCAAGGAGAGAGTTAATCACAGATTTTAGAAAAAAAAGTGTTAAAAAGGAAAAAAAAAGTAAGAAAAAACAAACCTCGAAATTGACATTAGAGCTGCTATGTGTTGACATGAAATGGTCCAAATAATAAATGCTCTTTCGCTATTATTCTTTCATGAAATAGTGCAAGCGACCAATCTTAGTCGATCATCGGCTGAATTATTTTTATTTTCTGTCAATGGTATAAAAAAGCATATTTTATCTTTTTTTTAGAAGGCTCATGTGTGATGAAAGCTTATTGACTAAAGTGAAAATCCCAGTCCGCAAGCATATTGCATCCAAATCCATCCAACAAAATAGTACAAAATTGCCCACGACGTCCGAAATTAGAAGATATGGACTCTTATAATACTCATTTCCTTTTCAGTATATTAAAAATGAGAAAAAAATTACGGTATATATATGACGTGTCACTGGTTAAATTTATCGAATTCTGTAATTTTTGCAAAACATTTAAGACCGATTAGATTATGAAAGTTAGACAAAAGTAAATTAATCATCAAAGTGAGTTTGAATACTATGGCCTATTAACGACCAAAAAAAAAAAAGAATACTATGGCCTATTATGTATCGCTTACCATGTCCTGTAATTGACATCATAACAAAATTTATATTTGCAAACCTTTTGCGATTGGATCGATTGCATGACTAAACTTATTTTTCTCAAATAGAAACAACTATAGCATCGAATATCTTTCGAGATATGATGTTCATGAAATGTACAAACCAATTTAGAGAAATCCATTCTTCCATGCGTAACGCGTTGCCTAGACTATAAAACAAGGAGAAATTTCAGGATTATAGGGAAATCGAGAGAGAAGTTCTTGATTCGCAGTCTGATTAGGGCAATTTATATACATTTAAATTTTTTATTAATCATAGCTTTCGTGGCTTTGCACACCTAAAATATTTCCACATTTGGTGTAAAACCTTGAAGTTAGGCCACGGATTTTTTAAGTGAAAAATAAATTGACTCCCCAAGGGCATTCAAAATGCCAAGGATCGATATAACGAAAAATCCAAAATTAGTAAATTTGCGACAAATTTACCTAAAACTAATTTAAATTGGTACACTTGTGATAATTTTACCATTCATTAATTTTTCGTTAAATTGGATAGCATAAATCGGTGTATCTGTGACAAACAGAGGGTAAAGCCCTGTACTGATATACTGTTTAACTACCGTCGTCCAACTCAACAATTGAACAGAAAAAATTTAGCAGAAAGTAACGAATGATAAATTCATTATATTTGAGATTTATTTATCACATATTTATTAATGTAGGGTTTTTTTTTGGGGGGGGGATTAACCTAAATTTCAAAAACGGGGAAAAGGTACAAATAGGGAAAAGTCGAGGGAGTTAATATAGAGCTACATTTGGGGGAGGGGGGATGGGACCCACTTGCACAGTATAATTCGGCCGCCCCAGTTTGTCGTCTCTCTCGTCTCCGTTCACCGCTCGCTCCGCTCCGTCGTCTCTCTGCGTCTCTCGCCCTCTCTCTCTCTCTCTCTCTCTCGTCTCTCTCCTGTTGCCTGTACTTTAAGCTCTAGTCGCTCTCTCCATCTCTCTCTCTCTCTCTCTCTCTCAGAGACACGCGCGCGCCCCGACGCATACGTATCCGAGTGGGATCTTCGATCTCGCTCACATTTTTGCGTCCGAGCCATCCCTGTTCTCTTGTTACATCAGAAGGAAGAACTGTCCCTTCCCTCCCCCCCGCCGACCCTCTCTCTCCTCCCTTTGACGAGGAATCTCCGGCGCGAATTCATCGCCCACGCCCCGCGGCGCGGCGAGCCCCACCCACCCCCGCACCCCCCGGCGAGGGCACAGAGTGGGGCGAGAGACCCGGGGGAGAACAGGCCCGGCTCCTTCAATTGCTCTCCGAAAAACTCTCGGGGCCGTTATTATGATTCTCAGAAAGGCTGTCTCGACGGAGGTCGCGTTTCGGGTCTAGGCTGCTGCTCCTTCTCCTTCTCCTTCTCCTCCTTCTTCTTCGGCTTCTTCGGCTTCTGGGTTTCGGATCTCTCGCTGTCTCATGGCTGGTAGCGACGAAGTCAACGCCAATGAATCTAAGGTGCTCCCTCGAATCCCTCTGCGTTTCTTCGGTTTCTCGGTGCTCTCTTTTCTTGAACAGCCCCAGCTGTGGTTGGGCGTTCGGGGGTTGTTTGGGATGATAATTGGAGTTGGTTTGGCGATCTGGTTTGTGGGGTTTTTTCCGTCGAAGCTTCGCTTTTTGGGTGGTTTCGCCTGAATTGGGCTTGAGCTCGTTCGTTTCGAAAGGTGATGCCTGAGGTGATTTTGCTTGATTCGTGGAAAAAAGCCGTGACTTTTTTTCTTTCCTCGCTGCGAGTTTTTAAAAATTTTCGGCGATTGTGGCTGCCTGTGCTTTTCAATCGCAGTTCTGATATACGATCTGTTTGATGGCGAGTCTCTGCTTCTGGGCTTTCTTCCCTTTTTCATCTTAGATTTCTTTTTGTTTTAAGTTGAGTGGTTGAACTTTGAGTGTTAATTTAAAGCAATGGCGAGAAGTTCTGGCTCTTACCTTTGCTGTTTCCTTTTCCAGTAAGTTTCCGACTTCCCTGTCAATGTTGATCTTGTCATTCTGCTGTGTGCATTTCTTGGTTTCTTGCGACCGGAGGGTCAAAGATCAATCTGTCGTCGAATTCATGTTGCAATTGGTAACACTCCAAGCACTAATTTCGTTTTTCATTCTCTTGCAGAGAGTTGTTCCCTTAAACACATGGGTCCTCATCTCTAACTTCAAGCTAGCATACAATCTCCTCCGCCGGCCCGATGGGACCTTCAATAGGGACTTGGCTGAGTTCCTTGACCGGAAAGTTCCCGCCAACACCATCCCGGTTGACGGAGTCTTGTCGTTCGATCACGTCGATCGTGCCACTGGCCTTCTGAACCGGGTGTACTTACCGGCGTCTGATGATGTCTCTCGATGGGGATTTGAAGAGCTCGAGAAGCCTCTGAGCACCACCGAGGATGTCCCTGTCATTTTATTCTTCCACGGCGGGAGCTTCAGCCACTCCTCTGCCAACAGTGCGATTTATGACACCTTCTGCCGCCGCCTCGTCAGCCTTTGCAAGGGAGCGGTCGTGTCGGTGAATTACCGCCGCTCGCCCGAACACAGATACCCCTGTGCCTACGATGATGGTTGGGCAGCCCTGAAGTGGGTGAAGTCGAGACCGGGGCTAATGAGTGGGAAAGACTCTAAAGTCCATGTGTATTTAGCTGGCGATAGCTCGGGCGGTAACATTGCTCACCACGTGGCAGTCAGGGCTGCCGAGGCCGAGGTGGAAGTACTAGGTAACATCCTTCTTCATCCTTTGTTTGGCGGGCAAGAAAGAACCGAATCTGAGAAGAAATTAGATGGGAAGTACTTTGTGAAACTAGAGGACCGCGACTGGTACTGGCGGGCTTATCTCCCCGAAGGGGAAGACCGAGACCACCCTGCCTGCAATCCCTTCGGTCCCCGCGGCAGAAGCCTTGAGGGGCTTAAGTTTTCGAAGAGCCTCGTTGTCGTGGCGGGTCTGGATCTTCTCCAGGACTGGCAAATAGCTTATGTGGAAGGGTTAAAGAGGAACGGTCAAGAAGTGAAGTTGCTATATCTGAAGCAGGCCACCATCGGCTTTTACTTCCTTCCGAACAACGAGCATTTCTACTGCCTCATGGAGGAGATCAAGAACTTTGTCAAGTCTGACTGTTAAATAGAAGACCCACTTAACCTTACTTACTGGCAGAAGCAGTCCATACATAACACAAGCTTGACTGTTTTCGGGTTTTGTATTCGGATTTCCATCTATTGCTGGGGTGGTTGTGTAGTATTTTCTTCGGTTTGCGTTCTAGCATTTATGGTGGTAGGATGAGAGTTCTATCGATCAGCCGGGTCTCTGGAGATAGCGGCCTTCATCGTGGCGGATCGGACTCTGCTATACAATATGGACGGATCGTCTTATATCTAATATAACCTCTTACCGTGTTCAGCGTCCAGCTGGGGATTAATGGGGTGGCAGGACTTGTGGCATCGGCGCGTGGTGGTCGATGGATCTGGTCTTAGCAAGTGATCATTCTTAGGAAGCACTAATTTCTGAACTTTGGTTATGCAAATCATGGTACGGAATATGTATGTGATACTTGTGGGGTAGAGCAATACAAGAAAAAGGCTTTTGCCTGTATATTTTCCTTCTGGGATGGACTTGTTCTTTCTCCTTCTGTTCTGATGGCGAAACCACTAGTTGGTGGGCAGTATTCATGTGCACGTTCTATCGTTAGAACCTGGTCAAATGCGCTCTTGTTGTTTGGTCAGAGGAGGAAGATCTTTCTCCTCGCATTGTCAAAGGAAAAAACAAATCTTGATTGGTTGGATTAATCAATTCTTCAATAATGTCCAGGAACGAAATCGCTGCAGAAACATAACATTAGTCAACCGAGAGAAGCTTTAATGCATGTAGTGCAGGACTTTGAAATTCTGCAAAGGCACAAGATTCTCATCTTGATCTTCCAGTTAAGTTCATTTGAAGCCCACTAGGAATTTATACGTCCAATTTATTTGGCATCCTGAAAGCGCGCCCCCCCCCCGCCCCCCCCCCCAACAAATCCTCAAGACACGCATACAGTACACAAGTACTCATGAGTCGGAACGCAAAGATTGATGTACAAAACATCGGGAACTGTTCTTGGATGCTCGAACTCGATTACATCCCACTCGCTTAAGCAGACGTTTGCAATTTTACCGCGTCGTTTGACAAACTAACGTTGTTTGCTCAGTGATCCGATTCCAATGGGCACAGACAAGCATGTGGAGTGGCGGACCAATCCCATAAAATGTCCCCAAAGCCAAACCCCAACCCATCCAACATGATTTTCCCAGGAAAATGAAAGCCGAGAGAAAGAGAGAGAGAGAGATAAAGAGAAACAGAAAGTCATTGGGGGAGGAGTCAAAATCATGGGCTCTCGCCATCTTTGCACATCGGTTTGATTAATTCTCGGCTGCTTGCGATTGCCCCCCATTCTTAAGATGACGGGGGGCGCGTTTGGAGGCTTTGGGGGAAAACAGCTAGAAATTGTGTTGAATTTGTCTTTGTTTGGTGGAGGGGAAACCCATCCATCGATGGTTGGGATTTCTTGGATCTATTGTGAAGGTGGGATTTGCTTTTTTTTTTAAGAGGCATTAAATTTAATGGGTGCACTAAGTGGTAAGAACAGCTAAGCAGGACAAGGACATGGAACCTTGTCTCAATTTGACTTTCTAGGCATCATCTTTACATTTCTTTTGTTTCTTTGCTTAGAATATGTTCCTTTGGGTTTGCTACCTGCCACTCCTAGTAATTATTTTATTACCACTAGGGGATTTGAATCGGTTCAAAATTTAATAATAATTTCCCTAACCTTTCTTGTTCAGATTATCTTGGTGTCCTCTAATTGCCAATGCGTAGTTGTCAAACTGTCCCCTACACATGGTAGTGTGAATGCAATTCTTTATTAGGACAAGATGGAGGTCACTGTTTTGACAAGTGGGTTTTGTTTAATATGGTCATTAGGGATGAAAACGCCATCTGATTTGTTCCATATGAACGAAACATCGTCCGGGCTCATCGCAGAGCCGCTCACAGTGCCCAAAAGATATGGTGGAATATGTTATTCGTTGCTCTTGAAGAAAGTCGCAGTGTTCTTTTCATACAAAATCAATGTATTTTAATAGGGTGAGTTTAGTTATAATCAATTTTTCAAGTGATCACCGTTTTGAGAATGTGTGGCGATCGGTCATTCTAATGCTTTGAACGGCAATACGTTGCAGTCACGTATGTTGTGTTCAAATCTGGATCTTCATCATCCACTTTTGGTTGTTTCAAAAAAAAAAATCATCCACATTTGGTACGAGTCATTTTGCATTTTGTTAGAGTCAACCCTGAAATTATGTCAACAAGAATGATGGGTGGTGCACGTAATGTTTGCAATACTGACGACAAGAACAAATTATGAAATTGTTTTCCATTCTCGTTAATGGGGATTGCAAACTTATTCTCACGCCCTTCATGAAAACTATTTATTCATTTATTTTTTTTTTTTTGGTAAAGGTAAGGATATTTATTCATTTATTCATGCCATGATTTTTCAATAATTTTACAGGAATAATCCGAACCTGTTAAGTTCCTTTGTTTGACCTGTGCATGTAGCACCGACTAAGAGCAATTCGAACGCAGTTAATGGGATTCGAATGCGTGACCTCTGACTATTGAACTGAACATCTCTCGACACCCCAACATATTGCATAAACTAGGGATTTGTTTTTTTCGTTATATCCTCGCAATATTTATTCTCGATCTTTTTAGTACAAGCTGACTTTTTCTACCTGTCAATTAGTTCCGATTTGTTGTTTTTAACAATGAAATTTCATGTGCTAAACATTTAAAATTATGTTCGATTAACTCGACAGCCTCGATCTTGAGGCTTTTAAAGTAATTTTATATTAATGATGGTTCTGTTTCTCTCTCTGTCTCTCACCTTATACACATATATGCGTGCCATTTGTGCTAAAATATACAATAGACATTAGTTTGTCTTCATTTTCGGGCCAAAAAAAAAAACATAAAATGAGTTTGTGTTTGATTTCGAGAAAATAACACAAATGACCCCTAAATTTGGCCCCTAAACTTTGGTCCAATATGTAACGTGATCCTTGAACTTTTAATTTGTTCAATGTGGTCCTTGAATTTGGCATAGTGTACAATATCGTCCATGAACTTTTAATTAGTTCGATATGATCCCTGAACTATTGGTAAATGTTCTATTTAGTCCCTGACCTATGTGAAAATGAAGAAAATTGAGGGACTACATTAAATATTTATCAATAGTTATGGGACACATTAAATAACTTAAATGTCTCGGGAAAATATTGCACATTGGGCCAAAATTCAAAGACAATATTGCAGAAATTAAAAGTCCAAGGACAATATTACATATTAAACTAAAATTTAAGGACTATTTGTGTTATTATCCCCTGTGATCTTCTATTAAAAGGTGGCATGTTTCCAATCTTAATTTGACACAGCCTAACATTGCTTCCTTGTGTACAAGGATGGCCCGCTTTGTCATGGAGAGAGCTCTATTCTATAGTCTTAAACAGATATCTAACTTTGATGTAACGAATTTTGTAAAATACCTTTTGTAAACATATATGTGATGTTACATTTTCCAAAGCAGAATCGTGAGGCAGATTTTCTATGTATCGAACGGTTTGCATCTACCTAACTTTTGACTCTTGTTCTATTCGGTCTTTAAAAAGTTAGTACTATATTTGACGCGCTTGGACCGGAGATTGTCTACCTAAAGCAGATTTTCTCATCATTTATCTTGTTCAGACGGAAATAGATCAAAGAATCGAAATGGTTAGTCAGACCTTAATAATGCAAGCTTCGTGGAGAAATTTTATGAGGCGTGAACATGGTAACGATGCAGGATTGGTAAAAGATTAAACATGACATGACCGAGTACAAGAACATATCATGAACCAAAAGAGGAAGTAAAAACCTTAGAAATTAATGCGATTAATGTTGTACACGCGAAGATTACAGCATTCAACGTTGTACTAACCATATGCGATTTGCTGACACGAAATTGCCGGCCCACTGCTAGCCCACTGCACGCACGAGCGCGAGTGCAACACCAGCCGCTGCGACGTTGACCGAACGAGGGGGAAGTGGAGTGGACACACGATAAGCACGCGGAAGGAAATCCAACTCGCAAGATTTTGGGAGGACGAATCCTGGAAAAAGAGCTCGGGCATTATCCATTCAGCAAGAAGGCAGAGAAGAAGACAAGCCCGTGAATCAGGTCAGTGGTTCGTTATGGATTCTTGGTTGCGCTGATGAATCTCCTTTACTTTCAGTTCTAGTTTTATCTTTGTCGGATAGGAGTCGGGGGCTCATGCAATATATGTCTGGTTTCTATTGATCTTGTGACGGGTGCGATGTGGTGTTGAACTTGAGACTCATTTGACTGTCATCGTGGGCATGTAGTTCGATGGAATTTGAGGGGCCTTTCAAGCATTCTTCGGGACAACTGCGTGGAATTTATTGCACTGGGCGCAAGCTCATCATGGTTCTTGGTTGATATTCTTATGCTTGAGTTCTTGATTTTGGCCACTTAGCATAGCGGGGGAAAACAAGATTAGCTCGTGGATTACAGATGCTGTTGAGTTTAGCTGCATGCCATAAAAAATTCGTAACATACGGGTCAAATCGTCTTCTTGGGTGGTAATGTGACTGTCGTTTAATTGTTCGACTTTAGTTGGTTAGTTGGTAATCTAAGTGTTTACGCTTTGTGAAAGCGGAGTCATACGTTTTCCCCCATCTTTTGTGTACTCTCTACTAGTTTTTAAAAAGAAAAGAACTGGTTTAGCAGGATTGGTGGCAGGATTACAGTTAACTGGGACGTGGATCAAGAAAGATGTCGTTGTTCATTCTATTGCCACGAGCGGTTTAAGTACAGCAATGCATTTTGCTGCCGGTTGGCAATGTATGCAATGAGCAGACAAGAGATTGAACCTGAGTCGTGCGAGGAAGAGGAGAGCTTGCATGAGGTTGGTAACAGCCAAGGACCGAATGAGTTGCCGATATGTTTGGATCATGAGCTAGCGCATTTGACAAATCTGAAGTCAAGGCCCCGCGAACATTTGATCTGAGATTTCCCTGGGAGGCGGGCTCTGCCTGTGTCCCCTGTTAAGATGCTGGCAGGTCGAGAGTCTAATTATTCAGGAAGGGGGAGGTTCTCTTCTGCTGATTGCTGTCACATGCTGAGCAGATATGTGCCTGTTAGTGGTCCTGTGCCCGTGGATCAGATGACTTGTCCGGCTTATGTTTCGCAGCTTTCAGCTGATGGTTCTCTATTTGTTGCTGGCTTTCAGGTACATGTTACTGGAATGTGAATAGGTTTCACAGATATTGTATAGTGCTAGAGTGTTCATGCTTCAATATTTTACCACTTTCTGTGATCACAGAAACTGAGCCTAAGAGACGTCTCATCTGTCAGTTTTTTTTGGTATATCCTCTGATCTAAAGCTGTGTGGTGTAAGATGTATCGATGTAGTAAATGTGATTTCTAACTCTACTTTTCCAAGTACTTCTGCAGGGTAGCCACATTAGGATTTATAATGTCGATAAAGGATGGGAATTTCAGAAGAACATTCTTGCCAAGAGTTTACGGTGGACAATCACTGATACATCTCTGTCTCCTGACCAGCGTTACCTTGTGAGTTCAGGTAGCTCCTGCAAGGAACTAAATGTTTATCTCCTGAAGTTTTTGTATTTTCAAGTCATAGAACATCTCGGCGTACTCAGTCTCAAGAAACTAGGTATGACATATTGACGTTGCTAGCATCTGTTGCTCACTTTACATGCAGCATGCATGATAAGTTTTGTTATGCCAAAATACTATACTCGTATGTAGTAAAATTTGATAGACACACACATATAGTAAATGTTTTTTTCCCCTGAAAAGTGTTATGCTCGTTACTCATAATACAATTTGACTTTTGGGGTATAAAGGCCGACTCTGGCCCCTGGTGTTGATGAGTCAGAAACTATTCAAGATGACACTTCTTTTATGATTTGCAATGTATCAGAAATAATCTGAATATCAATTCAGGTTCTTAGAGTTACTAATGAGGTTATGAATGCTGAAAAACCAACATACTCTTCTGTATGTGAGAGATATTTCAAGTCCTGCTTCTGGACTGTGCATTTCTCTTTTATGTGGATAGAATTGTCTTTAGCTTTAATTTATCGTCAGGCATTCTTATAGGAATTTACATCTAAAGGTACAGTTTCATCTCATGCTCAGCCTTTTGCTTTCCATCGTTCAGGAAATTGCTAGTGTTATTCAGATAGTTTTTTCATGTAATTGGCTGTTGGCTCTTGATAAGGTCTAGAATTGTCAGCTAGGAGCTAGGATAATTATACATACCAGATGTTATTTCATAGTAATGCAAGGCCTCTTTCACTTGGTTGATGAGTAGCAGATTCTCAAAGTCAAGTTGCTCATTTGTGATACCGTATTAGATTGGACTTCTGCTTTTACTGTGAATGTGGCTTCTATGATGTTAGAGTATTTTTGACGTCAATAGGGAAGATGAGAAAAAGATTAGATGCTTAAAAAGGGGAATGGAATTCAGTGCTTGCTGTACATAAGGATTTCTACAGTGGTCCCATGCTAGGAAGAATTTCTATGAGCATCAAGAGAGTTGATTTCGCAGGATTAATTCAAGCATTTAGTTATGGCATTCTATGTTATTACTCACATTTTTAGCATTGTCTATCTGCGGGTTGAAGCTTTCTTGTTTCTTAATTTACCAATTCTATCATCAGTTGAATATTAAGACCAAAAAAAAAAAAAAGAACATAGATGTATTATGTCTCTTGAATAACACTTGCTTGCTTACTTAGCAAAAAAAAGATATATCATATTTCTCTCTAACTTGCAGGTGTATGCCAGTATGTCACCCATAGTCCATATTGTTGATGTCAGATCGGCTGCTATGGATTCTCTTGCAAAAGTAACGGTATAAAGAATACTAAATTCAGAAATTTTTTATTTTGTACGAGCAATATGTCATCTTTGACACATTGGCCTACCATGACAATTTTCTGATCATTCTTAAGCATATATGTTCATATTGCTTATATTCATGTGCAATCTTACAAGGGTGGTTTGCTCTCACTAAAATCCAACATGGTTGAGTTGGGTTTCTCCTCTTGGTAGTCAAAACAGCGCCCTAAAATTCTGGATAACCGAAATAGCCTGAAGCAAGAATTTTGGTTCTCTTATCCAGTAACTTTCTCAGCTCAACTTTTGTTGGATGTTCAGCATGTTTTGACTCGGAGTTTAAAAGCCCTCAGAACTCAATCCAAGCAACATTGCAGTGTCTCTGTGCCTCCCCCTTGTGGATGCACAGTATTTAATTTTGCGTAGTTCTCAATTAGTTCCCATCTAGAGTTTCTGCCTGAGAAGATATGACCAGATTGATACTGTCTCAATCATCTTTTGGCTGCATCAGGTGGTTGTTCCTAAGTCAGCCGGTTGGGGTAAACAAGAGGTTTGTGAGTGTATTTGAGGGTCTCCAGTGAATAGATCCAAGTACGCCTTTTCTTAGCATTTGAATTTTTTCCTGGAACCTGACTCCACCAGGCTTTGGTTGGCTTGAAATATCGGAAATTCTTGTACTTCTGTAATTTCTTCTTTGTATGCTTTAAAATGGGTTTGCTGTGCTTGTCAAAGCTCGTGCCTGAAAAACAGTTCCGATTCCTCCCATTCAATCATCAAGCTATCAGTAATAAGATTTTCAAAATTCTCACCTGATTTTTATTTAGTTCCTGCAGTAATTTTCTGACAAAACATCTTCCGGTAAATTTGGCAGATGAAACTATATCATTACTACCTTTAGTTACTCATGGAACCTGTGTCCTTTGCACACTTTTTGAAGCATTTAAAATGAAAAATTTATCAGCTATATGATCACATCTGCATCATTTTGATAGTTTTTCCCATTTTCTTCACTAGTCAAGTGTCTGTCTTCACTAAGCTGGACAAGAACTACTTAATGTACTATTATGAGCTACTACAATTTCGGTAATAGATGGCATGAGCATGCTTTTTGTGCATATGAAACTCTTGACATTGAGATTTTTGAATCTTATGTTGATGTCGGTTAATGCATTCCTATGGAGTTCTGATTTTTCTGACTATCCTTACAATTATGGATCAAAACTCTTGAAAGAAACATCCAAGAAATAATAGACAAAATTATGCAAGAGGGTTCCTTCTATGTAGTCCAACATTGACGAAATAAACAATTGCCTCAAGATTTTCATTTTAAGGAAAATGCTGGATCAATAGGCTTCCTGGCTCAGAGAAATTGTGCACGTGTTTTTTAGGAATTCGCCATCTTGGCTCCATGTTGATTTTCTTTGAGAATATGTCTGCTTGGCATTCTTGAGTGGAGGTTATATGACTTCACTCCTCTTCTAATATCTTCAGGACATCCATGAGGGTTTGGATTTTTCAGCTGATAGTGGACCATATTCTTTTGGAATCTTCTCTGTTAAATTTTCTACCGATGGACGAGAACTTGTTGCTGGAAGCAGTGATGATTCAATATATGTCTATGATCTTGTGGCAAATAAGCTTTCCCCCAGAATTCCAGCACATGAGGTAAAACTTTGGTAGTTTTTGTGCTTTTTTGGATTTGTTTCTGATATGCTTCTTGCTAACTACTCGGAACATTAAAGATTGGTGCTCAGAATTCCAGCAGAGTTGCTTTTATTCTTTTGCAAATGTGGTTCTAATTAAGTTTGCTTTTGAATGGATCTCTATCCGCCGGAGTACATTCTTTCTTTTGGAGATATAATAGCCCTTAACAGTAATTGGTGATTTCCTGAGCAATATGCCATGGTTTGGGATTCTCGGTAACCGTCCTTGAATTATGATTCCAAACCTCTCTTGGCAGTTGATATGGCAGATCTCTTCATGCAAAAGTCGATACATGTCTTTGGAAGTATAACAACCATTAAAAGTAATTGATTAATGTCCCTGCAATATGCGGTGATTTAAATTCTTGCCAATTGGCTTTGCGATTCTGAACCCTCCCTGGGCAGCTGATATGTCGAGTTCTTGATCTCAGAAAAGATGAACATATGGGCCAAGAATTTTTTTCCCACTTCATTTTAGAGTTAGTCTTGTACAACTGGTTTTATTGAAAATTACCACCTGACAATGTTAGTTGGCCGCTACCATTAAATTAGGTTTCAACTTTCCCTGTGGCTGTCTCCTTTCCTTTTTCCTTTATCTTGGAAACCCCAGAAGTCTATTATTGATTCAAGGCGTCAGTCTTTGCGTGTAGTGGTTTTGCACGTTGCAAGCATCTGGTATTGGTGAAAACGAGTGAATTGCGAGAAAGGATTTGTTGTCTAGATTACTCATCTTGATTTTCCACCCATGCTCCTGCGAGTTCATTATGCGAAAATTGGAGATTCTACATTCTTTTCTCGGGTAGTCAGACAGAATGATTTTTCAATTGAAAAGGCTGCTTGATGAAATTTGCGGGTTTTGTTCTCCTTTCCCTTTCCTCTTATTGTTGTGAGAAGAAAAGTTGAGATGAGTGAACTCTTGATGTTGAAACAGTTATATAGTGGTCAAGGTGGATTTAAACTGTTGTCATCTCTCTTGTATTTATCCTTTTAAGGTTGGAAAAGGAATGAGGGCCTTCTCTGTCAGAATTTTTACTCCTTTTGCATCTTTAGCTGAGGAAGTATATGCACATCAAAATGCAAGTGCCATAGTTTTAAGGTTATAAGGGATAAAAAATTGCTTGTGCTCTTTGTATTGTGGATTTAGTGTGCATTGAGTGCCTAATTTACACGCAGTTAATGTGTTTTCTTCACCAATCTATGCACAGAGTTACCTTCAGAAAACCTTATACTCTGTATCTCATAAGTTCAAATGAGATGAGTGCATTTTGATTAGCACCTATATATATGTGCAGAGTCGGTGAGTCTTTACCTTCAGGACCCTTCCTCTGGTTGCACCTAATCATTATTTTATGCAAGTATTTTCGCCTACTTCATGCGTCTATTCTCATCTCCATTGCTGAATGAGAACAGTTCTACTTTATCAAATTCTTCTGGAAAAACAGAACTCAACAGGTTTTTAGAATCTGATTTCGTCTTCTAAATTGCAGTCTGATGTGAACACAGTTTGCTTTGCCGATGGAAGTGGTCATATAATATATTCTGGGAGTGATGATACATACTGCAAGGTACTTAAGCTCAGTATCCCTAGTGCTCTTTTGATTACTTTTATTTTATTTTTTGTATAGATTTTGTTTTTTCAAACTTGTGTAAAGTATTCGGACATGATGCACGTTCAACACATTGTAATATGGGTGATAGTCCAGTCGTTGCAGAAGCCAGTTCCGTCACTTCTCTGAATTGTGTTTCATAGACACTTCCCTTGTAATTGGTGTTTGCATCCACTTTCTTAACCGATTTTGCACCCAATGCAAAAAAATGTGGTCATGTACAATTGATATCATTCATAAGGCAGTGGTGGAAAAGGCTTGTTCATCTTTATTGTTTGTATCATCCCATTTTCGATATTCTTATGGTCTTGTAATTAACCGAGCACATTGTGCAAATTTATGAACACTTGCATAGCGAGAACTTGCAACTGCAAACTGCATTATCATAAGTATCACAACTACCTAACTGTGAAAAAAATAAAAACCGGCTCACCCTGTCAACAAGACATTGTGTAGGATGCATGTCCAGTCTTCAGAGGTTTGACAAGCCAAGATTCCCTTTATTTCTGATTGATGTTACAACTAGGCAAGTCTTTGCATTTTCTACTATTGATGGACTGATGAGAAACGATGAAACATGTGATTATGGTACTGTTCACTCACTTCTTACAATTTGATGTTGGCCTATTCTATCTCCGTTCTCAACGATGAAATTCATCAGTCAAACGATTAAATAGCATTCATTTGGCAATTAGATAAAGAGACCATAAAAAATACTTAGCCCAATTGATTTTCAATATCACACTTCTTTTTCTGTTGATTTTGATCGTGGCTACTATCGGATTCTCCTGACGTGCGGTTCAATTGAATTGTGGTTTGAAGCTCTGGTAGTAGTAATTAATCATAATCATCATCTTAACACTGTGTTTTCCACACTCAGAAGGTATTTTCTTTTCTTCAGTGCAACATGACTCAGTCTAACTTTGTCTAAAATTACAACCATTTGTCCCATGCGCTAGATGATGTATTCTAAGCCTAGATTTTTTAGCATTTTCAAACTGAAGTAAGTGGAAGCCATTGTTTGGTAATAAGAGCTGTTTCACTTTTTTTTACCTTCCCAAGCTGCTCCTTCAAACAATATATCGATCCAGCTATGGTGTTGTCTCATCCGTGAAAGTATCTGCACAGGAAAACCTTGATGTGCTGCTAATTCATCCTTCGGGAAATGCCTGTGAGCACAGCACAATAGTCTTAACGCGCTATTATGTTGCTACCCTATTTGTCATAATTCAATGCTAATGAAATAGAGGAATTGGGATTTATGAGTTCAGAGGAGAACTAAAGCAAGCTGGAACCTGTCGAGAAATGACATGACTATTTGTGTAGGTGTGGGATAGACGTTGCCTGAGTGCCAGAAATAAACCTGCAGGAGTTCTAATGGGACACCTTGAAGGCATCACGTTCATTGACAGCCGCGGTGATGGTTGTTATTTCATATCAAATGGCAAAGATCAGACGATCAAACTTTGGGATATCGGTAAAATGAGCACACTTGGTTAGTGTGCTCAAGTTCCACATGCTTCCCAGAATTTGGTTTCAACATCAGTTTACCTAAGCAACAATGCCTGCTTTCAGTTTTTTTATTAAGGGTTTATGTTAACGGGTGCCTCTAGAGGCACCGGTTAAGCATACCTAATGAGGAAAGGTTCCACTTCCACAACATTGATTACATCCGATCCTCGGAAAAATCAATACCTTGAAAATCAAGAGATTACCTTATTTGCGTACTTTAAAAATCGAATCCGAGCGAACAATTTATGTTGATGCGAATTGTTGCAATGCAATATATGAGCGTGAAAATGATGAGCAGATGGGAAGCATTAGAACTTAAGAAGTTGGAGACGCATATCGATGTATGATGTACAGATAAAATGACCGCATGAGTTCTTTGTTGACTCTTTTGCATCAATCCTCTTTCATTTGGCTTGCTCACATCTCTTTGCTGCCGGAGATGGAAGAGAGCACGAGTTTTAACGCTTCTTCTCTGGTTGATTTGGTGCAGCCGTCCAGGTTTTAGAAATTATGAATGGGACTACAGATGGATGGACTACCCACTCCAGAATAGGCATTTGAAACACCCATTTGATCGGTCAGTGGCAACATATAAAGGCCATTCGGTGTTGCGTACTCTTATTCAGTGCTACTTCTCCCCAGCACATAGGTAAGACTTGAAACAGACATTAATTGAAAATTCAAGCAAGTGGTAGTGTTTGATCGGGCAAGTCTTTTAGCTGCCTGCTCGACAGAGTGAGAAACAAATTAAATCTGTACACGAGTGTGTAGCGGCCGAGTTGGATCCACGCCAAGCTCCTAATGAGCTCGAATGCTGATTTAGTTTCCGGTTGACGTGGGCGAGCCCTTTTACTAACGACTGGCCTGTTAATTCCATGGATTTACTGTGTGCAGCACCGGCCAAAAGTATATCTACTCTGGATCCCATGATTCTCGTGTTTATACCAACGTGGAGATGCCAAAATATAGGATGGCTTGGAATCTAAATCCTATTGACCTATGCCGGTCGCTTGAGATCATGCCGGAAAAACTTTTTATGCTCTTACGCACAAGAAGAGCGGGTACTTCTCTTCCTTGTTGGCTATAGTCAGAAAGAGTGGAAGATTCTCCCACTGAGTGAGTATATGCGCTTCTCCTCCAAACGTTCAGCACGAGGATCAAGAGATCCGATGAGATGCATTCTCATCATAATCGAATCGTTATGTAGCATCCCTCGTCGAATGCATCCACGACGCATGCCCGTACATTCGCTCGCGTGTTCTGTCCCCGCGTAGGTATCAACTAGGGAAGGATGGATTTTTTTCGGGCTTTTCTTCATTGAATTTGCTTTGAATAGGTGACCGGAGCTCAAGCTGCAGCCCTCAAGCACCATAGATCGACGGTCCGAGACTGCAGTCGGCACCCGGACTACCCGACGATTGCGAGCTCTTCTTGGGATGGCGATACCGTGAAATGGGGATTCCCCGCGAACGGAGAAATTGAGATCCCGGTGACGAAGAAGAGGATCCGGAGGTGGCATTTCTATTGAAAGGCCGCCCGCGGACGACGATCAGCCGGGTTAAATAAATCCTTCGTATAGTCCCAATAATTTCCTTCTCATGGTACAGACGAAGGTGTATCATTCAAGCTACAGACCCAATGACCATACGTGATTCGTGAATTTCGCTGCACATAATCGACCTCTCGAGTATAATTGTGATCCATCGTTGCTCGTTACGAGCTTCCAATCCCTCAGTGTCTACTTGGGTGTACAAAAATCCGTCTTGAATGTGTAACTTCCCAACAAAAAAAAATAAAAAATAAAAAAAATAAATGGCGTGGCGAAATCGCAATCCGGGCGACCGAGCCGCTCCAACCGGACATTAGCCGAAGTTTGTAATGAATAACCATATCCTCATCTGCCTAAGTTTCCGCTTCGCGTCCGATACGCTTTCGATTCTCGACTGGATTTCCGCTCTCGCCATTCGAGACCAAAGTATTTATCCGCAAGTCCTAAACTGAACGCCTCCTCATCCTAGCCGGATTAGAACGGACACGGATCGAGATGCGTCTCGCTACCTCTGAAGATCTCGAGCGAGTGGTTAATCAGAGCGTGCTCGGTTCGATCCGGTCCGGTTCCATCCGAGGAGAACCCAATGACCGCGATGGACTTTTCTCACGGGTGCAGGCCCACGTAGATTCAAACCGAGAAGCAAGAGCTTTTGTAAGGTTTTTGTTTTTAGCTCCCCTTCCAAAATTATACAAATTAAAAACCAAAATTTGGATTTGGTTGTAAAATGCCCTCGCGCTCGCTCCCCTAAGCCAGATTTCCTCTCCTCTTTTAAGAGGGAGGGGGGAAAAGGGAAAACACGGAGGGTAAATGGGTAAATGCACGTGCCTTCGGGGGGAAATCGCTAATATGGCTCTGTCCTAAACGTGACGGGGAATTTCTTTGCAATCGAAAGTAAATACCGTTATGGATATATGTTCGCATCGAACAATTGGCCTGCCCTTTTTGTCCTCTGTCGTTCACAATGCCTCGCCCTCCAACAAAATTTCTGTCTTTTCATTTTTTTTTTATTTTAATTTTTGGGTCGCCGAGAGTTGAGCTAAGTAAGTAAAATACTAGCGTTCACGGTTCGCGCTATATGCATTCGTGGTCGCGAATGTGTTATGCATGAAGAGAGGGAAAAGTGTCTCTCTCTCTCTCTCTCTCTCTTTTTTTTTTTTTTTGGGAGGAGAAATTGGGCGAATTATGTAATTGAGTGCATCTAGTGCCCGTTGGGTATTTTATTAAACATGTGAATTTCCGGTTACTTTGCGAGGAGAGAGTAATCGATAGCTTTGTTCTGAGGTAATAATGGACATGAAAAAGAAAAAAAGGGAGAAAAACACACGTTCTTGTTTAAATATACCGATAGGTTTTTAGTTTTAAAAAAAAAAATCACTTCTTCATTAACTAGGAGTTTCCTTTTTTCTCCCTCATTTTTGAGCCCTCGAGGTCGATTATTTTTTCGGGAATATTATTCGATCAATCCTGAACTGACTGTACCGATACCAATTCGGTCTTAAACTTTTTAATTTTTCTAATTTAGTC